>CAMRHE010000209.1:1200000-2400000 GCA_947044405.1 Leptodactylus fallax
TCACCCTTCTAAACCTTCCACTCACAACCCGTGAGCGGACAGAGTTCGTAGGATAGAATGAAACGAGCTGTATAAATTTTATATGTTTAATAACCCAAGTGGGTCGGTACTAATTAATAGCATATATAGAAATACTGTATACAATATTAATATGATCAAGCATAAACATACGAGCAAAAAATGCGATGATACAGCACATAAAACAAAAATGGAAATAAAGTATAGAGGAATACCAGACCTCAGTCTCTTAGCTGTGTCTCTTTCAGGCTCCACACAAAGACAAAAGACCTCACCCTACCTCAGTGTGAGACCCTCTTCAGCCCCACCCTTCACCTCCCCCAGCCAGCCCTCCTTCTCCCTCCCTTGCAGAATCCTCGGAGAGATGGGTACCTTCCTAGGTGCAGGGAGGGGTGGGTGAAGTTAAGGTCACCGGACCACTATCCCCCATCACCATCTGGCCAGGGATAAAAACCAGTGAGGCATAGCGTCCAGCAGTGTACACTCAACTTAAGCACCACATTCCAACAAGTGGGGGGAGGACTGACATGAGCACGTAAAAACACACTTCCAAGAAAGATATAAAACTGAGGGTCGGTTCATCACAATGGTCTTGGACACTAGGTCCAAAAATGCATCAATGCACGAAATGTTTTCCAGAGGAGGCATTTGTGTGCTTCTATTTTTAGGTCAGTAAATGGGCCTCAACCAGTGTTCGGTATGCTCTCCTCTAAACTGTGTTTTGGGATGCTATAGGTGTGGTGGCAGCATAACCTGTCCGTTTATTCAGATAGGTTGATCTTTTACCTTGAAAGTGACAGGGAAAACTTTTGATGTGAGGCAGTTCATGAACTGCAAGAGTATGGGGATCATATACAAAATGTCCTGCGAGTGTGGGAAAGAATACAAGAGTTTAGGAGATGGGTGGGTGGCTACGTGAGGGACATTGTCTATGGGAAAGATACCCCCATTGAGAAACATGTTAATGAAATACATGGGAGGAGCTGCAACGTGGTCAAATTCATAGGGATTAACTAGGTCTCCTCCAGCCCAAGAGGGGTGATTGGGATAAGAGGATATTGCAAAAGGAGACCAAATGGATATTTGAACTGGACATGGTTAATTTGTGCAGTCTAAATGAACAGTTGTTCTTTGGATGCTTTATTTGAGTCTCCTCCAATAAATAGTCCCAAACCTCCCCCCCTTCCCCGCCTATATTCTTAGGGATGAAAGTTAGTTGATTTCATGTGGGCATCTTTATGGTCCCCCTCCTCTCCGTTGCATGGTAACTCCCCCCTCCCCCAAAATTCCCATACCTATCCCTTCAGGGAATTATTGCCTATGTGGTATTATATACAACCCCTAGGGAATCATTGTATATGTGGTTTTTCTCTAGCACCCTTGAACCCCTTGTCACGCGTTATAAATGATTCATAAAATCTTGCTTCATAGTGTTATGCATTGGAATGCATGTGGATACCATTCCCCTACATCTGTATGTACTCTTGCTTAAGTTATTAACCTTTAATATAGTGATAAGCATCATATCTGTAGAATACTAACGCCAAGTAGCAGTATTGATAAATAACGTATTGAACACTTTTATAGTGATTGATATGCCTGTGGATATATTTGATAGCCTGCTGAATACCTGCCTTAGAAGCTATGTGATGGCTGCTTGGGACAGCTCATTGTTGTAAGATAGATTACTGCAGTTAGCTGTGCTCTAAGTGACACAGATGCCCGGTACATGTGATGTCTGGTGTAGAGACTGAACGCTTTCAGCCCAGTTCAGCATGTCATTGTTGAGCCACTGATTGACTGTGGTCACATGCTGGCCACCAATAAACAAAGACCAAGGGGAACACCAGAGCTTCTGCACTGGGTCACTAGAGAACTGAATAGGTGTGGATAGGGTTTTTTTTGTTATTTTAATACATTTGCCACTGTTACTTTTTTTGCAGTTATAGTAATCCTCAATATTAGATCAGGCGGAATCCAACACTGTGACCCAGATAGATCAACTCATTGAAGAGGCAGCAGAGCTCTAGTGAGCACCGCTTTCAGTTCACAGGCCTTGTCTTGTCATGTTCATTGGTCATGTGACCTGTTTGCAGCTCAGTTCCATTCAAGTGAACGCCATTGTACAGCCACTATACAATGGATAGCACTGTGCTTGACAAGTAATAGAGAGACTGTAGAGCCTGCCTGGTCTCTTCAAACAGCTCAGCGGTGGGTGGGGGTGTTAAGCGTCAGACCAAAACTGATCTGATGATGATATGATATCTTAGTCTTGAAATATTTAATGATAGCATTTTTGTCTTCACTGTCAGTGCATCTGTTCTGTATAACCATCCCCAGCACCCCTGCTGTTCAACTGCAGTTACATCCTGGCACTTAGTGACAGTTTTTAATTCCTAGACACCCATACATATTAAGAGATTTCTGCTTCCCAGATCCTAGAAGACCTAGAGGTTTCCAGTGGATAATAAAGTGGATAAAGTAGTAATGGTGCCGATGTGGTAGGGTTCTCCAGTGGATAATAAAGTCCAGAAGACAGAGGCTTCTACTACAAGTTTAAGCTGTAATGTATTTTAAACCGACTAAAATTTTTCTTAAATAGTAACTTTTTATGATTCTTATTTGAGAGTGTAGTGACTATAAAACTGGTGGCTCATGATACAGTCTATGGGAAACTTGCCGAGAAGTCATCCATCATAATACAATAGCAGGCATGCAGCATGGAAGTAGAGCATGGCACATCAGTCATCAGATCTATTGACCAAGTAACACAAAACACCTGCTCTGTATTACAGGAGAATGTACATGGTCTAATCCTATCATTATGACCCATCTATGTTGCATAACATTCAGCTTTCAACAATATAACATTTTGCATGATTTGCTATTTATAGTTGATATTAGGGTGAGGGTTAGCCATAAAAACACCTTCAGAAGAAAACTCAAGTAAAATAGAATTCTTCTTGCAAATCTGCTGTGTAAAATCTTTTGGCTCCTACTATTGAGCATTACAGTATGGTTTCTACATTTGTAGCAGCTCATGGCTGTTCTCTACATCAGTGTTTCTCAAGTGGTGAGGTGCAGCTAGAGAAGAGTAGACAAAAAGCGATCTTGGGCTGCCCAGACCTCTATCTGGTTGCAGAAATCTGTGCCATAGGGGTTATTCAACTTTAACTTTAGGATTAATCTCTTGCCATTAATCCTAAAAATAGTTTGTGACTTCCTGTCTCCTGGAAATGGACCATAGACACAATGGTCTGAAGCAGAACCTCTTGACTTCTGTGGGAGAGTTTTTTGGCATTGTGTAGAGGATGAAAGTAGATTAGCTGTGAAATCACCTATTGTGACTGGCGGATTTCGTGTCTTATCTACATATACATGATAGTAGTGATCATCATTATGGTGAGATGTCTGCCGCAAAGAATTTTTGGCTTAGTGGCCAGATTCAGAACTCCAGGGTTTTTAGGTAGTAGTAGATAGATAGATAGATAGATAGATAGATAGATAGATAGATAATAACATTGTATGTTTTTAAAAACTTCACCAAAAATTCTTTAAAAATATGTTTAACATAAAACTTGCTAAAAAAAAAATGACGGCACATTCCCTATCAGCTGTCTAAATTTTGGCCAAATCAAATTTGTATAGGAGCATCCTGATTGTCCGCCAGATAAAATATGTTGAGGTATAGAGGGATCAGCAGTGGATTATCTATTCTAAGTATTTGATTACCATATATAATCTATATTACTTTTCTAGGCACAGCAATGTTTAGACAAATGTCCTAATACTTGGTTAATATTCTGGACCTTACACCTTAGGGTGCATTCACATCATCTGTTTAGCAAATCCATCTCACAGATGCGAAAAATGGATTGCTATCTATTTACATAGAGATCAATGTAAAAAAAACAAAACAAAAAAAAACAGATCCTTTTTTTATACTGTACTTTAGTGTCAATAAAAAAAAATGGCAGGAAAAGATCCCATTTTACACTGCTCTCTATGTAAACGGATGGCCATCCATTTATTAGCACATATTTTTTTGCATCCAATTTTTGCATCTGCTAAAGGATGTAAAAACATGTTGTGAATGCACCACTAGATAATTTGCTTATTTGGTCAACACCTATTCCTCCCAACCTCCCTTCCCCATACATATGAAAGCTTGCATGTGTTCTCACCAGGGGGCATTTGCCGACATCCTCAATGTGGAAGAAAGTAGGGCTAGCCCATTAAACATCAGATGGACTATAAACCCTGCAGAAATTGTTGTCCAGGCACCATCCTTCTAATGTGTGTGGTCACCCATACTTACAAAAAAGACCACCTCATAATATAAAGTAATGGATGTGAAAGTTTTATGTTGACTTATTAGCTTCTACATTGAGTGAATATATTTCTCCACAGCTGATAAGTGATGGCAGTGTGGTGTATGCAGAAGCTCTGTGGGACCATGTCACTATGGACGATCAAGAACTGGGCTTCAAGGCTGGCAGTGTCATTGAAGTAATGGATGCTACCAACAAAGAATGGTGGTGGGGTCGCATCATGGACAGTGAAGGATGGTTTCCAGCAAGTTTTGTAAGAGTGAGTACCAAGAGTGATGAAAATCTAAATATAATCACTGTAAAACTGTATAAAGTTCAGTGTACTGGATCATTTATTCTCTACCACCAATACATGACGTTCACCAGTGCCCAGCAGCTTGAAATAGAGACCAGCACACTATAAGTGAAGCCAACTGTAGTGCCCTCTAAGAATGCATATGCATATTAATGAATGGGTTCATTGAGCACATGTACTTCAGACTACTTGAGTTTGGAGAAATGTTCTAATTTCTAATGATATCCATTTACCCATTATTGCTTCCATCTTCTAGGGAACCATCAGTAATTTGGGCTACTAAACACTGTAGGATAAGTTCATCTAGATCTATTGAACTAATGTCCATCTGTCTGCCCTGTACATTAAGGTTACCCTACAATTGTTTCTCAGTCTTTAGTATACACAGAGTCAATCTTATAAAGTGTTGCTTCTCCCATATATATTTATGATCAGTATCCTCCTGAGATATCTTGAGTACACAATACAAATGACAGTATATTATACACCTTAATAAACCAACAAAGTACAGTAGTAAGTGATCTGGTCAGCTTTAGATGGGGTTGTCCACTGATGGATCCTGGGCCCAGTGGAGAATCTTCTGGTTCTCTGGTAGGTTAGTACAACCTTTATCGTGATCCAGATTTCCAGCCATTTATGAGTTTATGAGTGACTCATGTCAGAGCTTCTGTATGAATGTCATGCATATTCTGAGGAATGAGGGTAAGGTTAGCATTAGCCATGCTCTATTTCACAGCCATATTTTCAGTTTTTTATTTGATGTCGTACTTTAGCAGTCAGTCTGTAATTCCCTGTTGTGTCCAATGTGAAGGCAACAAAGCAAAATCTGGTGTAAGACACCCCCTAGTGACCAGATATCTCACTGTGTTCATGGGTGGTACATCACTACATCACATAGTCTGTATGTCTACCATCCAACGTACGATAATAATAATTATGGTTTGTCAATAATGTTTATGCCCGGAATATATTTACTACCATGCTCTTGTATCCATACAGCTTCGTGTGAACCAGGATGAACCTTTAGAAGACTATACCAGTAGGCCTGGAGACAAAGACCAAGATGCCAAGAATCTCTTGAGACGTCACGGTTTTGGACAAACTAACAAGGATCAAATGAGGACAAATGTCATAAATGAGATCTTGAATACAGAGAAGGATTACATCAAGCATCTGAAGGACATATGTGAGGTAAAAAGTACATTTCATTTACTTATCTAGAGCCAAAAATAATTTGAGGTAAGGCGATAGAAATGGACCTGTCTGTGGGAAAGGCAAAGCCTTTATTTGAAGATCTCTGAAGTAAAGTTAAGAAAAGTAAAGAATTTCCATTTGCAATACCACTTTCCACCACTAAATGCAGCAAGGATCTTCCACAGGCACCAACATTACAGTACAGTATGTAATCAGAAATTTAGTTTACCCAAAAATGCTCCGTTTTGAAATAAAGTGAGTTTGGAATGAAGTTATATATTCTGAAAAGAGGCGCTAAAACATGAAATGTTACAGTCTTTGTGGTATTGTTCAGAGGAGTCCTGGGTTCGAATCTGCATGTAGTTTATATGTTCTCCCCGTGTTTGCGTGGGTTTCCTCCGGGTGCTCTGATTTCCTCCCACACTCCAAAGATATTCTGATAGGGAATGTAGATTGTGAGCCCTATATGGGACAATGATTGACAATGTCTGTAAAGCGCTGCAGAATATGATGGCGCTATATAAGAAAGCAAAATAAATAATAATATTGAAAACAAGAACAATGCCAGCTTTCCTCTCTGGCCAATACAGGAGGGCTAATGGATCCAGCATTATTACCGTACATGGCCGATTCGAAGACAGTCAGGTCCTGCAGGTAGACATGCACTGCTATATTATGCATTATACTAGAAAAGGGGTATAATATACCAATTTATAAGGTCTGTTTTTAATATATTATAATCATGGAAACCACCATCAACCCGGTTTGATGGTTTCTCTAATTTATGGAGAACTTGCTGTTACTGAACTATTGCTTGCTCACTTATTATGTGTCTTAAGGGTTACATCAAGCAGTGTCGTAAAAGGGCTGACATGTTCACGGATGAACAGCTTTGGACGATTTTTGGGAACATCGAGGAAATCTACAAATTCCAAAAGAAATTCCTGAAAACTTTAGAAAAGAGAATCATCAAAGACGCCCCTCATCTGAGCGAGATTGGCTCTTGCTTCCTTCAATATGTAAGTCATATTATATATTAGTGACCCATTATTGTTGTTATTGGAGTCAGGTCTGTGACATTGGTAACCCAAACTGTCAACTCCTCTAGTTTTCAACCCTCCAGCTCCATCTTTAGCTCTGACTCTTTCATAAATGGCTGACTGTTTTTCATAAATTCTTGTCTTTTTACCACCAATCTATTGTGGCCAAAGTGGGGAGAAATAAGAAACTATTGTGCAAACTGACCAGGCATCTATCCAGAAATTATTGACAATGTCCAGAAATATTGGTCCATATTTACTACTGTGGCTACGACTAAAATATGGTGTAAATGTGGTGCATCATAGGCACATATCAGCGCATCTTAGGAGCATCTTGGCACATCTAATTTGAGCTAAAATTGATTTGTTAGATATGTGGGTGTGGCTTCTCAGAAAATGGTGCTTGGCTTAAATGTACCAAGATGTGCCAAAACTGTGTTATAAAATTTTGTCTCAAAATAAGCCAACTAATCTATTATTATAACTATTATCAGACTGCTTGCTCAAGTTTACACTGTCAGTAAATCTGGGTCATAATCTGAATGTTCAAGAAGTGAAAGGATGAGTCCAGTGCTGAGGCCACATTACAGAGACTTTAACCATTTTCATGTCAAGCAGGAGGATAGAAAGAGTAGGTTCACACTACTGTTATTTAATGTCCATTACTCTCATCTGTCACAGGATGAGAGCAATGGACATTATATGACAGATGTAGATGGAGCCCCCTCTGTCAGGTGTCTGTCTGCATTTACCCCAATGTAAAAAACATGACAGAAGCTGTCGTCCGTCATGCATTTTACTTTTCTGATGGAAGAAAAAGTTGTGCATGCAGGACTTTTTCTTCTGTTACAAAAGTGAACAAAAATGATGAAAGACAGCATCCCTCATATTGTTTACATTAGAGTCAATGGGACCGGACACAGACAGAGCCTCCTCTTGTTACTCTACTATAGTTAATATCCAATGCCGTCATCCTATGATGGATGACAACAACAGGCATCAATAATGGTAGTGTGAACATAGCCTGACTCAGTAAAAAGTCAAGCGAGGAAAAGAGGCATCATTGCCATCAGGATAGAAGAGTCCAAAGAAGACCCTCAGATGTCACCAGACAAAATAAGAGCTGTCTGGGAAGACAATAGAAGCTTCTTATGAGAACCCTCAACAACTGGCCAAGGAAAGGAAGAAATTTCTGGAAGAAATGTTCATTTATATCAGTTTGATATAGGGGTGTTATATATTGATATATTCGATATGTTTATATGAGTAACATTAAACATAAGCTTTCCTAAATCCCTATAATCACATCTAATTATACAATCTTAATAATTGTATAATCAAATGTTTAATAATCATTTCATTTTAGAGCCGTAGTCGGCTCCACCCAAAACTGACCTTAATTCCACTGCCCTGGTTGGGACCTGTCTCTTTAGCAGTGGAATTGCTCTGATAATAGACTTTTGTCTTTTAGGTGTCCATGCACACAGGCACTTTTTTGTTATTATTTGGTGCCTCTATGAACACCCTGTGTTAGAAGTATACAGGGATCCACATTGGTGCTGTATTATGGCTCTGAACAACTCAGACCCTGCATGGACCCCAAGCACAACCAAATCAATGGGGTCTAACATCTAATTATATGTCTGACATGACATCATTCATGCTCCATGTAACTGCTGTAGTTTTCCTCCGCAGTAGCATTCATAGACATACATAATACTGCCATATACCACATTTATCACAGCAGCTTCTCATATCTAGTTTTATCATGTCTAACATGTCACACTTTTCTTTCAGCAAAATGACTTTCAGATCTATTCTGAATACTGCAACAACCACCCAAATGCCTGCACAGAACTCTCCAAACTGAGCAAGGTCAAAAAGTATGGCTACTTCTTTGAGACTTGCCGCCTGGTACAGAAAATGATTGACATTTCTCTTGATGGTTTCTTGCTGACACCGGTGCAGAAAATCTGCAAATATCCCCTGCAGCTTGCTGAGCTGCTGAAATATACCAACCCCCAGCACAGGTATGAACAGGGGCCTACTGGGAACGTATGGAGCCAAACTCTTTTCTCTTAAGTGGCCCAATTTTCTAAAGACCTTTGCAGATTATGTCTGTCAGACAGTAAAGGTAGCCATATACAATAGACTTACATTGGATATAACCCCCAATTTCGGGAGGTCCAACCAACCAACTATTGTGTATTGGGGTTATTCAATTCTCCCCCAATGGCAAATGTTGCAGGAAAGAAGCACAAGGCAATGTGGTAAAGTGTCTAATTTGATGCATCTTCCCCCCATTCAGGGATTTTGCAGATGTTGAAGCTGCATTAAATGCCATGAAAAATGTTGCTAAACTGATCAATGAGCGTAAGAGAAGACTGGAAAACATTGACAAGATAGCCCACTGGCAGAGCTCCATAGAGGACTGGGAGGTAAGATCACTAACAGTTGTCACAGTCATTTCATAGTCCGACAGTAATCCTCCAGTTTCCGGAACAGATCCTTAGGGCCAGTACTTAAGTAGTTATCACTCTCTATATACTGTATATTGTTATAACGAAAGTTCACTAAGGCTTTGGCTGTATCTCAAATCCTGCAACATTGTGGAGATTTTCAAATTCTTTGTGGTTTTTATTAGAGTATGTGCAAACATATAAGATTTGCCTATGAACAGTCTGCTATTTATTTAGATCAGGGGCAGAAATGTGGGACTGACACTCAGATATTTGCCCCAGTAGCTATGCTGGCGTATCTCCATATGGATTAGTGAGGTTTATACGCAGATATATTCCACAGCATATCCTTGCACATACACAATGAAGAATGAACCTTTATATTGAATGGGGTGAAATTGGTAAAAATCTGTAACATATTGGTTTTTCCTTGTTGAAAATGTCTTCTTCATGCAGATTGTGTTTTCTACCCCATCCACGTGTATTGTACTGTTGTTGCCACAGCAAATCGTACACTTTCAGATCTGTCGGCAAAGTATAGGATACAGTTTACACCCTATTTGCAGGTCTGTGTTCACAAGGTGAACCTTCATGATATTTATATCTTTTTGTGTTACCTCAGCTGTCATAAACTAAAATTCACCATCAATTTATGGCTCATAAGTGAGATTAGCTCACAGTGAGATCTTGGACATCCCAGATTGGGGACCTACGTTTTGGCATTACCAGACATCTTTCAATGTATGTTCTATTCAAAGGGGTATTTCAATCTTGGCCAAACATTGCCCCTTCAGTGTAAAACAGCTGCATTTGTCTGTTTCCATAAAGCATAAAGGTAAATAGGAATGGAAACAGAGTAACACAGTGAGCTACATTGTTTCCTTTACTTTGGCTGTTATGTAAACAGTATAGCTCACTGTGCTGCTCTGTTTCTATAACTCCTATTTAGCGCTAAGTTATGGAAAGTGAGGAACAGTCACGTTCGGTTTTCTCCATAACTCCCGACCACATCAAGGAGACATGGCTATTTCATGAGTGTCTGAGGTGGGAATAACCCTTTAATGATCAGTGTTCTCAAAGTGAAGTTCTAGCTGCTTCCCTTTACCCAATCTACATCTCATCTTGTAAAATTCCACATTTTATCACATTTCTGTACTTAAATATTATAGTTTCTGGATTATCAAATGCTGGATTAATGGAATTTTGTTCTTAAAGTTCTTTTCACACATTTGTTACCAGGGTGAAGATATTCTGACAAGAAGCTCAGAACTTATCTACTCAGGAGAATTAACAAAATTCTCACAACTTCAATCAAAGGGGCAACAGCGGATAGTGTTTCTCTTCGATCATCAAATTGTGTACTGCAAAAAGGTAATACAGTCACTATCCTTTTTATTCTCTATAATTTGTGTTCTGTATAAGTAAAGACGACAATGAAAACAAAGATTGGGCAACAATCTGAACACTGAAAATATTTTAATATTGTTAAACCATACTTAAAGAGGACCAGGTAAAAGCCCAATGTCATATGTCATCTGATAGGCGCTGTCACCCTGAGCATTTTGATATTTTGTTTATTCAAATCTGATCAGCTATTCCAAAGATATAAACCCTTTTAGTGTTGATGCAAATTTAGGGTAACACTGGGGTTTCTCTTGGACGTGGTCTCTATTTGCTGTATCTCATGCAGTGTTACCACCCACTTGGCTAGTTAGTATACTTGGCTAATTTATACATACTCATTTATTCATAAATACTATAAGGGCTTATACCCTTGGAATGACTAAAGGCCTAAAGTTGGCGCGGACTGCATGCTTATTGGTGCTGCAATATCTAGCAAGACAGAGGTTGGTCTCTTGTTCACCTAGAGACTAGAAAGAAGGGGGGTGTAATGTAGAAAAAAGATAGAGAGGAGATAAGTCAGGCACAATATGTAAGACAGGAAGTTGAAGCTTTATAAGGAGCAGCACAGATAAGAAGAGGTAGATTTGCTTTGGAAGCCCAGAAGACCCAGTCACCCAGTTTGTTGTGGAGAATTATGGGATATCTACTTTTTGCTTCATGTGAGGCTGCATCGCAGCACTGCACTCTATTATGAGCCTTTTGGGCTTCGGCAAATGTACCATGAGCTTCATGGCAGGGTAACGTCGCACGAGGGAGGACACAAGTTACATGGCAGGTCCCCTGGATATTTTGGGCCTGGGCAGTCACGAAACCTGGATAATGGTCTAGAGGCTGCTTTGGGAGATAGCCGTGGCCAGGGGCGTGGATGTCCATGTACAAAGGGGTGAGCTGGGGGCAGGTGAACTCCAGCTGAGTGAGTGCGGTGCTACGATTGGACAGGCTCCTCCAATACTGTATGTACAAATGTTGTTTAAATAAAGAAGTGACAAAGGCCACTAAAATTTTGCTAAAAAAAGAAATGCAATGGGTTTTTGTGGTTACGGGAAACTCTAGGGCAGGGGTCAGCAACCTTCGGCACTCCAGATGCTGTGAAACTACAACTCCCAACATGCTCCATTCACTTCCATGGGAGTTCCAAGAACAGCAGAGCAAGTATGCATGCTGGGAGTTGTAGTTTTACAACAGCTGGAGTGCTGAAGGTTGCCTAACCCTGCTCTAGGGGGTAGCATGTGCCCACCTTATGCTCAGGGTGACAGTTCCTCCGATGATGGATGTTATTGGGCTTTTTAGACCTGATGGCAGGTACTCTTTAAGTGTTTTGATCCTAGAAACTATCACTAGATATCCCTTATATTAGCCAAATTCAATAAACACTGCATTTCAGTAAATGTTGCATATATGAGGGCTTCTCTTACCACTGTATATGGACATTGCCCAAAAGTCCAGATAGGGCAAAATCCCAGGAAATGCTCTCCAGGGATTTTTCATGGCAGCAGTGTGGCATCCATTTTTTTTCACGGAACCAGTGACTTTCAGTGGGAGAGTCGTGAAAACGGAGCTGTTTCCAATCTGTCAAAAAGTATAGAATGCTCTACTGTATCATGAATCACAGACACATGTTGCCCATGAACATCAGTAGTGTGAATAGAACCTCATTAGATATAAGGACTGGAACACAAATACTCCCATCCAAGAAAGCCACATATTAGTGGCCAAAGTAGATCCTTCAAATCTGCACCTAGATAATGGGTTCTGTGGGTAATAAACCCTTTCATACAAGAAGTGAATAAACTATACCAATAGATAAATACCTTGAGATATCAGGTTGATGGATAGAGCAGTAGACCTTATCCATTAACCCCTGCTTGTTAGAGATGTGCAGTAACATGTACTTTTTATATCCAAAACAATTGAGTAGATATTATTATAGTAATGTGAAATCTATCATGGCTATGGGTTATATACTATTATATACTCTCAGGATATTCTGCGAAGGGACATCTTGTATTACAAAGGCAAGATCAACATGGACGAGATGGAAGTCATTAACTTAGAAGACGGCAAAGACAAAGACTTTAACATAACTGTGAAGAATGCCTTCAAGCTGCAGAGTAAAGTCTCTGAGGAGGTCCATCTGTTTCTGGCCAAGAAGCCAGAGCAAAAACAGCGCTGGTTGCAAGCATTTGAGGAAGAAAGAAGACAGGTGCTACAAGACGAACAGACAGGTAATGATAAAAGTCTGCAGTAAATGGTTACGTACATCATGTACATTACATAATCGTGTTTCCCAACTGTTTGAATTTGCTGGCAGTCCTGAGTATCTGGAAACAATCCAGAGCAAATTTGGGCATGTTCCAGCCTAAAAAATGTTGGGGCCTTACCTGGTTTACGGAAAGGCTTGGAGCGGTAATTCCTTAAGGGGTTATTTGAGTTCCCTTTTATTGATGGAATATCCACATGATAAGGTCATTAATAAAAGATCAGTGGGGGTCTGACACGCAGGACCCTGCTGATCAGCTGTGTGAAGGGGGCCCAGTGCTTGTGTCAGTGCTGTGACCCCTTCACTGTTTACATTGCACGCTGTCTGATAGCAGCCTTGTGATGTAATTAAAGTCCTATTCACTTCAGTTACACAAAGCGGTCGATATCAATGAGATAACATGCAGTGTAAACAGTGAAGGGGTCACAGCACTTGCATGAGTCCTGCAGCCCCTCTCGAACTGTGCCCCCACTTATCTTTTAATGATGTGGACAGGTCATCAATAAAAAGGAGATGGAATAACCCTTTAAATGTCCCTATTTTACCAATGTAAATGTTGGTAAGTATTCATAAATATATGCAATGTCTAAAAGTATTGAAGCTTAAATTAGATCTCTACATTTTTACTCCATTTTCAGGTCCATACTTTAATGCCGATGCAGTTCTTAATATAATTTGATAAAAGCTCCCGTTCTCACAAATCCTCTGAAAAGTGATAGTTTAGAACAATTTGATGATTGCATAAAGCCACCACTAGGGGGAGCTGCATACTTTTTTTTTTTTTTACTTCATTGTACAAAATGAACAGTAAATCCCTGAACTCCCCCTAGTGGTGTCTTCAGAGGTCAACATGTACGTTACACATTTCAGTTATTGTTAAAATAATTTAACTTGTTGTTAAATGTAAAAAATGTCATTGTCTGAATGTTCCTATTGGGATAATAGACCTGGAAGTTGAAAACACAAAATATGTTATTTTATATCTATGATCAGGAGCTATTGATTCCTTACTAATCCAACCAAAAGGGAAGAGTCATCATTGGACCCACATTGACTTTCCACATTCTGGCTCTTAGTAAAACATTGGGCACAGCCTCCAGAAATATCCTGTCCTCAGCACTGAACAGGGAGGCACAGTTCAGTCTTTCAGATTTAGGGTGACAGCAGAGCCTTTTGTAAGTTGCTGAAAACCAGATATAAGACCTGGACATCTAGTGCTTAGTCCATTTTATTCTGGAAATGCCGTTTTTCATACTCCAGAGTCCATAAATTCCAGACTTTGTATTTGCTGGATAGTTAATGTTGTTGGTAAACCCAGTGCATCTTTTGGCTTTCAGCCTATATGACTCAGAAATCCACAGAGCCATAAAACTAACTGGTATCTGTTTCTAGGTTTCAGCATCAGTGAAATACAGCGGAAGCAGGCAATGATGAATGCTAACAAACCACGTCCTGCAGGAAAGCCAAAAGGTGAGGTGGTGAGATGATAAAATACTAAGAACGTCATACAAGGAAAATATGTTATGTTATTGTTATCATATTTGTATAGAGGTTGGGGCTCAGTTGTTCTGATACAGACCTTGAAATGCACTGCACAGATAAAAATGCCAACGTTTCCCATAAACATGAGCTATTCCTTTCAACTGTCCTATATACTGGTTTTATACTACCGAGTCTTGGATGTGAGACTCAGTCTGTGTGTGCAACAGAGTTACCAGCTTGTACACTATGCCGGGAGGACTCCTAGCATTATAGTTATCTATGTTGGTAGGAGTCCCTGGCTCCCCATTACATAGTGTCTCGACAATAGAGGTGCTGGTTCTCAGACCACCACCAATCTGATTTGCTTGGGATAGTTCTCAATAGTTTTAGCCCTGAAAACCCCTTTAAGATGTTACTGCATACTGTATTTATGTAGTAAGTGTTCTAGATCCGCCTAGTGGTGGCTGATACTTTATTAATTATCTGTATGTCCATGCATGTCATATGGAGCTCTGTATAAGATAAAGGGAGCACCATGACTCTAACCGTCCTGAATACAGCAGTACAGTCCTGAATTTCAGGCACTGTCTTGGGAATCTGTGCACAAAACATCGTCCCTCTTTGTTTTCTTTGAAAGCTGGGAAGCATTGTATGGCAGCACTATAAAAAAAACATATTAAGAAAAGAATCAACATAGTCTTAAAATACTAAAGGGGTGTTCCAGTTGCCTTGTTTTGCCCCTAAAAAGGTGTAAGACAGTAAACCATGCATACTCACCTGTTCGTTCGGCCGGTGATCCAGCGAGGGGTCTCCGTTCAGGTCCCCGGAGTCTATTTGCTGTCTGTGTCAATGGATGCTCCATTTGTACAGAACATCACTGCTCAGCCACTGATAGACTCGTGTTCAGGACAAAGGTTAGGAAGACCCCAACGGAGATTTTGCTGGATCCCTGGCCAAACAGACAGGTGGTTATGCCCTGTTTATTATTTTAAGTCTCCCTAAGGGTTAAAAAAATAACTGGCACACCCTTTACACATTCACATCTTCACAGCACTGTAGCAGAAATTTTTTTCCTCCTTCAGACATTCCTTAAGACATTCATTTATGCAGTAGATGACCTCATTGGTAGGGCTGACTAATATGTGATAAGAGACTGCGAGGTACAAGATATTTCTCATAGAACCTGTTTCATTTCACTTCCCAGCCATTAACAGGACATACTATGATTTCTGGATGAGACAGAAGCATCCCACATTGCCTGCCAACCTCCCACAGCAACAAGTCTTCATGCTTGCTGAACCCAAACGCAAACCCTCCAATTTCTGGCAGAACATCAGCCGTCTGACTCCCTTCCGAAAATAAAGGACCTTTTTGTGATCTGCTCTTGCATCCTGTACAAAGAAAGCACTTTACCCACAGTTGACAAAGTGCCCGTGCCTGGGACTCCTCCTTTATCCTTCTACAGGGCATGGCGCTAGCTGGTACATTACTCGATATTTATTTTTTAGAAAGAATTGGACATATTTTACATGTTCTCTGTTGCTGCCTCTGATCATCCGGGAAGTGTTGTAGTTTTACTCCGGGTTTTTTGTTCTGTAATGTAATGAACTGTACTGTTGTTTTTACAATGTTTACCAGATGAATATTTTATGAACTCACATTCAATCTATACATTGAAGACTCAGAACTGAGAGTCACTAGAGTTGACAATGAGTTAAAAAAAATGTATATAACCTAACAGGATATTAAACCTTATTTTAAGGTGAAGAGAATGCTATGTTGAAGAGCACTATTATACATGAGGCCTATATTTTCTCTATATAGTTGATAAGGTTGGATAAAGTCCAACCAGTCCAACCTAGGCCTGGCGTTCAGACTATACCTGAGCTCCATGTAGTACAGATCTACTGTGGTTACACTTATACAAGGCATGGTTTAGTTTCTGAGTTTGGCTGGCAATGGAAAGAATGACCCTGTTCTATTGGATGGAACATTTACGGGACATGCTTCAGAATCTTTTTAGGTCAGAACTTATACAATAAAAACACAATTCACACACTCTCTCTCTCTCTCTCTTTATATATACATACATTCTTGGTGCCTTCCTTTCTGGTACGCTTCCTCTGATTCACATTTCCATCTTCATTTGAGTAAAATGGCCATCAGCGTTTCAGACTATCACTGTTTTTTAGTGGTCTAAGACACTTCCCCCAGTTCTCGTTTGATCTATCCAAGAGCTAAAAGGGTGTCCAATTCTACCAAAGCACAGCGTGCACAGAGGAGTGTGAAAGGTGGCCATTTCACAGAATTGAAGAAGAGATTGGTAGATGGTTTAGAAAGGAAGGCATCGGTTATTTTACCTGTGCATTATGCATATGGTCGGACTTACATTGTACACCAGAGGGTTGTTTTACTACTACTGTTGTATCATATATTGTATACAACAGTATACAGGGAATACATGGTGCCACAAACATTGTTTCATATATCTTTTCCAACACACACCCCAAGAACAAAACAAAAGATTATTGTACTATGTCCTGTTTTATTCAGGGTGATTGGCGAAGAGATTAAAGGAATTCTCTGGCTCATGGACTAATTTGGTCCTGAGATCTATTCTAAGGACCTTATTACAAAGTATGAGTACAATACTTGTTTCTATACATTTTCAAGACATACAATAAGAACAGACAAACAGTTACCTCCTGGCATACCCAGTAATCCAGAGAACACCTTTAAAGAGAACCTTTCACTGCCACCACTAACCACAACTCTTTGCATCCTTCAATAGTCATTGCTCGACTGGTTCTGGAGCAGTTGGAATTTTTTCTCTAGCCCCCATTGTTCCTGAGCAATAATTTGTTAATTTAAGCCCAATTATGTTCTCTACTGTAAGGTGGGCGGTCCTGGGGTGGAACAGAAAGACAGGGGCCGCCCACCTGACAGTAGAGAGCATAATTGTGCTAATTTAAAGTAATGATTTCCTGGGATAGGTCAGGGCTAAAGAAAAAATTCCGATGGCACCAGAATCAGTGGAGTAGTGACTATTGAAGGATGCAAAGAGTTGGAATTAGGAGAGGCGGTGAAGGGTCCTCTTTAAGTGGGGTTAAAGGGGTACTTCCATGTTATAGTGTTGTGCCATATTGCTGGGATATATCATAAAAGTGTGATAATTGGGGGTCTGAAAGAAGGAACCAAAACCAAAACTGTGAAGGACCTCTTCATTCTGAGGATTGTGGGGCTCCCCGTTCTCCGCTTTTAAAACGTGATGGCGTATGCTATCACTTCCTATGGGGTAAAACAATGATTTTAAAGGGGGCTTAAACAAATACCATATTTTGAAGCAGTACTAGGGAAACCGAAAGAGACAGAGACAGTATGTACCGCATCAGACCTGCTGACTTTCATATCTACTGTATAAGCAGCTTCATCTGTGGAGTTGCCGGCAAGGACATGGCTGCATATAACATCTGCTTGTCTGCCTCCATTCACACTTCCAATCCCAAAATGCCACTCAGCAGCAAAATTGTAATGCCTTGTATGCAGTGTACACACTACGCACCATTTCTTCACAGATTTTATACCTCTTTATTATATACTGTTATCTTATATACTGTAATGACATGCAAAATGTACATGAAGATTTCCTCACCGATACCCAAAGTGTCTTTAATGCTTCAATCTAGAGATCCGAAAACTGCCATACGCATTATTCAGAGGTGTCTCCAGACACCCCCCATCTTTATGGGTACATTGTTTACAAGTGCTGCCTGGTGACTTCAGTCTGCTGTACTAAAGTACATAATGAGCCAGCTTTTTATAAAAGCCATCTTGGTGAAGTGGTGCCAATCGACAACCAGGAGAACATTTACGTCTCTCGAAACACAGATTTCTAAAAAGTATACACATATCACCAAAGACCATGTAAGGGGGTCTCATATATCGAACTTCTTCTAACCTCACCACTGAAGTAGTATACAGCTGCTTTATCAAAGCCTTGATGTCCAGGAGTTTGTTATATTACAGACAGGGTATCATGGGCCTATTCGTAACTAAAGGCCTTTAAAAAAAAATCATGGGAATCTGAGGTGACATCTACTATCAATGATTTACAGTGGAGGGGTATGATCCCCTATAGTACATAAGTGCTAATAAACAAGAGAGGTGATGACATCACAGCTCATTTACAATGACATCACTGTTATTAATTTAAAGCTTCTTATATAACATCCATCATAAACCTCGTTCTCGGCGCACATACTACACATAAATCTGGTCTTTCTTGTTCCTGCAGCTTTTCCCCCTTGTCTTGTTGTCTATACGTATCAAAATCAGGGCTGCAGAATCAGTAGGCCAAAGCCCAACTCTGACTGATAAATGGCTGACAAAAGCAGTAAAACTAATCTAATTCACATGAAAATGCTAGTAATTGAATTCCTATGAAAGGAAATTTGCATCTAATTAATTATACAATATTGATAATTGTATAAAACAGTACAATTATAAATAAATAATCATTTTATTTCGAGGTCAGAGTCAGTAACTTTTTTCCTGACTACAACTATGATTCTACTGCCTTGCTGGAAATGGTTGATTTATTGTGTAGACTTCTTAGAATTCATCTTGCAAAGGGTGTACATACTGTAGAGGTAGCCCATCGGGCCCATTCCAGGTTACTCTTGTCTTTATTTTAATGGGTGCAAATGACCTGTTATGTGGTCTCTATGAGTGCTGCAAGGTTAGCTAACAGGCAGTTCACCAGAACCTCCTAAATAAGGTGCTTAGGAGCATGCTGAGCTCAATCAGACCCTGAAAGGGGCCTAATATTTGTCTTTGCCCCTTATCCCCTATGGATGCCACAGGAAAGATCTGTGTATCATAGGGAGGAATTCTCTTGGAATGGAATTTTTTGTGATTATTTCAACACATATAGATAAATAGCAGCCAAGAAAAGAAGAGATTTGCTGTGCCCATACACCTTTAATAGCTGTGCCCTGAATGAGCCCAACCACTATTCCTATCTACTCCATGTACATATGCACATTTAGCTGAGATTAGCATGTATTTTCAATGGGAATAGGAGAGTAAAGTCATATTCACATGGCCTTGTGCGGTCCATCAATGACTTGGATAAACCCAACTCGCTGCAACATAATGATCTATGATGCTATGAGTTAGTTTGACTGTAGGACCACTCTCCTGTAAAAAAAAAAATACTGAAAAAAACAGGACAACAGGCGTGTGTTCGGGCTGGAATTGATTGCATCATTGATCACTATGATGCAATAAAGTTTAGCCTAGCTGCAGATAGTGTGGGATATGCAGCGGTTACACAGACCATGTTCCCCGGACAGCACATGGTCGCCTGAATTGGACCTAAGTCACTGTCAAATACTTTTTGTGGGTTGGCTCACCTACCAAAGGATTGAGCATTAGAAAATTCTAAATGCTCAATCTTTCCTTAAGACATCTGTTAGGGAAAGGAGGCCCCATACACACAAGTAACATGTTGTAAACCAATACACTAAAGCAGGTCGTACATATTAGACTTTAGGAGACTGACGTAGCTGATTTCTACCATTTTGGCCAACAAATGTTTAACAAAAAATACCTAACATGTTGGAAAATTTGGTAAGTGTATGGCATCAGTTGCCATTTTAGACTCATTTTTCTAGACTTCTCCCATGATCGGGCACTTCAGTTGTTTATGCCGATCATTACCTGATAGATGTATGCATAGACAACCTAAGGGGGAGCTGCAAGACGACAAACATGGATCCTACAATCATATGTAATTCATACATGCGGTACATGCAGTTACTCCAGAGGAGTTGGGCTTTAAGGGCAGTCTGTCCCCAGAACCCAGCATATCAACCAGCCCCACTGACATAGGATAGGATCCTGGATCAAACAGTGTTCTTCCTTTGTGAATCAGGTCCACAGATGCTCAGACATTGCTGTGAACATTCCAATGAGCTCTTTGTAGCAATGGCAACGCCATCATTTCCCCAAAGAGCTCAATTGTATATTGATAAAAACTGATATGCTGGATTCTGGTGAGACTCCCTTTAAACATACACTAGCAGGATCCTGTGTGTGTATACATACATCCAAGCACGTGGAATTTTTCTATCACATCCAAGTATAAATTTTGTGTGCCTAATCTAAACCTGCTGCTCGACATTCATCCTCATGGGGAATGCAGACAACTCTGCATTTTTATTCCAGCAGCAATAGGTTAACCCTTCACCAAGTATTCCCATTTATCAAATTATTTGCCATCTTTTCTACATATTAATATTGACGTTATTTATGAGAAATAACATGTATTGTGTATGTTTTAACAATGTCTGTAATCTCACCTAGATGGATGGTATTAATTTCATGCTTGTTTTTTGGAAACTATATATTTGTTCTTTACATAAATAAATTGCCTTACATAGTACAAACCTTAAAAGCCATACACAACAAAAGTGCTGGTCTCTTGTTGTCCGAACCTGAATATCCTGGGCACTGCCACAGTCAGAGCATATATAGGGCATTCACCATCCCCTGCATTGCAGTACTGCCTGAACTAATACAGAAAGATAGTAGGGTTGTCTCACAATCAGTCCCATAGAGATTGCAAAGCATAAGGTGAAATCTGCAACAGAAAATATCAGCTGCACCTGTACTTTACTGATTAATGAAACAAATATCCTGCATGTGAATACTCCCCTAAAGGGAGCTTCTGGGTTAAAATGATCAATGACCTATCCTAGGGATAGTTCATCTTTATCAGATCAGGGAAGTTCTAACACCCATCACCCCCACCGATCAGCTGGTTTCAGCAGGTGACGCATAGAGAATAGTGCAGGAAGCTCTGTGTGATGGAGGTATTGCATCACTGTAGCTCAGCTTTCATTCAAGACAATGGGAACTGATCTGCAGTACCGTGGTCTGCCCATTACACAGAACAGTGCTGTCTGCTTCCTGCTCTGTTCTCTGTGCATCAGCTGCTGAGAATAGCGAATAGGTGGGAGTTGCTCGGTGTCAAACCCCAACCAATCTGATATTGGTGACCTGTCGTTTAGATAAGGTCATCAATATTTTTAGCCTGGAAAAGTTTAAAATGATGTTTACCATCTCTAATATAGTTTCAATACTGCCTGGGCCCCCATTGGTCTTAACTTTTTGGTGTCCATCAACACACAGATCGTATCAGCGCAGCCAATCGCGGGCCATAGTTTTGACCTTAGTAAGTAATTGGCTGAGTGAGCCATTTCTCTGTATCATGACACCAATAAAGAAACCAGAGGGTACCAGTGTTGAGGCCAAGGCTCTTCCTATATAGGATGGGGGGTCTGATGCCCTGTGACATCTGAATTGTACCCCCACTGAAGTCAATGGGGGATGGAAGTCACTCAGATGAAGTGCATTCAGCTATAAAATCCCCCCACTTTGTCGTGTGCATGTAGCCTTAACACTATGCCACATTACAAGAGAATGGAATCATAAAAAACAAAAGACATATTAGCAACACAAAAGTCAATCTTTATTCAAAACAGTATTAATACATAACAATCCTTGTTACAATAAACGTGCTTTTAGAGTCGACATCTGAGCGGATCTAATCACATTATACAAAAAAAGTATACATAATTGAACTGGCTCAGAATGGTCGCGTCATCCACCCACTATGAAAGACATTGTAGATGTAAGAATGGTATCTTGGTTGTTTTTGGAAGACAACATTTAATCTACATATAAAAGTATAAGAAAAAAAAATATGGAAATAATTTCTAACAAAATTGTTTAATCCTAAATAAACAAAACATGAATTCCATGCTGGAGCTTTTCTTATGAGGTGGACAAATTCTTCACGTAAACTGAAATACCAAGACATTGGATACATAGACTAGATACAAGTGCTTGATGGAGTTCCCCACTTTAGGTACATTACCCCAATATACTGTAACTTAATCGGAAGATATGGTGGCTTTAAATGGGATAAAAATATATATCTGTAGATGTTGCCATATTACAGTGACCTGTTCAGCGGTTTCCCGACAACAGTGCAGGTCAGACCCCTACATGGAAACTGAAAACCACCAATGGCCCCATTTCACAGTATCTAGCACAGTACAATGGGATTTGGGATCATTTTTTATCCCATTACCCTTTGAATCCCTTTCACACCCTGTTCAGACTTGATTTCCCCAAGGATGAGGTGTAAAATGTAAATTGAACGTGCAGAGACACAATCCTTCCTCAAAGAAAGGGAATCTCCATAGCGTGACGTTAAATGGGCCTAATAATAAATGTAGACATGGATACCAATTGCCTCCATATCTAAAGATTTTATTACATTTTTTTTTACACTGTACACAACTAAGCCCAGTATAAATGGGGATCCTTTGAAATCTGTATTGGAATAGTGCAATGCTCTCTGGCAGAATGTATTAGCGGAAAAGAAAAACCTTTGCCTTTACTACAATCTCCCTCTGAGCAGTGCACATGGTTATCATGACCATGTCAGCTGTACTGACCCCTGTGCAAATTCGTCAGACCACTATCTTGTACGGCTCTCCTATATACATGCACACTCGACCAAGCATGCATATGTTCTAAATTGGGAGAAAGACAATATTGGACACCACTGATGGTGGCTGCTTTCCCAGGAATAGCAGGAAATACAACTGTCGGACCCCATAACAAGCAGATTTGTTTAACATATAGGTAATGAGGGTGGCCACCTTCAGCCATGCTGTGTTGAGTCTATTCAGTACATTCAGCAAAATGATAAGGATTCAATTGTCTCTATGACTACTTCCGATTAGATTACAAGATGACAAGACAGACAATGAAAGGATAGATTGTGCATTGTTCACTTGGCTTGTACTTATCTGAATGCACAAATTAGGAATTGGTGTCTGTGGCCTGGTGCTGAGAATCTTCCTAAGCCAATACTGTAAGAGATCATATAAATCTATACCATGGGGGCGTAATACTGAGCACTGGCTGTTGCTAGTGATCGAATACCACCACATTACAATGTAATCTATACTCAAAATACTATAAAACCCCTCCAGCAAAAAGCTTAGGGTCACCTTGATTTAAAGGGCTTTTTCATCCATAAATGTCCTATAGATGTGGTTCCCATCTAGAAAACAGGGCTGGTGACCCTTATTTTGTTGCCACTGCAAATAGTGATGTAGCTGTGCACGTACACCTCTCCATTCACTTTATGGAGCACTGTGCGGCCATTTTTGGAAGTCTTATAGAAGGGAATGAATAAAGCTACGGAGCAACCACCTTTCTATTCACAACAGTAATTGACCGTAGTTCTCGAGATAGTATTTATGGCATATGTATAAATGTCTGAGATAGGAAAATCTCTTTAAGTCAATATAAACTGTAAATGTAATTACACTATAAAGTTTTAGGATGCAAAGTACCATAACACTTCCCAGGATTCAGTTACCACTAAGCTGTGGTCTAGCAAGTGACTACACAGAGACATCAAGGGAGATTTATTAAAACTGTTGCACAGAAAAAGAAACCAATCAGATTCCTTTCACTTTCAAAATGGCTTCTGACCGGTTGCTATGGGCAACTGCTCCACTTTTTCTTTGCACCAGTCTTAAGAACCCACCCGCTATTATTGTGCACACTGCCGATAGACTGATAGCCTGGCCTATGCGGGGCAGAAACATTTCTGTGCAGCGAGTCACTGGGTATCAGTCTAGTGTCAACCTTGAGAATGTACGAGTCGAACCGCAGGTTTATGTAACATGACTTTTTATTGTTTATATTTTTCTAAACAAAAACCCTCTGATGGAACATGTATATACATTGGAGAGGAGAATGGTCACCAAGTTATTTTATTGTGGAATGCCAACAAAAAACCTCTGCACAACGTGAGCAATAAAAAAAAAAAAAAAAAAAAAAGTACAAAAAAGGAAATAAAAAGAAATGTGGTCGCTGTATCGTACGAGCTGAAAACTATCATCTCCCCCTTTCCCAGTTTTTCACATTTCGTGATGCATAGAATTTTTAAGCTTTTTTTTCTCTCTCCAAATCCAATCTAGTCAAATAATAGGAGAAGAAAAGAAACAGGTACTTCACTTTCTATGGAATGCCTGAAGTGTCAGTCTTCTATGTTGCAATAAGTGCAGAGCGAAAACTAGAAAGCGGCCACCTCATGCATGGCGAGATCTGTACCCAAGAACAAGATATACTGATAGTGTTAAAAGATACAACCTGCGTTCTATGACCTAAGTTATCTTTCTTAGTCACACGGCTGCTTGCATGGTCATGTCACCTGAACCAGCTAGTCCTATTTAACACAAGGTAGAAAAACAAACTTAGGAATAAAAAAAAAAAAAAAAAAAAAAAAATTTAAAACAAAAAACTTATTATTCCTAGTGAGAAGTCGGGTATAATCTGAATTACACTAATTACTTCATATGATGTCATAGATCACATGGCACCAACCTTCAAAAATAATGGTAGAGCAACACTCAAAGAACACACGGGTGATTAGTCTTGCCTCAAGTTTCTAAGGCCTTACTAGTAGCAAAAAGCCTTAAGAATTCTTCTGGACTCCTTTGGATTTTGCATATGATCTTTCTTTGTTTGCATATGTCACTGCAATAAACTGAGCAAGCGTCATTGTGTTTTAAACATGCATTCAACTAGATATGGATCATTGAAACAACTTTATACTCCCTTTTTATCATTAGAATTAGCTAAAAAAAATAGCAAGACTGTCCACAAAACAGGATTTTATATTAAAGACAACCACTAGAGTCCCAAGATGTTAAGATATGCAATAATGGAAATCTTCAGATCCTGAATTAGTGTTAGGCAAAGTGTTGAGAGAATTCAGAAGGAAGAAACTTCTCGCTGGAGGTATAACACTTCAGCACCATCTAATAAGCATCTTACTTGCTTGCATATCTTCCATCTTTAAACCTGAAGAAACAGGAACCATGATATGTAAGGAGCCAGATGGCAGAAACAACATCACAAGTATTCTGTGAGCCGACTTAAAAGGGTATTCCCACCTTAACAAGTTATTTCACAGGATATGGGATAACATGCAGATGAATGGGGGTCTAGTAGGCTGCCACCAATCAGGAAAACAAGGTAGTTGGGTCCACTGATCGGAGAGGAGCAGTGGTTAAAGTGACACATGTGGGAGTGCCAGAGATGGCCAAGCGCCATACTTTGGCTATCTCTGGAACTTCTGCTGATCTGAATGGAGCGGTGCACACACACACACACACACGACAGACCACTGAGTGGTCAGACCCCCACTGATCTACAATTACATGGCTGTAGAGTCAAGTAGGCCCAAAACAATCATCCCAACTACTTTATAAGTGGCTTAGGGTGGGTTCACACTTGTGCTTGAGTCCGTCCGCTGCCAATCCGAGTGAAAATCTCAGGAAACTGGATAGGCACCGGATAGCTACAGGTTAGCGACACATTGCTTAAAAACCCATTCATTTGAATGGGTTTTTAAAGCAATGCGCGGGTGTCCGATTGCACCCTCTGCGCCGAGAATCCAGTTTTTTCGTAGGAAACAAAGTCGGACATGCAATGCGTCGCTAACCTGTTGCTATCCGGTGCCTATCCAGTTTCCTGAGATTTTCACTCAGATTGGCAGCGGACGGACGGACTCAAGCGCAAGTGTGAACCCACCCTTAGTCGTGATGAGACAGAAGCTGCTGTTCTAATTCACAGAAAACCTAGTGAATGAATTTCTATGAATGTAAAATGTAACCAACGGTGATCTAATTATACAACATTGATAATTGTATAATATTAATTTTTTTTTTTTTTTTTACAACTCCACCTTCACCTAAAACTGTTACAGAGACTGTCCCTACAGCCTACAGTACATGTTATCCCTATCCTATACATTTATGTTATCTCAGTCGAGAGAGATGCCAGACTGCTCTGTTAGTGGCTTATCCCATAGGGGGAAAGGATGGGGAATGTTGAAATCCAGCACGCCCAACATTTCTTTCACTTGTCAACTGCTGTTGGATGAGACCATGTGCAGCTCAACATGAATCTATTTATATGGGCACACTGAGGATCTATTCCCAGCATATACGGTACATTAAAAGTATTCGTAGGGCTCCATTCACCAGTTGGCAGGCTGGTAACTGATGGTACATATTATGCTGTACAGAAAAGTGTACTCAACTTAGCAATTCTATGTAGAAGTCACTCATAAATCAACATAGTGTACACTGTGTAGTTGCATACATCAAGAGGTAGAAATGTGTCTTATAGAAGGATCAAACGTGATGTGAACAGAGGTCTACGAGAGAAGAGGTGAATAATAGTACTAGTGCAATTGTCTGATGAAAATGAGGCTAAATATAAAAATGTATAATACCCTAATGAAAGGTAAAGTTATGGCGACTATTTTTGTACCAAGTTTGCAACAAATGATGACTGATCAAACCAAAAACCAAAAGAGCTGCTACATAGAGGTCCAGGAAAAGAGACATGATAAAAGACACTTACACTGGTAGGCAATCACCATTGCGTAGGGACATAACTATAAGTTGGTGTCCCTGGAGGCCGATATGTAGGCATTGTAACTTGGTGAGGAGCTACTGGAGTTGGTGAATGGGTGGTCAACAATGTACCTAGAAGACAAGATATGCATAGATATAAAAGAATGCAATCTAACATTATGCTCACAACAGAACATTGTAATAGCAGGAAATGCATGCTCTTACCAGCTGACATTGCCATTGTGGTCCCAGCTACCATCCCCATAGCTACACCGCTGCCTCTAGGAGGGATTGCTGCGGGGTACATGGTCGCTGGCATTCCATTGGGTTGCACAACTGTAGTGTGATGGATTACATGCGGAGGGGCTGCATACAGAGGTTGTGTATAGTATGTTCCCTGCTGGAATACAAAAGTAAAATACATTGATTTTGCATTTGACTTTCCAATGCATTTATCTATCTACTTTAACAACTTGTTGATGTGTAATAACACGTTATACTTCCATTCATTACCATTTACATGATCTCTAATGATAAAACCCAGAGGCTGAAAACCTGTGTTCACAGCATCATGTATCACTACAAGAGAGCAGATTTTACCTTAGGTATTGCAAAGGGTGAAATCCCTGATGAAAATCTGCAGAAAATATTGACAAATATTGCACGGCATATCAATTTCCACCACAGATTTTTTTTTCTGAGGTCAGCCACTTTGCTGTTACAGTAATATGCAGATTTCCCACCAAAATATCAGATAACCTAGGACTGGTCATCCATACCAACTCTGTGGGGACCTGACCAGCTGTTTGAAAAAAATTGCAGTAACTGGATAGGCGTCACGGCCTCTTCGTAATTTACAAGCACAGTGCCGTGTATTGTATAGCCACTGTGCTTCATATTGCAGATTAGTCCCAGTCACTTGAATGAGACTGAGCTACAGACCAGGTGACCGATGAACACGACCTGTCAATTGGCAGTGGCACTCACGCAGGCAGAGCTACTACCAGCTGACTAGTAGGGGTGCAGAGTGTTTTTTTGATGTGTGGGGGTTTTACCGTTAAGGGGGTTTCTAGCCCCAAATGCATGTTTCATACTGATGACCTATTCATATCAGAGGTCATCAGTATCTCTGTGGAGGTCTGACACCTGAAACTTGACCAGATCAGCTGTTTCAGCAGCCTTCTGGTGCCTGAAGCTACGTCAGTGGTTAGGAGTGGAAGCAGTTCTGCTCCTATTCAAGTAATAGGAACGGACCTGTATAGGCAGCCAGAATAGCTGACCTATGCAAGGTCCAGATGTTGAACCCCCACAGATCATACTGATGACCAATCCTTTGGAAAAATACCTGTACCAAAAAGGAAACAAAAATTGTGTCTCCCCATCTTAAGACTGAGGAGGACGGGATAAAATCATTTCAGTTTGGAGTACCACATGACTACCAAGGCCACATCTGGTATCTGGCTTGCGCACTTATGTACAAAAAAAAAAAAATATATGACTTCAACAAATCACATACATATATGCAAGCAATAACTCTTAAGCAGCTTTTACCTGTGCATATGGGTTTTGCTGTGGGTAGGCACTTCTTACTGGGTATACTGCAGTCTGGTAAGGGTTAGGGGAAGAAGAATAGGGTGGAACAGTGCCGCTGGTGGGGGAACATGACACTTTGTATGGTGTACCTGGAGTATATCCTGTAAGAAAGCAGAATAGTGGGTCAGAGCATAAACTAGTGCCACATAGATATGCATTATACAGTGCCAAACGTCTAAAGTGTAATGGTGAAGATGTGGAGTGATAGCAATGTGACAAAAGCTATCAGGAAACAGAACAGTAAATTCAGTGTCACTGGTTACTTTCCTTTAACGCAAGACAATTCTTTGAAGAACCACTCCAGCAAGTCCCCGCCAGAGATGCCTTCCACAATGTCACATGTATAATTATCTCGCTGCCCAAACACCACAGCTGCAGAGTGACCGCCATACTTTCTGGGCTACCATAGTCACTTGTGCTGTAGAAGTCTATCAATACATACCATCAGCCTCTCAGTAAATCAATGAGTACTACCACGACATTGTCATAAAAGTATGGAGCATCACCTGCTGTCTCGGCAACGAGTTATTATGCAGCGCCACAGAAAATATATTATAACAGAGAAACTAGGTATATTGTAGATGATATACATCAGTGGTCCAATACCATTAAACACAATGACAATAATGGTCCATTTTGGGTAGATATAAAACAGAAAAGGGTGCAACAGCAAATTTACAAAGCATCGGGCTGCCTTCTTTAGCTTAAGTTATTAGTCTTCCAGGATTATTATACTGATCAGCAGGGCATAAATATCATGTGACCAATGAACATGAACTTACTAGTGAGAAGACGTCACTTGAGGCGAGGATGCCAGGTGTCAGACCACCCCCTCCCCCCAATCATAAGGATAGGCCATCAATATTATAATCCCAGGAAGTCCCTTAAAAGTGACACAAATGGCACTATTACATTGCATATTTGTATGGTTTTCCATGTCTTGAGACATACTGCGCGTTCTCATATACCCATGTGCCACCTCTATGTCTGAAGCACTCTGTCGTGTACCAATATCATAGTTTTTCTGTATGTGTCCACAGCGTAGAAGAAGTCACCGCACTAACCAATAGAAAGAATTACTCAAACACAAAAGAAGTTTCCTACATTCCAGAAGTCCCCAGTAATACCTCCAGACTGTTGAAACAGGTGCATACTCCATTTTCAAGTTCACCACTACTCCAGCTGACTACATTATGGCTGACTGTCACTACTGTGTCACAAAGTGGGTGGTGTACTTGACATGTGACTGCAGCACTGTTGGGTACCTTGGACATCATCATTCTGGGCAGTGATTCACCACCACAGACACGTTACATATAACATGTCATTACTGCAAGTAAATAATAAAAAGACAAGTACTTGTGTGTAAAAAAAAAAAAATTAGTAACCCCTTTAAAAGGGAACCTGTCAATTGATGCACCATTTCCTTGGAAAAGCAGGGTTTTCTGAAATATGTAAATGAAGCTCAAGTGCAGAGGAGCGTCTTAGGTTTTCAAAGCTCTGCCACACCCCTATTGCACATAATCCTCATTTGCATATTTGTAAAAACTACTTTTTCAAGGAATGGGATCATCTATTAGACTATATTAAGGTGTGATAGTGATCAGTATAATGTCCCCTAAAATGCACTGTGGCTAGTTTGACACAGACTCCCTTTACCAGGATGCATTTCCTTTAGGGATTTTAGTACGTGCTAGCAAACACTTTTTATGGGATCCAATGTAGGACAGTCCCAAACTATGGATATCTGAACTCCAAATACAGTTAGAGATGTTTGAAAAAAAACAAAGAGGAGAGCACCTGTTTTACAGAGAACAGGAGGTGACACCCCATTAAATTAGGACTCACTTTGGTTCACTGCATAAATTACCATTGCTATATTCACTGAAAATCTCACACATCATACAGCATGCCCTTTACTTTGAAGCACTTCCAGTGACTCAGTGATGCTGCATCTATGTACCCCTGCATGTATAAACCTAACTACCCAGTAATATAAGATTATTTAACATTCAGTCCTCACTGCAGCTCCCTACTTGTGTGTGTTTACTTGGCTGCAGCGATCACATGTCAGTGTACACATGACCATGTCAGCCAGTCATTTGTCTCACCTGCACACGACTACTCAGTCAGTGGTCTTGAGCCATATACTGCTAAGTATGGCATAGCTGCAGGTAAGTAAGCAAAGACCAGTTGGGAGCCCCAATGCTAAAATAGCAGGGAATTTACCAGGCAAGTATTGTGTCTAGAGTCATTTCATGGCATTTAGGCAGCAAAACTGAGCAGGCATTAACAAGAATAATAAAAAAATGCACATCCTGGCACAGTTTTCCACCAGGCTGTGGCTGAACAGCAGCTGTTGTGCAAGTCTTTTCTCCTTATTTAAGATATAATTCACTTAGATTCTGGGAAAAAACACCTTCTAGGATCAGGTTGTTGCCTAAAGTGTTTTTCTGGGTTTTCAGGATAAGTCACCAGTATCAGATCGGTGGGGGTCTGACAAAAAGCCCCCACATGAATCAGTTGCTCCAGGGGCAGCATCTGGGAACCAGCACCTAGTATACAATGTAAGGAGCTGGAAGCAGAGGACTCCGTACACTGTGTAGCGGCTGTGTCAGAGTACTGCAACTCAGATCCAATTTAAGTGAATGGGAGCACAGCTGCAGTACATCACAGCCAATACACAGTGTACAGAGCCTTCCAGCTCCATACACTGTATACTTAGTACGCTTCTCAGAGTCTGCCTGAAACTGCTAATCGGCATAGCCCCCCCCCCACCCCATCTGGTAGGCCACTTTAACTGCCAATGTGAATAAACTGACAATACTTGGAAAACATGTAATACTCACCAATACAAAGTGCAGATCTTAGAAATACATTTGCATTCAGTAAAGGACTCTTACAGAAAAGACCTCTTACCCAGCAAGACAAGCTTACCGTATCCCAAAATCTACACGACAAGTACCTTCCAGCAATTTTTCATACTTGTAATTCCTATATAAAGGAACCCCATGTTCCACTCAGTGGGGTAAGGTAGGGATTACACAATAAGAGTGGCCTTGCCAGAGTTTGAGCACCAGCACTTCTGCTGGATGGAATACTGAGCTAGGGACATGAATAAGCTGTAATCCTGTAAAAGTCTCACTGCTGCCATTTTAAGTCACAAGATTTTTAACTAGTCTCTAAATCGTCAGACTACTTAGTCTTATTTAACAGAGCACGTGATTTTGGACCAAAATGAAACGCACTTTAAAAATGTTGCCATTTATTGCCCCCAACCCCCCTCTATGGTTCCTGCCACTAGGCATCTCCCTCCTTCCTAATTTGCTATTCACTCTGTTACTAGGGAAGGCCCATCTTTGGAAACCAGCAGACTCAAGATGGAACACAGTAAGTGAGGAGGGACTATTTGTTTGTGTTATTGCCAATGGGATGTTATTCATAGACAGCAAGCAGCTTTCCCGATTGTTATCTGATTTCTTTTTCTGCATCAAGAATATTTTTAGTTTTGTCACAGCCTGAATTTGGAGTTCAGTGTCCCTAGAGCTCCAATATTATGGACACCTGGACATTTCACAGCTATTTTCCATTTTACAGTTAGTTCTTCAAAATTACATGTAAACAAACCAGCAGTAGTAATAATGGATAGAAGAAGGGGCAGAATGTTCTGTATTGTACACACCCCCCTGCGTCAGTCAAACGCAAAATGTGCTGCAGCCATAATGGGAATATTAGCAGCAGAAAACTGATAGGAAACCATGTAAGACGGCTTAAACAGCCAGAGAACAGACTGCCAAGCAAGACCCTGCTGATAGTTCAACTTTTGATAAAAACTCAGGTACCCTTTACGTGCAGCCACAAATGGGCCATTTCAGTGCCAGATGGCTGCACCGTACATATTCACACACACATTTTACCTCAGACATGAAAACGTTCAGGTACTTATTTTGCTTTTTAATGTGTTAAGAAGAAAGCGCAAAGAATAACTAGCGTTAAATAAAGCAAAGCAGGTACCTGAATGAACTGCACCGGTTCTCGCAGCAGAGAACGTGTGCCCGAACGTGTACATTTGCATACCGGCAGTCGAATATGATGGTTGTTCTACTTCTGAAAACAAAAGTTGCAGTTTAGTTCAGATTAGCTTTAATGTCAATGCAGTTATTAGTTAACGGTACCATCTCCAAGGCAAAAGGGCACAGCTGGCGGGGGCCTAAATAGTTAGTTACATATAAATGAATGAAACTATCCTGCACACAAATATTAGGCTTGCATAACAGCCACAAATTTTATGGATACATCTAAAATAAAGTATAGGTCAGTACTCCATATAAAATTTTACAATGAAGACTAATAACTGACAAACAACACTGTAGTTTGTTTTCTGGCACATGTTGTACATTGCTTCCCATGGGTCCCGGGCACAGTGGTTGACAACTTGAAGTGGCTATGCCACTACTGACATATCCCCAGCGACAGACGAACATGTCTACTGGGCTCCACTCAATTCTATGGGACTCTGCCATCTCTGGCAATCCCATAGACTTCAAAAGGAGTACAGCAGACATGTGTCCATCAAGCAGTTCCAGCACACAGCTATAGGACCCACGTTCTGGAGATTGATAGCAATCCTGTAGATAGCAGATAAGTGTCAATAGTGAAATATCTCCACAATCATAAGCAATTTAAAGAGTTGGCACTTTGCTTGCGCATAAAGAAGTGGTGTAGGCAGCTCCTAACTCCAAATGAGTATCACGCTGAGCAAAAACATTCAGTTCCCAGACTACAACCCATCATAACATAAAGCGCCTCTATCCTAGTATCCATAGGATTCAGACAGTCAGAGTGACAGCTGCATTTCCTGGACTGACTGTGCTGGACTGAAGCAAGCGAGTTTACTGTCCTGTACTTACAGCTGCATTTCAGTGTGGGACAGCAGACCTGAAGTTAGGCTAGAGCTCGCATCATCATAGATCACCATGATGCAGGGAATTTGGTTCAGCCAAGCTGTGCATGTCCCGAAAGGACCTATTCACAGGATAGGTCATCAGTATATGACCCAAGGGGGTCTGACACCCGGACAACACAAAGACCAGCTGTTTCAGAAGCCTCCAGTCACTGGAAGGTGGTGCAGTGCATGGGGAGACCATGTAGTCATCTCCACCACCACTATGCATTTGGGGTGGAAAACCCCTTTAAGTTAAAGGAGTATTTGTACCTAAATACAAAGGCACATCACTTGGATAAACCACAATTTTTTTTTTTTGGTCTATCAGTAGGGGTTCAACCTCTGAAATCTCGACCAATCCTGAGAATAAAAGTGCTACAGGCCCGTCACAGTCTCTCCCAGACACCTGCTGCTGTGAAATGCACTGCAGTTGCCTGCACAGTGGTGACTGCAGCGCAGTTGTACAGGGTGACCACTGCTTGGATCCCTCCAATCAAGAGAATGGGGTACAATGCGCCCCATATGAATGGAGAGAGGTAGCTAAAGAGGAGCCAAGCACGGTCTCCAGCAGCCCCATGCAACTGAATGGCACAGCAACACACATGCTTGAACTACCACTCCATTAATATAGGATATACAAGACCCCCATTCTAATGACCTGTGAGGTCCCAGCGGTCATATCAAGACACTCCCTTAACTGTAGACAATAACTTAATCTGTTAAATTTCTTTAGCATCTTAAGAAGCGTATCCCCTTATATGTGTATCTAAACTTCTTATATCTCCATATATACAGCACACAGTATACAGCTAACAGTCATGTTTACTGCTGCTCCAGACAATACACAAACACCATGGTCTCTGGAGAGGACGTATTACCAGCTAAGAGATGAGTCAGCTCACTTCATAGGAAATCTCCTGTGGACATGACTCCTTCCACCCAGTACGGAGCTCCTAAAGCAAGTCTAGTGTTCCCAATGCTCCTCACATGACAAGCTGCTTGTGAATCATTATTTCTCCTCATTCTCTTGTGTAACCAATAGCTTTTGTGTAAGACGATGGCAAAAAAAATATAAGATCTCATTCGAGATGGATCAATAGTTTAAACAAAAAAAACACACTACTCCTAGACTATGGCAACATTGATTCTGGAAAGAAACTTTCTATGCACATTAGACAGCAGCCCTGTTACCAGCATAATACTGAACTAATAAATAGGAAGCCAGCATTAGCTGAAAACAGTCACACCTGGAAATGTCTAAAGTGTGCCGTATCCTGACAAAAAATCTGTAAAACAGACTTTGCTGGATCCATAAGACTGCAGCCATAGTGGTTTAAAGTTAACCAAGACGTCATATTACATTACGGTACAGGCGGAAAGTCACAGAGGTCTAGTGAAGGCACAGTTCTGGTTTTTATTGTTAGCACAAGAGAAAGGCTTTTTCTTTGCACACAATGCAATTATTCTGCATACTAGTAATGCAGTAAAACATAGGCTAAGATCAGCAGGCTCCAAACAGCCTTTCTGAAGATAGCAATATATAGAGTAAATATAGAAGGCAGCACAGGGTACTGCCGCGTTGTCCTATTCAAGTGAATGAAACCAAGCTATAACAACCTGTGCTGTGTTACTACAAATACTGTATTTGGCAGTAGAGAGCAACATCCACTGAGGCAACAGTGCTTGGCTTAATCTTGAGTCCCTTCAAGTGTAAGCACCCTACTAATCCAATATAGACGGCCTATCCTATAAACAAGAGATCAATTTTGAAAAGCTGCATAACCCCTTAAAGCCCATGTACCCCCCCCACTACATAGGTCCATCTGGTCAAAAGATTAGAGAGGTCCTTGAAATGGATGGATATTAGCATTCTAAGAGTAATGAATGAGACACTGTCTTTCAAAGGTGTATTCTAAAAAGATTGTTACCCACTATCCAACAAATGGGTGGTGACTTGCAGATCTAACCACTGGGATTCCCATTAATCACATGAACTGGGATGTTTTGCCCCTCAGATTTAAACAGAGCAGCAAGTCTGGCAGTGTACACCGCTCTATTCATTTCAATGAGTTTCTGCTATCTCCAGCACTGACACACTGTCCGATCTGCTGCTTCATTCAAAACTGGGGTGCAATGCAACGGAGGTCACATGATTGGTAGGAGTCCCAGCAGTCCGATGCTCAGAGATCAGCAATGGAATAACTGTTTAAGCGAGTAGTAAATTGTGTATAGAGCATGCTAAAAGTATGTTGAACATTTTTTTTTGTTACAAACAGAAAGTACATAATTAATTAAAAAAAATAATAATTGGTTTACCTGATGGGAATGCAGGATTTGTACCAGGATACATATTAGGAGAGTAGGCAGGAGCAGCTGCAGCATACCCCATTGGAAAGCCTGCTAAAAAGATTTAGATTTTAAAGTACAGAAATCATACAATATAACATCATAAAACAGAGTTCTGGGTCAAAAAGGATTGTTTTTGAGCTATTTGGTGCTATAGTCCTCAATAAAAAGCTCCCTGTTAATCCCTGATCAGGGCACCCACAAGTAAGCAGGTACAAACTGCATAAGAGGCATAACAAGATCAAATATTTGAGTGTTTTACATGCAAGTAAGGGGCTCAGTTTTGCAGGATAAATTTTACTTTCTAATGCTATTTAATAAGGGATACTGTATATTAGAAACCTGTATTTAAGAAAAAAAAAGTTGTACAATCTGCTTTATTCTAAGTGTTAGTATGAATTCAACTATTCCAAACTTAAGGTTTTTGTAATGTTTTAATATTGAAAAAAAATAAAACTTTGGAAAAAAAATAAAAATTTGCATCGCCATACTCTGGTAGCCATAACTTTTTTTTTATATTTCTGTTTATGGAGATGTCCAAGTTCTTTTTTTTCTTTGCGAGGCAAGCTGTAGTTTTATTTATATAATTTTGGAAAATGTATGACTTTTTGATCACATTTCATCATATTTTTGTGAGGAAAAAAAAAAAAAAAAAAAAAAAACACCATTTAAGGCATTTGGATTTTTTTTTTTTTTTTGAATTTCCATTATGGCATTTGTTTCATTACAGCTTGTCTGCCGCCAAGTTTAAATAGACCTAGACAATAGCTGACGTCCCAGCTTATACTCTCCCTGCACAGAGCATGCCTAAAAACTGCGCAGTGAGTTGGCTCCAGACCGTTGCACTCTATAGCCATGACTGTGCTGTAAAGCATATCACTAAATGCTGTTAACAGAGTAAAGGAGAAGCTCAGGTAAGATGGCAGCCCCCATAGCCATGTACAGAAAATGGAATAGGAAGAATCAGAGAATTAAAGCAGATTAGAAAAAAAACTGATATATGTATATCACCATCTGCTTTTAATAAATACATTTAAAAAAACATGGCAACACTTTTTCCGTGGTAGTTTTTTGTTGTTGCCATCTTTGAAATCATATAGGAAAGACTGTGGTAACCTACAGAGTTGTGCACGGCCCCTTCAAACAGCTGATCAGTGGCAGTGCCAAGAGTCAGCCCACACCGATCTAATACTGACAGCTTACACTAAAGACAGGCTATCAATTTTAACAAACAGTGAAAATTGTGTGTAAATCCAGCCTAAAAAAAGCACACAGTGTCAAAGCTCCGTGCCTACTGTACAATACAGTTTTTTTTTGTTTGTTTTTTAAACAACATACTAACCAATAACATTATAAACAGACACTAATGCTAGGTTCACACCATAGCTGGCTCTCCGTTGTGCAGATCAGTCGGGGCACCCAACACAGATGTGAACCCAGCCTTAGCTGAACAAATAAAGTGTAGATATACAGAAAGAATGGAAAACATATCTAGTTCAAAATAACAAGTGTGGTATACACATCATATACTATACTTACCTGGATAACTAATACCTTTAGCATTTGCATAAGGAACCCCAGAAGAACCAGGGCTATAAACAGGGTTCATGATTGTACACCTAAAAGGATGAAACAGGTAGAAAATAAAAAAAGTTAATATTTCCTGATCAGGGCCTCAAAAAGCAGTTTTATTGGGGTTGGTGGCAGTAGTGCGAGAGACGTGTGAATGAGGCCTATATTCTAACACAGCACTAGCAATGAGATACAAAGTGAAACCGACACCTGGCTGGAAGGGAACAGTGCTGAAGCCATCTTATCATTAGATATACAGTGGGGAAAAAAAAGTATTTAGTCAGCCACCAATTGTGCAAGTTCTCCCACTTAAAAAGATGAGGCCGGCCTGTAATTGTCATCATAGGTAGACCTCAACTATGAGAGACAAAATGAGAAAAATCCAGAAAATCACATGGTCTGATTTTTTAAGAATTTATTTGCAAATTATGGTGGAAAATAAGTATTTGGTCAATAACAAAAGTTCATCTCAATACTTTGTTATATATCCTTTGTTGGCAATGACAGAGGTCAAACGTTTTCTGTAAGTCTTCACAAGGTTGGCACACACTGTTGCTGGTATGTTGGCCCATTCCTCCATGCAGATCTCCTCTAGAGCAGTGATGTTTTGGGGCTGTCTCTGGGCAACACGGACTTTCAACTCCATCCAAAGGTTTTCTATGGGGTTGAGATCTGGAGACTGGCTAGGCCACTCCAGGACCTTGAAATGCTTCTTACGAAGCCATTCCTTCGTTGCCCTGGCGGTGTGCTTGGGATCATTGTCATGCTGAAAGACCCAGCCACGTTTCATCTTCAATGCCCTTGCTGATGGAAGAAGGTTTGCACTCAAAATCTCACGATACATGGCCCCATTCATTCTTTCATGTACACGGATCAGTCGTCCTGGTCCCTTTGCAGAGAAACAGCCCCAAAGCATAATGTTGCCACCCCCATGCTTCACAGTAGGTATGGTGTTCTTTGGATGCAACTCAGCATTCACTCTCCTCCAAACACGACGAGTTGTGTTTCTACCAAACAGTTCTACTTTGGTTTCATCTGACCATATGACATTCTCCCAATACTCTTCTGGAACATCCAAATGCTCTCTAGCAAACTTCAAACAGGCCCGGATATGTACTGGCTTAAGCAGGGGGACACGTCTGGCACTGCAGGATCTGAGTCCCTGGCGGCGTAGTGTGTTACTGACGGTAGCCTTTGTTAAGTTAGTCCCAGCTTTCTGCAGGCCATTCACTAGGTCCCCCCGTGTGGTTCTGGGATTTTTGCTCACCGTTCTTGTGATCATTTTGACCCCACGGGGTGAGATCTTGCGTGGAGCCCCCTAATCGAGGGAGATTATCAGTGGTCTTGTATGTCTTCCATTTTCTAATTATTGCTCCCACAGTTGATTTCTTCACACCAAGCTGCTTGCCTATTGCAGATTCAGTCTTCCCAGCCTGGTGCAGGTCTACAATTTTGTTTCTGGTGTCCTTCCACAGCTCTTTGGTCTTCACCATAGTGGAGTTCGGAGTGTGACTGTTTGAGGTTGTGGACAGGTGTCTTTTATACTGATAACAATGTCAAACAGGAGCCATTACTACAGGTAATGAGTGGAGGACAGAGGAGCCTCTTAAAGAAGAAGTTACAGGTCTGTGAGAGCCAGAAATCTTGCTTGTTTGTAGGTGACCAAATACTTATTTTCCACCATAATTTGCAAATAAATTCTTTAAAAATCAGACAATGTGATTTTCTAGATATGTTTTCTCATTTTGTCTCTCATAGTTGAGGTCTACCTATGATGACAATTACAGGCCGGCCTCATCTTTTTAAGTGGGAGAACTTGCACAATTGGTGGCTGACTAAATATTTTTTTTCCCCACTGTATTCTATATAGCACTCCGCACCCTGTCTCTTACTAATCTCATTCTCGTGCCACCTCTCACATCTAGTGTAGAAAGACACCCAGAGACAAAGTATAAAAAGTCAAAAGTCCTAGGCCAAACACGAGTCTAATGATCCAAGTCAGATCTACAGGTCATTAGACTTGTAGATGGCCTGTGACACGAGGCAGTACTATGTTCAGGTGAAACTGGCTTTAGTCTATCAAAAAGGTATTGTACCACTAACAATGCTTATCACCTATCCTGCAGATAAATGGGAGCTCGACTACCAAGACCCACACTGATCACAAGGCACCGCTGTGACCCCAAATTGAATGGAGAGGCAAATACATGTCTGTTGCCTCTCCATTCAACTCTATTGGTCTGGAGGATAAAGGTGAGCACTGTAACTAGCTGTCACCATGTCATTCTCATGCACACAGGAGACGCAAGACTCCCACTGTTGAGATCAGTGGTGTCCCCACATTCATCTCCTATATGTATGATATCACAATTAAAAAGGGGTTCTTGTCAACTCTTAAAAACTTCACACTGGCCCACAAAAGCAAAGAGAACACCACACGTACACACTATTCACCCCAACACACTCCCATACAAAATGTCCTGGTTCTGTCAAAATAACATTCGCCGTTACAAGTCAATGGGATCCCTCAGGAGATGTTAACATCAGTCATAATGGAGTTATAAATGGAAGCCATAACAGGGCTGAGTGATGTTGGCATCTCAATATCTGGAGATAGTGTATTTTTCAATATTTCATTCAATGAAAATATATGCACATGGCAAGTACGACACAACATACACTGGTCAGCAAATACAGAATTGAAGAGATAGAATACACTTACAAGGGTTTAAGAAAAGGTCTACTTGATCCAGAACAGTCAGGGATTTTCCAGAAATAAACTAGGAAAAAAAAAACACTTTAGATGTGAGCCGCATACTCCTAGGTGCAATTGGCTAGAAGGCTCCTGGTTCAGCCCCAGCCACTTAGATAAGAAAATCCAAGCAAAGTCCAGGACATTATGGTGAAGAAATAAATAAAACATTGGTTGGACTTGGAGCAAGTTTTTAAGCAGGACCCTGACAGCAGATGTCAGGGAAAGATGGATTCAGCAACTCCGTTTCAGCATGCCTGATCTTTTTGGCATGGTGAATGGAGTCCGTACCTGGGGTATCAGGAAGTAGATTAACATCTCTCTTTCCATTGAGAACACATGCATGCTGAACCAAACTGAGTTTGCAAGATAGTCAAGAGACCGCCATACAACAGACCAAGCACAGGCTAACGTCAGCAGATCCTACCAATTCTGACCAGCCATGGAGAAGACCTAACGTAAGAGGACTCCTAAAAGGCCCAAAGGTAGAGGTCAGTGAACCAAGGATGGGCCAACTATAAACACAGTCACATGGTGGTCAAACGACTGTGCCCTCGTATATATTAGCCTAGGAAATTGTGGAAGGACCTGGGACCTCCAATCTCCCCTATATGGCAACTACAGACCTGAAGAGGGGGACTAACTAGTACTGTATGGAGGACCACTGCACTCTGCTATGTATATTTTATAAGGTTGTAGCTCCAGAAATTAAGTGAATGAGAAACTAGTGACACCTATACATTAATACAGATAATGTGCAAGACACCTGCAGAATTTGTCACTTGCTATAAATTGTGTGTTTATCTGAAAAGTCACAAATATATTCATTCTGAAAAAAAAATTATTGTACAATGCTTGCCTAAAGTGATCATATTTAGCTATTCAGGCTGCTTAGTCTTGAGTGTAAAGGTGGCTTAAAAGAGTATTTCACTGAATAGATGATAAATGTGAAACCAGTGGGTGTCCAACTGCTAAGATCCCACCAATGATTGCCACAATAAGGCTGGGTTCACATCTGCGTCAGAGACTCCTTTGCAGAGACCGGTGGAAAAAAAAAAATCCAGAACGGAGGTCTTTTTTTGCCATCGCTTTCAGTTTCGAAACAGTGGACCCCATTATAATCAATGCGTTCCCCAGGCTCCGTGTGTAACTGTTGTTGTAGTGGTCTGGCTTTCTGTCGGTCAGGACCCCCCAATGGAGAGCCCGGCACTAGTGTGAACCTTGCGTCAGGAACACATGTCCACCATTCCCCACTGTAACAGGACTATGGCCAGAAGTTGAATGACGCAGGTGGCAAGCATGCACACTGGGGCTCTCTCAATTGGGGGAGGTAGAGGATTTATCATATTTTACACCAATTTTGGCCACAAATATATGATAAAAATGTCAATGTTTGCTGCACAGCTGTATTTGCCCCCCCAAAATTGCAGCTGCTCCCATTTGCCCTGTGCTCTCTAAGTCTCTAAAAATAGAACAGGGCTTGCCAGTCAGAGGCAGCCAATATCATAGCCCAGAATCACACCTTTTCTGCTTATCCGGACAGTACAAGCCTAAACAGCCTATCAGGCACCAAAAGTAACAGCATTGATTGCTCAGGAACAGACAAAATTCCAACTGTGCCCGAATCAGTGGCGCAGCGGCCATTATATGGTGTAAAGAGCTGGACTTGATGGAGATGGTGAAAGATTACTGCTTTCTCTTAAAGAGAACCTAACAGGCTGGTTGTTACGGACAGGCTACTAGCAGTGTCCATAGCAACCAATCTGTCTGACAGAGGATAGGGCTTCCAGAGCTGGACAGGCACTGTACCCTAACAAACTAGGAGGTACCATACAGTATACACCTCGCTAAGTATATAATACATAATAAAAGGTCACTGACTACATTGAGGGGATCACATGACCTATCAATGTGGGGTGCACATGGTCTCCTGCTCCGGGGCATTAGACTTCGCAGCTGGCACATTTACTACTGTAGCGTGCCAGGCATTACCATGGGCACTGCCACCCTGGCAGTGTGACGAGTTACCCGGGACATGGCTGCAGCACACAGCAGACTACTACATATCAGCTCCATGACAAAGGCCCGGGCAGTCATGTTCAGGACAGGGGCAGCCTGGGGCACACACATGGATGCAGGACGGCTCCGGTATACTCCAGGATGCTACAGGTCACGAGCACGGCACACAGCAGATGGGGCAGCTAGGCCGCGTCCCGGGGACACCACTGACTAGGATGCAGGTAGAGGACACCAGCTATGCGGCCACTTAGCGGAGACTGCCCCCAGCCCCGGCTCTAGCCGCACAGCCCGACTCCCTCCGCAGAGCCCCGCTCACCTGCCGACCACACAGCTCACCTCTAGTGCAGACTCCGCTCAGGTCCCAGTAGTCTCCTCAGCTCTCTGCTCGGGATTTTTCCTTTCTTTGGGGATACTGCGCAGCAACAACCTACGGGCCCCTGACGTCACTTCCGGATGGGGGGCTTTGCTTCTCCCGCCCCACGGTCTGGATTTTAGGGGGCGGGGCTAAACTGGATTGGTCACGTGGTGTGTGAATGCCGCTCAATGACTGGAGGCGATTGTGTTTTCAAACCTGACAGCTGTGTATTGTGTATGTATGCATGCATCATGTGGCGTATGTATGTATGTGTGTGTGTGTGTGTGTATATATATATATATACAGTACAGACCAAAAGTTTGGACACACCTTCTCATTCCAAGAGTTTTCTGTATTTTCATGACTATAAAAATTGTAGATTCACACTGAAGGCATCAAAACTATGAATTAACACATGTGGAATTATATACTTAACAAAAAAGTGTGAAACAACTGAAAATATGTCTTATATTCTAGGTTCTTCAAAGTAGCCACCTTTTGCTTTGATTACTGCTTTGCACACTCTTGGCATTCTCTTGATCAGCTTCAAGAGGTAGTCACCTGAAATGTTCTTCCAACAGTCTTGAAGGAGTTCCCAGAGATGCTTAGCACTTGTTGGCCCTTTTGCCTTCACTCTGCGGTCCAGCTCACCCCAAACCATCTCGATTGGGTTCAGGTCTGGTGACTGTGGAGGCCAGGTCATCTGGCGTAGCACCCCATCACTCTCCTTCTTGGTCAAATAGCCCTTACACAGTCTGGAGGTGTGTTTGGGGTCATTGTCCTGTTGAAAAATAAATGATGGTCCAACTAAACGCAAACCAGATGGAATAGCATGCCGCTGCAAGATGCTGTGGTAACCATGCTGGTTCAGTATTCCTTCAATTTTGAATAAATCCCCAACAGTGTCACCAGCAAAGCACCCCCACACCATCACACCTCCTCCATGCTTCACGGTGGGAACCAGGCATGTAGAGTCCATTCGTTCACCTTTTCTGCGTCGCACAAAGACACAGTGGTTGGAACCAAAGATCTCAAATTTGGACTCATCAGACCAAAGCACAGATTTCCACAGGTCTAATGTCCATTCCTTGTGTTCTTTAGCCCAAACAAGTCTCTTCTGCTTGTTGCCTGTCCTTAGCAGTGGTTTCCTAGCAGCTATTTTACCATGGAGGCCTGCTGCACACAGTCTCCTCTTAACAGTTATTGTAGAGATGTGTCTGCTGCTAGAACTCTGTGTGGCATTGACCTGGTCTCTAATCTGAGCTGCTGTTAACCTGCGATTTCTGAGGCTGGTGACTTGGATGAACTTATCCTCCGCAGCAGAGGTGACTCTTGGTCTTCCTTTCCTGGGGTGGTCCTCATGTCAGCCAGTTTCTTTGTAGCGCTTGATGGTTTTGGCCACTGCACTTGGGGACACTTTCAAAGTTTTCCCAATTTTTCGGACTGACTGACCTTCATTTCTTAAAGTAATGACGGCCACTTATTTTTCTTTACTTAGCTGCTTTTTTCTTGCCATAATACAAATTCTAACACTCCATTCAGTAGGACTATCAGCTGTGTATCCATCTGACTTCTGAACAACACAACTCATGGTCCCAACACCATTTATAAGGCAAGAAATCCCACTTATTAAACCTGACAGGGCACACCTGTGAAGTGAAAACCATTTCAGGTGACTACCTCTTGAAGCTCATCAAGAGAATGTCAAGAGTGTGCAAAGCAGTAATCAAAGAAAAAGGTGGCTACTTTGAAGAACCTAGAATATAAGACATATTTTCAGTTGTTTCACACTTTTTTGTTAAGTATATAATTCCACATGTGTTAATTCATAGTTTTGATGCCTTCAGTGTGAATCTACAATTTTTATAGTCATGAAAATACAGAAAACTCTTGGAATGAGAAGGTGTGTCCAAACTTTTGGTCTGTACTGTTATATATATATATATATATATATATATATGTGTGTATAGCGTGTGTGCAGCATGTGTATTGTGTATGTATGCACCATGTGGTGTATGTGTGTGTGCAGCTTGTGTATTGTGTATGTACGCACCATGTGGCGTATGTGTGTGCAGTGTGTATTGTGTATGTACGCCCCATGTGGTGTATGTGTGTGTGTATTGTATATGTACGCACCATGCGGCGTATGTGTTTGTATTGTGTATGTATGCACCATGTGATGTATGTGTGTGGTATGTGTATTGTGTATGTATGCACCATATGGTGTGTAGTGTATGTATGCAATGTGTGGTGTGTCTAGTGTATGTAATGTATGTGGTGCATACATACACCACACTCATTACATACACTAAACACACCACGCGCTGCATACATACACTCCACACACACCACAGGCTGCACACATACACCATATACACTACACACCACATGGTGCATCTATAGACGACATGCACTACACACGCACCACATAGTGCATACATACACAGTACACACACTGCACACGCATACATTACATACAGTACACACTGCACACACCACACGCTGCATACATATTACACACACCACAGGCTGCACACAAAGATTACATACACTACACACCACATAGTGCATACATACACAATACACACGTGCACAATGTGGTGTGTAGTGTATGTGTGCAACCTGTGGTGTATGTGTTGTATGTATGCAGCGTGTGGTATGTAGTGAATGTGGTTTATTTGTCTGCAGCATGTGGTGTGTGTAGTGAATGTGTGTACAGCGGGTAATGTATATGTGCGGCTGTATATATTATACAAGTGTATGTATGCATCATGTGGTATATAATGTATGAGCTGTATGTGTGCAGCCTGTGGTGTATGTTGTATGTATCCAGTGTGTAGTGTATCTGGTGTATGTATATAGTGTGAGGTGTGTGTAAGGTATATGTTTACAGGTCTGCAACATATGTGTAGTGTATGTATGTGCAGCATGAGCTGTACAGTATATGTGTGTAGGTCTGCAACATGTAGTGTATGTGTGTGTATATGTCTGCAGCCTGTTGGTATTTGTATGTACAGTGGGGAAAAAAAAGTATTTTGTCAGCCACCAATTGTGCAAGTTCTTCCACTTACAAAGATGAGGCCGGCCTGTAATTGTCATCATAGGTAGACCTCAACTATGAGAGACAAAATGAGAAAACATATCTAGAAAATCACATTGTCTGATTTTTAAAGAATTTATTTGCAAATTATGGTGGAAAATAAGTATTTGGTCACCTACAAACAAGCAAGATTTCTGGCTCTCACAGACCTGTAACTTCTTCTTTAAGAGGCTCCTCTGTCCTCCTCTCATTACCTGTAGTAATGGCTCCTGTTTGACATTATCAGTATAAAAGACACCTGTCCACAACCTCAAACAGTCACACTCCAAACTCCACTATGGTGAAGACCAAAGAGCTGTGGAAGGACACCAGAAACAAAATTGTAGACCTGCACCAGGCTGGGAAGACTGAATCTGCAATAGGCAAGCCGCTTGGTGTGAAGAAATCAACTGTGGGAGCAATAATTAGAAAATGGAAGACGTACAAGACCACTGATAATCTCCCTCGATCAGGGGATCCACGCAAGATCTCACCCCGTGGGGTCAAAATGATCACAAGAATGGTGAGCAAAAATCCCAGAACCACATGGGGGACCTAGTGAATGACCTGCAGAAAGCTGGGACTAACGTAACGAAGGCTACCGTCAGTAACACACTACGCCGCCAGGGACTCAGATCCTGCAGTGCCAGACGTGTTTTCCTGCTTAAGCCAGTACATATCCGGGCCTGTTTGAAGTTTGCTAGAGAGCATTTGGATGTTCCAGAAGAGTATTGGGAGAATGTCATATGGTCAGATGAAACCAAAGTACAGTGCTGGCCAAAAGTATTGGCACCCCTGCAATTCTGTGAGATAATACTCAATTTCTTCCAGAAAATGATTGCAATCACAAATGCTTTGGTAATAATATCTTCATTTAATTTGTCGTCAATGGAAAACCACAAAAAGAATTGTCAAAAAGCCAAATTGGATATAATTCCACACCAAACATAAAAAAGGGGGTGGACAAAAGTATTGGCACCCTTTGAAAAATCATGTGATGCTTCTCTAATTTGTGTAATTAACAGCACCTGTTACTTACCTGTGGCACATAACAGGTGGTGGCAATAACTAAATCACACTTGCAGCCAGTTGAAATGGATTAAAGTTGACTCAACCTCTGTCCTGTGTCCTTGTATGTACCACATTGAGCATGGAGAAAAGAAAGAAGACCAAAGAACTGTCTGAGGACTTGAGAAGCAAAATTGTGAGGAAGCATGAGCAATCTCAAGGCTACAAGTCCATCTCCAAAGACCTGAATGTTCCTGTGTCTACCGTGCGCAATGTCATCAAGAAGTTTAAAGCCCATGGCACTGTGGCTAACCTCCCTAGATGTGGACGGAAAAGAAAAATTGACGAGAGATTTCAACGAAAGATTGTGCGGATGGTGGCTAAAGAACCTCGACTAACATCCAAACAAGTTCTAGCTGCCCTGCAGTCCGAGGGTACAACAGTGTCAACCCGTACTATCCGTCGGCGTCTGAATGAAAAGGGACTCTATGGTAGGATACCCAGGAAGACCCCACTTCTGACCCAGAGACATAAAAAAGCCAGGCTGGAGTTTGCCAAAACTTACCTGAGAAAGCCAAAAACTTTTTGGAAGAATGTTCTCTGGTCAGATGAGACAAAAGTAGAGCTTTTTGGGAAAAGGCATCAACATAGAGTTTACAGGAAAAAAAAAAGAGGCCTTCAAAGAAAAGAACACGGTCCCTACAGTCAAACATGGCGGAGGTTCCCTGATGTTTTGGGGTTGCTTTGCTGCCTCTGGCACTGGACTGCTTGACCGTGTGCATGGCATTATGAAGTCTGAAGACTACCAACAAATTTTGCAGCATAATGTAGGGCCCAGTGTGAGAAAGCTGGGTCTCCCTCAGAGGTCATGGGTCTTCCAGCAGGACAATGACCCAAAACACACTTCAAAAAGCACTAGAAAATGTTTTGAGAGAAAGCACTGGAGACTTCTAAAGTGGCCAGCAATGAGTCCAGACCTGAATCCCATAGAACACCTGTGGAGAGATCTCAAAATGGCAGTTTGGAGAAGGCACCCTTCAAATCTCAGGGACCTGGAGAAATTTGCCAAAGAAGAATGGTCTAAAATTCCAGCAGAGCATTGTAAGAAACTCATTGATGGTTACCGGAAGCGGTTGTTCGCAGTTATTTTGTCTAAAGGTTGTGCTACCAAGTATTAGGCTGAGGGTGCCAATACTTTTGTCCAGCCCATTTTTGGAGTTTTGTGTAAAATGATCAATGATTTGACTTTTTTTTTCATTCTCTTTTGTGTTTTTTCATTGCAAGCAAAATAAATGAAGATATTATTACCAAAGCATTTATGATTGCAATCATTTTCTGGAAGAAATTGAGTATTATCTGACAGAATTGCAGGGGTGCCAATACTTTTGGCCAGCACTGTAGAACTGTTTGGTGGAAACACAACTTGTCGTGTTTGGAGGAGAGTGAATGCTGAGTTGCATCCAAAGAACACCATACCTACTGTGAAGCATGGGGGAAGCAACATCATGCTTTGGGGCTGTTTCTCTGCAAAGGGACCAGGACGACTGATCCGTGTACATGACAGAATGAATGGGGCCATGTATCGTGAGATTTTGAGTGCAAACCTCCTTCCATCAGCAAAGGCATTGAAGAAGAAACATGGCTGGGTCTTTCAGCATGACAATGATCCCAAGCACACCGTCAGGGCAATGAAGGAGTGGCTTTGTAAGAAGGATTTCATGGTCCTTGAATGGCCTAGCCAGTCTCCAGATCTCAACCCCATAGAAAACGTCTGGAGGGGGTTGGAAGTCCGGGGTGGCCCGCGGCCGCCCAACACGGGGGGCCACCAGCAGCAGTGTGTGCCAACCGTGAAGAATTACAGAAAACGTTTGACCTCTGCATTGCCAACAAAGGATATACAGTCATATGAAAAAGTTTGGGCACCCCTATTAATCTTAATCATTTTTAGTTCTAAATATTTGGGTGTTTGCCAGCCTTTCAATGATAACAAAACGAGGACACAGAATATTCAGGAATGAAATGAGGTTTATTGTAAAACAGAAAATGGCAAAAAGCAAGAACCAAAAATGGGGGGGGCAAAAGAAGGGGGCCCCCCACAAAAAAGAGACAAAAATATAAAGAAGACCCCCCCCCAAAAAAAAAACCACCCCCGCCCCCCCCGGCGCCGCAAACAATTCATGGTCCTGGTGAATGGCCTAGCCAGTCTCCAGATCTCAACCCCATAGAAGACCGTAGTTTGGAGGCCGAGCATTGAAAGCCCGTAAAACCAAGAAGAGGGGGGCTGTGCCCAGCGACAGCCCGAAATAAAAAAGACATCAGTGCTCAAGAAGGAGATCTGCGTGGACGGAATGGGCCAACATACCAGCAACAGTGTGTGACCAAACACCAAAATTGCTTCAGTCCAAAGACCCTTACAGAAAGCACGCTTGACCTTGTGCAAAGGCTGTATTGACCAAGCACAGGAACACGCAGCAAGATGATGCGCAGCCGGAGGTGGTCTGTGGATTGTCCGACTGTCTCACCATCTCTCTCTGCCTTTCTGATATTTTTCTGGCCTGCCACTCTGGACTTAACAAGAACTGTCCCTGTGGTCTCCATCCACTATGTCCTCACAGTGGAAACGACAGGTTAAATCTCTGAGACAACTTTTTGTATCCTTCCCCGAACAACGGAACAACGTTTCAGACATTGAGAGTTGTTTTGAGGAGCCCATGAGCCACCTCGGAGAGAAAAAAAAAGAAAAAAACCCAGCCCCAAATACCCAGATGGACGGAGGTCAAAGCCAGTGAGGTTACAAACCAATTTGTGCTCAGTAAGTCAGTAAAAGTAGTTAGGAGTATTCAAATCAATAAAATGTAAGGGTTCCCAAATTTTTGCACCGGTCAAATTTTGGTTTAATGCATATTGCACATTTTCTGTTAGTACAATAAACCTCATTCAATCCTGAAATATTACTGTGTCCATCAGTTATTAGTATATCAATTTGAAATGGCTGTTGCAACACCCAAATTTTAGACTAAAAATGTTAAGATTATAGGGGTGCCCAAACTTTTTCATATGACAGTATAAATACTAAACACATACGTCATGACAGTATTGCCAGCCCAGGACCGAATGTGAGCAAGAGGGAATAAACACATTCACACAGGTTGACATAAGAGTAGCCCAACACATGCATGATATGCCAGTCAAAGAATACTGTGCATCAAAATAGTCCACTACGTCACCCAAGTCAAATGGCAAATGCTTAGACGAAACATACTGATGGCGCACATCCGCGATCAAACTAAGCCAAGCACGCTCACCAAGACTAGTGCGAACCCACCATGTACACCAACCCTAGTATAGTGATAACTACCTCACAATATAATCAGTTAATTCTAAATGATAAACAATATGACAAAGGCGAAAAAGTGACACAAAATAAATTAAAAAAAAGGTGAGCAGTGAGTGACAATGTACAACTGTGAACACCGTGATGCAAATAAATATAATTAAGTAAAAAAAAATGTATAAAAATACAAGTGAATATCAATATGTATACAATCATGAATTTATGTTACGACGCACCATCAATCATACGCTTAATTTACATGAAACAAATCAACAGAATATATAAAAAAATATATATAAATGGATAAAGAAAAGATAAATAAAAAATTCATCCCTCAACACAGCACATCGGTGAATTCTCCAGAGTCCAGAAAGGCAATCCCAGGCAAAATACAATATAAAAGGACCAGATTGCAAAGGTTATTTTCATTTCCTCCAAAGACCCTATTAAATAAGGCAATAACTAGAAAAAAAAACAGATTAAAAATATTTATAAACAAACCATATGATAATTTAAACAAAGAAACATGGAGACTCATCAGAGAAGAACATGTCATAATCTTAACTAGAAACAACATTTAAAAAAAAAATATTAACAAAAATATCATAGAAAAGTAGCATAACTAATGTTTTTGTTCAAACCAAAAAGAGATCCTCTATTTAATGTATAAATCCACCTACTTTCTTTTTGTGCCTGTCATTTCTTGCAATCACCAGCCCTTGGGCCAATAGCAACCCGATCGATTGCTCTTACTCGGAACAATGGTGTGTCACAGTTATGAAATAACCTGAAATGTTTGGGGATTGTTTTGAAATAAGCCTCACCCATCTCATCTTTTGCACTCAATATTCCTTATATGTGTTCCCTCACTCGTCGGCATACTTCCTGAGTCGTTAATCCAATATATATCAACCCACAAGGGCAGGTGGCAAAATATATGACACCCACTGTTTGCCAGCTAAAACAATGAGTGATCTTTTATCGCCGACTGCGATCAAAAATCCTTAGCGGTGTCTATATTAGTGCAGGCCACACATTTACCACAAGGGCGACACTCCAGCTTAGAGCCTTGTGTCCCGAACAGAACGACATCTTAATGATGGTTAACCTCCTAAATACCGTTTTAAAAATAGGGTCACAATTTAGAATTCCCAAATATTTCCTCAAAGCTTGACGTAGATCATATCATCTTGAATTATATGATGTGATTAATCTCACCTGTTTGCTATGTGCTTTAGATGTTGACTTAGGTTTCAATAAATCCTTTCAGCTTGTATTAAGAACCTGTACATAGCCCCTCTGAATGCATCGTTCCTGATAGCCTCTTTGCCTAAAGCAATAACCAAGTTCTCTTGCAGACTGTTCAAACGATTGATCAGATGAGCAAATCCGTATGAGACCTGTTGGATGTGGAAATGAAGCGTGCAATAAAAAGAGTTAGTTGATGTACTCTTATCGAATAAATCTGATGGGATACCGCCATCGTTTTACATGCAATTTTATAAATCAATTTCAGAATGACTCCATTTATGAGTCATTCTGATGTTCCTATTATTTCTGTTAAGAGTTTCCAAAATCATTCAATTCTCCAACCAAGCCCTGCCAGATCATAATGCTGTCAATATATCAGCCCCAAAAATGGACCTTCTCGATCATAGGCACGGGCTTGGTAAGCAAAATGTGTCTCTTCCCACAGCCACAGAAATAAATTTGCATATGAAAGCACACATACCACCCCCCTAGCAGTACCCTAAAGCTGTAGGTACAGTTGTGCTAAAACGTTTACATACCCCGGCAGATTTTTTGTTTTTTTGGCCTTTTTTCAGAGAATATGAATGATAACACAAAAACTTTTTCTCCACTCATGGTTAGTGGTTGGTTGAAGCCATTTATTGTCAAACTTCTGTGTTTTCTCTTTTTAAATCATAATGACTACCAAAAACATCAAAATGACCCTGTTCAAAAGTTCACATACCCCAGTTCTTAATACCACGTATTGCCCCCTCTAACATCAATGACAGCTTGAAGTCTTTTGTGGTAGTTGTGGATGAAGCTCTTTATTTTCTCAGATGGTAAAACTGCCCATTCTTCTTGGCAAAAAGTCTCCAGTTCCTGTAAATTCCTGGGCTGTCTTGCATGTACTGCGCACTTGAGATCTCCCCAGAGAGGCTCAATGATATTGAAGTCAGGACACTGAGATGGTCACTCCAGAACCTTCACTTTCTTCTGCTGTAGCCAATGACAGGTCGACTTGGCCTTGTGTTTTGGATCATTGTCATGTTGGAACATCCAAGTACGTCCCATGCACAGCTTTCTGGCTGATGAGTACAAATTTGCCTCCAGTATTTGCTGATAACGCGCTGCATTCATCTTTCCTTCAACTTTGACCAAGTTTCCTGTGCCTTTGAAGCTCACACATCCCCACATCATCAGTCATCCACCTCCGTGCTTTACAGTAGGAATGGTGTTCCTTTCATCATAGGCCTTGTTGACACCTCTCCAAATGGAACGTTTATGGTTGTGGCCAAAAAGTTAAATTTTTGTCTCATCACTCCAAATTACCTTGTTCCAGAAGTCTTGAGGCTTGTCTCTGTGCTGTTTGGCGTATTGAAGGCGAGATTCTTTGTGGCATTTGCGCAGTAATGGATTTCTTCTGGCAACTCGACCATGCAGCCCATTTTTCTTCAAGTGCCTCCTTATTGTGCATCTTGAAACAGCCACACTGATAATTTTCAGAGAGTCCTGTATTTCAGCTGATTTTATTTGTGGGTTTTTCTTTGCATCCCAAACAATTTTCCGGGCAGTTGTGGCCGAAATTTTGGTTGGTCTAGCTGACCGTGGTTTGGTTTCTGGGCATTTTATCAGACTAAAATCACTCCCAGAACAGAAAAAAAAATTGTATGTTAGAGAAAAGTAGTAGTCAAAAACCCAAATCACCTTTGATGTCTGACATCAGTTGGAATGCCCTAACTGCTTCAAGTCCATCTTGTTGTCTGATGGAAGTGTATAGTGACTCAACGTCAACTGTAACCAACATCGTATCAGCTTCCAAGTGAATACAATCCATCTTCAACAAAACGTCTGTGGTATCCTTAATGTGAGATTAATGTAAGGGGTGGGGATCGGTAAGTAAGGCCGCAGCCCGCGAACCCCACAAACACTTCTATCATTATACACTTTTCAGACCCCAGGGTATAATGATCTGAGGCCCAGGGGAGGTGAGGGAACATAAAAACAATGTTACTTACCTCTCCTGTGCTCCAGCAGGCTTCGGGCCTCCTTGGTGACATCCCAGATGTCGGTGGGCCAGTCCGCAATGCATGCTCACGTGACGTCTGGTCCAATATTGAAGTGGTAGCCGGGAGTGCTCCGGAGACAGGGAGAGGTAAGTAACATTGTTTTTTATGTTTGTATCCTCCCCTGGTTCTCTTCAGACCCCAGAGTATAATAATTGTTCATGAGTGGTCCACAATGGGGTACAATACTATGAGGGGCCACTGTGGGGCATAATAGTGTGTGCAGGGGCCACTATGGGGCATAATAGTGTGTGCAGGGTCCACTATGGGATATAATAGTGTGTGCAGGGGCCACTACGGTGCATAATAGTGTGTGTAGGGGGCACTATGGGGCATAATAGTGTGCGTAGGGGCCACTATGGAGCATAATAGTGTGTGCAGGAATGCGGTTTGTGTGTGTGGGGGGGGGGGGGTATATTTCATTTTTTGTTTGTGTAGTGGCCCCATAAGAATTGGCCAGTTTTGCACTTGACATACAGTATGGCAGTCTATTATAGGTACATTCTATTTATGGCTGTGTTGTTATGGAAATCTGGTAAATTAAATGTGAACTTATATTGGCTGATACACATGATATGACTGAATATTTAAGGACCTGCGAACTGCTATTAACTAATACAGGTCATAGCTTGGTTGCTATGGAAACCTGGAATAAAGCTGTGTGCTTGTAGTGACTAAGCGCCTGCGAGCTTCTATTGGCTGATAAGAGACATGTGACCGTGTGTATGGCAGTTGGAATATGAGTGAAAGACTTGCAGGCTTCTATTGACTAATGCAGGTCATTTTTGGGAATACTGTATCTCAGGAACGGTACATCCTAGAGAGCTGAGACCAGGTCTAAAATCTTCCCGGACACCTGATGTACCTTTGTGCCAAATTTGGTGAGGATTAGTCCAGTTGTTTGGTCGCGCATAAAGAACAGACAGACAGAAAATCATTTTTATATATATAACAGATATATATATAATTTTATGTATTTATTCATAAAGATGTTTGGTATTACTTTTATCATTTCTGTGTGCTTTTGTTTGTTGAGTATTAGAGTGTTAACTATTTGCTCAGCATGATATAATAGTACAACACTGAGCATAATGGGTTAAATAAGCACTGTCATTTTAACAAACCTTGCAGAAATAAATAGTACAGGTGATTGTAAGAAACTGTCTAATATATCATATCAGAGAGGAATGTCTCTGCTCTTATCAGGCTGTTTCCATGTTTTTCCTACCTTTGCTAAAATGACTTTCACTGTGAAAATTTCTGCTTTCTCTGTCTTGAGATAGACTTCAGATGAAATGACTCATTGCAACGCAGTTTATTAGCATCAGTACCTGTCAGTACTTCTCTATATATGTCCTGCATATTCCTGGGGATACGTCTGAGTGTAACATAGAAAGTTATAGAGCAGATTCTCCTCTACACAGAGGGTGCGGTGTATGACAGCTATTCTCCAACCACCAGCTCAGAGAAGATTTCATTTTCCAGATGTAGCATGCAGAGAGGGAAACTGCTAAAAACTGTAGAATATAATAGCTAGATATAATGTTTCTCCTTATGTATACAAACAGCAGCCTATCCTGAAAAGTTAAATAAAATGACAGGTACAATTTAAGCTCTTTGGAGCTCTGGTTCTTAATTAAAAAATCCAAAAAGTCTCTCTGTTTAGTCTTCTGTGGTCTCCACCACAAATGGGTTTGTGCACCTTTTGAATCCCTGTAAAAGAAAACAAACTACAGCTTCTCCTATTCACCTTCAAGAAATTTTTCAATACCATAGAGATGTTAGTTGCATTTGGGTTCATGGAATTGGATAACCGTCATCTTATGGTGACTCAGTGGTTAGCACTGTAGCCTTACAATGTTGGAAGTCCTAGTATCGAATCTGACCAAGGACAACATCTGCATGTTCTTGACATGTTTGCATGGGTTTCCTCCCACACGCCAAAAGCATACTGATAGAGAATGTAGATTGAGAACCCTATATGGGATAGTGATCGTCAATGTCTGTAAAACGCTGTGGAATATGTTGGCGCTAAGTAAGTAAAATAAAATAAATATCTTGAGCAGCCCAGTAGTGCAGCCACCATACTGTACCTTACATATCACAGGTTATTAGATAAATTACTATTACAATTGGTAAAATGACAAATCTATAATACTGAGAAGTCACTAGTCACTCAAAAAAAGTATGATCAGGCCTGACCTATAGCATAATCTGCTTCCCAGAATTCTGGTATGCTATCTATGATCTAGGAATCTCTGTGTGTCATAAAATTAGAACACTGATGCTAAGTACCTGTCAAATGACAAAACAGGGTGGCACACAGTGCCAGAGGCTATGGAATCTGTCCCAGTTCATAATCTCATGGGAAATCTGTATTACTGTCACCTGTCCAGTTCAAGGGCAGGTAAAACATACTAAAACAAATGCCAAGAGCAGGGCATGACATATTGGGCACTGAAATATTAGATACCTGGGAAAATTTCAGTATTCATTTTGCATCATCTGCTGCACATGTTTTTTTAGAAACCACCTCTGGGGTCATAAAATAATCACTATACTATCAATTCTGGCATTTTTAACATTTAAAATTTTTGCCATTCAGCATACAGCATAAGTAACATGTTACCTTTATTCTATGGGTTGTTACGATTACGGCGATACCTAATTTATATTGTTTTTTATGCGTTACTAGTTTTGCAGAATAAAACCCATTTGGTGAAAAAAATTTATTGTTTTTGCATTGCCTTCTTCTGAGAGGCGTAATATTTTTATTTTTCTGTTGACAGACCTGTTTGAGGGTTTATTTTATGCAGGACAAGCTGTGCTTTACAGTAGTTGATGAGCCAGTGCGTGGAGTAACACAACCTATACTCGTATTTTGTCAACAAAGAGGGGTTATAGCAGACACATAGTTAGAGTTGGCTGTTCTACCTGGGCCCTTGTACTAAAGAGGTTTCCAGGATCTGAGGATATTTGATACTGATGACTTAGTCACAGAAGCTCCATACAGTGTATGGAGCTTTCAGTCCATACAGTGTAGCGGTGGAGCCTAGACTTGAATAGGAGCAGGCCTGCCTTCGACCAAATATTCTCAGTATATGGCTTCTAGCGATCAGCTGACCGATTCAGGGTCTAGGTGTCGGACCACTACCATTCAGATACTGATGACCTATCCTGTGGATAGATCATCAGTATCAAATATCTTTATATCCTTGGAGAACTCCTTTAAGGGGGCATAAAGATCCTGTATCAAAAGCCACCAGTATTATGAATAGTATATGATAGCTGGGGACAAAGTCACAGATTTTTCAAATGAGATGCAGTATCACAGGTAGCGACTCCCCATCTATGAAGAGCAAATAGATGTTAGGTTTAATGCACATTTAGTAATCTCGCTGTAAAGTCTCCTTGTGCTGTATCATTCTCCTTGTGCTTCAGCTGTCTTCCTACTAAACCACTCACAGTAGACCAAATACTGCATATAGTAAGCCATGGACTACCAGAAAGAGTACTATATGCAGAATGCATCACAAAAGTAAAGCTCCAAGAAAAAAAGCTGGAAGTAATGATTATATGTCATCTCGCCTCACAAAATATGGTATAAAAAGTGGTCAAAGAGTCATATTTACCCCAAAACAGTACCAATATACTGTATATCCTCTTGTTAACCTTCTGATACCTCTAGGTGGCAGGATATTCCTGGGAAAGTCTAATTACAAAATTTTCATATATTGGCTTTACCAACATATACTGACCTTAGTGATAAGAAACTTTTTGCTACCATATTAACCTTTTCTCTGAATGTGTTTTTTTGCATCTCTAGTAGCCAGAAGAATTTTCATACAGTACATGTACAAATAAAACCCACATTACAATACTTAAACAATACTATACCCCCATACCAAAATGATACCTGACACTTTACATACACAGGCACATTCATGCAACTGTGTCACACTGTAACTTTTCATAAAAATGCAAAAAAGCAAAACAAACATTTTTCATAAAAATGCAGAGGAAACTAAAAGCGTGAATTAAGCAGAAAGTTATATGCACCTAACATCCTAACAATAAAAATTTAGCATGCACTTAAATCATACATATCACTTATGTCTATAGGTACATTTCTTTATAAAATGACTAGAACTGAAAACCAATAATCTGTTTTTAAACTGGAAGTGTTAAAAAGTAACAAAACTATTAAATACAAGGATAACACACCTTGAAAAATAAGTGCACACAGTATTATACATTACACAGTGGCCCCCACACAGTATTACAGTGCTGACCAAAAGTATTGGCACCCCTGCAATTCTGTCAAATAATACTCAATTTCTTCCAGAAAATGATTGCAATCACAAATGCTTTGGTAATAATATCTTCATTTAATTTGTAGTCAATGGAAAACCACAAAAAGAATTGTCAAAAAGCCAAATTGGATATAATTCCACGCCAAACATAAAAAAGGGGGTGGACAAAAGTATTGGCACCCTTTGAAAAATCAGGTGATGCTTCTCTAATTTGTGTAATTAACAGCACCTGTTACTTACCTGTGGCACATAACAGGTGGTGGCAATAACTAAATCACACTTGCAGCCAGTTGAAATGGATTAAAGTTGACTCAACCTCTGTCTTGTGTCCTTGTGTGTACCACATTGAGCATGGAGAAAAGAAAGAAGACCAAAGAACTGTCTGAGGACTTGAGAAGCAAAATTGTGAGGAAGCATGAGCAATCTCAAGGCTACAAGTCCATCTCCAAAGACCTGAATGTTCCTGTGTCTACCGTGCGCAGTGTCATCAAGAAGTTTAAAGCCCATGGCACTGTGGCTAACCTCCCTAGATGTGGACGGAAAAGAAAAATTGACGAGAGATTTCAACGAAAGATTGTGCGGATGGTGGCTAAAGAACCTCGACTAACATCCAAACAAGTTCTAGCTGCCCTGCAGTCCAAGGGTACAACAGTGTCAACCCGTACTATCCGTCAGCGTCTGAATGAAAAGGGACTCTATGGTAGGATACCCAGGAAGACCCCACTTCTGACCCAGAGACATAAAAAAGCCAGGCTGGAGTTTGCCAAAACTTACCTGAGAAAGCCAAAAACTTTTTGGAAGAATGTTCTCTGGTCACATGAGACAAAAGTAGAGCTTTTTGGGAAAAGGCATCAACATAGAGTTTACAGGAAAAAAAAAGAGGCCTTCAAAGAAAAGAACACGGTCCCTACAGTCAAACATGGCGGAGGTTCCCTGATGTTTTGGGATTGCTTTGCTGCCTCTGGCACTGGACTGCTTGACCGTGTGCATGGCATTATGAAGTCTGAAGACTACCAACAAATTTTGCAGCATAATGTAGGGCCCAGTGTGAGAAAGCTGGGTCTCCCTCAGAGGTCATGGGTCTTCCAGCAGGACAATGACCCAAAACACACCTCAAAAAGCACTAGAAAATGGTTTGAGAGAAAGCACTGGAGACTTCTAAAGTGGCCAGCAATGAGTCCAGACCTGAATCCCATAGAACACCTGTGGAGAGATCTCAAAATGGCAGTTTGGAGAAGGCACCCTTCAAATCTCAGGGACCTGGAGAAATTTGCCAAAGAAGAATGGTCTAAAATTCCAGCAGAGCATTGTAAGAAACTCATTGATGGTTACCAGAAGCGGTTGTTCGCAGTTATTTTGTCTAAAGGTTGTGCTACCAAGTATTAGGCTGAGGGTGCCAATACTTTTGTCCAGCCCATTTTTGGAGTTTTGTGTAAAATGATCAATGATTTGACTTTTTTTTCATTCTCTTTTGTGTTTTTTCATTGCAAGCAAAATAAATGAAGATATTTGTGATTGCAATCATTTTCTGGAAGAAATTGAGTATTATCTGACAGAATTGCAGGGGTGCCAATACTTTTGGCCAGCACTGTATATGCTGCATAGTGGTCCTCACACAGTATTATATGCTCCATAGTGACCCCCACACAGTATTATATGCTGCACAATGGGCCCCACAGTATTATATGCTTCACAGTGTCCCTCACACAGTATTATATACTCCACAGTGGCCCCCACACAGTATTATATGCTCCAAAGTAGCCCTCACACAGTATTATATACTCCACAGTGGCCCCCACAAGTATTATATGTTCCACAGTGGCCCCCACAGTATTATATGCTCCACAGTGGGCCCCCACAGTATTATATGCTCCACAGTGGGCCCCAAACAGTAATATATGCTCCACAGTGGCCCCTATACAGTATTATGTGCTCCACAATGGCCCCCACACAGTATTATGTGCGCCACAGTGGCCCTCACCCAGTATTATATGCTCCACAGTGGACCCCACACAGTTTTATATGCTCCACAGTGGCCCCACACAGTATTATATGCTCTACAGTGGCCCCCACCCAGTATTATATGCTCCAAAGTGGCCCCCACCCAGTATTATATGCTCCACAGTGGCCCCCACCCAGTATTATATGCTCCCGACAGTTCCCATCCACCCTGGTGCTATTATTATACTCTGGGGTCTCCTCAGACCCCAGAGTATAATAATTGGAGGCCCAGGGAAGGTGAATAAAAATAACAAACAATCATACTCACCTTGCCTCACTTTTCCTGGGCATCCTCAGTCACATGACGGAAGGGCCCCGGAAAAGATGCTGAGCTCAGGATAGGTGAGTATAAGTATTTGTTATTTTAAGTCACCTCCCCTGGGCTGGCATCTATTGGAAAGGGGCCCGGTGACATGCCGGGCCCCTTTTCATTTACAATATGTATAGCAGTCAGGGAACCAGGCTTTCCCCGACTGCTATCATAGTGATCCAGGGCCCCGGCCATCTCCAGCTCACACAAGAGAACTGACATGAGTTATGTGTCAGATCCACACCAGTTCCTGACTGACATAGATGTAAATTCTAGCACTAAACCCATATATTTCCTGAAAGCAAAAAAAAGGATGATTATAAACAAATGATTTCAAGAAAATTCATATTTGCAATTAAAATGCATACCCAAGCAGACCTATTACACAAACAAAATGTACTCTCTAAAAAACTGTAAGATATGACTGTAACCTGTAATATGATAACTAGGGCCACTTCCAGACAAGTGTAATAGGTGTGCTTTATTGCTTCTGAATCATGGAAGGAACAACTGAACCTCCATTGCATGATAAGAACTAGAATTAGATGAACCACATGAACAAAATTCTGATTCTGGCAAACTACAAGAGTTCTGGGTGTTGTATCTGTATTAGACTTCCCATTCCTATGATGTAATACAAAGGTGCAACTAGGAACTTTTTTGTACCTTTCTCAGAGTCAGACCGGGACTAAGAAAAAGCCCTAAAACACACAGAAACCACACCAGCCCACTTATATATACACCACACATAAAGATATTGCCTTGTTCACATCATGTTAGTCTTATAACAGAGGTGTATGTTAGAAAGACAAACTTTTATAATATGCCAGATGAATAGGGGTCTATGTTCAGAGTATTTGCTAGGTATAAAAGAGATGTCAGCTCTTTAGCAGACACGTCAACTCACCTACAGTAGGATTCCCAGTTTTCAGGTCCAACCACCCAGTGAACAGTCTCTTTCGCCCAGTGTAGCGAATATTAGTGAGGAGGTTGCTGGGAGATCCTCTATAAATTTCAAGTTCAACTTTATTTATTTTTTTTCCATTAGGTGTGAGCCAGGATTTTAACCCAAGACACAAAGCATGCAAGGCTGTTACTCTACTGAGTCACAAGCTCTATTAGTTTCAGTACTGTTTTTTTTTCTTACCAAGCTGCAATGGTATTGGCTCTCTACATAATGTATTGGCATATAAAAAGAACTCTATGTGCCAGTGCATTGTGTACTTAAAAATAGGTTTTCTAAGCATACAATGTTCTGGCATATAGAGAGATTTGTTCATATATCATACATTTACAGAGAAAAAATACCTAATGAAAAAAATTATTAAAATAAGGCTTTATTTTTTTATATATTTTGTTAGTAAATGATTTATATATATATATATATTCAGTATCACAAAAATAAGTTCTCTAAATGGTGTTAATAACAATGGCAAGATTGTTTATTTTAATTACCAGTAAAATGGTCACTCATACTTTTTCCCATGAACTGCCATTTGTGAATGACCCTGTGAAAGGCGCCACCGGATTGGTCTCTGCTTTGCTGTACCAAACAAGACAGCTGACAGACCCTCTCTTCTACACCATATAGGTGAGCTTGCAGATCCTCTATACTACATGCTTCAAAGTCATTTAAGGGTTCTTAGTCATAGCAGGTACAGTGGGGAAAAAAAGTATTTAGTCAGCCACCAGTTGTGCATGTTCTCCCACTTAAAAAGATGAAAGAGTCCTGTAACTGACATCATAGGTAGACCTCAACTATGAGAGACAAAATGAGAAAACATATCTAGAAAATCACATTGTCTGATTTTTAAAGAATTTATTTGCAAATTATGGTGGAAAATAAGTATTTGGTCAGCTACAAACAAGCAAGATTTCTGGCTCTCACAGACCTGTAACTTTTTCTTTAAGAGGCTCCTCTGTCCTCCACTCATTACCTGTAGTAATGGCTCCTGTTTGACATTGTTATCAGTATAAAAGATACCTGTCCACAACCTCAAACAGTCACACTCCAAACTCCACTATGGTGAAGACCAAAGAGCTGTGGAAGGACACCAGAAACAAAATTGTAGACCTGCACCAGACTGGGAAGACTGAATATGCAATAGGCAAGCAGCTTGGTATGAAGAAATCAACTGTGGGAGCAATAATTAGAAAATAGAAGACATACAAGACCACTGATAATCTCCCTCGATCAGGGGCTCCACGTGACCGTGGGGTCAAAATGATCACAAAAACGGTGAGCAAAAATCCCAGAACCACATGGGGGGACCTAGTGAATGACTTGCAGAAAGCTGGGACTAACGTGACAAAGGCTTCCGTCAGTAACACACTACGCCACCAGGGACTCAGATCCTGCAGTGTCAGACGTGTCCCCCCTGCTTAAGCCAGTACATATCCGGGACCGTCTGAAGTTTGCTAGAGAACATTTGGATGTTCCAGAAGAGTATTGGGAGAATGTCATATGGTCAGATGAAACCAAAGTAGAACTGTTTGGTAGAAACACAACTCGTCGTGTTTGGAGGAGAGTGAATGCTGAGTTGCATCCAAAGAACACCATACCTACTGTGAAGCATGGGGGTGGCAACATCATGCTTTGGGGCTGTTTCTCTGAAAAGGGACCAGGACGACTGATCCATGTACATGAAAGAATGAATGGGGCCATGTATCGTGAGATTTTGAGTGCAAACCTCCTTCCATCAGCAAGGGCATTGAAGATGAAACGTGGCTGGGTCTTTCAGCATGACAATGATCCCAAGCACACCACCAGGGCAACGAAGGAGTGGCTTCGTAAGAAGCATTTCAAGGTCCTGGAGTGGCCTAGCCAGTCTCCAGATCTCAACCCCATAGAAAACCTTTGGAGGGAGTTGAAAGTCCGTGTTGCCCAGTGACAGCCCCAAAACATCACTGCTCTACAGGAGATCTGCATGGAGGAATGGGCCAACATACCAGCAACAGTGTGTGCCAACCTTGTGAAGACTTACAGAAAACGTTTGACCTCTGTCATTGCCAACAAAGGATATACAGTATAACAAAGTATTGAGATGAACTTTTGTTATTGACCAAATACTTATTTTCCACCATAATTTGCAAATAAATTCTTAAAAAATCAGACAATGTGATTTTCTGGATATGTTTTCTCATTTTGTCTCTCATAGTTGAGGTCTATCTATGATGTCAATTACAGGCCGGCCTCATCTTTTTAAGTGGGAGAACTTGCACAATTGCTGGCAGACTAAATACTTTTTTTCCCCACTGTATATACATAGTAAGTACATGCAGTTATACCTGAACAAGAGGAAATGCTATTCAGCCACTCCCTAAGGGGAACGTTCAGGGGTGTAGCTATAGTTGTTGTAGTGGTAGCAATCGCTACCAGGCCCTGAACCCTGATAGGACCCAAATGTCCCTCTGCCACATCAAATATGCTACTATTAAAATGCGGTGTGGGCGTATAGGAAAGAAAAAAAGAGCGCTCATAGGGTAATAATGTTTGAGTTAAATGCTTATCAGTGACCCACAAAATCCTTGTGTATGGGTACTCACCTATTGTAAGATCAAATCAGGTGAAATGAATCATATAGATTCCCATGTCCATAGGGATGCTGCCTTGCCTCAGTTCCACCAGGTGCGATGCCCTTCACATCGGGTAATGTGGAGATAGATGCAGTAATGGAAGATACCTTCCAGGAAGGCTCTGGCGCAAATCCCTTTAAATTATTGTTACCCAATTACCCCTTTGTAGTGAGAGGCAGATATTCCTATTTTGGGTATAAATACGTCCAGATTTTTATTAGCAGTAAATAACGCATTTTGGGGTTCGCAGACCCCTTTCTCAAATAAATAAAGTGGATGTATATCGCGCCAGAGCCTTCCTGAAAGGCATCTTCCATTACTGCATCTACTATTAAAATGGCACAAGGTAGGTAAGGTCCTCATTACAGATTCTGCAGTGAATAAACCAATTATTAAATAATAAACCATATCATAAATGATAATATGATACATGCCCACTAACGCTAGGTTCACATTAGCGCTGGGCTCTCCTTCATTCAGGTCCATAGGAGGACTCAAACTACAGAGAGCCAGATCACTACAACAGCGGTTACACACACACACAAGCAGACCCCATTGACTATAATGGGTCCCTGATTTCCAAACTGAAAGCGTCAGAGAAAACAGTCCTCTGTGTAGGACTGTTTTCTCAGCCGCTTTTCAGCAGTTTCTGTGACGGAGTCTCCAACAGATACCAACGTTACAGATGTGATCCCAGCTAAGACTAGCTGACTAAGATCCCTTGAATAGGATGACTGCTCCCATTTTCTGCAAGGTGGTGAGCGAATATGCACACAATAGAAGCAGATTAAAGAGCAAAGAAACATCTTAACTCGACTCCAGCAAGCTAGGAACCTAATTCCTCAGGCACAGTGAAGGAGACTGACAGAAATTGGCTGGGGAATGACGCAATGCAGGCAGACCTAGCAACAGCAGCATGATCAGGAAGTAGACATGCAAGGCAGAGAAGGAAACTTGGCAGCTGTGTCTGCTGGGAGAGGTAGTACGCTGAGAAGAACAACTGCCAGTTATAAGGTGGGAATCATATTCAATCTTATATCTTGCTGCTTAGAAAATTAACTTTCAATCCATAAGCAATCGTGATCAGTGCAACTGGCTTGTGGCCATGTCTGCCGGATCATCAGTTTTTCTGAATTGTGTGTGGAAAATGGGGCTTGTTATTAATGTTTTGGGGACAGAAAGGAGGCGTTATTAAAGGGGCTGCCACTGGAAGATGATGGTGTTGTTTGTATATCAGCATTTGGGGCCCCGCTTTAAATTTTGTCCAGGGCCATACTTTGTCTAAAACCGGCCCTGCTAGAGAATACAGAGTTTTGTTTTTTTTCTAAAGGGTGGTGTCATTGTAAGATGTGACATTTTATTACTCACCAGATAAGTAAAGTCTTAGCTCAGAAAGGTTTCCTATATGTCCTATATCTTGGTGCTATTTCTACCTATAAACTTCCCATAAATACACCCCAAAATGCTAAAACATCTGTGACAGTCACTGGAAATGAAAAGAATGAATCCCTGAAGTGATATCTAACATTTAGCAGCCTCCTGAAATGAGATTAAATAACTAAACATAGATGAGCTTGTGCATTAAAGTGCTAGAAATAAATGATATATGCATGCCTCTTTTATTTTTAGTAGATACTAGTTTGTGAAACTACAAATCCCAGCAGCCTTGGAAAGCTAGAGCACATGGGAGTAGCTGCAAGTAAACAGTCAGCAGTCATAAGACTGTGTGAAGTCACTGAAGGTGGTGCCAGACAGGAACTGACACTTGCCAGCTGTGAGCTGTGAGAAGAGAGCAAGATCGAGAGAGTCGCCCGGACATAAGTACCTGAAGAAGGTGCAGTAAGTGGCACAGGTAAACAGCTCCTCTCCACCTTACACTTCAGTAACACACAGGATTTATGTCATTAACTTCTGAAAGTTTTCTGTATGATTTTTATTTTTGAACTAGATAAGACATCTTTAAGGTTGGACATGACTGTCCCAAATGGACAGATCGCTCCGACAGCCAGGAAAGTAGCAGACAATGTTCGGGTCATGTATGTTGTTGGTGGTCTAGTCTTGATATGCCTAACACTACACACATTCTTTATATTAAGTCACTCCAACTTATTCACCCCATTAATAACCTATTTTTGCCGATGCTAACAAAAAGTTGCTTATATGTGTAAAAGTGATGAGAAACCTTTTTATATTTGGTATTAATGCGGAACATTCCTTTTTTTTTACAATGGAATTACACCAGGTAAAATATGTGGTGCTATTGCTTCAGGACACTATTTCCGACTCTTAGGATTTTCCCCAAGATCTATTAGGTATTTTTAGAATATATAACATTTTTTTGTAAATCATTTTTATTACAGCAATTTAAATGCAAAGTACAAAAGCTCCATCATAATAAAATAGTCAGAGCAATAACAGCATCTACAGAGCACAGACCATAACATCCCTAATATAGAACAATTAAGTAAACCGGAGGCCAAGAGAACATGAACTGATACACATGTAAGTAAGCTATAAAGGAGGGAAAATTGGCCTAGAGGGGGAAGAAGATGAAAGGGGCTCTTTATTTGAAGGGATTTTTCCAGGATTATACAGTAATATTGATGACATATCATTAGGAGAGGTCATCATTATCAGATCAGCAGGTGTCCGACACCTGGCATCCCTACTGATCAGCTGCTTGAAGAGGCCACAGTATTCAGATGAGCACTACGGCCTCTTCATTACTTACCAAGCACAGCACCATACATTGTATAGCAGTTGTGCTCGGTATTGCAGCTCAGCCCCGATGACTTGAGCTGTACACAGGCCATGCGACTGATGAACATGAGGTCTCTGGCCTGTGAAATGGAAGTGACACTCAATGGAGTGTTGCTGCCAATTTGAACAGCTGATCAGTGGCAGTGCCAGTTGTCAGACCCCCACCATTCTGATATTGGATTCCTATTCTATGAATGTCATCATTATTTAAGTCCTGAAAAAAACTTTTAAAGGGGTTATGCCACAAATAGTATTTATCCGGTATCCATTGGATAGTGGATAAAATACCTAATAAGTGGTGGTCTGACCGCCGTCAGTCCCATAAACAGGGGGTCCTTTTCCCCCACTACACATTGAGTGTGACTGCATACAGGTGGCGGATGGTGCTCCCATTCACTCCAATGGGAGCACTGAAGTACAGCATTTGACTATCTCCAGTACTCCCATTGACTTGAATGGGAGCACCGTCCACACCAGTCACGCCCTCATTCATCCTGGCTGCAGTCAGGCTGAATGTACAGCGGGGGGAAAAGACCTGCCAATCTCCCCTCATGGCACAACCTCTTTAAATGAAAGGATATACAGTTTTCATGGGCAGGACTCTCTTATCCTTTTGCTGTCTTCACTTTCCTTACATTCTGTTTCTAAGGATCTTATTGCTGCCTATTCCCAGACTCCCTTTAGTCGCTGTTTAGGCTTGTTGTTCTATTAATATAGTAAGTTTTGTTTTTTGATACTGTAAGTGGGGATCATATAACAGAGCAGTGACATGACTTTCTAATATACTCTTATGTTCCTGGATGCTTATTTTAACCCTCCAGGCTGTCAACTAAGATTGTTGAAATCGTTACATCCTTTCTATAATGTTACTCTATGAACAACATATGTACATAGGTCTGCCATATGCAGGGGCATAGTTAGATGGGGGCTGGTTGGGTATGTGTCCCAGGAGCTGGGTGGAGGGGTAAGGAACCATAGGCATCAGGGCTGTGGAGTAGGAGTTGTTAAGTTGGGACCCTTTTTGGGTGGAGTTGGAAAAAACCTATTGTCTCCAAGTTCAATATGAAATGATTAATTACTTTTTAATTATATTATACAATTATTAATATTGTATAATTAATATAATTAATTAGATGCAGAGTGTTATGCATAGTTACTCTAAAAGAAATTCAGTCTCAAGATTTAGAGGATCTTTACTGCCTCTGACTGACCATGGCTGTCAGCCATTTATGAAGGAGTTGGAGGTGGAGTATGAGTTGAAGTTGGATTCGGACTGTGGAAATATAGATGTTAGATGATATAAATGAGAATTTTGACTTACAAACTTCATAGCCGTGAGAGGCACCAGCTGCAACAGATAGAAGCATTTATCTATTTGTTAAAAATAGACCCATCAAACCCACCGCCACTTTACAGCTGATTCTACCTTGGTACCTGGTGGCATTGCAGCAGGAATGAGGTGCCATCTTACTGCTGCAGGCAAATACTAGCTGCAGCAGTCCTGTGCCATACATGCAGTACTCGCATTACCACTCAAGCAATTGGCTGCAGGTCTCACATGCTGGTACAGCACCTTACTAGAGACCAGAACCTGGATCTTAGGATTCACAAGTCTAACATTCTGTATCCTTACTGTATAGCCAACAAGAATGAATTGCTCTGAGTAGAGGAAAGCGATAATCTAAATGTACTGTATGTGGGTGGCACTAATAAAAAAAACTGCATAGATGTGAAAATTCTGTAACTTCAGAATTTTGTATATTGACAGTTAAGTGCTGCAAAACTATGTCATAAAGTGACACGTCAGGACCTTAGGTATACTTTTTGCAATTTCCTGTGTAGAACAGTGGTAACAATTAACAAGTTGCAAGCAAGTCTAATGAGAGTTAAAGTTTTTATCGATTCATTATCTTAATAATTTGCATGTCTTTTTCCAGTGATACACAATGCTCTGTTTTTCTGTTTTGACTTTAGCTATTGAGTGACAGCTGCAACCACCAGATTGCATATAAGTCAGTGTGTTCATTTGGACGTCACCCATAGCTCAGTAGTTAAAATCAATTTATAGCGCTATAAAAAGTTGCAGTGTAGCATCAGGCTAAGGCCCCACGTTGTAGAACAGCTGCTTTTTTGTTGTCTTATACTTCTCCATTCTGCTAAATTCACTCCTGGCTTTGGCTTAAAAAAAAAAAAAAAAAAAAACGCATCAAAATCTCCAACAAAAAAGCAGCTTTTTCCGCCAAAGTGGGGTCTTAGCCTTAAAGTTGTCAGGAGGTTGGCAAACAGTTAACAAGCATAGCCTGTCCTGATACATTCCTAAAATCAGAGGCATGACTATAGAGTATATGTAGTCACTACCGGGCCCTGGTGCCTGGGTGCCCCAGAGGTCCCTCAGCAAAATACAAATCGATCACTATTCTAATTAGAACATTGTAGGAATTCGGCCCCATTATACATTTTGCTTAGGAGCTTCAAGTTTCATGTTACGCCTCTGGCTACATGTAGTGTTTGCTAAATGCATCAGATTGTAGTCCATTGTTTTGTATAAATGTATCAGCTTGTAGACAAGACTGTTTTGCTATCAGAGGTTTGTCTAGACTAGTTAGGGTTGGTTCACACTTCCTGGAGTCTGTCCGTCGTGAATAATAATAATAATACATATTATTTATATAGCGCCAACATATTCCGCAGCACTGTACAACTTGTAGGGTTCAAGTACTGACAAAAAAAGATACATTACAAAGAAATAGTCAATTCACACACTGGGACTGAGGGCCTTGCTCGCAAGAGCTTACAATCTATGAATCCTACCTAAATATCAGAAAAAAGGATAGGGAAAGGTTTGCAAGCGTTTTTTTTTTTAAAAACCCATTCACTTCAATGGGTTTTTAAAGCAACCTGCAGTCCTGCATGTCCGACCTTGTTTCCAACCAAAAAAAGCGGCTTCACGGCTGCAATCGGACACCTGCAGGTTGCTTTAAAAACCCATTGAAGTGAATGGGTTTTTAAACAAACCACTTGCAATCCTTTCCCTATCCTTTTTTCTGATATTTAGGTTAGATTCATGGCGGACGGACTCCAGGTGCAAGTGTGAACCAACCCTCAAAACAGTATCTACCTCTGCGGGCTAATTCACACAGCAATGTCTGGGCTATTAACAAACACTGTCCTTTGTCCATGTGACAGCTATATTTCTTAGCCCGACCACTTCTCTTCTGTGAGTACCGGACATAAAGTCACAATCGCTCTAGAGCTCACAGTTTAGAGGAGCCACGTTTGTAAAATGCACGAATTGCTCCTTAGATCTCAGTTTCAACCTCTGGATATACACAAGAATGTTCCCATTCACTTCTAGCAGGCAGAGATCTTGAAATGGTGTAGAATTGGAAGAAAAAGTATATTATAAAATTGTATTGTACAATAATTATTCATCATTAACACAAATGCATAATAATTGCTGCTAGTAAGATATATGTGGCCAGACATATCCGGACTGCGTGGAATACAGATGACACACATAGCTGTAAGTTCCATCTAGCAGGGTTAGTATTTTTGCTACATTCTTTTTCTTGATTGTTTTCATATTTCATATCTTCTGACATATGTCTCTCAAAAATTTCCAGACACCTCGTGTTACACATCTGCTGTGTAAGCATACCAGGATGTTTTCTCTTCTGTGTGACATGAGGAATTCTCTCCAGCAGTCATGTGATATTCTTCTATGGGTTGTTCACAGTACAAACCTGTCCTGATCACTTTAAAAACCCCAAATCCCTAAATCCTTTCTACATTTTTAATAATACCAATGCACATGGGGTGCTCAATAATGCAATCCATATCCTAACTCTAGTAATCCAATATCCATATATAATACATATAACACATTTAGATATCTAAACGTGTTGTATTAAGTTTTATAATTTTTATAATTTTTTAAAATTTTTTTACATAAACCCAAAAATCCCAAATCTACTATAATACTTTGATATTTATTATTATACTCTGCTGGTTTTCACTAAATTCTGTAAATAATGTACAGACTGAGCCGATTATCCCACAAAACAGTACGGGCAGGTTGAATTTTAACCAATTCTATCTTTCAAAAAAAAAAAAGTGTTGTAGGAACTTGGTACCTATGTAAGTAACATACCTACTTTGCCAAGCCAATAGAGCATATTTACAAGGGAGCCTGGAAGCATGAAACCTCCTGAAATTCATCGCATTATTTTACTTACATTCACACGACCGTGGTACAAAAATAAAAAATTGTGTTTTACTTGGCCATTTTGTACCTGAGGGGCACCAGTTTTTTTAGAGATGGGCAAGGCTCTCAAGATTCATTAAGTTTCAGGTTTGGGACCAAGATTTGGGTCAAACAAATTTGGTACAAACCTACAGCTTAAAACATAGTGTATAGCACTGTTAGGACTCCTAGGAACCTATTTATCCAATTTTGTTTTGTTAAAAACCTAACAATTTGAAATATTTGGGTTCAGCCCCGTTCACCCATCTTTAATCATAAACCATGCCCCCTTTCAATAATCCTGCATTTACAAAGAATTGGGCATGTTGGAGTTCAATATGCCTCCTTCATTCTCCCAACATCTACCACTAGCAGAGAGTTGAGAGACCCCCCACACACATGAAATAATAACACAGCGTTTTTGCCGCGGCGGAAACGCAGCTGCAAAAACTCTGCATTTTACATTACCTGTAAAGTGGTTGAAATTCTGGCTAATCCCATCCACACATTGCAGAAGAAAATCCGCAGCAGAAAAGCTGTATATTCAAAAAACCCGCATTTTTTAAATCACAGCATGTCAGTTATACCTACGTAAAAGCTGCTGTTTTCCATATAGGTATAACAGGGGCAAAAACTCTGCAGAGAAAACTTTGTGAAATCACAATAAAAAAAACGCGATGCATTTCCACCGCAGTTTTTTCAGCAGCGTTTTTTTGCTGTGCTTCGCTACATGGGGCCTTAGCCTAAAACTGAATTTTATCTCAAGTATGGCTAGCTTTATATTATTTCCTACCTGTGTGTTGCTAAACCAGAAGGATGAGCAGCGCTATAGATGCTGCACTATATGAAAGTGTATAGTATTGTGCTGAATGTATACATTCTTTTGTAACCTTGGCCAGATCTGTCTCTGAGTTCCTTGGGCAGTTCCTTTGACCTCATGATTCTCATTTGCTCTGACATGCACTGTGAGCTGAGAGGTCTTATATAGACAGGTGTGTGCCTTTCCTAATCAAGTCCAATCAGTTTAATTAAACTCCAATGAAGGAGCAGAACCATCTCAAGGAGGATCAGAAGGAAACGGACAGCATGTAAGTTAAATATGAGTGTCACAGCAAAGGGTCTGAATACTTATGACCATGTGATATTTCAGTTTTTCTTTTTTAATAAATTTGCAAAAATATCAACATTTCTGTTTTTTTCTGTCAAGATGGGGTGCTGAGTGTACATTAATGAGAAATAAAATGAACTTTTTTGCTTTTAGCAAATGGCTGCATGAAACAAAGAGTGAAAAATTTTAAGGGGTCTGAATACTTTCCGTACCCACTGTATGTAATGACTGGTAAAACTTTCAGAAGAATATATTTTATGATCAGAAAAGTTCATTCTTTGCTCCGAAAGAGAAAAAAAGGAAGCAGCATTGTTTTTTTTTTCTATCAGTGCCCAGTATGGGAGGGGGGCATCACATGGCATCCTTTCTGCCATTGTTAGTTGTTTGGCATGAATACATGGAGCCCACACATGGATTTATGTTTTGCATAATCTGAAGGCGAGAATAGCAAGTTATTTGGGAACATTCATTGCCAGCTGTTGTATAGCTAGAAAAAGGAACGTCACTACCACACCCTCATCACAAGCCCCGCCCCCAGCAACACAAAACTATGTGTCACCTACATGAAAATTACAGTAATGGGGAGGGGGAAATATTTTAGAAAATTTTTAGTAGCAGGAAAAATGTGAAAGACATGTTTCTCCTTCCTTTTTTACATTTGTCTGGATATAAAAAAAGCTGACAGAACTAAAAATGACATAAAAATAAAGCCATATTTATCAATGATAAAAGACAAAAATTATTTGAACAGCCCAAACAGAAAGAATGTTATAGCTCTTAAAAGATCATGAACTACAGAACCTGAAAATGTGTCTGGACATGAACCAAGGAAAATGGCTCTGTCATGAAGTGGTTAATCTACCACTATGTTTTTCAGAGTTTTTTAATGTAAGTTTATGTTTTATGTGAGTTTATATGCACACACAATTTATTAGGAAAAAAAACAAAAAGGTTGATTGAATATTTCAGCTCACAAAAATTCAGTGTACACAACAATGTATTTGGAGGGGGCTGCCCTCTAGTGGCCTTCATTTTATAGCATAGTACAGAGAGTGCATGAAAGTTTTATTGGTAAAATATGACATGTTTGGCGGTCTACTTTATAAACATACATTTTAGCCAACAATTGATTACCTTTATTTGGCCAGGGATAGAAGATCTTTCCATGTGACTACTGGAGACAGAAGCTAATATTTCTTGTAGGGATATAAGATCTTTAGCTGTCACTTTATGTCACAGCTTACTCTTGTGATTGCTGGTATTCACATTGCAAGTACACCATACAGACACCAAAGAAGGGAAAAGGGAGTCCTCTGACTCCTGTTCCTCTAGGCAAAACATCCAAGTGGAGAATAGCAGAATACACATATGCACTGATGTCTCTAATAAAGTATATGGGAGTTACAGGGACCAGGGCCAGCATCTGCTTTGTCTTTTTGAAGAAGGTCAGAGGACCCCCTGTACTCCAAATAGGTAAGAGTTCCACCTCTGGGACCTACACCTCTTATCTGGCTCTTATGTTTTTCAATGGGGAGAGTCACCCTTCTAGCAGTGAGTTATCTCCTGCAGGAACAAGTTGGGAGACCCCCATTAGATAGTTACAGTGTAGCTGATTATTGTCCAGTGCATATACAATAGGCAAGGTCCCTGGCGATTATGTTATCCATCACCCTAACCTCCAGGGCTGAGACAAGATGCAACACATAAAAGGTTGACAATTAAAGGGGTATTCTTCTCACCTTAGACATTTATGACATACCCACAAGGTGTGCTATTAGATACAGATCACACCTCTGAGGCCCACACCTAAGTGGAGAATGAGTGTTCCCTGACTCCCCAACTGCCTTATGATTGAAGAGTGGGCAGGTATATGGCTCTCTCTATATTCACTTCTATGGGAATTATAGAAACAGACTTGCAGCAGTGTATGAATAAAGTGAATGAAAAGAGCTGCAAAAATTCATGGTTTCTTCTACATTCATTCTCAGCCTTAATGCGGTGGCCATCTTACAATGCTGGCTGGAAGACCTGTTTTTCATAACGTCTCAGAGAAGTTATCTGACATTTATGGGTTCTCTGTTTATATGCCATAAATGTCCAAGGTGGGAATACGGTACCCCTTTAGGCAGAGACCACAAGTTGCAGAAAAGCTGTGTTTTTTGTTGCAGATTATACTGCAGTTTTTTGAGCCAAATTCAAGAGTGGCTTCAAAAGGAAATATAAAGCAAGCACTTATATGTCTCCCTTCCGCTAAATCCAGCATTGGCTAAAAAAAATCGGAGCAAAATCTGCAACAAAAAACACAGCTTTTCTGCAATGTGTGGTCTCAGCCTTAAGGAGGTTTTCCAGGAAAAAAATGTTTTTAGTGCTATTAATGGGTTAAGTGCACCCAAATACCTTTAGCAGTGTTTTGAGTAATTTCTGTGTTTCTCTGGGAGCGCCTGGCATCTTCTGCATTTGTTTACATGGTGTAGCTTCCTGCTGTCTTAGCTAATGCAATGCATTATGGTACTTGTAGGCTGACCTGTAGACTGACTCACACTATCTCCCTCTCACAACCTCCCCCTCCTCTCACACCGCCTCCCTGTCTCTCTAGCTATCCTTCCCACAGGGCCAGTTTTGGACAAACTGTGGCCTTGGGCAAAATTAAGAGCGGGGCCCTAAATACTGATATACCAACAATGCCGTTATACTTCCAGTGGGAGCCCCTTTAATAATGCCCCCTTTCTGCCCCCAAAACAGGTAAAAACCACCCCCCCCTTATGCTCACACACAATTCAAATAACCACCTTTGTACTGCCTAATAGATTTTTGCACCCCCTCATCAGTTATTATAGCGCCTCCTTATAAATAATAGTCCCTGCTTATAAACAGTGCCCCATATCAGTAATAGTTCCCCCTTATCAGTAATAGCCCCACTCATAAATAATAGTGCTCCCTTATAAATAGCCCACTTTATTAATAATAGCCCTCTCATAAATAATAGTCCACATTATCAATATTAGCCCCCTTAGAAATAATAACCCTCTTAACAATAATACCCCCTTATTAATAGCCTTCTCATAATATAAATAAATGTCATGTCTTATAATAACCCCCTTAAATATAAAAACCCCCCCATTATAATAGCCCCCTTATAAATAAAAGTTCCCCTTTTTACCCCCCCCCCCTTATTTTTAATAGTTCCCCCCTTTTGGGGGGGGGTGTAGAGGGGGGGGTAATAAAAAAAAAATAAAAAAGGGGGGGAAAAAGGGGGGGGAGGAATAAATAAAAAAGTGGTTGTTAAAGGGAAGAAATAAAAAAAAAAAAAAAAAAAATAAAAGAGAAAAAAAAAAAAAAAAAAAAATTTTTTTTTATAAAAAATTTTTTTTTTTTTTTTTTTTTTTTTTTTTTTTTTTTTTTTTTTTTTTTTTTATGTTCTGTGATACTGTTTGTCTTTGTAGTTTGTCCCTTTTCTCTCTCTGTATCCTTAGCTGTGATGCTGTAGCTCCTCCTCTCTCCCCCTCAGTTTAGTTTCACTTCTTTGTAAGCAACATGTCTGCTCAGCTCCTGGTATTTCATCATTTTTCACCTACTGCTGTATGAGGTTCTACAAGATTTACTTGGATTAAAGCATCTGAAATCTTATCTACGCCTCCTCAGTTGAGTTGAACACTATCTGATAGATATCTTGGTGTAAATTGCTGGTTAGCATAGAGACTACAGGACACTCTCACAACCTCACACTTGCAGCCAAGCTATTGAGTCAGAACAGTGAAAAATGATGCATAAAGACTGCCAGATACGGCTGTAAGACAGTTCACCAACTTCTGACATACAGTCAGTCACAGCAAGTTACCTGAGGCCAGAAGGAATCAGCATTGTGTAAGTTGCATCTGCAGCTCAGACCCCCTCAGCATAGAAGATTCTATCAAGCAGCCATCTTACTCCAGCAAAGTTATATTTATCCTGTTTGTGTTGCATCATGGCTGAAGAGCACCCTGAAGCACAAGGTAGCATGGACCTCAGTCTGCAGCCCAGTGAGAAGGCTAGACGCTTGATTAAACCTACGTGGAAGGTTAGAGACAATCTAGAAGGTTTAAAGCATGAACTTTCCTGTGAACTCTCAAAATGGTGGCAGAAAATGCAGACTAAGATATCTGCCATGTGCTTGCCTGCATACCATGTATCACCACTAGAGGGAGCTCTGCGACAGCTTTGTTCTATGCATGGACATTATAAAATGAAAGCTGAGGAGTATGAAAGCATATTGAGAAAACTTCATACAGACGATTCTTTAGCTGAATTGCAAAGCTTCCAGCATCTCAATTCAGAACGAGACAGCTTAGTACATGAAACTAAGTTAAGGACAGAGGCAAGAATTGCGCAACTGCAGGAAATGGCATCCCATGTTTCTGAGTCTACCAAGCGTTCAAAGCGTACATCTAAGTCACGTTCCTCAAAATCTTCCACACTCAGTGAGCAACTTATAAAAGCACGTGCAGAGGCAGAAGCTACTAAGATACAGGCAGCCTTTGCACAACAGAAAGCAGAAATGGAAGCTAATGCAGCTCAAAAAAGGGCAGAACTAGAAGCTCTAGAGAAACAGTATGAGCACGCTGCAGCCATGGCAAGGTTAAGCATTTTAGAACAGGCCATCAGTGGAAGTGAAAGCGACAGCACCAGTTTGTGTGATGTGGAAGCAGAGGATCCCCTCAAGCGCACAAGAGACTATGTACTAAGCCAAAGCAGTGAATCCCTATTTGCCACAAATGTTCCTGTCAGGGACGACATTTCTCCAGTGCAACAGGGCACAGTATCTTCTGAAGCACACCGCATTCAAGGTCAGTACAATGCCCTGCCTGTCCAGCATCCAGTTTCTTCTTCCTTCATGGATTCCCAAAGCCTTGCACCTCAGCAAATGCAATATACTGATACTCAGGTAAACACCAATGTGACACCATACCACCAGACTGCAAACAACCGCCCAGTCTCACATCCATATGTGGCTAAACCTATGGACTTTAAGCTAGCTCCTAGGCTGAATGCCTACGCAGCCCCTACACTACCTACCTCTGTTAACCAGAACCCCACTAACAACGTAATCACCGCTACTCAGCCAGCAACTCAATATTTAAAGTCAGAGAGAACAGACATGTCAGAGTTTGCAAGGTACATGGTTCGCCGTGAGCTTACTAAGACTGGACTCACAAGGTTCGATGACCAACCTGAGAACTACAGAGGCTGGAAATGTTCCTTCAAAACTGCAATTAGTGACCTTGGCATTACTGCAGCTGAAGAACTAGATTTGCTTATCCGGTGGCTTGGCCCACAGTCCACAGAACGTGCTAAAAGACTCAGATCCGTCCACATTTACAACCCCATAGCAGGCCTTACCGCTGCTTGGGAAAGACTGGAGAAAACCTATGGCAGTCCTGAAGCAATAGAGAATGCTCTGTTCAAACGGTTGCAAGGGTTTCCAAAGATATCTGGTAAGGATCATCAGAAATTTCAAGAACTTATTGACCTACTCATGGAGCTCCTACTAGCCAAGGCGGACACTCTCCTACCGGGCCTCAGTTACCTGGACACTGCTCGTGGGGTAAACCCGATAGTCACCAAGTTGCCATATAATATTCAAGAAAGGTGGACCACAGTTGGGTCAAGATACAAAAATGAGAATCAAGTCTCCTTTCCTCCATTTTCCTACTTCTGTGAGTTTATCAAGAACATTGCAGAATCCAAGAATGACCCAAGCTTTTCCTATGGCGATCCCAGTGTTCCTGGTTCACCTCCTATTAAGTATGACAGCTCACATTCTAACTACAGAAACCGCAGAGGCCCAGTTTCGGTGAAAAAGACTGATATTCTTCCTATACCTACATCAGCACCAGAAGAAAGCAGTTGCAACAACAACCAAGACGAAAAGGTAGAAAATCCTAACCGTCTGTGTCCTATTCACAAGAAGCCTCATCCCCTCAAGAAGTGTATTGGCTCCAGGAGGAAACCAATCCAGGAACGTAAAGAGCTTCTAAAGAAACTAGGGATATGTTTCAAATGTTGTGCCTCTACTGAACATGTTGCTAGAGACTGTAAAATTGCTATTAAGTGTATAGAGTGTGGCAGTGAGAACCATGTACAAGCTCTTCATCCATCCCAGCCTAGTGCCACACCGCCTAGAGGTTCCCCTTCCCCAACTAAGCATGGCGGGGAGAACACAGATCAATCAGCAAATACTACCACAGTATCTTCCTCATGTACAGAAGTCTGCGGAGAAGACCTTTGTGACAAGTCCTGTGCAAGGATATGCCTAGTCAATATATACCCCAAGGGCCAACCAGAAAGGGCTCTGAGGGTGTACGCCATCTTGGACGACCAGCGCAACCACTCACTTGCAAGGTCAGAACTCTTTGATCTGTTTAACTTAAAGGGTGATACTTATCCGTATACCTTGGGTACTTGTAGTGGCATATCAGAGGTTTCTGGAAGAACGGCCTGTGGTCTCGTAATAGCTTCTCTCAAGGGCAATTTGGAGATACCTTTGCCCACACTTGTTGAGTGCAACCAGATACCATCAAACAGAGAAGAGATACCCACACCAGAGGCGGCTTTCCAGCACCCTCATCTAAGGGCTATAGCCAGTGAAATACCATCCCTTGACAAAAATGCAGACATTCTAGTTCTGCTAGGTAGAGACATTCTCAGACTGCACAAAATACGCCAGCAAATTAATGGACCACATGATGCACCATTTGCCCAGCGCCTCGATCTAGGATGGGTAATCATTGGCAACGTCTGCATAGGTAGGATGAAAAGGCCCACCAATATTTCTTCATTTAAGACGCATATGTTACCAAACGGTCGCAGCACTTGTTTTCAGCCATGTCCACATCACTACCAAGTGAAAGAGAAGATAAGCAACAGTAAGTGGCTGCATAATCACCGAGACAACGTGAATACTTTCCTGCCTGGGGACGACACCCTTGGATTAACAGTGTTCAATACAACAAGTGATGAAAACAAGCTGGCACCGGCTATAGCTGATAAAGAATTTCTCAAACTTATGGACAAGGAATTCATTCAAGATAATTCCAACAGCTGGGTAGCACCTTTACCTTTCCGCTCCCCGAGATCAAAACTACCAAACAATCTGAAGCAAGCAGTTTCTAGATTTTCCTCTTTAAAACGTACCCTCATGAGGAAACCAGAGATGGAGAAACACTTTGTAGGTTTCATGCAGAAGGTATTTGAGAGAGATCATGCAGAACCTGCACCTCCATTAAAGGAAGGAGAAGAATGCTGGTACCTTCCATCATTTGGCGTGTATCACCCTCGCAAACCTGACCAAATCAGGGTCGTGTTCGATTCTAGTGCTCAGTATGAAGGCGTCTCTCTCAACAACCTACTCCTCACTGGTTCTAACCTAAACAACAGCCTCATAGGAGTCTTAATCCGTTTCAGACAGGAACCAGTTGCAGTGATGGCCGACATCCAACAGATGTTTCATTGCTTCATTGTTAAGGATGATGACAGAAACTATCTGAGGTTCCTATGGCATAAGGACAATGATGTCAACAATGAAGTCATAGATTACCGGATGAAGGTACATGTCTTTGGCAATAGCCCATCTCCTGCAGTAGCGATTTATGGACTGAGAAGGACCGCCCATGAAGGTGAGAGAGAGTATGGCTCTGATGGCTCGTCAGTTTGTTGAGAGGAACTTCTATGTTGATGATGGTCTTAAATCCTTACCTGCAAGTGAAGAAGTGATCGATCTCCTCTCTAGAACACAGGAAATGCTGTCTGTAGCTAATCTCAGACTTCACAAGATCATCTCCAACAATATGGAGGTAATGAAGGCATTTCCCTCTGATGATCATGCAATCAACTTGAAGGATCTTGATCTCAGTTCTGATGCTCCTCCTATGCAACGCAGCCTAGGATTGCTATGGAACACTGAACAAGACACATTCACATTCCAAGTGTCTTCTTGTGACAAACCTTTCACCAAACGAGGAGTTTTATCTGTTGTGAACAGCATTTATGATCCTCTTGGTTTCATTGCTCCCATCACCATTCAAGGCAAGCTACTACTAAGACAGCTTACCACTGAGAACATGGACTGGGACACTCCACTGCCTGCTGAGAAACAACAAAGGTGGGAAAAATGGAAAAGCTCTTTGCAAGTATTGGAACAACTCCAGGTTCCACGTTGTTATGTACCCAGCTCCCTTTCAGCGGCAGTAAGGAAGGAAATCCACATCTTCTCTGATGCATCAGTGGAAGCTATAGCTGCAGTGGCCTATCTGAGGATATTAGGAGCCAATCATGAGCTACACTGTGGATTTGTTCTTGGTAAGGCCAAACTGACCCCAAAACCTGCACACTCCATTCCGCGACTCGAACTTTGTGCAGCTGTGCTTGCAGTAGAAATTGCTGAAGCAATAAGAGATGAAATGGACATTGCCATTGATTCATTTACATTCTACACTGATAGCAGAGTTGTCCTTGGCTATATACACAATCAAACAAGACAATTTTATGTGTATGTTGGAAACAGAGTGGAACGTATCCGAAGTTTCTCTGCCCCTGATCAGTGGCATTATGTCTCCACACAACTTAACCCAGCTGACCGTGGTACAAGGCCTGCACCGACAGCGCACCTTTTAGACCATATGTGGCTGTCGCCTCCAAGTTTCCTGTATGAAGATCCCTGCTTGACTCCTAACAATGCTGTCTACAATTTAGTGGATCTCGAGTCTGACAAGGAAATCAGGCCTATGACCTCCACACTCTACACTTCTGTGATTCCAAAGGCGAAGCTGGAGCCACATCGCTTTGAACGTTTCTCAACCTGGTCATCCATTGTGAGAGCTGTTGCCCGACTGTTTCACATCGCTCAGTGCTTTGCGAAGGACAGATCAACGGAGTGTCATGGCTGGCATATGTGTACGAAACACCCTACCGCAGCGGACATTGAACACGCCGAGCAAGTTATCATCTGGAGTGTTCAACAAGAGGTATATCATCAAGAGATTGACAGTATCTCACGGAGCATCGATCTGTCCAGGAACAGTGCACTTTACAAACTAAACCCCGTAATCGACCACCACGAATTATTGAGAGTGGGCGGCCGGATTGGAAAGTCTGACTTGTGTAGCAAGGAACAGAACCCAGTGATCATTCCAGGTGGACATTACATTTCTGCTCTGCTGATCCGACATTACCACGAGAAGGTACAGCACCAAGGAAGACATTTTACTGAAGGTGCCATCAGGTCAGCCGGTTTCTGGATTGTGGGAATGAAGAGACACATCTCCTCTGTGATCCATAAATGTGTTAAGTGCCACAAGTTAAGGGGAAGACACCAACAGCAGCAAATGGCAAACCTTCCTCCAGACCGTCTAAGTACTGATCCGCCCTTTACTTACGTTGGGTTGGACGTCTTTGGTCCATGGTCAGTTATCACACGAAGAACCCGTGGTGGAGCTGCAAACAGTAAACCGTGGGCTGTGCTGTTCACCTGTCTCAGCATTCGAGCAGTACACATTGAAGTAATTGAATCTATGGATTCATCTTGCTTTATCAACGCCCTCCGAAGATTCTTCTCTATTCGTGGACCTGCCAAACAACTGAGGTCTGACTGTGGCACTAACTTCGTTGGAGCATGCAAAGAACTGCAGTTAGACAACTTCTTATCCAACAATGGGTGCACTTGGACGTTTAACCCTCCACATTCATCCCATATGGGAGGTTCCTGGGAACGTATGATTGGGATCACACGCAGAATCCTTGACTCTATGTTGATGGACCACAAGTCGACACTGCTTACCCATGAGACGTTAATAACCTTTCTTGCTGAAGTGTCTGCGATAATCAATGCAAGGCCACTTGTCCCAGTATCTTCAGACCCTGAATCTCCAATTATCTTAACCCCAGCAACGCTTCTTACTCAGAAAATTGGTACTGCTGCTACCTCTCCACGTACCTTAGATCACAGTGACATTTACAGACGCCAATGGAAACAAGTTCAACACCTGTCCAATGTGTTCTGGCACCGCTGGAAAACAGAGTACCTCCACATGCTACAGAGCCGTCACAAATGGCAGACCTCAAAACCTAATCTCCAGGTGGGTGACCTCGTCCTTCTAAGGGATAAAGAAGTCCATCGGAATGAATGGCCTATGGGTCTCATCACTAAAGTTGTCCCTAGTGATGATGGGAAGACTCGGAAAGTGGAGGTCAAGGTAACCAAGGGAGGCTCAGTGCGAGTTTTCTTCCGCCCAATTAATGAACTGGTGCTTCTTCTTCCAAGAGGAGACGTCACATAAAAGAAGATAAGGACACCATTCACAGCTCATGGCGGGGAGCTTCCTTCCATGAACTAAAACCGTGTTCTTGTGGATTACAGTGTGGGTCGGTGGAGGTGTTGGCAAATTGCGGCTTCCCGACCTGAAGATTGGTTTATTTGGACTAACTGTTGATTATTGTTTGTTGTGCATGTTTCTTTTTTGTTTTTCAGGTTTGAAGAGGACTTTATGGACATCTCAGGACATTTAATGTTTGTTTTCATTGAAATCTAAAGATTTCAGGCGGGGAGTGTCATGTCCCAGGACTTGGTTTAATTCACTGACATGTATCTGTGATACTGTTTGTCTTTGTAGTTTGTCCCTTTTCTCTCTCTGTATCCTTAGCTGTGATGCTGTAGCTCCTCCTCTCTCCCCCTCAGTTTAGTTTCACTTCTTTGTAAGCAACATGTCTGCTCAGCTCCTGGTATTTCATCATTTTTCACCTACTGCTGAATGAGGTTCTACAAGATTTACTTGGATTAAAGCATCTGAAATCTTATCTACGCCTCCTCAGTTGAGTTGAACACTATCTGATAGATATCTTGGTGTAAATTGCTGGTTAGCATAGAGACTACAGGACACTCTCACAACCTCACACTTGCAGCCAAGCTATTGAGTCAGAACACTTATAATAACCCCCTTATATTTGTTCCCCCTTTTTTTTGGGCCCCCCCTTTTTTATGGTTGCCCCCCCTTAAAAAAAATACCCCCCCCCAAAACCCCCCCCCCTTTTTTTTTCCTCCCCCCCAAAAAAAAATATTAGCCCCCCCTATAAATAATAGTTTGCCCTCTTAGCAAGTAATCCCTTTCCCTTACCAGAAAACAATAAATCTTATACTCACCTTACTGCGCTCCCATGATGAGCGGATCTGCCGAAGGTTCCCCCCTGTAGTAGTGGCACAGATTGCTCGATGCAGTGATGTCATCACGCCACCTGTGCCACGACGTTCCGTGTGTTTTCGTAGGTCCTCTATAGCAGAGCAGGGAGTTTTCATCTCCCTGTTCTGTCATAGAATTAAACTGTATCGGCGTGCACCCCATCATACTTACCTAACTTCCTTCCAGACTTCCTCCTTGCGAGACAGCTCCTCCCTCTTTTCTGACTCTGCCAGTGCATGTGCAATAGTCCCGGCGCTGTGCTGCAGCCTGTAATCCACCTCTAATGTGCAGGCGTGGGAGGCTGCTGCTACCACGCCTGCAGAGTAGGATTGCGCATTCCGGCAGAGTCAGAAAAGAGGAAGGAGCCGTCCCGCAGGAGGAAGTCTGGAAGGAAGTTAGGTAAGTATGATGGGGTGCACGCCGATACAGTTTAATTCTATGACAGAGCAGGGAGATGAAAACAGGGAAACGGAACGACGCCGGATAACCAGAAAATGTCCCAGGGGCGGTCACATCACTGCCCCAGGGATATGAGTAAATATACATTTTTGATAAATTATGTAATTTAGAAAGTAGGTAGGTGTTTAGATTAGTGTAGGAATTACATTTTATCCCGGACAAACTCTTTAAGCTTTATTTTGCACATATTAGAAGGGTTGTCCAGTTTCAGTTATACCATTTTCCAATATACTTCCTGTAGCATGTCCTCATGGTTTTCTAGATCTCTGCTATCTGTGATTCATTGTATACTTTCAGTGGAGAAAAAAAAAAAAAATCAGTCCATGGTCATGTGATGGACAGTTAATGGTCATGTGATGGGCACACAGGTGCATGGCTCGTTATAAGCCAGAGCTCTGATTATTGTTCTGTGACTGTAACGAGCCATGCACCTGTGTCTCCATCACGTGACCATTAACTGTCCATCACGTGACCATTAACTGTCCATCACGTGACCATTAACTGTCCATCACAAGACCATTAAGTGTCCATCACAAGACCATTAACTGTCCATCACGTGACCATTAACTGTCCATCACGTGACCATTAACTGTCCATCACAAGACCATTAACTGTCCATCACATAACCATTAACTGTCCATCACAAGACCATTAACTGTCCATCACATGACCATTAACTGTTCATCACAAGACCATGGTCTGATTTTTTTATCCACTGGAAGAAAGCAATGATTCACAGCATGGTGAGATCTAGGAACCTTGACACAGAAAGTATATAGGAAAATTGTAGGATTTTATTTAGGTAACAATATCATTTATTTGCTGACACTGGACAACCCCTTTAATGTACTCTTCAACTACAGATTAGCACAAAATCAGCTAAATATACAAACACATAGGCAAACAGCAAAAATAAAAATGATGAAAAGATATACAGAGCATTTGATAACGGGTGGATACTTAGTGCTAGCCACTACACAGCCCCCCCCCTGCAGCTCTGAGCGCTGTACACTGCGTCCTCCTACTTACTGAATTGATTGAATAGTTTTTGCAGGGTGAGGGAATCCTCTTCTGCCTGCAGACTGTCAGTGATTCAGCATGGCTATAAGAGGACTCCATTGCAATGCTGATTTACCAAGAGCCTGTGCACAGGTAGGAATACCCCCATCCAGTTCACCTAATGTTTCCTGGTATACTGGTTACTGGTATAGTGGGTGCACCTAGCATTAAGCCTTATGCCATAGTGCCAGTTATTCCCCTATCTAGTAGTGGTAAAGGGTAGCACCAATACCCATGTATATAAAGTAGATAGCAATATTCTGTATCATGCTGATATATAAATCCCGCAATTGTTTTTTTTTTTTTCTAAAATAAAAATATCCCTGTCTAAGTTGGTAAGTTACATAACTATGCAATGGTGACTGAAGAGAAAGAGTTACCCATGGAGCGTCATCCCCCATGGGTGCCAACTATATCATAAACACCCAGCACAACAACAGTAATATCTCCCAGGTTTCCAAGTTATTATTTGTCTGGTCTTTGGTTATTTTCTAGCAGACGCTCATTCCTGCAGTCATATTTCAGTTTTCTCCAGTACTTTGTCATAAAGAAGCATTTTCAATATGAGCAGCAAACCAGCACCAGAGGATATTGATTTTGCCCTGAGCCAGAAGAAGAAAAAGGGTATGTTGTCTCCAGTACGGCCTGCACCGTCATCAGACATCTTACATAGATAGTATGCAACATAGTATGTAACTGGGTGTATAACCACAGGGGGGCCATAGTAGTAAGCACATCTGGGATCTGGTGCATTAGGGAGTACAACAGACCCCCTGCTGAATAGGGTCCTAGGGATACATTGACCTGTACGTAGCAAATGTAGTGTTAATGTAGTCTTACAGGGCACCATCAGAAAAATCTCACCAATAGGCAGAAACCTGAAGCAAGATTTAGATATGTTAGCAATAAGTTCATGTTGTTAATATGTCTGGCATGCACGCAGACATACGTACATGAAAGACCGCTACAGGCTAGCCTTATACATCCTAGCATTAAAAGGTATGTCTTATCATGTTATGTTGTAGCAACAGCCTTAGTGCCTCAGTAGACATCTCAAGTCTCTAAGGTCTTTTATGTTTTCGAAAGCTTTGTTATTATAATCCATGTCTTATGAGTTCTTAAAGGGTTTATGCTGCTTTATAGACTTAGGCCAGATTCATATAAAAGAGGTGCAAAATAGCTGTGAAAAAGTCAATTTTTCACGGCTGTCTTGCATCGAAGGGGCACCTATTTTCACGGATCCCCCATACATTTCAGCATATGGAGGGATCCGTGAAAACGGCCAAAAATAGGACATGACCCATATTGTGAAAATAATATAACGGTCAAAATAAAGGTCATGTGAATAGCCCCCATTCGCTGACAGTGAAATTAATACTGCCTTGTATTCACTGTCATGTGAATGTAGTCTAAGTATTTATGAGAAAACCAGGATTCAAGGTGTAGTCCTTAGTTACGAAGACCTCATGCTCATTGATGGACATGGTTGAAAGGTAGACTATCTGGTCTCATCCCACACAGGAACTACTGTCGCACAAAAACGTTACTGCTGGTCAGGATAGAAAGATGTGCATTACAGCTTACGGTATATATGGTTGTATAGTCCCAGATCAGTCAGAGTACCCACACATGAGCTTCAGAACTCGATCAAGGAGCAATTGAAAAAAGTGGCTTGGTCTGATGAATCACTTTTTTTTTACATCATGTGAATGTCTTGTGTTGCTTTCCCCGGAAAGTGTTTGCGTTAGGATGCATTACAAGGCTACTGAATTGTACTGTGTACTGACTGTGCCCTCCTGGACCTATACATTTTAATTTATGAGTCCAGACCGCAAAATGAACAGGAATTGGCTGTGTCCGGAGTTTTGCCTCTGGGCTCATGGCCCCCTACACAGACTTGTTATAGTATACTTGCAATTGCATGGGGACATAAGTAAAGAAGGGGTCAGTGTGCTATCTATTAAAATCATGGATGACTTTCTGTCATGTAACCTGAGAAAACAACAAGTCAGCGAGGCAATTTGATGCTCCAGGCAGTGTTCTGCTGAGAAACCTTAGGTCCTGACATTGATGGGAATGTTACATTGACACCACCTCCTAAACATTATTGTAGACCATGTGAACCCCTTTATGGAAACAATATTGGCTAAAGACAGTGACCTCTTTCTACTGAATAACATTCAACTTGTCACACTGCAAAGGTTGTTCAGGAATGGTTTGAGGACATGACAAAGAGATGTTGACTTGGCCTTCAGATTCCAAGATCTCAATTGAATTGAACATCTGTGAGATGTGCAGGAAAAACAAGTACAAACCATGGAGGTTCCATCTTGCAACTAAGGCTACGTTCACATCTGCACTTGGTGTACGTCTGGCACACATCTATCAGAAATCACCAGACAAAAAAGTGCTGAAAGCCTGACTTTTCTGTCCAGTGATTTCAGCAAAAAAAAAAAATTACAGACACCCAGTGGACCCCATTATATTCAATGAGGTCCCTCGAACTCCATTCATGTCTGTCATTCTTCAGAATCCATTGCTGTCCATTTTTCCATTCTTTTGGTTCTCCAACAGACCAGAAGAACGGAAATCAAAGTGCAGATGTGAATGTAGCGTATCAGGACTTACACTAGGTTCACACTAGTGTCGCCTGTCCATTGTTCAACCGTGGTTACATACAGATCCCAGCAGACCACATTAATGGGTTGTGTCGAGTGTCTGTTGTTATAAAACTGAAAGTGGAGGGGAAAAAAAAGCCATGTGTGCAGGATATTTTCATCCACCTGTTTCAGGCGGACATTGCGACGGAGACTGGCGCAAATCTGAACTGTGAGCACAATCTGCTCTAAGTATCACCCTATTGAAGTCCAAATTAGTACAATTGGTATATAAGCCGGTTCAGAGAAGCACATGCAGTCACAAGGTGCAATTATGTGACTGATATGGATTCTGGTCTTTAATTGCAGATAGTGAGGTTTTTATACATTGTAGGTGTGGTTATACATTGCAGAGACAAAGAGAAGGTGTGATTAGTATAATTAACATTACATGATTGGCTATAAAGCTGTCACATAAGTTTTAGCACATTGGATAACTATTGGATAAGGCACAGACAAGAAGTTTCATCCCATTATAGATAACAGTTTTCTACAAAGGAAGGGATGAGCTCTGGGCAGCGCCTGAGAAAGGAATGTAAGATAGACACAGGCACAGGCTGCATCCCTCAAATTTCCCTCCTTTTGTAAATGATATAACCCATACTAAAGGTACATTAGGAGCTGCTAATCAAATCCGGAGGATTTATCCAGGGATTTCACCTCATTCCCCACGGATATGTTATACCATTTACATACCTATTGGTCAAACAGAGGGATACCTTCACCGTCATGTTTGTCAGTGTGCCCAACCACCTTATAACCTGTAGTCCCGCTTTTCTGTCTAGCGACTTTCTTTGCAAGCCAGATTCTAAACTTTATAATCCAATACATACATAAGCAGAGCAATAATATTTAATATTTCTCATGAATGTACACTCAGCACCCCATCTTGACAGAAAACCCCCCAGAAATGTAGATATTTTTGCAAATTTATTAAAAAAGAAAAACTGAAATATTACACGGTCATAAGTATTCAGACCCTTTGCTGTGACACTCATATTTAACTCACAAGCTGTCCATTTCCTTCTGATCCTCCTTGAGATGGTTCTACTCCTTCATTGGAGTCCAGCTGTGTTTAATTAAACTGATTGGACTTGATTAGGAAAGGCACACACCTGTCTATATAAAACCTCATAGATCACAATGCATGTCAGAGCAAATGAGAATCATGAGGTCAAAGGAACTGCCCAAGGAACTCAGAGACAGAATTGTGGCAAGGCATAGATCTGGCCAAGGTTACAAAAGAATTTCTGCAGCATTCAAGGATCCTAAGAGCACAGTGGCCTCCATAATCCTTAAATGGAAGAAGTTTGGGACGATCAGAACTCTTCCTAGACCTGTCCGTCCAGCCAAACTGAGCAATCGTGGGAGAAAAACCTTGGTGAAAGAGGTAAAGAAGAACCCAAAGATCACTGTGGCAGAGCTCCAGAGATGCAGTAGGGACATGGGAGAAAGTTCCACAAAGTCATCTATCACTGCAGCCCTCCACCAGTCGGGGCTTTAAGGCAGAGTGGCCTGAAAGAAGTCTCTCCTCAGTGCAAGACATATGAAAGCCCGCATAGAGTTTGCCAAAAAACACATGAAGGACTCCCAGACTATGAGAAATAAGATTCTCTGGTCTGATGAGACAAAGATTGAACTTTTTGGCGTTAATTCTAAGCGGTATGTGTGGAGAAAACCAGGCACTGCTCATCACCTGCCCAATACAATCCCAACAGTGAAACATTGTGGTGGCAGCATCATGCTATGGGGGTGTTTTTCAGCTGCAGGGACAGGACGACTGGTTGCAATTGAAGGAAAGATGAATGCGGCCAAGTACAGAGATATCCTGGAAGAAAACCTCTTCCAGAGTGCGCTGGACCTCAGACTGGGCCGAAGGTTCACCTTCCAAGAAGACAATGACCCTAAGCACACAGCTAAAATAACAAAGGAATGGCTTCGGAACAACTCTGTGACCATTCTTGACTGGCCCAGCCAGAGCCCTGACCTCAACCCAATTGAGCATCTCTGGAGAGACCTGAAAATGGCTGTCCACCAACGTTCACCATCCAACCTGACGGAAATGGAGAGGATCTGCAAGGAAGAATGGCAGAGGATCCCCAAATCCAGATGTGAAAAACTTGTTGCATCATTCCCAAGAAAACTCATGGCATTACTAGCTCAAAAGGAAGGGGCGTCTACTCAGTACTGAGAAAACGGTCTGATTACTTATGACCGTGTGATATTTCAGTTTTTATTTTTTAATAAATTTGCAAAAATATCTACATTTCAGTTTTTTTTCTGTCAAGATGGGGTGCTGAGTGTACATTAATGAGAAATAAAATGAACTTTTTTGTTTTTAGCAAATGGCTGCAATGAAACAAGGAGTAAAAAATTTAAAGGGGTCTGAATACTTTCCGTATCCACTGTAGGTTGAAAAGGATTTGCAAATCATCGTATTCTGTTTTTATTTATGTTTTACACAACGTCCCAACTTCATTGGAATTGGGGTTGTAGCACTAGACATAACTTCATATGTTGATTATTATCCTGTATACATTGTCATTACATGTTACTTATCCTGGAGCTATTTCCATCCATTAATTTTTCATTCTTGTTAACCATAGGTTAACCCTTTTATCCAAACATTGTCCATTTGGACACAAACATTAAAGTATACAATCGCTTGCATACTCGTCATATGTTGTTGTTCCCAGGTATAATAGCAGCAATGCACTATAGTACTGTTGGCAATGTTTATTTCCAGACGACCTTCTTCACTTCCCTCAACCCAATAATACCTAAATTGTCCAAATTTCAATGAAAGAGAGAGAAAGTGATATACCATATAGCACAAGTCTAATTATGAATGCGTGTAAAGTTATCTCGCCTTCTGTCTGCATTGGTTCCTTCGGGCCAACCTCTCAATAATTCATCTCCATAGAGGACCAATCAACCATTATTTGCTCTCTCCTAAAGTCTTTAAGAGGAATCCTAGGGGTTCTAGCTTTCCCCTGGGACCATAGAATCACCAGTGCCAGGGGCAGTAACCTTATTACAATGGCTGACATGACATGACATCAACACTTGGAAGGGCTCGTCAAACCTTGGGTCAAGACTCTTTCTCACGTGTCTTTTTACCACCACCCAGTCTCCTGGTTTCAGGGAGTGTGATCCTATCACTTGTTCATGGTCTAGAAAAGAACTATAGACATTATTATGCACTTTTTCTCTAGTCATTATGCAATGCTGCAACATACTGTCAGTGTTTTATATTGGAATTGCATCTGTTGAGGTAAATACAGTCGTTGTTGATTTGTAAAGTGCTACAGAATATGTTGGTGCTATATAAATAAAATTGTTATTATTATTATGACGCTACCAAAAAGCACCTCATAAGGTGACGTGTGTTTTCCTATATGGCGTGTACCCTATAGGGCCAGAGCGAGGCGCTCGGTCCATAGCTTCCCTGTCTCTTCCATAGCTTTTTGGATTTTCAGTTTGAGGGTATCATTTATCCTCTCCACTTTCCCACTACTTTGGGGACAGTATGGGGTAAGTTTGTTGTATCCCCATGGCCTCAGCTATTTCTCTCATTGCCTGTCCAGTGAAATAAGTTTCATTATCACTTTCAATGGTCTTGGGGTCCCACACCTGCACACTACTTCTATCAGTAGTTTATCTGCAGTTCCTTTTGTGGTGGCTTTCTGTACTGGAAATGCCTCTGGCCATCCTGAAAAGAGATCAATACACACAAGCACGTACTCATACCTTTCCACCTTTGGTAACTGTATGTAGTTAACCTGCAATCTCTGGAACAGGTACAAGAGCTTTGGGTGTGTTTTTGAGGAACTTTTTATTTTTTGGCCTACATTGTGCCTGTACATGTTATGCAGGCTTACATGTATCTTGCTGCAGCGGTGCTAAAACCTGGAGCTGCCCATCACTTGTTCACCAGGTCACATATGGCTGTTTTTGGGTGGTGCTTTTGGGAGTGAGCTGCTTGCGCCATCATTGGGAACAAAGCTCTCGGTAAACATACTCTTACCACTGGCTATCAGGCCTTGTTCATCCTTTTATGGACCTGGGGTTTACTGTCCCAAATCACCCTGTTATAATGCAATCCATGGCCGCATTAAAAATAAAAAAGCTTTATACTTACCCTGCCGCTGTACTCCCCGCGCCTGCGCAGTTCTTTAATGAAGCCAGAGGAGTACACCTCGGCTTCAGTGCGTTTGCCCCGCAATTACGTAGTGAAGATGGGGTGTCCATCTTCGGCTTTACTGAAGAACAGTGCAGGCGCCGGGAAGTGTGCCAACAAAGAAGCTCATGAATAAGCCGGACTGTTTTCGGCCGAACAGCGCTCATCAGACCCTTCTCTAGGTAAGTATAAAGGTTTTTTTATTTTTAATGCGCCTGTGATTGCATTACAACAGGGCAATTTGGTCTATAAGGACCTGTGGGTGGTTTAGTGTCCCAGATTGACCTGATAGATTCCCTTTAAACAAAGGAATTTTTCTCTTCTTTTTCCTACAAATATTGTTGCACTATGTCTCCTTTTGATTGATACACCATACACATACACCTACACAAATTTGGGATAGGGGCACCCTGTTCATTTTCTGAGTCTCCCTGTAAATTTTTCTACAATGGGGAACAGCCAGGATTTTTCAGGGCATGGTTCATGACAAAAGAACACAATATGCAACAGATTTTACTGTCTACATCTAGGGCAGGTCCAGCCTGTTGGTCACCCATATGGTGAGGGTATTTAGACTAAAGATGGTGCCGAAGCGCTAGGGCTACGCCCTTCCTCTTACATACCATAACTGAAACACTGATGCAAAATTCTTGATGTGTTCTCTATGGACTTAAACCAACCCTTGTGCACTTCCTTGGGCACTTTCAACCAACACATTGTTTATCTGTCAAAGCTTTGTCTGATAACCATCCTTTATGTGTATGTTAACACATTTTTCCACATTTCAACATTCAAATTTCCACCTTTATGGCATCCTAAACTCAGGCAACATCTAAACATCCTGTCTTAGGCACACTAGCTTTTATGAACATTTTCTGCCACCCCTTCATTTCAGTATCCTCTTTTGCTCTTACATCTCTGTAGCTGGAATTCCTCTATTCTTGGGATCAGCCCCACACCGCTCAGGCAAATTCCCCAGGATTTGCCTAACTTCTGTCTCAAAACCTCAATATCTTCGGCACACACAGTGTTAATAAAGGATTCAGATAGTCTTGAACCCTCCAGCACAGTGAGTGTTAATTGCGTACAGCTTCTTGTTTAGACCCGCGAAAGATATATCTCGGCACACACAATGTTAACTAAGATCCAACATCTTGTTCTAGAACCTCAAAAGATATATCCGGGGTCCCCTGTGTCTAATTAAAATTCATGGAAATCACACAGTAGCCCCAGGCTACTACTTTGTCCTCTACCACAACTTAGAGGAGGTGGGTGGTGGGGTAACCTATCCTTAATAACTTTCCACATGATCCAACACATAAACAAACCAAATGGGATGCATGCCAAAAACACAGCACAAAATCTCTACATTGTTCATTGTTCTTCAAATACAGATACTTCATAAACAGGGTTCTTAAAAATGACCAGAGTATTCACTTTTCTTACAACTCACCCGACATTGAGAGACCACAAGACAAGAGGAAAGCAGAAGGAGGAAATGGTAAGGATAAAGCTCCTAACGTTGCAGCTGCGTTTTGGACCAGTTTCCAACTTTCCTCCTTGTCAGGCTGTCCCCGTCCACTTATACAGGTGAATAGCAAGCCATTTCCAGACCCACGTTGGGCGCCAATGTCTGTAGCCTAAGATAGGCACTGTACTTTCAACAAACTTTCCAAAAATCAATGTTACAAGCAAATGTACTGAAGATTCTAATATATTTTATAGAAAAATGCTTCTTTCTTTACTTATTAGGCTTCAGATTTTAATTCCTTTAAAACAGGAAAATCTTCATAATAAATTCATACAGATTAAGTCTAGTTATCATGTCAGAGCAGTGAGATGTGGGGCTGAGATCGGTCTCCAGCTTAATTTATAATAAAAGTTGATCATTTTCTCACCGAATAACTATATGTTATCTTTTTGTCCAGAAGTTGAAGATATGGCTTATGTAAAAAGTGGCTGGCTGCTACGGCAAAGTAAGTAATGTGTTATCTGCACTTTGAGGCATCTTGGTTGGTGTAAAGGGGATAATTATAGTGTCGTGACCTGAATCTGTATATAGTAAGACTGAACATACACTTCAGATAGCTGTCAGCTGAACATTCATTTGGCCTACAGTAATGCCACCTGAACTCTCCTATATACATGCACATTTGGTTTGGCTGAGCATGCATGTATTCTCAGTAGGCTTAAGGAAGTAAACCACTGCCAGACACCACAGAAAGTAAAAAAAAAAAATGACAAAACAGATATTTTTTTCCCTATAATTATTGTCTGGATGTTTCATTCACTATAATTTGACGCCATCTTAAATGTCTCCCCAGGTAGCATTTTGAAAAGGTGGAAGAAGAATTGGTTTGATCTATGGACAAATGGATACTTGATATATTATAATGACCAGGAGAGAGAAGACATGGAAGATAAAATCCTCATGCAGTTAGACTGTATTGCTATCTGGAGTGGCAATGACTGCAAAGGTATTAAGGGTTCATTTTGTCTGTGAGCTATTGTCACCTACTGTACATATTCACTTTGGCGCCTTGGTGTACTCAATAGTCATATTGAAGAAAGAACTGCTAAATTTCAATAGTACGCCAGTCTTTCTAAAAGTTATATTATCACCAGCAGAGACAAACTTTTTCTCCCCCTAAGCCAGTGGCATACCTATGGGGCCTGTGGGGGGCAGGTGGCCCTGGGCTAATCTTCTGCTGCCTTCTGACACCATTACGCTTCATTTTTCAGGAGTCACCAGTAGGGGGAGCTCAGGAAATATTTACAGTTACATTGACTAGTATCTGTAATTATTCCTATGCACTGAGCTCCCCCTAGTGGGGGTTGCAGTAATAGGGGATATTATATGGGAGCTAATTTGTACAAGACATGTCAAAAGTAGCAATTTTTGCTCATTTGTACAGCATTTGCCACTTTTCTTAAAAAGGGGACTTCACACCCCAACAAACTGCTGCAAATAATGACTTAATAGCTGAACTCTACAGCAGCCTCCTGATGGTGTAGATTTCAATTTCCGGTGCATGAGCCACCTTAGAGGCGCCAAAATTATTAAGTGTAAACCGCTTAATAATTTTGGTGCATTTTACTCCGACAAGGTGTTCAGAATGAGCAACACATTAACAGAGCAACTGGGTGATACAGTGTGAATTTTTTATTATTGGAAAACTTCCTTGACTTTATAAATACATACCGGAGAGGACCCTCACTACATTTCACTATGGGGCTCTATGATATCTGTGCACACCTCTGTCCTGCTGAAGTTTACTATGTTTGCTGTTGTGTGAAGTCTTGTAGTCTCTCATTTCAAAGTCGCTTGTTACACTTTTTCCAGCAATTCCTTGCCTTCTCCATAGTAACGCTGGTAACACTCTACCTCCGATTATAAAACATTTCCTAAATGAATAATACAGGTTAATTTAAGAAACTTTGTAATAGGTTTCCTTCTTCACTTATTAGGCTTATTTCCTCTTCCTTCCCATCACTCAGATACTTATCTTTAATAACACCCATCACTATATGTAACCAAGTAGGAGGAGGCTACTGCTGGATGGATAAATGAATTATTGCTCTGTTATGTGCAGTGGTAGAGCCTTATCTAGAAAGATTTGGCAGCGTCAAAAGAGCTCAGTCACAGCGTAACAGAGTTTATCAGCTGCACTATGTGTCCTTTCCAGCAGCCTCCTTCACCCCTCCCCTCTCCATAGACTTCTATGCAAGAAGCAGCCTGATAAGTTGAAAGAGAGACACATTTCTTTAATAAGATATATTACAGAGTTTCTTACATTCACATGTACTATAAAAAGTTTTTTAATTGGAGACTTGTCAGAATATGGTTTGTATTTTTTTTTTTTTTTTGGGTCAAGCATTGATGTTGGGTAATAGAATCTGTTTCTCCGTGAGTGTAAATTAATGGTATTAATATTTGATGGTATTAATGTCAGGGCTATGTGTGGTTAACTTATTCAAAGATAAACTCAGCAAACTAATTTTTATAGATTTTACTTTGTTCAGTGCTAAACCACATTCTGAATTTTCTCTTTGAAGTAACCAAATAACATCCAGTAGTAAGTAGACAAGTCCCTTATAATACATGCCATGTGCCTGACATCTCAGGTTCAGTGACTTATACAGTATAATTTGATATTTTGATGTTTTAATTATGTTCACTCCTTTGTTTTATACTCTAGATGTGCATTTACCGGAGGGGAAATCCAAGGACTGTTGTCTGCAGATCATATGCCATGAAGGAAAAGTGATAAATCTCATTGCAGAAAGTGTGGATGACTGCTTGTATGTATCTGTTTAAATGGAAAAAAATCTGTACCATGCTGAAAGGATTATATATATATATCTAAAGATGACCTTTCAAAACCTCCATCAATTAATAGACGCTGCTCCACTGATTATGGCACAGTTGGAATTTTTTCTCTAGCCCCCACCATTCCTGAGCAATCAATGCTTTTAGTTTTGATGCCTGAAATACTATTTAGGCTCTGTACTGTCAGGAGGGCGGTGTCAGGCAGGAGCAGACAAGGGGTGCCCCTGCCTGACACTGTACTTCTGACATTACACAGCTTAGATAGCACATCAGGCACCAAAATTAACATCCTTGCATTAGGATCTCCCCATTGTGAGAGTACCTAGCTCCCCTGCAAGATGGGGTTGAGCTGACATGATTTTTGAGCCTACTTGTATGAAACTCCATTGAATACCCTGAGGAGTACCCTAGCGAAAACACGCTGGGAGGAGATTTACCGTCAGTAGGGCAACCTAGGGACAGGTTCTGGGACTGCCCTTGTAGGGGTAGGAGTTATAAGAGGGTTTTTAGGGCTAACATCAGGACTAGACTACTAATCCTCTTACTAACCTGATGCCTGTTTTCCCACCTATTTCCAGACCATCCCCCATTGTCTGGGTTGCCGATAAAACGGTTCCACTTTATTTGATTATATATTATTATGATTATGATTATAGTTTCATTTGGGCTCTTTAAATATTGTATTAAAAGTTAAGTTTTAGAACTAGTGATCCATGCTTAGTTGTATACATGTCGCCTTATCCTGAAATGGTTAATTTTTTTTTCCAGAGCCTGGGAAACTGCTCTGCAGGATGCCAAAACTAAAACAGTATGTATTATTTGTAAATCTTTATGATTTGGTATGCTACAATTATTTTTACAACTTGTGAAGGTAGTCACATAGAGTTCCTATGCGGAAAGTGGCTTGTTCTTAAAGGGGTGGTCCTGCCCCAAATCAATTTTTCATACTGATGTTATGGCCTATTCTGAGGATAAGTCAAAACTATGTGATCTGTGGGGGTCTGACACCTGGACCCCACACCTATCAGCTGTTCTGGCAACGTCTTGCGCCAGAAGCTATAGCAGTTTACAGGGTGCTCTTGCAGGCTCTCTTATTCGGGTAATAGGAGCGGTGCTGCACTTCCTTGGAAAACCACTATTCAGTGGATGGGGCTGCTGCTTTGTTCCTATTACTTGAATAGTAGAGCCTGCACTTGCTCTCCATTCATTGCTATAGCTTCTGGCACAAAGGCAGCGGATCTGTGCAAGGTTCAGGTATTTCACCCTCCACAGATCACATACTGATAACCTATCCTGTAGATCAGGTCAGGTCATCAATATGGAAATCGATCCTAGTGGAATAACAGTTATGTGCTCTTTCATCACATGAGCCTTACAAATCACAATGACATTTTATTTTTAGTATATTCTGCCCCAACCTCTACTCTACGATGAAGCTGTCCTTGGTCCTGTTCCTCCTTACAGTGAAGCTGATGCACCTCCGGTAAGTCACCAAAACTTTGGACTTTGTGCTTTATACTTACCTTTACTGACTGATTTGTCATCTATAACATGACACTGGACCTTAGCAGCGTAGCAGTAGTACAGATGGGTCCTTTTTTACTTTTTCTCATGGATAAACAGATTCAGAGACATGTGGTCATGAATTAATAGATTCAGAGACATGTGGTCATGGATAAACAGATCAGAACATGGGCATGGATAAACAGATTCAGAGACATGTGGTCATGGATAAACAGATTCAGAGACATGTGGACATGGATAAACAGATTCAGAGACATGTGGTCATGAATGAATAGATTCAGAGACATGTGGTCATGGATAAACAGATTCAGAGACATGTGGTCATGGATAAACAGATTCAGAGACATGTGGTCATGGATAAACAGATTCAGAGACATGTGGTCATGGATAAACAGATTCAGAGACATGTGGACATGGATAAACAGATTCAGAGACATGTGGTCATGAATGAATAGATTCAGAGACATGTGGTCATGGATAAACAGATTCAGAGACATGTGGTCATGGATAAACAGATTCAGAGACATGTGGTCATGGATAAACAGATTCAGAGACATGTGGACATGGATAAACAGATTCAGAGACATGTGGTCATGAATGAATAGATTCAGAGACATGTGGTCATGGATAAACAGATTCAGAGACATGTGGTCATGGATAAACAGATTCAGAGACATGTGGTCATGGATAAACAGATTCAGAGAGATGTGGACATGGATAAACAGATTCAGAGACATGTGGTCATGAATGAACAGATTCAGAGACATGTGGTATTAGGTTACCAGCTTTAGAAAAAGGAACATGATTTCACTATACACTGGAAGAGTGAAGAAATCAGGCGATACCTTTTAGAGGCTAACTGAGTATATTTGATGGTAAGCTTTCGGGAGTACTGGCTCCCTTCATCAGACCTGGTGTTATACAAGAAACTGAAAATTTACACTATTTATACATACACAAGACAGGGATCTTCAAAAGGATCTTGGAATAACAAAATGCAATATACATAGAGAAGTTATTTACAACAGCTCAGGAAATAAACAGTCTAAAATTTGTGGTGCGTGACGGAGGGATCTGTTATCTATCTGTAATCAGGTGGTGAATTGTGACCCTCACAGGTCATACATAGTGTGACATGAAGCTGGCATGAATATTAAGTCCAAATTGCAGAGTTTGAAATTTTTGCATTAACTTGTATTCCCTTTCCTCCTCTCATTCGTTTATTCCATGTGTCTGTGTGGCCATGCAGTGGTTGTGATGTTATTTTTTAGCTAGGATGTCACAATATTGTATTGATATAGTTTCATGAGAAATTGGAATCTGTGACCAACTTGGAGCAAAGTTAGGGGTGGACACATCTAGTAATGTTGCTGGTAAAATCAACAGTTTCTATCCACCATTGTTTTAGGATACAAGGTGTGACTGTCACAATCAAGTTACATTAAAAGGTTTTCCAGAACTTACATATTGATGACCTGTCCGTAGGATATGTGATTGGTGGGGGACCCACAATGCTGGCCCCCTGCGAATCAGCGGTTTGAAGAGACTTCACTGTTCATGAGTGCCACGGCTTTTTCTCTTTGCCGATGACATCACGTTTATCAGTCACCTGGTACAGCAGCAACTCAGTTCCATTTAAGTGAATGAGACAGTTGTAACGTCTCTGCCGTTTCGGGTCTCGGCGCCACCCTCCGCTCGCACGCTGTGGCGAAGGAGGCGGGTTCAGTTTGATTCTTTGTGTAAGTTTCTTGCTGCTCAGTCTGAACATGGTCCTAGCCAGTGTAATTGATTTCCGGCCCCACCCGTGTCTGAACATTTCTCTCTGGACTGCTTAGAGTTAATATCTTCCTGGCCTGTGTGATTGACAGCCTGTGTACCTATCAGGTCCGGGGCTGGTCCCAGACTTTCTATATACAGGATGTCATTTCTCAACAGGTTGCCGGTTATTACACTTGTGTTTTGCCTGCTGTCTTACTGTATTCCTTGATACTTTGCTACTTGATTCTCTGACCCTTTGGCTTGCCCCTGACTATTCTCTTGGATTTTGACTTTGTACTGCTTGCTCGTTTGTTACTGACCCCTTGGCTTCCTGACCTCGCTTTTGTTGTTTGTGCGTCCTGTCTTCGTTCTGTGTTGTCACTTATTCAGAGTAGGGACCGGCTCCAAGTTGTTCCTGTCATTAGGACAGTGAGACAAGTAGGAAGGGACAGTGGCTGGGGTGAGATTAGGGCTCACTTGTCTCTGTTCTTCCTCCCAGACCGCCTCAGTAGTGTCAGGGTTGCTACGTTTGGCAAGACCCTTACAACAGTGCTGCTGTTAGGATTCTCAGTATGTATTCATCTCACTGCAGCACTGCTTACTACTGTTGCTTTAAGGTTGCCGTGCTGACATGTAAAGCTTTCACTGACTCTGCAGTTAATCAGAGCTCTTAGGTGCTAAACCAATCAGCAGGTGAGGAGGGATATTTAAAGTCTGTTATGAACTCCCCATGTGCCTGCTGTTAATTAACTATTACTTAGGTTCCTGTGCTCTGAACATACATACAGCAGTACGCCTGACCTTGACTTGTTTACTGGATATCCGCTTGCTTACTGATTTGGCTTTGACTGTAAACTCTTGAACTTGACCTTGGCTTGGACATGTTTACTCTTTTGGTTCTGCTCTCCTGGTTTGACCTGTCTTATGAGTTTCTTTGCTGTGGTTCCTGGTTTGATTTCAGTTTGTAGTGCATCTATTTTTTACACTCACTTCTGGGGCGATAGCCTGGGTCCAGATCCGTCCAAGACCAACTGGCCTCACGCTCTGGTGAAGACGTCTGGGTTGACTTAGACTCTGTCTCCCAAGGCAGTGTAAGATTTAGGTAGCTTGTTCTTCACATTTTTGGGAATTGCTGTAGATGCAACTTCATAACAGCTACAATTACAAAAACAGTTCCTAAATAATGTACGGCACTTTGCTTGTTATTCAGTGAAGAGGCTGTAGCACTCACCTGAATTTGGCGGATTCTTAAACCAACCAAATATGAAAGCCAAATATGCAAATAGATCCGCCGGGCACAAACTCTCAAAATTTATCTAATCCACCAGTATAACTATTATTCTACTAAAAATGTTTATACCAGCATTGTGCATTAGTTACAGTATATCTTTTAGGATGTTTTTGTGAATTAGAGACTGAGCCTTTCATTTCAGGTAAGAATATTATATTTCTCACTTGGATAAAATAACAATAACATGTCATTGCATGTGATCTGAAAAGAAACCTACATGAACAAATATTGCTATATACTAATAATGACAGTTATCAGGTGGTGAGTCTATGTCAGATAGTAAAGGTCTAACTATAATATTGTATTGTCATTACCAGCCATACGGATATGAGCAGTATCCTGGGGGCTATCCAGTTCAGGGATCCCAAGTAATCTATACAAGGGATGGACAGACATATGCTGCTTACCCATATCCCCCACAAGGTAAGTAAAAAAGCTGTAACAAACATTTTTGGAAATGTTAATGGAGTTTTGGATATGCAACGGATGCAGTAAAATCACAGGTAAGGCTACGTTCACATATGCAATGTCCACCTAATGATGGACAACAACAGATCCTGAGGGACCCCATTGACTATAATGGGGTCTGTTGAGTATCCATTATTTTTTCACAGACAATAGCGAACAAAAAGTTGGCGTTTCAGGACTTTTTTGTCTGGGATTTCTGCCCAACTCTGTGCCAGGTGTAAAACAGCCCAACTCTGGTAGTGTAAAACAGGTTTCCTGTAACCATGGTACAAAAGGCATTACATTTCAGTGACAATATGACATTTGCTGGGTTAAACACCTGCAGGAAATACAATCAATATAAGGCTAGGTTCACACCTGCACCTGAACTCTGTTGGGGGATTCCGTTCCGCATTCCGCTTGAACCTGCTTTTAGACAGTTTTAATACATAAACAATAATGAAAACTGTGCCAGATTTTCTATTGTGTTCAGTGTCTGGATGTGACTTTTCTCTTAGGACATTCAGGGTTGAGTCATCTTTGGTGTTATGGCCACTAATGAAGAGTATTGCCAGTAAATATGTAGCATGTATTATACCCTGGTCCTATCCACAGCTGCATACACAATTCTATAAGCTCTGGCTTCACAACTTCCAGCATTCCTTCTTGTTCAGTGTCTGGTTGTGAGTTTTCTCTTAGGATAGGTTGTGAGTTTTCTCTTAGGATATTCAGGGTTGTGTCATCTTTGATGCGTTGGGCACTAATAAAGATGAATGCCAGCGAAATACAGCATGTATTGTACCCCGGTTCTAGCTGAAGCTGCATACACAATTCCACATACGCATACTTCACATCATCCAGCATTCCCTTGTGTTCAGTGTCTGGTTGTGAGTTTGCTCTTCCAGTTGTGGTGTCTTTGGTCTTTGATGGACACTGATGAAAATGAATGTCAGCGAAAAGTTAGAGCATGCTGACCTTTACTCCACTCCCCCAGACCCTATGGGTGCACCATTACTGTGCCCTGATCCTATATAATATCTAGCGTCCCTCCCTGGGCCTATCAAAGAAGAAAACAAGGAAAATACAGTAAGAAAAGAGGTGAAATATTCTGACATTTTCTGTGCAGCATTTCTTTTACCCTGTTTATCTTTATTAACCCTCTAGGCCCTGGAGCGACTAATCACATCATCATCAGAGAGAGATACTACGACAATGACGGAGACCTGGCTATGGGAATGTTGGCTGGAGCAGCTACAGGGATGGCTCTAGGATCCCTCTTCTGGGGATTTTAGAGACAATATTCATCTCAAAGCTTTAATTTATTACATTTTAAAATTGTAAAATTGTTTGCAAATCTAGTTGTCTGTACAGAATAACTAAAGTACTAGCTCAGGTAATACCATGTTGTGTCAGCTTTATACTGGAAGGGATATTGGTGGAAGGGATATTTTTGTATGATAGTTTAACATGTGTAACTTGTATTGTGACTACTTGTTTAAAGAGGAAATACAGTTTTAGTACTTAATAGACTAATGGGTTAAAATATTTTGGTGTGAATTGTAATGAATATGTCGAGACCACATGCCTCCTGCCCACTTTTTGGAAAAAAAACAGGTTTTGCACAAGAATGGATTTGAAAAGATTTATGATGTTTTTATTCCAGAAAACTGGTTTAGGGGAATGAAGAGTTCCCATTACTGATATCTGTCTCCACAACTTGCCCCCTGAGAGCTGCATATGTGGACACATGTGTAATAAAATACACCCACGTCCTCATCTTAGATCTCCAAGATCTAAGAATTCGAGAATTCTTCTAGATCCAAGTGTTAGTATGAGGAGCTTTTAACCCTTATTGTACAATGTCCAGGAGACACTTCAACTAGTATATTAGGGAAATGCATTATAGTTTAGAATCAGGACCAACAGTGGTGGGAATAAAATCTAATTCTATGGGAAATAACATCGGCGGGTGCCATTACTGCCTCCTGTACTCTGTGAATATAGTGCCCATAGGAGCTGCTGCGTGAATTCTACTCCCAGAATACAGGCCACCATAAACAGCAAATAGGCAATGGCGATTGATACAATTCCTTGGTACAATAGGTAAAGTAACTGCAAACCGTACATGTTTTGTAACTCTGTTACTCTGGTAATAAGAGTAATTTACTGTGCATTATATATAGACAAGGCTAATAATACAGATTTATCTAAACGTGAGGAGTAGGGGACGAATGGAGCCGTGTCTTAAGAACATAATCACATATTATGCTTTACCTGCATTCCTCCATCCTGTACTATTACATAAATAAATGCTATAGACTGCAAAAAGTTTCTCAGTTTGTTTATTTAACAAAAATTATAATATTCATAATTACAAATAATCTAAATGTATCATGAAACTATAGGTTTTCATACAGTTTTCTTTAACTTACTTACATTGAGTAATTCTGAAATTCTGATATTGCTACAGTTTTCTCCAGCACATATAGTAACTGCATGGTAATATATAATCTCAGAAGTCCTAAAGACTGAGCAAAGATAAATTATTAAGAGACTTAAAGGGGTATTCTAGTAACAACAAGTTATCCTCTATCCACTGGATAGGTTGTAAAAGCTAGATTGGTGGCGGTCCAACCTCTGGGAACCCCAATTATTACCAGAATGGGAATCCTATGTCTCCCAATCATCACAGCCTCAAGACCATGGCCAGAAGGAGTTAAATGGAGTGATGGTTGAGCATGCATGGAATGACTCCATTTGCTCTGTATGTGACTGATGGAGACCTCAGCTATATTCCCTTCATGAGTCCTATAGTCTTTGAAAGTAAAAGCAGTACATATGCTCACCTGCCATTCCATCCAAACATATCTGCCAGCGGTTTTGCAACTAGGGCAAACAGGAGACAGCGGGCCCCCGTCCTGGTGATTGGTGAGGGTACCAGCTGTCAGACCCCCACTAGAATTTATCACCTTTTCAATTACTAGATGATAACTTGTTTTGATTGTTTTTTTTTTTAATAGAAATAATTCAAAAAAATATATGGTGCCCCCTCTTGTTTCTTTAGTTCCATTTCAGAACATTCAACACAATCTTGCTAGGGTGCTATTATTTAAGTCATAGGGATGTATGTTATGAAAATGCCATATCAAACAGCATATAAAATACACAGATTTTTTTTTTATCTTTGTGTATGTCCTTATTGCAGTAGTGTGGTGTGTGTGCTTCCTGTAATAGTTACAACTTCTATATTTCATGCTGTTATTTTCCCACATAAAGTATTATGTGAATGACCTGCCCTGCATAGCACTAAATAATGCATCAAGTGATCTAACCAAAATCAAAAATAAGGGTTTCATTCATTTCCACACATGAGTCCAATGGATTTCATATTGATATGATTGTGCAATGAGTGAAGTTAGTGACATTAGTGAATTAGTTGCATTATCCAAAACACACCACAAGATGGCAGACACATGTACATATTACACATCTAACACTGGGGTAAAACTGAAAGCTAGAAAACAATTTCACTGCGCACATAAAAAACTAAATTGCAGTAAGATGATAAGCGTATGTGTCCCCTTGAATATGTCCTCTGTTATTTCATATTTGTTAAACAAGATTGTTTTTTATTTTACAGTAAAATGTAATAATGTATTGCAAATGAAAATATGCATAATATGATTATACAGCTATTTACTTCTCTTACTTGTATAGCGCCAACATATTCTACAGCGCTTTACAGACATTAGTCCCATATAGGGTTCAAATTCCCTATCAGTATGTCTTTGAAGTGTGGAAACCAGAGTGCCTGGAGGAAACCCACACAAACATGGGGAGAACATACAAACTTCTGCTTATTTATAACCTAATTAAAAATAAATAAAAAAAATCCTTGTAGGGGAGGATTTAACAATGCAACATTTCTTCTATCACTCTTCATTAAAGGGGTTTTCTACCTCATACACCAGTGACCTCACATTCATTTGTCACGTGGCCTGTTTGCAGCTCTGTTTCATTCAAGTGGATGAGCCTGAGCTGCAATACCAAGCTCAGCCAGTAGGCGATGTAAGGTGCTGTGCTTAGTATACCTCAAAGAGGCTGCAGCAATCATTGGTGCCTTCAAACTGAAAATCATTAAGATTTAACAGGTCCTAATGTTCAGTGACCATGGGGAAAAAGGGTGCTGTGGTAGATACGTGCTCAGGTTCACCGGACAGTTTGTTTCCATAAGGATTAAAAGTTGATTTTCTTAGCAACGAGATTACACTTTGACACAAGAAAGGCAGGCTCACTATGTCACTAACCGCCCCTACAACAGCATATAAGTGGTTTGGAAGAGATATTAGTAGTAGCAGATCCCCCCTATGGGTCATGTGGGTGGCATTAAATGTACTATGTGTATGTAAGAGGGTCTGTTTTTGGGGTGGCCCTTGACTCTGACAGCAGATTCCAGTTGAAGATGACACAGTGAGGAGAACAATACATGAAAATTAAACTGTATGGAACTTTACAAAAAAAGGGCCACAATGCTTGATGGTTACGGTACGGTAATATATGGTACTTAGCTTGGCAGTTATAGTCACAAGTCTTGGTGGCTATAAATTCTTTAAAGTCACAGAGTGTGGCAGTCACAATTCTCTGGTAGGCACACAGCTTGGTAGTTATAGTCTCTAGCAAGCAATTCACAGTAACAAGATTTGGCAGTGCCATAATGGCACTTTCTCCAGATATTTCTGGTCACATACCAGTATTCTCCATGGTTTCCCCTTGCCGACAGTACTGGTTTTCTCCAAGAAGCAATCTAGAACTGCCTGCAAGTTTCCCAGGGAAATCTCTGGTCAAGGGTCTCCTCTGCTGCATGTGTATAGTAGGATTAGGAGAAGATGGAAATGAGGAAATTGGCACACGTGTAAAGTTTACAGCTGGATTAAAAAATAGATTTAGAAGCATCTGTAATTAATATTATGTGCATGACCAACGCACATGCATCAGATTGTCTCCAGATCTCTCCAAATCTAGCTGGATTTGCCACTGGTCTTCAGATAACTATCTCATGTTTATGGCCAGTTTAAGACATTACTAGATAGGTCTGTTCCTTAACAACAATGCTCCTCAATCTAGATAAATCCTGCTATTACATGTATTCTATTACAGCTCACTTTCTTTCTTATTGTCCATATGTGGGATCTATACGGGTAGTCACGTGGAGGATAACCTTTATAATTAAAATTGTTTGCCATTGATCTGAGCATGGACTATTGACAAGAAATACTATAAAGGGTATTAAATCTTATCTGACCTAAATACTGGTGGTATAGAAACATCAATAACCTCAAAGGTCAGCATTATTGGATCTTAATGAAGAGAACTAATAATCCTCATTGTGTAAAGCTACAGGCCGATGGAATAATCCTTTGTTTATGTACATCCTTCTTGTTCATCCATACATAGTGTAATAGTACCGAGAGAGGATGAAGTACTAAGCACTGCAATGTTGGCCATTACTATAACTTCTTTTAGATAGTCATCCTATCCTCGCAGCAAACATATCCTAACAATACCCAAGTTACTAGTACTCCTAATGTAAAGAGTTCCTGCAGCAGCTGTAGGTTGAAAGACTTGGTCATCACAATCCTCAAGTGTACCAAAACCTGTGGTTCTCAACCCCTGCACATGTTGCAGCATTTTTTGGTTTATTTTACAATATTTTATGTGCCTCTGTCTTTATATATTGATTTATAATGTTTTCTATGTAATTTGTATAGTTTTTGCAGCTTTCCCATAGTAACCCACTGTGGCCTGTGACCCCCTTTCTTTCCACAGACTTGGGCCCTTCTGGTTGGGATGTAGGAGTGCAGACTGGAAGTTTCCAGAGTTATACTGATGAGTCTAGTGCTAGCATGGAAGTATTCAAGACCTACTGATAGAGAGAGCAGGTCCTGGGGAAAAGTAAGCGCGTATCAGAGCTAAAGCCCAGACATCATCTTTGCAGCCCTGAGACAGGGAAGAAGAGCTGGGTGAGAATGCCAAGTTGAAGTTGAGGTTTCCAGAACCTCCCAACCAAGACCCATCCACATATAGGTAGCCTGGGATCCTGGGACTTCGTATTACCATATACCTATAGTGGGAGAGACAGAGTACTTTCATTACTGGAGTGAAAAAAAAAGCACAAAGTTACCATCTTAATCCTGGATATCTGTCATCTTAAGCCTGGGACAAGCCATCCACAACTCCATAACTGCTACTCCCATTGTGAAGCTGCATGTATTCCTTGTTGCCTCAGTAAAGATAAACATTGGTTCAACTGCACTGCAGAGACTTCAGAGAAGGGCTAGGTAAGTACTAGGTTTTTTATGTTTGTTACCAAGACAGGAACTTTAAACTATGGGTGCAGATAGAAGGGGACATTAAACTATGGGTGCAGATAGAGGGGGACATTAAACTGTGGGTGCAGATGAAGGGGGAAATTAAACTGTGGGCAGATGGAGAGGGACATTAAATAGGGGACAGTTGTAGGGGGGCATTAAACTGTGGGGGCAGCTGGAGGGGGACATTACACTGGGGGAAGATGTTAATGTCCCCCTTCAGCTACCCCCACTGTTTAATGCTCCCTTCCAGTTGCCCTCAGTTTAATGTCCCCCTCCATTTGCCCCCAGTTTAATTTCCCCCTTCATCTACACCCACAGTTTAATGTCCCCTTCTATCTGCCCCCATAGTTTAATGTCCCCCTCTAGCTGCCCCCACAGTTTAAAGTTACTCTCCTGGTAACAAACAAACATAAAAAACCTAATAATCGCCTAGCCCTTCTCTGAAGTCTCTGCTCCCAACTGAAAGGGGACACTAAACTATGGGGGAGCTGAAGGGGGACAATAAACTGGGCAGCTGGAGGGGGACATTAAATTTTGGGGGTAGCTGGAGGGGGACATTAAACTGTGGGGGCACCAGGAGGAAGACATTATAATGTGGGTGCATATCATGTTAGGGTGACTGTAGGGGCATAATACTGTGTGGGGGCACAAAGAGAAATGGATGGGGATGGGCGGAGTCAAAGTAGAAGTGGGTGGGACGAAACTTGCCATGGTGCGCACAGTGCACTGCACATTCCATCCCTCTTTCTGTCCTTTGAAAGTTTGGAGCTATGCACTTGTCAAAACTGTATTAAAAAAAATCTTTCGTAAAACCTTACTTAATGTAAGTGATTAGGGCATATTTATGAAGACTGGCATGTTGAAATCCAGTCTTCATAATCCCAGCGCCAGCAGAAGAGCCGCCTTATTTATGACGAACCACACACCTCTTCATTAATGCGGCGGCTCCTCCAATGGGCCATGCGCCTGTACTGAAATCTATGCCAGCTTGTAGGTGGCGTAGGTCTCAGTGACCATGTGCACCAGTAAACTGGCATTAATGATATGAAAACTGCCACAACTCTTACAGCACTTTCACAAAAGTGGCATACAACTATTGTCACAACTTGCATTTAAAAAATACTATTTTACCGAGGATATGTGGCGTAAAGTAAATAATAAATATGTCCTAATGGGTCTACTTCTAGCTCATTGTGCAGATTTCACTGATCATTTGCGCCAGTAAATGATATTAAATGTAGTGCAGCTCCAGCGCCACTTTTACTTTCATGAAGTGATGTGGAAGGTGTAAAAAAAGCCAGTTGCGATTTCTAATGCAGTGTCCATCTTAACCGAAGTGCAGATTAACCAAAGTGCACTTACACATGGCACAAGACAGGCCAGCCATGGAAGACCACCAGGTAAACTTAAAACCAAAACAAGCTTTAACAAATGGTATGAAAGAGCAGCACTGTCACTTACTATGTTAGCAACTGTCTTCCTTCAGACCTCCCCTCCATTTCTAACACCAGTGCACACTATCCACTTTTCCCATGTACAGCTCTCACACACTTTTCACTCTCTTCATCCACCCTAATCCCTATAATGCTTTTAGCAGTGAAACCAAACATAAACATCCACATAAATCACTGAACCACCTTCTGTCTCTGTCCATTTTGCTCCTCCTAGCTGCTGGGGACATCTCTCCAAACCCTGGCCCTACGTCTTTCCCTAATTTTTCCTCTTCTTACACACACAGGAATCCTACAAACCTAATCAATATTTACTGTGTTCCCTCTCCTTATCTTTCTCCTGTCTCATTTAACTGTTATCTCTGGGACGCCCGCTCAGTGTGTAACAAACTAGAATATATTAATGACTTATTCCTCAGTAAATCTCTCAACATGCTTGCCCTTACTGAAACCTGGATCCAGCAGTCTGATACGGCCTCCCCTGCTACTCTGTCTCATGGTGGCCTACAATTCTCACACACCTCTACACCTGACAACAGGAAGGGTGGAGGGGTAGGGTTACTTCTGTCACCGCAGTGCACTTTTCAGGCCATCCCACCGGTACCTTCACTCACATTCCCCTCATTTGAAGTACTGTACATGCTATCAGACTTTTCCGCCCACTCTCCTTACATGTAGCTGTAATCTACCGTCCACCCGGCTCACCCTACCAATTTCTGGATCACTTCGCTTCTTGGCTTCCCCTCTTTTTATCCAGTGAAATTCCTACCCTCATCATGGGTGACTTTAACATCCCCACTGACACCCCTATCTCCCCAGCTGCCTCACAGTGTCTCTCAATAACCACGTCTTTTGGTCTTTCAAAACTTTCCTCTTCCGCTGCACATGTAGATGGCAACACCATTGATCTTGTCTTCCATCGACTCCGCACAGTTTCTAAATTTACTAACTCTTATCTGCCACTCTCTGATCATAATCTTCTGTCTCTCACCATCAGTGCTTTCTCTCCTTCACAGGACACACCTACTCATCATACATATAGGAATTTACGTGCTATTAACACTCAGCACCTCTCAGATACTCTACAGTCCTCTCTGTCCCCCATCTCTTCACTCTCCTGTCCCAATCTGGCCACCAGTCACTATAATGAAACCCTTAAGAGTGCATTGGATGAGGCAGCTCCCCCCTCCACTCAAAAGGTTAGACGCAGGAGGCAGCAACCCTGGCAAATGCCACAGACACGTTTTCTTCAGCGGTGCTCTAGGTGTGCTGATCGTCTGTGGGGTAAATCACATTCACCTGCACACTTCCTCCACTTTAAATTTATGCTTAAAACCTATAATTCTGCCCTTCACCTTGCCAAACAAGCCTATTTCACCGCTCTCATCTCTTCTCTCTCCTGTAACCCTAAAAGGCTATTTGAAACTTTTCACTCCTTACTCACCCCTAAGGTGCAGATGCCATTCAAAGACCTTTGCGCAGATGACCTGGCCACTTACTGTAAAAAGCATTATTTCATTGCCCCATGGCATGTATTGCCACAACCTTGGTTTCCTCAGGAATAGCAGAGCTGTGGGTTAATAATATAGAGGAAGTACTACAAGGTTTCCCCTAAGTAAAGTTTGGTGTTGCACAGAACTGTTTGATGACATTTACACTTATATAGTGTATATGAGAAATCTGAATAGGACGGGCTCTCAGGAATTAATAAAGGGATGCAATAAAATGTATTTTTTACTTTTGTATATTAGGCTGGTAGATTACTTTTAAGGCATAGATGGAAATAGTAATTATTAGGCCAAGATTGGATCCAGGCAATTATTGTTGCTACTTTGTAACGTCAGATATCTTCCTAAAGTATATAATAAATAAGCCTCTAAGTGCCAAATGGGGTCTGTAGGTTTGTTAGCAAGGATCATTACATTGACCAGCAAGTGTCATAAAGCTAGTGTACCATTTCCTATCATATACTAGTATTATGATTGCACCCAAATGTGAACTAATACGTAGATACTGACTGTACAAATGAAGACAAGATATCTGAGACCCTACCACTGACTGTCTAAACACACAAGTCATTGTTCCTTAGCATGGATGGGCTTTAACATTCAGAGGCAGATTATAATAAGGGTGAAATATGTGGTTGCCTGGGACCCGAGACTACAGGGGGACCAGTGGCAAGCATCCGCCAATACAGCTGATTACTGTGGCGGGGGCACGGGAGTCTACTAGAGGTTAGTGTTTGTTGGGCAAACCTTGCAAAATTCATCCGGCAGTTTTGTTTGGACGAAACACGTCCGAACCAGAACTGCTATTATTATACTCTGGGGGAGTTCAGGCCCATGGGAGGTGAGTAAACATAACAAACAGTGTTACTCACCTTCTATTGGCTTTGGCACACAGGTCCTCCTGAATGACAATAGGTACCATTGAGGCCTGTGATTGTACATGCAACAGCAATGTTAAGTATTGATGCTGCCCTGGGCTCTCCAATCTCCATGGAACAGCAACAGGAAGATATATTAGGGCTAAATCAACTTTTTTACTTATATACACTACTGTTTGTACATATATACTGGCCAAGTATGTTAGTGAAGAGCTGCTTCTCACAATAAGACCACAAACTTAACTAATCACAACACCAGGCTACATGAATGACTGTGTGGGTTTCTGTGATGGTTGACCTGTCTATGCAGCTACAAGATGCTGCTAGAACTGCAGCTACAACCACTGCCACTATAGTTATGGCACAACTCGTGAGTGTATCTAACAATTTGGCCATCCAGTGTATGTTACTGTATATACATGCCAGCACTGCATATGCATTTTTGATCAATAATGTATACATTGTACTAGGTATTTATGAATTTTCTTCTGGTTATGATTTTTGTTCATTGTACTGGTTATGTCTTGTTGTGGGTTGAATTATTATGGTAATTTCAATTACCTGTTCCACAGGTCAGAATGCATGTCATTAATTAAAGCAGGATGTTAATTAAGTGCAGACAGGCAACCAATTTTCTTGTAGCTGCCAAGTGGCTTTGTGTGGGGGCAGGTGATATATTCTAGCAGGATGCTTGGAGCCAGGAATCATACAGGAGAAATATGGCATCACAAATATTGGTGTCATAATTCATGTTTCATAACCACCTGTATACAGAAATATGTTTGGGGTACCAGGAGGAATCTCTGGTGTCAAGCAAACAAATAACTACCCCAAATTATGTATCTGTTAATTTGCATGTTTGGTACGCTTGGACCTGTAAAAACATTTGGCATCACTTGCCATGCATGTCATGACTATATGAGGTACCCACCAAGAGATATGACTGAGATTACCAAATTATGTCATATCTCTCTCTAGATTTGGAGCATGTAATTAGCCAGCCCCACTCTCGGGTCGGGGGTTCCAGAAAATGGGCTCGGTTAGAGAGCTGTCAAAAAGGGTGATGTACAGGAACCCCTGTATCAGATACTTGGAGGCACAGTCTAACATGTGGTCTATCCAACTTCCTGCTGAGCTCCACGGCCAGTCTTAAAAAGTGGTCTGTCCTTATTTTATTCCCTTATTACTTTGCATCTTTTGCTTGAATTAGTATATTTTTATTACATCTATTTCCTGGAAACACTGTACTTTTTCGTGTATATTAAATCTAAAATTTAATAAGATTGTCTTTGGCTCTAAATGTCCCTGAAATTCTGTAGAGAGAATTCTGCTTTGCTTTGTTACCCTTTTGTTTGCCAGTGTGTGCTGGAGGTTCACTGTGTGTGCCAGAAGTTGCAGGTATGAGTGGGTTGTGTATATCAGTGTCTCATCTACTGTTAGTGGCGGGTGGTGGTAGGTATTCATGTGGATGTGAGGGTGTTGGGGGTCGCTTCACTCCTTTGTAACCAAGTGTCATAGTTGAGTGTGAAAGTGGAGTCTCCTTTAATATATTCACTTACAGGATCATGCTTGCCTGTGTGGTGTTTGAAGTGTACGAATCCCTAACAACATTTATATCTGTATATACTTCCACCCTGAGACCCCATGTATTTTAATCTACACTTACATTCCACTTGCATTACAATGACTGGTATTGCAACATATGTTGGATGTATGCTTTTTAGGTAGTATCTGGAGTCTAACTGTAAAGTAAACTGACATTGAGGTCTCTGATGTTTAACCCCGAGCCGCGCTCACATGCAAAACAAATTGTGGCCACAACATTTTTCTGTAGCAATTGGAGAGTAACAAAGTCCTTGTACCCATAGTGGAAGATACATAAAACTGCAATTTAGAAGGTAAGTCTTATAGCATTACAGCAGATAATAAATATATAGTCTTACAACAAGACTCTATTGAGGGTTTTGATATTAAATAATGTCTACACTAAAGCCCTTCTCAGTTTTATTTTTTGAGAAGTCTCCTAGCCATCAGACACTCTTTATAGCATAGTCTTAGTGGTGACTGCTGCTAATGTTTATGATTGTTAACATTTTGTTATTGTCATTTGTGCAGATTTTAGTGTAAAGTTTAAATAAACGTTATATAATAAAATTACATTATAGTGTAACAATATCTGTATATTAAGGACTGACATAAATAAGGTTTTAATGATATCCATGTATTAGGCTCAGTTCATACTAGTGTTATGGCATTCTGTCTATATATTCTGTTAAGTGCCAAATACATTTCAAAGCACAGATGAAACCTAACAGATCCCGTGACTTATAATACGGTCTGACGGGTTATAGTATTTTGGAAATCTATAAACAATAATGTGAACAAAGTCTTACTGACATTTCTGCTCTATTATCAAGTTACTCCTAGTCATACTAGGATTGACTATGATTGCAGTGTATACAGATATATACAGCATAGTGTAATGCTGCCAATGTGATCTCATATTGTAAGGAAGGTTTATGTATTTATACTGTATTTGTATCTAGAATTGTAACTGCTTTATGTGTATGCGTTTAGGATTCTTGGACTACATCATGAGTAGGACTCCTTACCAAGTCTGTGCTATGCTACTTGCTATGACAGGGATGTCTTGTACCCTTGTGACCACTGTGTCACTTAAATGGAGGACCTCCAGTAGCAGTGGTACTATTATTACCTCCACCTCCATATTTGAAGGACTATGGATGCATTGTGTCAGCACATCTACGGGCTCCGTACAATGTAAGAGATTCTCGTCTCTCTTCAGCCTGCCATGTAAGTGCCTCTTTTACGCCTACTATTACTATTATACCTAAGCTATGTAAGTAACATTGTACTATAGCTTTTATAATACACAATAACACATATCATTCCGGTGATCACCAACTTTATAGAGTGAGTGTTGATGCATCGCTCAATGCCTGAATTATGGCATCTTTTCTTCATAGTACTTACTATATAATACACTTTTGCACCTCAATGTCTGCCTGCTTAGCTGTTTGTGTAACTCCCACAGGCTTAAGTGGAGAGGGCTGCATGTAAAGCATTTCATTCTATAGGGACTATCTGAGACCATCATGAATCCCTGTGAATACAGTTGACAGCCCCCCCCCCATCCCCAACAGATGACGGTTCCAGTGGTAGCCTTGTGTCCAGCTTTTGACTATATATGGAAGATACGATAGATAGATAGATAGATAGATAGATAGATAGATAGATAGTGCCTGCCAATTTTATAACCCTCTTTGTCCATTTCCTCTTCCCTCCACTATCTCGCTCTCTTTTGCTGTCCCTACTGCTCTACTTCCTCACCCTCATTCTCTTATTTTCTCCTATTTATCCTCCTTACTCTCCATCCATGTCACTCATTAGAGGAATTCATAAATGCCCTGCACCAATTTTCATGACACGATTTGTGGCTCTTTGTGTAAATTATGGCTTAAATCTATACCATCTCCTAGAATAGATTGGATTTTTTGGCACATAGAGGGCAGACGATGCACCTAATTCATTAGAAGGCACAAATTTCTCCAGTGCTCAGGGTCTCAAGATTGGCATATATCAAACCTAATGATGTTTTCTTTAAAGGTGTTTTTCCACCAAAACAAGTGGAGGTCCGACCACTCAGAAGCAGAGAACTGTGCTATTCTGACTAGTGGGTGTGGTCAGTTCTGTGGATATGGGATAACCTGCTTTCATGGGGAAGCCCTTTAATGCTCTGTTGACAGCACATTTATGCCCTCTACTCCATGGCCTCCCAGCAAATACTCTCGACCCCTCCAGTCCACCTTAAACTGTCCTGCTTGCTTAATACACCTCTCCCCCCGTTCTTCATCAGCCGTTCCCCTCTGCCATTCCCTTCACTGGCTACCCATTGCCCAGAGAATAGAGTTCAAATTGCTAACGCTGACATACAAAGCCATCCACAACATGTCCCCTCCATATATCTCCGACCTAATCTCCCGCTACCTGCCCGCACGTAACCTCCGATTCTCCAAAGACCTCCTACTCCACTCTGCTCTTATCCACTCTTCACACAACTGTCTCCAAGACTTCTCCCGTGCATCCCTCATACTCTGGAACTCATTACCAAGACACATAAGACTGTCCCCCACAATCACAAGATTCAAGAAGGCCCTGAAGACTCACCTATTCAGGAAGGCCTACAACCTACAATAACATTACTGTTACCACACCACCATCTGTACAGCCTCTACCCCCACCTTCTGTCTCTATCCCTCTTCCCTTATAGATTGTAAGCCCTTGCGGGCAGGGCCCTCTATCCCACTGTGCCAGTTGGTCACTGTTAGTATTATATTTGTCTTGTATATTTTGTGTACCATATGTAAACCCTCAAATGTAAAGCACCATGGAATTAATATAATGTACACCACCATGGAATTAATATAATGGTGCTATATAAATAAACAATAATAATAATAATAATAATAATAATAATAATGTATACACCAGAGCTAGTTTGTTTAATAGATACCTCTAATGGATGCTATATAGTGGCATTTGTCACTCAAAGTCGGACATGCAGGACTTTGTGTCCGAGGAAAAAAAAACGGCTTCGCGGTGCAGAGGGTGCAATCGGACACCTGCACATTACTTTAAAAACCCATAAAAGTGAATGGGTTTTTAAGCAATGCGTCTCAAACCTTTCCCAATCCTTTTCCTATCCTTTTTTCTGACATTTAGATCGGATTCGCGGCGGATGGAGTCCGGGCGCAAGTGTGAACCCACCCTCACAGTACACAACACTGTTCATTATTGTACATTACTATATGAAATGAAGAATAATAATAGCTATAAAACAGTTATTTATTACATTTCAACCACCTTTACAAATCGGGAATGCCCCTTTAAATGGTCCCTCCAGGCAGAAAAACTTGTAAAGACAAGTGGTGAAAACTGTGAATGATTTGCATCTCCTGGTGAATTCATTAGTGTTGTGTTTAGAATGTTCTAATATAAGGTGAAATATTTATCAGCAGATGTTTTATTAACACGCCTAAAATATTTATTAAAAGCTATGAATATATTTCACACATCTAAAGATGCCAGAGTCAAATCAGGTAGAGGAAGTTCATTTACTAGCACAGATTTATTGTCTCTTTCTGCTTCATGTATCTTGGAGGGAAGGGAATATGCAGGGAAATATCTACAATTGACATCTTTACATTAGACATTTTCCCATCTGCTGAATAGAAATGGCTCTTAAATGGCGAGGGGAACATATCAAGCATTTGAGGGGAGAGATGAGATAGGGCAGATTGAAGGGATGGCATGTACATACATTAATGGTATCAAATAAACTAAAAATTGTTGAGTAGGAAAAAAAAAAAAACTAAAAATAGCTTTCATGCTTTTCAGTGGAAATTTAGCAGATGTATGAAGCTTTTATGCAGATCTATTGGGCCACAAAGTTATATGCTAGACTCGAACCCTGTTGCCTAATCTGACTGTCAGGAGTTAACCCTGTTACAGCTGCCCCTTCTTCTACTATCTGTAGCTTACCAAAAAGCAGGAGTCAGGTGGTAGAGAGTAACACATGATGGCAGGATCAGACTACACAGAGATTGTCTGTAGTCTGTTGCCACAGCGACACATATTGAAGCTGTATACACAAAATGAACACACAGTTATTATTTAAGGAGCTTTCCAGATAAGATAATACCAGGAATTAGATTTCATAGGAAAGGTTGGATGATAACCTTCTAAGTCCTTATATCTCTCTGCCTTAAGTAAAATGTGCATAGTTCACTTTTAATTGGCATATTGGTATGTTATGTACTTTGATGTCTCACATATTTTTGCATACTTGTTGGCCCCTTTTGTTATAATGGAGCGGTGGGCCAGTGAGAGACATGTTCATTGCAGTCTAGTAGAGTGGTCTGGTGGAGGTTAGAGTGCCACTATCAAGCCCAATCACAAGGCATTATGGGAAAGGAGCTGGGGAGCTCATGCGCCCTCTGTTGGATGTAACAAATCCTCAATTTGCTTTTGACTCACCGAGCCTTGAGATAGCAAAAGGGATTTTAGCCAAGCCAATTTTATCCTAAGTAGAGGGCAAAAGGCAATTAAAATCTCTACACACCTTCACTGGTGCTCTCCTCAATGTGAGAGATTCTTGTCCCTAACTATCAAGCCCAAGACATTCTTGGAAGATGAGACACTTATTACAGAGTAATTTCTCCTCCTGCATAAAGTGAAAGTGTTGCACTGTGAACTAGGGGTTGTCCTAGACTAGGATATTGGGCTCCACTCTTTTCAGGCCAGTGACATCAGGTCCATTGGTCACATGACCATGCTGCAGCTCAGTCCCATTTATGAAGCTGAGAACTGTGTTGGCCACTCTATGGTCTGGGGATGTACTCCAGTTGCATAAAGCACTGTGTTGCATGCAAGTTCACAGTTGTGGGTTGTGAGACATTCCTTGAATGGCAGAGAATCTAGGAAGACCCAGGGAGGTACAGGTCAGATCCATACAAAGTGGCTAGAGCAAATACATGTTTAGAAGGGGCAAGTAGTATTAGATGGTAACCTCCCAGACACACACAGCAGGACTGTAAAATGGATGAAAACCGGCAACCACTTTGGATACAACCTAACTCTGGTGCACTTGCTGTATTTTTGAATTGGACCTAGGCTGTAGTGACTCAGTTCTGCCACTGCACAAAGAACAGCGCTGTCTTCTCCCAGCTCCATTCTCTGTGTAGCAGCAAGCTGAGAACAGCTAATTAATGTGGTTGGTGGGTGTCAGACCCCCACAGATCTGATATTTGTGACCTAACTTTAGAATAGGTCATCAATATTTCCATGACTTCCAAAGAGTCGACAAAAGGAGGTCCTTGATCCCTATCTCTATATGCCCTAATAGAGAAGATATATTGTCGAAAGAGAACAATCCCTTTAAATATAGTTCACACAATGCTGTAGCTTTTGGGTACAACCCTTGCTCTCAAAGTGAATAAAAAATAAAATAATAGAAAAAAATATCCTACTGTTTTTGTCTACTGTACAGTTCCTATACAGACCTATGTGTCTGCATAGTTACATATTACAGACAAACCCTACTAGTCTAGTCCTATTTGTAAATATAGAGGAGCCTTTATAAAAACCAAGTTCATACTGAGTGCCATTTTTTTTACATCAGTTATGCCAGATCTGGTGTAATTCCATTGATACATATTCCCCACTGTCTTGCCTATATAACCATGGAGTGTATAACATATACTGTGTATAAAATGTGCATCTACATTGTCATACAGCCATACAAGATTAAATCTTACCTTATCCTTACAGCTGGGTATTTTATCCAAAAATATTAAACAAAAAAGTGTACTGTTTCTAATGACCACTAGATGGCGATAAATGTAAACCTTCAATTTGAATGGTATGGATGATACAGATGAATATACTATATAAAAAAAACCTTGAGTATACCAAATATCTGATATGCGCCGTATAAGCAGTGGTTTAGGCTCCTTTCACATCACTTATTTGCTATCCTTTTCTTAAAAAAAAAAAATCATAAGACCAGATGTGTCCCAGAAGAGCATCTTTTTGATGTACATTTCGGATGGCATATGTAGTAAAAAATTTTGTTCCTGTATTGGAAATTGTTAGGGGTCAATGAGCGTCAACTATATTTCATATGTATAGAATAACATCAGTAGACATCCCCTAATATTTATCCTAAACATGTATCACAATTGTGTGTGAAAAGAGACAAAGTTCCATTTTAGCTCTGTATTTGTGTGCAATACAACATTACATTTTTTTTTGTTTTACCATATTTTAGCCAGGGTTCTGTGCTATTGTAAGTAAAGAAAAATTGCATAAGCGATGTATACATTTTGTATAATGGGTGTAAATGGGGAAACATATGCCCTACTACGTTATGCTGTAGCTTTGCATACATATTTATATTTCTTTTGAATGATTGTATAAAAAAACAAGTCAATTTCTCTCAAACCTAGTCCAGTTATAGCAGAATTGTCAGTATTCACAATATGAGGCTAGGACACCCAGCTGACCCCATTATAGTCTATGGTGTCCGCAGGTAACCGCTGCTTAAGCAGACGGTTGCTCCATTATTCCAGTCCCCCAGCGGACCTGAACAACGGAGAGTCCAGCGCAAGTGTGAACCTAGCCTAATACTGAAAGAGTAGTTGAGACGTGGAATAAACTTCCAGCAGATGTGAATGGGAAATCTCCAGTTAGTGAATCTAAGCATGCCTGAGTGGATGGGTTTTCTTTATCCAACAGAAAACAGTTGTGTAGAAATATGAGCATGCTGCAGATCTGCAAATCTAGAGCAGCATGCCTACTATGATGCAGAAAAGCTACAGATGTTCATTGTGGATTTCGATCTTTGCAATGCACAGGATGAAGTCTATAACAAAATCTGCATGTAAGACTAGGTTCACATCTGCGCTGGGCTCTCTGTCATTCGGGTCTGCTAGGGGACCTGAATAATGGAGAGCCCGACTGCCAAAACAGCGGTTACCTGTGGACACTGGCAGAACCCAAAGACTATAATGGGGTCCGCCTGGTGTCTGTCAGTTTATGCCTTTATTATACTGAAACCAGTGGAGAGAAAATTCCTCTGTACAGAACTTTTCATACTGACATTTTCTGGTGGTTTCTGCGGCCGAGTCTCCATTGGAAACTCCGGTGCAGATGTGAACTTAGCCTAAAATATGTGGATTGTGCTGCAGATTTTGACACAAATTCACAGCAGTGCTAAATGTATATATATGTAGATTTCACCCTCTGCACAGAAATTATCTGCTGTATGTTACCCATATAGAGCGCCTAGCAACATATGTATAGACACCATCCAGGGTGTAGCCATAGAGGGTACAGAGGCAGCAATTGCTTTTGTGCCCGGGACCCTATTGGGTCTCCAAAGGTCCCTTTGCCACACAAAAAAATACCACTATTCTAAATGGCAAAAGGTAACTAAGGGCCCCATTACAGATTTTGTAGGTCCAAGGTGTCTCAAATTACATCTCTGGACACCAATATCATCATTCACTTCAGTTTCCTTGCTGAGAAAATCAATTTGAATTAATTATGATTCATTTTAATGAGTCTGATTTGCTAGCCCTGACTAACACTGCCCCCTTTGACCTGGTTGACAGCGCCAGTTTTTCCTACATCTTAGTGGTCCCTGGAGCCAGTGTTGGTCTGGCGTTCCAGGAAATGATTTTGACGGTCCACCTACCATATATACAGGACCTGTATATCTATGTACGACTAGCATCAAACTGATGTAATGATCTATAATATTGTGAATCATCCAAATAAAGATAGGCTAATGTCAAGTGATTGGCATTGATGTCATCTCCAAATAGGTTTTTCCTCTATTGGACCATTGGGGCCTATTATTATGTGTCAGAGAAAGGGTCCATCAGAGGATCCTGGTGGGCCAGTCTGACCCTGATGATGGACCCAGGGGTTGCGGAGACGTTACGACCCCGGGGTCATGTGATCTGAAGCCTGGTCGCTCTGCCCTGTACCTACTTCTCCGATCTCACAGGTAATGAATTATCTGTAGTATGGGTATTGGTTGCCTATAGTGAAGCCTCCTTATAGCACAGGTAATTAGTTACCTGTGAGATCGGGGGAGGAAGGGACGGCGTGACCTGGTGGGCTGCTTTGGATCACATGACCTGGGGGTCTTGATGTTCCTGGAACCCCATGGTCCATCATCAGCGATCCCCAGACCTGGTAAGTAAATTACAACTCCCTGGACGACCCCTTTAATTCTTCCGGAATAGTGAGGCTCGCAGAGGTCAGGCCTGTACTGATTATAAAGTGATAACCTATTCATCACTGTAATAGATGGGAATACCATGTTGTGATATTCTTCCCTAGCAACTTGTGACGTGGATCCTCAATATAGCCCTGGACATGAGTCCTATATGATACAGTCTGTATATGGCTGGTGTGTCTGTACTCTGTTATCTAGGGCACTGTGCAGACTAAGTTGTCCATATTATTGTAGCTCCAGTTATACATTTACAGCTTGAGGATAATATGAGGAAGAATCCAGAAGTGACTCATAGGCCGTAGTTTACAGAATGTTACTCTAGATAGCAAAGATTATTTATCTGGTGTGAAACGCTGGGTATTAAGTGTATTACGTGTTGTCTTATGGAGACCATAACATATGTTCATGTATATAAAGCAGCAAATGTAATAATACACCCAAATTCTTCTGCCCATATACCAGATTATATTATATCAGTAACTTTCAGCAGTTCCCTCCGCAGGGTGATATAGGGAGGACAGGAGAAAGGATGACACATTTGTTTAATAGACATATTAGAGTAGGCGTAGTTTCGATGCGTCACTGTCTCTGCTGCTCGATAAGGGAAAAATTAATCCTTTTGCTGAACCTTTGGTCGCTCTCCAGGCAATATGAGTCATGTGACCCGGTGATAACATAAACTATGACAGAGACTGTGTACTGAAGGATTAGATCAGTCGCTGGATATCAATATTCTGTCAAACATTAATTACATTTGGTGCTGTTTGTTCTAAGAGATTAGGAGCAGGATGAGCGTTCAGTTAGAGGCAGGTGCACTTATTTTCAGCCGCCTCGGGCCCGGGGTCACAGTATGGCGTGACTGGCCGACATGTTTATATTTTTAAACCAAAGCTAAATCCAATTTTTTTTTCTTTTGATCTTTGTTCATCAAATACCGCTCTTTTCACAGCAGTGTATGTATACAGTGCCCAGAATGTATCAACCCATCTGAAATACTTCTACATAAACCATACATTGCTCATGGCGACAATGGCAGGGCTGGCTACAGATGTTTTTATGCATAGTGCATGTTTGACCAATCACTATGAGCCCTCCAAGTCCGGTGAGTCCTGGCATTTGATCAAGATAGCCAAGCCCTGATGCCCACTCCTGTCCGTAGAATACACAGTGCTGTATCATATGGTTAATACATTGTAAATATAACAGATGTGTAATAATAGGGGACTTCAATGCTGGTGGGAAGAAATTGCTTTTAGTGCACCAGTTCTTATTGGCTGGTGTAGGCTAGATTCACACAGCTGAGTTTCACCCATGAAACTCAGTCCATGTGTTCACCAGATTTACCAGCCTGACCTTCATGTCGGGAGTGAGCTACTAGTAGTATAGTTATCTATGATGGTAGGATCCCTGCCTCCCAGCGACATACTGTTCTGTACTGTAATTGGTATGGGGACAGTATGTCACTGGGAGGCAGGGACTCCTACCAGCATAAATAACTATACTGCTAGGAATCCCGCTCCCAGCATGACAATCAGGCCAATAAATCTGGCCAACAAACAGAGCAAGTTTCATGGGTGAGAGCTTATTTTTTTGCAGGACAGATTGTACTTCATTACTTCATAATGGTAGCTGTCATCATCAGTGTGCTGTGACGTGAGGCTGCAAAGAAATCTACAGAAAACAGGAATTGTCAGTACATTTTTTGGCTTAGTGGTCAGAGTAAGAACTGCAGGACCTTTAGGATTTTAAAAAATATAGATAATAACATGAAAAAAAAAAGTTTAAAAGCTCACCGAATGTTCTTAAAAATATGGTTAACATAAAACAATTTGTACAATAGGCTATTTTCTGATGAAACATTCCCTTTATGTCCGCCACAAATACATTTATTCCTACAGAGCAGCTCTCTGTTCTGGATCCTGAGCAAAGGCCCCCTACTATGATGTCCATATTCCCTAGTGTATAAATAGGAAAGTCAGGAAGTGCTTTAAAGAACTCTGCCAGCAAAGTAATATGTCTGCTGCCAGGGTCATTATTTCTCTACTTGTAAGATTGCAATGAATTGAAATAGTAAGATTTGTAAGCTACCTAGAGACATGCCAGTGCTAGTTCCCTGTGACCATTTCTTCTACAGAAATCATCAGGATCATCAGTACACGAAACCTGTAATAAATAATGTTGTGATATGATATCCCAAGGGGATGGGAGCGGTCAAAATTCTGCTTATGTTAGAAAACAAACAAACAGAAATGCGTGATATACTCCAATTTTTCAGAAACATTCTGAGTTATTTAGGGACATTCTGAGATCGTGTGACTCACAGAAACCATGTGTAATAAACAAATGATGTTATCTGAGCTGAAAACATAAAGAGGCATCACCAAAAAAGTAAATTTATTCCAGAAATGTTTTTCTTTCAGCTTTGTTGTAAAAGATTAAGGGCCAGTTCACATCTGCGTTCGCTTTCCGTACAGGGGAGTCCGCTTGGGGACCCCCCCGAACAGAAGCCTATAAGCAGAGAGAAGCGGTTTACATCAGAAAACCTGCGGAACCCATAGATTATAATGGGGTCCGTGTGGTTTCTGCTCGGTCTCCGCACGAATTATACGGAAACATGCGGAGAGAAAAGTGCTGCGAGCGGAAACCACACGGACCCCATTATAGTCTATGGGGTCCGCAGGTTTCCTGATGTAAACCGCTTCTCTCTGCGTATAGGCTTCCGTTTGGGGGGTCCCCAAACAGACCCCCCTGTACGGAAAGTGAACGCAGATGTGAACCGGCCCTAAGGCTGAAGCCCCACATTGCGAAAACACTGTGTTTTACAGTACCTGCAAAGTGAATGGGATTCTGGTTAATCCCATCCACACATTTCAGAAAAAAATCTGCAGCGCAAAAAATGCATTTTCAAAAACGCCCACTTTTTTGAAAATCACAGCACGTCAATTATACCTGCGGAAACGCTGGCATTTTCCATATAGGTATAATAAGGGCAGAAAGTCCACAGAGGAAAACTCTGAGAAAATGCAATGAAAAGCGTTGCTGAAAGTAAGCTGATGCGTTTCCACCGCGTTTTTTTTTCACAGAATTTCTTTTGCTGCATTTCGTTATGTGAGGCCTTAGCCTAAAGGGGTTTTCCAGCCCCAAATCAAATTTTCATACTGTTAACCTTTCCACAAAATAAGACATCAGTATGTGTTCTGTCGGAGTCTGACAACCAGACCCTGCACAGATAGTCTGTTCTAGGAGCCTCCAAGTACCAAATCTGGAAGTGGAGAGGCAGTGCATGCAGCACCTCTGCTAGTCAAGTAATAGGAGAGGTGCTGCAGTTCACCAGAACCAAAGCTATGCTCTGGATAGGGCTGCTGGTTGGACATGTCCATGGGCATACACTGGTTTTTCAATTAGCAATTTGCCCATTTGTATTGTTCTCTTTGTTCTCTCGCCCACATAGGACACCTTTTAACAAATATTTAACAATATTCCTAAGCTTTTGCTTCAATCTTCTCCCCCGTTCTACATGACTTCTGTAGTCTATAGGTGACTTCAGTAATATCTGAGAATCCAATGATAATGAGAGACTTGGATAGGTATCACTGAGTAGGACAGGACTCAAGACCAAAGCTATAAACTCCTCACTGTGTGGCTGAAACTGACAATTTTGGCAATTTCAGGGATTATTGTTTGAAAAAGTACCACGATGGCCAAAGGCAGACTTGTCCTTCAAAAGATTGATCTGTCTTGTTAGAAAATCTTGGCTGTGGTTGGGCAAAAATACAAGTGCGGGGCTTGAACAGTTAAATGTGACCGATCACTTCCCATTTTGCATAAATTTATAGCATTTTTTAATGGTTGTTTCTTGTTCTTCCCATTGTATGTCACAGATAGATGGATATACAAACAAGCTAGTAAGTGGCTTTACAGAAATAATAGTCATTGAGGACTGATGTCTATGACCTATAATTTGTATGCTATACTAGTTATTTCTATACAAGATTTCAGTACACAGAAATGTAACATTTGGGGATAGATAAAACAATGTACCTATTTAAGCTTTCTAGTCAGCTGTTTTTGAGAAGGAAAATAAAATGTGGTGGAAACACTTAGGAATAGAAAAAAAAAATCTCCATTAAATGTCACCTAGCTAGCTGAAACTTGAGAAAGGTTCCCAGGTCCACGTTTGCCCATTATGGCAATAGGGAGGAAGCCAGGAAGGTTTCTCCTTTGGCTTCTGAACTCTAGGGAATGTTGACTAAGCAACTTTCAGAGCTATGGCTGCGAAGGTAGCCGAGGTGGTGTCTTTGGCGTGTATGTTTTTTTCTTTCCTTCTCCTCTTATAATGGGTCTTGGTTTTCTACCCTCGGAGTTGTCCCTAAAAAGGCCAAGCAAATTTCACAATACATAATCTCTCTTTTCCTAAAGGTGTGTTGGGCAATGATGCCATTTTGAAAAGATCTTAGGTGTTATACACATAGCTTGATCAGGCTGTTGATCTGGTTTGCAAGGCAGTAGCTGGTGTATTGATGGCAGAGAAGAAAGAGGAGACTACTTTCTATATTCTTCCCATTCACTCTGACAGACATTGTTTATAAAAGGTGTTGTTCAGCCCCAAATCGATTTTTCATACTCATCACCTATACACATGACCTATGTGATCTGTGGCAGTCCGATACCTTGACTCGGCACAGATCTGCTGTTCCAGCAGCACCAGGGCGCTGGAAGCTGTAGCAGTAGATGGGGAATGCGCGCAGGCTCTCCTATTCAAGTAATAGGAGAGGCACTGCACTTCCCCAGAACCACTGGTATACCGGAGAAGGGGCTACAACACCACTCCTATTACTTTAAAAGGAAAGTCTGTACGCAGACTCCATTCACTACTGTAACTTCTGGCACTCATATGCTGCTGCAACAGCTGATCTGTGCAGTGTCTGAGTGTTGAACCCCGACAGATCACATACTGGTGACCTATCCTGCATCCGTAGATAGGTCATCAGCATGAAAAATCAATTTGGGGCTGGACAACCCCTTTAAGGAGCTCTTTTGTGGAGTGAGTGTTATAGCAGTTCATGGGAAGTCAAGCAGATATCAATTATCTGGTGTCCAGTGCGGACTGGTTTCTGCTGTCATCTATTGGACATGGTTTACCATGAACATGAAGAATCTGGAAGCCCATTGGAGGTAGAAATGCCTATAGACCCTGTGACATATTTGTGCTTCCCAGGGCTGGAGAATGATTCAGTTCAAGACATCACTAGAGTGTCAATAGACATATTCTGCAAGTAGGGTCCAGGAATAGTGGAGGTTGGTGATTATTGCCCATCCCATCTCTAAGACATTGTCAAGCTATGATGTCTTTCCTTCTAGGATCATCGGTGGCTGAAATCATGTGGTATTCCTATGAATTGGTACATGAATGATTGGGCGTGCATGAGTAAGTTCTTTAGGCCTATTTAGTGAACTTTAGAGGATTGTTGGTGGTGCTTCTATTACAATAGTCAGTTATCATCTGGCTGCTTTGGCATTCCGCTTCAAGAAAAAGGAAAAGAATATCCACACTGTTATAAAATATATAAATATTTATCAGTATCCAATAAAAAACACATACGGACACAAAGATAGTAATAACAAACACAATTTGGGAAAAGACTTGTTGAGTCAAACGAAGTACCAGTAATAACTAATAATATGCATGGTAAAGTAGGATAGCAAGCTAAATGTAATATCCAGGTATCATATAAGTATCAACAATGCAATACCCTCACAGGTATACCCATAAATAGAGAGAAACACAGTTTCTGTCTCGGAAGAGGTTACCCAGAATGGAGAGACAGCCTATAACACTGGGTGTACCCCAGGAAAGAATATATGATAAATTGGTGTTATGAATACCTATCTACAAACCACGCAGACTCCCGACGCGCATTTCGCCTATAACAAAGGCTTCGTCCAGGGACAGAAGCTTGTGAAAAGCTTGTGAATGGTGATAAAGGTTGTGGATTTCAGGGTGCAAATTACCTTGGCACTACTTCAATGGTTGCAGGAAGACCTGAAGGATTTTTGTTGTCCTGCACCTGAACCCCTGCCCTTTTGGGTGGCATTCCAATTGGCTTTCTTTGGTGCATTTAGAATTAGGGAGCTGGTGTCTGTTAATTTCTTTCAGACAGTGTATGCTGGCCAAGTATGTTCATTAAGATGGCATGGTATATTGGTTATAGCCCTGGAGACTCTAGATGAATCAAGACCCACTGTGATGTACCGTAGTTGCATAGTGGGTGACATTTAAACAAATCTCATTCACTTGCTAAAATTAAGTCACTTTGCACTGCAGGTTTTAAATGTGAAGAATGAAAATGATTGCTATGGATTTTACTTGTGGATTCCCACCTTTGGGAAGGGGGTTACCACAGAGAATCCGGCAGGTAAACTGCAGCAAAATAAACCAAACACCTGATTTCAGGTGTCATTTACTACAGAGGTTCCAGGAGAACAAACTGTAAAATTTCCCTGCAGGAAATTCAGTACATTAACACTGTGTGGCCGTAGCCTTACAGGGTCCCTGAGTTTTCACGAAAAGTTGAAATATCTGTAGAGTCTTGCTGGACAGTCTGTTATCTGGCTGTATAAGCCTTCATGTATGATGTCCTATCAGTCTGTCTGAGGCTTATAGCCCCAATATGGTTGCAGCACATTTTACTTTTCTCCCTTAGGTTGTGGGCATTTACAATACAGATTAGTGTGCCCCCCATCCCCTATCCATTACTACTACTTCTGGTTTCTGTACAAGTAATTCTGCCAGGAATAAAATAGTAAACAAATAGCTGAGAAAAGCCATATAGAACATAATATAGGAGATCTAGAGACACCGGACTGCAAATCTGAGCATAATCAGGAAAAGTGACTGCTGTCTATGACTGTCTATGATCTCATCAGCAATAACACAAGCAACTAGTCAGAACTATATAGAATAGTTAGTAATCTTTCCTTACATTGTAGAAGTTGTAGAATCTTCTCAGTGCTTGCATTGAACAGGTAGGGAAAGCTGTGTGCAGACATGTAGAGGCTGTGAGGAGAAATAGCCCCTCCCCCTCTCCACTTATTGTGAACCTTTCTTGATTTTGAAGGCAATTAAGCAACTTCCCTAGTAACAAGGAGTAAACTGCAAAATACCTACTAGGAAGATGCCTAGTGGCAGAAACTTTAGAGAAGTTTTCAGGCAGAAAACAGCAACAATTTTAAATAAAGTGCATTACATTTTGGTCCAGAATCACAGGCTATATTAAATGAGACTGTTTTCTGAAAAGTTTACGACAATTTAATGGGGTCTGAAGTTAAATTCATTACATTTATTAAGAGCACTGTGTACTAGAACATTTACAGCTTGCCTTATTCCTAATTGAAGACATGATACAATGTTCTTTTTCTTTGAGAGGAATAAGGAGAAATCCTGTGCATCCTATTCTTTAAGCACTGATGTAGAAGAATACTTTTTTGTAACTTGCTCGTCCATCTCTAGTAATATCTTTGGTATCCATGAGGTCATAGATTATATACAATGATATAACAGTACAGGGATAATGCACAAAGTGATATCAGAGTACAGGGATGATGTAATCAATACATGAACATTGTGATATCACAGTATTGGCATAATACACATTATGTTGTTGCTATAGTATAAGCATAACACACAGTCATGTCATGGTATAGGGATAATATACATTGTGCTGTCACAGTATAGATATAATACACATTGTGATGTTACAGTATAGAGATAATATACATTGAGATATCACAGTATAGGCATAATAACATTGTGATGTCACAGAATAAGAACAATGTACATTGTGATGCCACATTATAGGCATAACACACATTGTGATGTCATAGTATAGGCATAATACACATTATGTTGTTCTTATAGTATAAGCATAATAAACATTGTCATGTCACAGTATAGGGATAATATACATTGTGCTGTCACAGTATAAGGATAATACACATTGTGATCTTACAGTATAGGGATAATACATATAGTGATTTCACACTATAGGCATAATACACATTGTGATGTTACAGTGCAATGAGGATCTGCATAGTGATGTCATAGTGCAGAGATAAACTCAGCTGAGATGTATCATATATAATGCCAACACAAAAATAGGTAATGCCCAGAGTGGTGTCACAGTAAATGTACAGTATAATCTACTCTGATTTTATAGGAAAGGAATAATGCCAACAGCAATGTTCTTGTACAATATAAGTGCACTTAGAGTTATTACTGCATATTGGTCTGGGTCCCTTAATGCAAACATGGTGATATTAATATTATATTATTAATTATGGTCGAAATTATAGAAGCCTAGGAACATGATAAATATGTATTATTCCAGAGTAGTCATTATATACCTTTATATGAATATTGGAAGATTATGAAGTACATTTCTCTATCATGTCCAGGCAAGCCATTTGCCTAAGGCAACACACAGAATTCCAGCAATGTCAGCTGGCTGTAATCTGCACCCTAAAGCACTCATGTGTCAAAAATATTGTATATCAATACTACTGACAAGAGGCCTGTAGGAGGATATAAAGGGATTATGGGCCAGAGACAAGCCAATTGTGCTTGCAGACGTAAATTGCCTACAGTTAGCACAGTAACTCTTTCATAACTAGCTGTCTATAATTCAATAACTATATCTTACTGCTCACGCTACATAACATTAGAATAGCGTGTCTTTAACACTTTCAGTGGCAAAATATCAGTTTTCATCCTCTCCTATGTCTATCGCTTACTTCAAACAACAGCTTTTTAGCCCTTATAAAATAGGAATTAACTCTTTCTGGGCCCAGGGTCATTATTGTGTTTTGGAATAATTAATTTTCAAGATGAATATTAAATATTATTAGTAAATGAACCCCTCCCACTTTCTAAAATGCAACATGGAAAAAACTGAATTGATCATCTTTCCCCCATCCTTTCACAACCCTGCCAACAAAACTATCATTCTTAGTTGGTGCCTGCACACTTTTCTCAGTATCACAAATCCGCTGCCTAGTGATAACCATTCATTCTGCTCTATCTTCAAAACACATACCCATGTCTTTGCCACCTCCTGCCACCGTTACGTCCAGTTTTTCTTCACCCTTAAGTCAACAAAAACACTACTGCAGATCTTCCTCATCTCCTGCCTAGACTACTGCAACATTCTCCATAGCTTTCCATCTAATTCTCTTGTAACCCTCCAAAATATTTCTCATTTCTCCTCTGCCAAACCCTTTACTGGCTACCCATTTCCCAGTGAATTCAGCTTAAAATATTAACCCGTGACATACAAGGCTGTCGATAACGTGTCCCTCTACATAGTTACCCTAATCTCCCAACACCTCCTCACATGTTATCTCCAAACTTCACAAGACCTTTCTTGCTTACCTCTTGTCTGTTCCTCACACAACTCCAGTACTTCTCCTGTGAACGTACCATACTGTACAGCTAGGTTCACATCAGCGCTTGGTGAGTGCTTGGAGATTTCGTTCCCCATTCTGCTTTAAAAAATTTTTGGGCAGAAACATGGCAGACCCCACTATAGTCTAGTTTCCGCGGGTAACTGCTTTTTAAACAGATTGGGTTTCTGTTTTTCGGGGAATGGAAACCCAAAAGCAGATGTGAACCTAGAGTCAGTCTATCCCAAAACAGTAATCATCTCCACCTTCAAAACCAACCTGAAAACCACCTCTTCAGGTAAGCCTACAACCTACAATAACACTGATGCCACAAAAGTACTATATCAGGATCTTCTAGCCTCATCTACTGCTTTTAATTCTTTCTTTGTAGATTGTAAGATCTCACAACAGAGCCCTCTTCCCATTTCATCAGTTATTTAGTTCACATTTATTGTACTTGTTTTTTGCCTTATATTTGTACTTAAAGAGGTATTTTCACCAGGTCTGAAAGGCCCAAAGACATACTTCATCTGATAGGCGCTGTCACCCTGAACACTTTGGTTTTTTGTTTATCCAAATCTGTTCAGCCTTTCTAAAGATATAAGCCCTGTTAAGGTATACTAGCCAAGTGGGCAGTAACACAGCTTGACATACAGCACACAGAAACCCCACCCCCAGAGAAACCACATAGTGCTACCGCCCACTTGGCTAGTAAACCTTAATTTGCATCAACATTAAAAGGGCTTATATCCTTGGAATGGCTGAATGAATTTGGATAATCAAAACACCATAATGCTCAGATGGGGTATGTCATTGGGCATGTTAGACCTGGTGACAAGTTCTCTGTCAACCATTTTTTTCAACAACTTACGTACAACAACTTCACTTGCACTACAAAATGAATAAACAAGCTGCAGGTAATGTGTCCCACCCGTGAATGCACACTTTTACACAGTCAAACAGAAAAAAAATGCCAATACTGTATACTTGCACTAAAAATATATATAATGTTACCATAACTAACTCCTAATGCCTGAAGCCTGACCATACCCCAGAACTTGTAGGGACGCCACTTGGAGAGGTCGGGCCCACAGAAGTGTGTATTAAGGGAGTACTTTGCCGGCTGAAGTGTCTCCCTCTATGGCCTAACAGCCGGAAAGTACGAACAGAGCATCTACTTTCTATGGTAGTGCCCCATCCTCTTCAGTGTTCACCAGGCTGAGCACCACACTTTTAGCAGTGGCTCTGCCTGGTATTACTGTTTACTTCAGCTTTACTTCAAGGAAATGGGACTTAGCTGCAATACCAGGCACAACAGTTTCAGAAGGAGAAGTGCGACACGTCCATTGGAGCGGTTGCCAGTGGTCGGTATATGCTGTAATAGTCAACATTTCCCTATTCATTTATGTACTTTTATAGTGCTGTGAAGATGTAATTTTCATAACTTATGTACTTTAAGAAATATTGATGAGGGTTAGTACATGGTACTACTATTCACCTGTATTCTACCTGTAGGTTATATATTTATATGGAGGATAGTTTGGCAATTGTATGTGACCCTTACCCATATTATTACAAGTTTTTATATATTATTATATGAATTAAAGAAAGATTTATTTTACTATTATGAGAATATTTTGGTGTTACAATCCTTAAGATAAGAAATCAATCTTATAGAAGTGAATAACCCTCTTTAAAGCTGTTGGCTGAGATGGACAATTTATGACATATCCTTTGGGGTTTTCCAGGCTTATCAACTTATGAACTATCCTTAAGATAGGTTACCAATTAAGGATTGGCAGGCATCTGACATCCGGACACCAAGATTAGGTGTTTGAAGAGACCTAGTACTCTTACAAGAGTACTGTGGCCTTTTCACACAAAAACCAAGCATAGTGCCATACATTTTACAGCGGCTGTGCTTAATATTACAGCTCAGTCCTTTGACTTGAATGGCACAGAGCAGTGAATATGCCCTTTGTTTGATATACACAGTGAGGGCAACTGAAGGGGGACATAAAACTGTGGGGGTAACCTGGGGGAGAAGACATGATACTGTGGGAGCAACCTGGAGGACTACATGAAACTGTGGGGCAGCCTGGGGGGGGGGGGGCATGAAACGAGGAGGTGGTACAGGTTAATGTCTGAGGGGCCACGGGGGGAAGGTTAAAGTGTGATGCATGCAGAGGCATTTGATTCTGTGATGGGCCACTGAGGGGCATTATATTGTATGGGGTCACTAAGGAGGCATTATACTGTTTGAGGGCCACTAAAGAACATTATATTATGTGAGGGCCATTGAGGGGTCATTATAATTTGTTTGGGTCAGGTATTTCTAAGTGGTGGTGATGGGGGGCCCACTTATGAAACCTTTGCACTGGGCCCACAAATGTGTTAAAACGGCCCTGAGTCATGTGACTGATGAACGTGACATCACAGCTGTGGAGTGCTGCTGCTTCAAACAGCCGATATGTAGTGGTCCCGGGTGTTGGACACCTAAACATCTCCAGTTGATAAAGGATTGGTCATCAATTGATAAGTCCAGAAATCCCTTTAATGTGAGATCGGTGGGGATCTGACTTCTACCCAATCATATTATTTTAGCACAGTGTATGGAGCTGGAATCCGATTGCTCTGTACACCATATAGTGGCCATTACAGTTATTATTACAGCTATTACAGTTTAGCTATTATTAATTTGCATTTGGTTTCACATTGAGATGGCCCAAGAAGAACCATCTTTGAAGACATATAAAACTGGAGCCTGGCAGTCACATGACCATTAGGGGTCCAGGAATTGTAGGAGCTGTTCAGGTTAGGAGGCTATATTCCTTCTGTAACCAGGCTAAATGTATCAGCCCCAGTTACAGGAGAAGTCAGACAAAAAAATAAAATAAATAAGTACTGTTAAGATGTCCCCCAAAGGTCTATTATGACCTTAAGGGGGCACAATGTAAAAAAAAATAAATAAAAAAGCAAAAAAATAAAAAAGTTAAATGAAAATAATAAAGTTAAAACCACACCCACATCACAGTTTCAAGCCCCACTCCCAGCGACACAACAGTGCATAAAAATTACCTTAACAGAGAGGCAAGACTGTTTAAGTCTAAGGTCCCACGTTGTGGAAAAGCAGCTTTTTTGTTGAAGATTTTGTAGCCGTTTTTTGAGCCAAACCGAAGCATGGCTACAAAAGTAATGTGAAATATCTAGGAAGTTCTTATACTTCTACCTTGTTCTCAATCCACTCCTGGCTTTGGCTCAAAAAAAGGCAACAAAATCTGCAAGAAAAAAAAGCTGTGTTTCCACGTGTAGCAGGCCGCAGCAATAAAGCGTTATGAGAAAAACTGTGGTGGCAACGCATTGCGGTTTTTCCCGCATCGCTTTTCACAGAAAGTGCGCAGAGGTTTCCTCTGTGGACTTTCTGCTTCCATTATACCTATAGGGAGACATGCTGCGATTTGCAAAACCGCAACAGTTTTGGAAATCCAGCGTGCCTGCTGCCTGTATTTTTCCACAATGTGTGGATATGTGTTTTGCAGGGACTGTAAAACACCGTGGCCAAACTGCTGCGTTTACGCCATAAAAGTTTTTTTAGTAGCCCCTTTGTGCTATTTAAAAAAAAAAAACATAAAAAATGTGAAAAAGAGACATGTTTCTCCTCCTTTTTTGTTTACATTTTCCTGTATATATATATATATATATATATATATATATATATATATAAAAGAAAAAAATATGCAAAAATAAAAAAAAAAATAAAAAAATGTTTGAATAACCTGGAAGAAATCAATTATAGCCCTCAAAACTGCATGTACGAAAAAACCTGAAAATGTGTCCAGTCCTGAAGTGGTTAAGATACATTTTTATTACTTCTCTGAATAAAACATCAGAAAACAATGAATAATACAGTATATGCATAACAGATATTCCTATAACAACCAGTATAGAAAAATAAATGGAAGATATAATGTTACGGCAATAGATTGCAGACAAAAAAAAAAAGTCTTGCAAGATACCGGAATAAAGGAATAAATACAGCACTCAAATCTGTGGCACGAGAAGAGGTAAATATGAAGAATAGGGTTAATGATCAGGTAGAAGAAGTTCTCTACAGGTGAGACTCCGATTGAACGGTTTTACTACCGCCTTTCTATTGATCTATGCATATAGTCTTTCCCTGCTGCAGTTAGCAATTGAGAAGTAAAAGCTACAGACCATTCATTTCACCTTTCATTAGAATGGGCTTAGTGATTTACATATCATGGGTAGGCCAAGATCCTAGCATATGAACACCTTCAGAGACATCTCTTCGCTTCTTAAAGGATGCAGACAATTTTGGCTGCTATGGTCATGTGAAGTGACATCTTAATAGATAAGACTTCTCTAGGCAGGGTACCGGCAGCAGGGCAAGCACCTTGGCAACTTCTCTGAATATTTTTCATTAGATGTCACTTATGGTGACCGGCCTATATAAGCCAAATGTGGGCACAGTCCATCCATCCATCCATTATATGGCGGGCCAGCACAGAATGCATTTCCCCTATAGGGGCCACTGCAGGAAAAGTGAATGACTAGACATGGCAATAACAGTTGAACACCAAGAATCTGGCAGATAATCTGGATCTGTGACAGTATATCAATAATTTAAAGGGGACTTTCTCCATCAGAAAACGTTCTTAAAGGATTTCTCAAAATCCATCTGGAAATAATTGAAAAACTGTGTTATATCAAAATCCTTTAACACGTTAAGGTAAAAAATATTCAGTATCTATATGTTATACAGTATATGAGTAGTAGTTTTTATCGTATACTAGAGCCAGTGAATATATCACCAGTTACGCCTGTAGAGAAGCGACTGTTACGGGAGCAATAAACTTCCCTACATGAGAGCCTTCCAGGTAGATAAGATCCAGGATCTGTGGGAATGTGTGTGTCAGACTAATGATGGGCTAGAAACTCCTTATCACATATCATAGTGTCAGACCAAAGAGCAAAGGTACAGCGATTTCATCTAACCGGGAAATCCGTGATGGGAAGTCGTCTCTTTCATTTCAGAAAATCCTAACTTATACCTCTACTCAAGGTTTTCATTTCGGGGTCATTTTCTATTATTTGCCACCATGTCTCAAGCTTTGGAACTGGTTGGATTTTTTATGGGTTTGATTGGAAGTTTAACATTTGCGGTCACTTTGGCAAGTGAAAGCTGGAAAACTTCAACTCACAGCGGCAACGTGATCACCTCCAACATCATATATGAGAACCTATGGAAGAGTTGTGCGACGGCTAGTACTGGGGTCACCAACTGCAAGACGTTTGACTCTCTGCTGAACCTGCCTCGTGAGTTCACTATTATATACCCTCATTACCAAATCCTCCACATTCGACAGCCTCAATAGATTCTAAGGGAGTAGCAGCTCTATAGCCGCCATTTTATGATCTCCCTGGGACTGTCACCTGAATACTAGAAACAAGTTATTTATACATGTAGGAAAGATTATATAAAGTCGAAATGAGATACATTATCTGTACTTCAGTGTACTCATGATCCTTAGGACATGCTATAGGGGACAAAATTAAAGCTACGTTCACATCTGCTTCAGAGTCTTCATTCGGAGACACCTGCGCAGTGTCTGACAGAAATCCTGGGCAAAGAAAATCAGTCTTTTAAATCGGTGTTATTTGTGAAAAATTGGGGTCCTTCGGGATCCGTTGCTATCTGTCATTTGATGGATTGTTTTCAGTTCTTCTGGTTCTACGACAAACCAAAAGAATAAAAAAGCAGACGCATGTGAACGTAGCATAAGATAGGCTATATCAGTTACTATGAAAACCCCTTGAGGCTAGGGTCCCACATGACGTAAACCACAGTCATTATGTAGTGGATGGGATTCCAGCGAATCCCATCCCCACACTGCGTTAAAATACACGCAGCGGACACACTGCGATTTCCAAAAACATTGCGGTTTTGGAAGTTGCAGCATGTCAATTATACCTACAGAAACGCCGGCGGTTTCCCTATAAGTATAATTGAAGCGGAAAGTCCACAGTGGAAACCTCTGCGAACTTTCTGTGAAAAGCGCTGCAGGAAAAACCACAATGTGTTGCCACCGAAGGTTTTTCCTACAGCGCTTTTTTGCTGCGGGACGCTACGTGGGACCTTAGCCTAAAGAAACTGCAATGGATTTTTCTCAGTCACCTCAAACACACATTAAAGCTATTTACAATGCGCAGCATAAATAGCGTGCAATTATCGCAATACCAAATGTATTTGTTTTTTTTATGTTGTGTTATACAATCAATGTGTAACAGAGAATGGGTTCTTAGAGGATATACAATATAAAAATATTATATTATTTTTATATTGCATATGCTCTGGGAACCCATTCTCTGTGACACATTTATTATAACTATGGGGTCCCTATCACCTTCTCTGATATATGTGTTATACAATCACTTTTTTTTTTTTTTTTACCAAAAATCATTTGCTTTACTGTCGCCATAACTTATTTTTCCATCAAGTGAATTGTGGACTTGTCATTTGATAGATGAGCTGTAGTTCCTATTGGTACTATTTTGGGTTATATGTGAATTTTTGGACACTTTTTATTCGATACTTTGGGAGGCACTCTGACCAAAAACATCCTTTCTGTCTTTTTTTTTTTTTTCCAGCATTCACCCTGCGGGGTAAATAATGTGTTATTTTTATAGTTTGGGTCTTTACAAATACGTCAATATTAAATATGCCTACTTTTCATCTAAAAAAAAAAAATTCTGTACTAAAAAAAAAAATGGCAAAAAAGCTATTTTATTTTTAAATACATTACTAACATTTTTACTTGAAAACTAGAGGGCATGATCATTCATATAATACACTGCAATACCTCTGTATTGTGCAAGGCTCATTACCAGCCATATGTCTGATTACTGTGCTGTGACTGTAACGAGCTGTGCACCTGTATGTCCTCCTTATGACCATGGACTGTACATCACATGACCACTGAGTGATTTTTATCCACTAGAACAAGGGTCCCCAACCACCGGTCCGCGGACCAGGCCCAGGCCGTTGGGGGTCTTCTGCCGGTCCCCGGGGCGGCGGGCTGGCCTCAGTAAACATGGCTCCTGGCAAATTATGTGGGGCGGGTCGGCGATCTGGCCACAGTATTGTTGCTCCTAGCCTAGCTAATGGCCCTACAGCGCTGTAGACCGAGGTCCCGCCAGCACGCTTCGGTCTACAGCGCTGTTTAGTGTATAATCCCGCCCCCATATGACCAAATCCCTGCCCCAAAACCACCCACCCTGCCACTCCCTGCACCATGCTCCCTGCCCCGCCCTCCCAGCCGGGCCGTGGAGAAGAAAAGGTTGGGGACCTCTGCACTAGAAGTAAGCAGAATGAATGACAGCAAGCAGAGAACTAGAAAACTGTGAGAAATAGATATAGATATATATTAGAAAACTGTAGAACTTTTTGTCAATATTTGTCTGAAACTGGACAACCACTTGTAACTGCTAGGATCCCAGGAGTTGTAGCAGGAGCAGGATGTCTATTACATTGAGCCTCTCATTGCAATTTTTGGGGTACCAGAAAGACATGTAGCAAAGCTTAAGTGGCTTTAAACTTGACATCCAAGGGGGGGCGTGGCTAGCGCGCGACATGGACGGTCGCATGTGAGCGGAGCTCCGGCTAGAGCCGCTCATCCATCCTGAAATCCATCCTTGCTTACCGGTGCCCGGGTTCGCTGTCCGCTGGAACACACTTCTGAGGCCCTCCTCCTGGTTCCAGAGCTCCCGTTCTGCCGGTGTCCTTCTCCGTTGGGTGGTAGTCGGTGATCGCTACACGTGGCCGGCGGCCATACACTCCCACCGCCGCTGCCGGAGCCGCTCTGTCCCGCGCTGCTGTGGCCTGGAGCTGGGGTGGAGCTGCCGTTCTGGGGCTGCGCTCGTGGGCCGGCCTGGGCTGTGCAGGCACCGCTGGGGCCGCTGGTCCTGCTGGCACCCGGACGGCGGTCTCCCCTCTCTCCACGTGGCGGGCGGCCATTTTAACCCTGACCGGTTTGGCCATCTGCTGATGAGGGGGCGCTGGGTCTGGCGTTCCTGGCGAGCTGAGCCTATCTCTGACGGTTCCTTCTATCCCTGCCTGGAAGTTTGAGAGCCGGCATTCCTCTCTCCTGCTTGCTGCTGGGCACGATAGGACCATCCCCTGGCTCCTCTGGGCAGTAGTGCAAGGCAATATCTGTGGCAGCCATCAACTGTCTCTGACCCATTGAAGGTGTGTGCCTCTGTACGATTTATCGTCCTGCTGACTGCTTCTCTGGAAGGCTTTACTTATAATCCAGTGACGGTTGCTGTATGTGCTACTGGACTGTTGAGTTACCATCTGTCCTCCTCTAGTTCCTCCTGGCAATCTATCTACTCCATCACTTCGCTACTGGCCTTCTTGGAGGCCTTACTTATAATCCAGTGACTGTTGCTATCGGCACTATTGGATCGCTGAGTTGTCATCCGTTCCCTCTTAGTTCCTCCTGGCAATCTATTTATTTCATTACTCTGCTGACGGCTCTCTCTTGTAGACATCGCTCATAATCCAGAGTCTGTTGCCATCGATACTATTGGACTGTTGAGTTACTGTCTGTCCTCGGCTGGCTTATTGGCCCTTGTGGCCTGACATAGAGGCTCCTACTGTGCAACTGCTATTAGCCAGAGACCTTGTCTATAATCCTCTGGGGCCGGCCCGGTCTTGCTACCATCACACCTCCTCCTCTGCCAACATATCCACCCGTACGGAACGCAGGAAGAGCGGCCGCCGACTCTCTAAAATGAGTCGCCCGCAATCAACCTCTGTCTCTGATCGCCTGAGGGGGTTCTCCAGGGCAGCATCCTCTTCTACATCACCATCGCTTGAGGCAGCCTCTCCTGCCCTTCCAGAGGAGGACCCCGAGCCCACTTTAAAGCAAGTTACTGGACAGCTACTGGAGGCGATCCATGCCGGCACTTCCTCGCTGACCGGGAAAATTGAGGAGGTAAAAATCGACCTGGGCCTGCTCCGTCAGGACTTTCAGACCTTGCGAGGCAGGGTGTGTGAGGTGGAGGATCGGGTCTCTCAGGTAGAGGACACTGTTAACCCACTTCCTGCCAAACTCCAGGAGCTGGAGAGAGCTGCAAGTTTGTGGACCCAGCGTGCGGATGACTTGGAGAATAGATTGCGACGAAACAACCTCCGTATCCTGGGCCTGCCGGAGCGGGCGGAGGGTGAAGATCCTCGGGCCTTTGTGGAGGGGTGGCTGAAAAATGTCCTGCCGGAGGCTCACTTCTCACCAATATTTGCAGTGGAACGGGCCCATTGGGTTCCGGCTAAACCGCCGCCTCAGGGCGCACCTCCTCGACCCTTGTTGGCCCGTCTGATTAACAGCACGGATCGGGATACGGCGTTGCGGGCTGCGCGCCAGGCCGGCGAGCTTAAGTACAACGGAGCAGCAGTGGCCATGTTTCCAGATTTCTCGGCGGCTCTCCAGAAGACCCGAGCATCCTTCGTGGCCGTTAAGAGGCGGTTGAGAGAAAAGGCTATACAATACTCCATGATTTACCCAGCACGTCTTCGGGTCGTCCATGACGGCAGGTCCCTTTTCTTTACTTCACCGAGGGATGTGGAGGACTGGCTATCTCTTCTTCCTCGATCTCCGAGACGATGATCCTGACGGCGTGTGGTGAGAGGTCCGATCGGACCATACATAAGGACTTATGTATTACGGGATGCTCTTGTTTATTGCATAAGTAGTTTTATGAAAAGTGCGGTTCTGTTATTATAGTATCCTGTAGTCTTATAGTTACCTGGGCTGGCGACCCCCGGGCGCCGGTGTATCTCATTTACTCATGTGAACCTGGCTCTGTTGAATAGTATATCTCCTAGCCTAGTGATTATCCATACCTTTAAGACAGTGCCCCGTATACCAACCACTTTGGGTGCACTTCTTCCCCCGTTAATTGTAGCCACGGTTAATTTAACAAATATTGTTTGTTTATGCCAGTAGTATGTCTCACACCCTTTAGGGGTGTAATGGTTCATTTCGTTTGTATATGGTTCTTAGGTTGCTGCACACCACTTTGTGTCTCACTCAGCCACGCACTACACACTCATAGGCGGGTCACTTTTGGGGTCCTGAATTGCCATGATTACATTACACTCTTAGACGACCATGGCGTCCTTTAGTGTACTATCTTGGAATGTGAGGGGCCTGGGTAGCCCACGAAAGAGGTCGTTGGTTTTCTCTCAGATTAGGAGGGCTGACCCACACCTCATATGCCTTCAGGAAACTCATTTGGTTCCAGATAATTCCAGGCGACTTCAGAAGCCATGGGTTCAGTGGGCGGCTCACTCTACACACACTTCCTATTCCAGGGGGGTGTCCATCTTGGTGCATCGTAGACTCAGGTGGGAGCCAGGCCTCATTGTAAGGGACCCCGAGGGACGATACGTTTTTGTCCAGGCCTGGGTTGACTCTGTCCTGTATGTTATCCTGGGTGTGTACTTGCCACCGGCGTCTGATCTTGCTGTGCTCCAGCAGGCTGCGCAGTTTGCGACCCGATTCCCTGGGGCTATTGCATTATGTTTGGGTGACTTTAACAAAGTTATGGATATTGCATTGGATCGGTTCTCCGCGGAGCCAGGTTCCCCCTCTCTGCCTCGCCCTACTACAATGGCCGGAGTGATCCGTGAATTGGGGTGGTTGGATTTGTGGCGGGTCCGGTTTCCGGAGGCCCGCACCTTTTCCTGTCACTCTGCCAACAGACATACTCTGTCCAGGATTGACCATGCTTTTGGAAATACTAAAGCATATTCTTTGTTGCAGACCATATCCTATTTACCCAGGGCAGTGTCTGATCATTCCCCGTTGTTGGTCCAATTAAATAGTAGTACAGCTGCTAAGCCACGACAGGGTTGGCGAATCCACCCATTTTGGTTGAAACTATTTGTACCACATGATCGAATACCTGATCAACTTCAGACGTTTTTGACCATTAATTCCCCAAACACTTCTCCGCTCCTCTTATGGGAAACTATGAAGGCATATCTTAGGGGTTGTATTAAGTCCTCCATTTCCTTTGTAAAGAGGGAATCCTCGCTGTTGGAGACCACCTTGGCGACCCAGTGTGCCTCGCTCGAAGCCGCATACGTGGCTAATCCAACTGATGAGGCTAGGTCTCAATGGTTGCAGACGGGTAGACAATATCTGCATATACTGCATGACAAGGCACGTAGGTCTCTGTTTTTTAGCAAACAGAAGTTTTACGAACTCGGCAACCAGTCGAGCAGCTTTTTAGCTCAACTAATACATCAAAACACAGCCTCACCTGCCATACTACGAGTGCATTCAGAGACGGGGGAGGTACTGTCCAATAGCTTGGCCATTAGTGACAGATTTTATAGGTATTACAGTGAGTTATACCTCTCCAAGCTTAGAGTCACTGACGGAGAGCTTGCCACCTATTTGGGCTTGATCCCCCTTCCTACATTGTCAGAAGACCAACGTGAATTTTTAGATTCCCCTTTTACGCTAGAGGAGCTATCGGGTGCCCTGGCAGATATGGCAAGGGGCAAATCGCCGGGTCCGGACGGCATCCCGGTGGAGGTTTATGCCCAGTATGGGGGCCTGCTTCTCCCGGTGTTGCTTGACTGTTATAACGCTGCCTTTGTGGGTCGCAGTCTCCCGGAGTCCTTTTATGACGCCACCATTATCCTGTTACTTAAGCCCGACAAGGATCCGCTGGACTGTGGCTCATATAGGCCTATATCACTGCTTAATATAGATTATAAACTCCTTACTAAAATGTTGGCGAAAAGGCTAAATTCTGTTGTTCTCGACCTTGTCCATCCGGATCAGACAGGCTTTATGCCTGGAAAATCCACATCGGATAATCTTAGAAGGGCTCAGGTGATAACTCAGATTGGGGCATCATCCTCACATGACTGGGCGATGGCTTCTTTAGATGCAACAAAGGCGTTCGACTCTGTCGAGTGGCCTTTTCTATTGCAGGTGTTGCGAGGATACGGATTTGGAGAGGGGTTTGTTACCTGGATTTCCCTTCTATACTGTTCCCCTAGAGCGGCACTGTCCATTAATGGCGCGTTGTCTTCCTACTTTCCTTTGGGTAGGGGTACAAGACAAGGATGTCCATTGTCACCGCTACTGTTTGCTCTGGCGGTGGAACCCTTGGCAATACTGCTTCGGAATGACCCCATATATAAAGGCATAGTGATAGGCACCCGGGAGGAGAGAACAGCACTATATGCCGATGACTTACTCCTGTTTATGAGCGACCCCTCCCGGTCTCTGCCCAGAGCCATGGCTATAATTGATGAATTTGGTAATTATTCTGGCCTACGGACCAATTGGACTAAGTCCTCATACATGCATATTGGCCGTGCGTCAAGTGTAGCTGAGGGGAATGTGGTATGTGGATTGACTACAGTCTCAACCTGCAAATATCTGGGCATCTTTATATCTAGGGACCATAGGTGTTTTTTGGAACAGAACATCTTTCCGCTCATCTCGCACTTTAGGGTTAAGTTTAATCTTTGGGCTACACTGCCTTTGTCGGTGGCTGGTAGAATCAACCTAGTTAAAATGATAGTACTACCCAAATGTCTATATGCTATAAGCCATTCTGCTGTGTCCGTGCCCCTTAGATTTTTTAAACAAATGGACTCCCTCATTATCTCCTTTATATGGGGAAACTCTAGATCTAAGCTTCGGTTGTCATCTCTACAACGACCGAAGCAGCTCGGGGGCACATCACTCCCTGATCTGTTTCTTTACTACCTGGCAGGACAGCTCCGTTTTATTAGGAAGTGGCTCTCATCTGATTCCCTACCGGGGTCCGAGGCACATCTGGCTCACCACCTGGGTCTGCATAATCTGTGGCCGGTGTTGGAACACCCGGCCTTGTTTAGGGGGAAATTGTTGCCCATCCATGCCCTGGCGGGACAGGTCTGGCGTCAGGCGAAAAAGGTGTCCACTTATTCTGATATACCTGCAGAGACCCCGCTTTGGCACAACCCTGGTCTGCCGACGTTATTTGCCCTGCCTGGCGCCCGGGCCTGGTCGCAGTATGGCGTGTCCTCTCTTAGTGACCTGTACATACAAGGGGTTTTTAAAACGTTTGACTCGCTAAGCTCCTCCTATGGCATCCCTAGAACGCAGTTCTTTAGATATCTACAGATTAGACATGCACTTTCTTCTCAGTTCCCGGATCGATTGGACAATATATCTGAGTATCCGCTTATCGGCATACTTCGCTCACAGGGCCCTGGGGGTTTGATATCTACTTTATATGCACATCTGATACAGGCCAAGGTGTCCACTTTGGACGCCCCGGCCTTGACGCGATGGAGCATAAATATCCCAACTCTCACAGATGAGATGTTTCAAGATATCCTTGAATCTCCTCAACATGTGTCACCTTCAGCTAACAACAAACTGATTCAAACGTATATTCTACACCAATGTTACTTGACACCTTCCCGTCTATACAAAATGGGACGTCTGCCCAACCCCGGATGCCTTAGGTGTCTTTGTCCACAGGCAGACTTTTGGCATATGATTTGGGAATGTCCGATCATACAATGTTTTTGGAAAGGGGTCGTGGATCTCCTGGCGGAAGTTCTGGCTAAACCTATACCATTAACCCCAGAGATATGCCTTTTCGGCGTATTAGATGAAGAAATATGGCAACACCATGTTAGAATCCTTTTGAGGGAGTCTTTATTTTATGCTAGGAAGGCTATCGCACTGCGATGGATGGCTCCGAAACCCCCATCAGTATCTCAGTGGAAGAAACTTGTTAATACTGTTCTTCCTTATAACCAGATTGTGTATAAAGGGAGAGGGTGCCCTCAGAAATTCCATAAGGTGTGGGGAACATGGTGCAATTCTCCGGTAACCCAATATACGGCTCCCTCATTGCGCTCTGCCATTAATTTACTCATGCCGTGAGGGGTGCGAGACACCAGGAGTATCCACGACCTCTCATTTTGGAGTGTATCCTTGTTGTTACCCTTGACTTATTGACTGCATGTTTTGTACATGATAACTGATGTATACAGTATTACGCATGTCCTGATTATATTCTGTACCGAGTCTACGTTATATGGTCCGGATGGGACGAGGACCTGGCGAGGTGGGATGTGGTGCGTTGAGTGAATTTACATTGAAATTCTCGTTTTTTGGTGCGCAACATGTTATGTATTTGTTTTGATTTCTTTTCCTTTGTCTGATACGCAATTTTCAATAAACCGAGTTTAAAAAACTTGACATCCAAAGTAATAAATATAATGGGTGGACTATACTACCTTGAAAAAAAATAAAGAAGCACTCTAATTAAAAAAAAACTGTTGTCACCCCATTTCAAAATGAACTTGAGTTTAATGTAATGTTATTGAATAACTGACAGTTGTATTGTGAAGTTACGTGCTCTCCTCTGGAGCATTGATCTCCTCCCTGCCCCTCTGATGCGCACAGTTTTTCCTGTATGAATAGGAGGTCAGACTCACAATACAGCCTTGATCTGACTTCCATAGACTTGCATTGATATTTGCAGAGATGGGAGGCTAAGCCTTTTTCATGCAGTTTACAAAGGACTAGAGGGAAAGAAAACAGCAAAGAGCCTTTCATCGCTGTGGGAAACCTAGCAGACTTGTGGACGCTACATCTATTGACAGCTTTGATCTATGAAAATATGTTTCACAATTGGATTAAATGTAGTTCTTCATTTGTTTTTGGTCTTATGCTGAAATTTTGAAGTGAAAAAGACCTTTGTATTGCAATATATGTGTGAAAATATTTTCAACATTTTTTTATGCTATTGCATATAAAATGAAAACTGAAGACATTTTCCAAATAGTCTTAATTAAAAGATTAATGTATATAGATATAGATAGATGTAGACTTTTATGTTTCTATGGTATCAGACTAGGAACGAGCCCAATGTATTCAGATTATGGGTCATAAACTTGAACCATAGTCAATATATATCACAGGTTGATTTTAATGAGTAGTCAGACAGCCATATGCCAGGTACCAGCAGGAGACCAAGGAAAGATATTATTTTTACATTCACAGATCATTTAAAAGCCAATTTCCAAGAAATCAATCCATGCATTATGGTAAGAAAATAATGATCTTATTTTATGCCTCTAAAATTTTAACAGATATTCTTAGAGGGGTTTTTCAGATTTATGGAAATGAAGCTTAAATAGCACTGTTTTTTCAACAAATGATGCATAAATGAATAGTAAAGGCAAATATAAAAAAAAACTTTATGATATATCTTATCAGCTAGAAATGCTTCCTACTGCTCTTATCAGGCTGTTTCCCTGCCTCTGCTCCCTCTGATTAACTGAGTTTCGCTCTGAGTTCATTCTGATTGTCTCAGGATGAACTACAGGTAAATGACTCAGGGGGAAGAAATGAGTAGGAAGTCTGGGAAATAAGAGAAGAAAGAAATGAATAGTCTGATACTGCAGCTAAATAGAGACTTTCAGTCACAGCCAAAGTACTTTATTCACATTAGTATAAGTCAGTACTTCTCTATATATGTCCTGCCTTATCCTGGGGCTGTTTCTCAGTGTGAGAGAGACAGTTATAGAGCAGATTTTCTTGAGCTCATTGTTTGCAGTGTATGGCAGCTTGGCACCAACCACCAGCTCAGACAAATGCAAACTACCGATACAGCCTTCAGAGGGAAAAATTGCTAGAAATGCAAAAGTCATATAATGGCCAGATATGGTGTTACTCCTCATCTACACACATAACAGCTTATCCTGAAAAGTCGCATAAAAAAGGTACCCTTTAATTATTTTGCCACTTTGTAACATAGCTTGTCAGTCTCTGTTTTACGTCAGTGATTCTTGCTTACATCTAGACTGATACCTGTACAGAGCTAATACACAATCTTATGTGCTAAGCAGCCTGGGCTTCAGATAGATTTTACCTACACAGTAATCTATGAAAATGAGAGGTGTGTGCTGCTGATGTATTTCACTCACTGAGGATTCTCTAGACTAGATACAATTGTATCCACCTCTCAGATTTCATCCGAACTTTGTGTGAATGGGATCTGGCATGTAAACAAGAATGTCTTTAGATGGGTTCCAGGGCCATGAAGACTTATCTCTTCAGTAACAAATGTTCCAATGACAAACAGCACTTACTGAAGACCTACCATCTCTCCTGACATGTCTGCTTTAGTAAATAATTGTATTCTCCCAAAAATAATCATTCTGGAGCATATTTTTTGCAGCTTTGTGTTGTTCTGTTCCTCTGTTATTCTGTCAAGAAATGTATGAATAAATTGACAACTGAGTGTTCCCAGTCTGGGGTGTGTCCCTATACACTCTCACACTGCCCAATCGGTGCTGAGAGTATCAGACTGTGCAGGGACACACCCCTTTGACAAGGAGAATGGTAATGGTAAAATGGTAAATTGGAAGTTTATTCATAAATTTCTAGAAGGAATAACAGTAATACTGTAAAACAGGAAAATGCTCCATTTATTTAATGGAGAATGCAAATATGTATAAAACAGACATGTCAGGAGAGGTGAGTGCGTGTTCATGAATGAAAAGTCACCCTCTATGTATCATTAATGGACTCAACAATCTGCTCTCTTGTCTGTCTCCCACAGCTTATACCCAAGCATGCCGTGCCCTGATGATCATCTCTCTCATCCTGGGTCTCTTTGCTTGTATAATCTCCGTGTTTGGAATGAAGTGCACAAAATTCGGGACTAGCAGTGAATATGGTAAAGGGAAGATAGCGCTTTCTGGGGGCCTGATCTTCATTTTAGCAGGTACGGTATTTGAGATGATCACAGCAATATTGTACTAACAGATATAATGTATGTATGTAAGGTGGTGGAAGCCACCCCTTCCACAACTATGGGCTTAGATTTATGACTTATGCTGGGTCCTCACCTTAGATTTGAGTCTATTAAGGGATCCGTAAAAACAGGCAAAAATCGCTCATGTGAATAGCCCCATTCTAAAGAAATGATTTTAATACAGCCATGTGACGGCCGTTAAAAAAATGCTTGTCACAAGGCTGAAGAGCTTGTTCATGTGAATACAGCTTTAAGAACTGTAAAATTAGTAGACAGAGAGAGTCCCATGTTGCAGGACCTAAGCAGGGATCAGCTAGAAAGATTCTTTCTCTTGAAGACCCAGCATGAACATGAATTGCATCAACAGCCTCTTGTGTACTGCTTCACTTCTCCTGCAGAGGCGCTGCATATCAATTTAACAGGTGTTAGCAGGTTGCTTCACAGTTCACAGATTTTTACTGGGGGTCTCAGGGAACTCTTTTTTTAATTAAAAAGGATTCTTAAAAGCAGACAACACCTTAAAGAGAGTCTGTCACCAGGGTGAAGCATATTAAACCAGTTACACATATACAGTACAGACCAAAAGTTTGGACACACCTTCTCATTCCAAGAGTTTTCTGTATTTTCATGACTATAAAAATTGTAGATTCACACTGAAGGCATCAAAACTATGAATTAACACATGTGGAATTATATACTTAACAAAAAAGTGTGAAACTACTGAAAATATGTCTTATATTCTAGGTTCTTCAAAGTAGCCACCTTTTGCTTTGATTACTGCTTTTCACACTCTTGGCATTCTCTTGATGAGCTTCAAGAGGTAGTCACCTGAAATGGTCTTCCAACAGTCTTGAAGGAGTTCCCAGAGATCCTTAGCACTTGTTGGCCCTTTTGCCTTCACTCTGCGGTCCAGCTCACCCCAAACCATTTCGGTTGGGTTCAGGTCTGGTGACTGTGGAGGCCAGGTCATCTGGCGTAGCACCCCATCACTCTCCTTCTTGGTCAAATAGCCCTTACACAGTCTGGAGGTGTGTTTGGGGTCATTGTCCTGTTGAAAAATAAATGATGGTCCAACTAAACGCAAACCGGATGGAATAGCATGCCGCTGCAAGATGCTGTGGTAACCATGCTGGTTCAGTATTCCTTCAATTTTGAATAAATCCCCAACAGTGTCACCAGCAAAGCACCCCCACACCATCACACCTCCTCCTCCATGCTTCACGGTGGGAACCAGTCATGTAGAGTCCATTCGTTCACCTTTTCTGTGTCGCACAAAGACACGTTGGTTGGAACCAAAGATCTCAAATTTGGACTCATCAGACCAAAGCACAGATTTCCACAGGTCTAATGTCCATTCCTTGTGTTCTTTAGCCCAAACAAGTCTCTTGTGCTTGTTGCCTGTCCTTAGCAGTGGTTTCCTAGCAGCTATTTTACCATGAAGGCCTGCTGCACACAGTCTCCTCTTAACAGTTGTTGTAGAGATGTGTCTGCTGCTAGAACTCTGTGTGGCATTGACCTGGTCTCTAATCTGAGCTGCTGTTAACCTGCGATTTCTGAGGCTGGTGACTCGGATGAACTTATCCTCCGCAGCAGAGGTGACTCTTGGTCTTCCTTTCCTGGGGCGGTCCTCATGTAAGCCAGTTTCTTTGTAGCGCTTGATGGTTTTGGCCACTGCACTTGGGGACACTTTCAAAGTTTTCCCAATTTTTCGGACTGACTGACCTTCATTTCTTAAAGTAATGATGGTCACTCGTTTTTCTTTACTTAGCTGCTTTTTTTCTTGCCATAATACAAACTCTAACACTCCATTCAGTAGGACTATCAGCTGTGTATCCACCTGACTTCTGAACAACACAACTGATGGTCCCAACCCCATTTATAAGGCAAGAAATCCCACTTATTAAACCTGACGGGGCACACCTGTGAAGTGAAAACCATTTCAGGTGACTACCTCTTGAAGCTCATCAAGAGAATGCCAAGAGTGTGCAAAGCAGTAATCAAAGCAAAAGGTGTCTACTTTGAAGAACCTAGAATATAAGACATATTTTCAGTTGTTTCACACTTTTTTGTTAAGTATATAATTCCACATGTGTTAATTCATAGTTTTGATGCCTTCAGTGTGAATCTACAATTTTTATAGTCATGAAAATACAGAAAAGTCTTGGAATGAGGAATGAGAAGGTGTGTCCAAACTTTTGGTCTGTACTATATATATATATATATATATATATATATATATATATAATTTGTACGTCTTTAAACCAAAATTCATTTTTTTCTGTTCTATTTAATATTTATCGAACATTATTCAGCTGTTTTACCCAGCACCGGCCGTATATAGCACTTAAATCACTCAGAACGTCAGCAATGTCTGTTCTCTCCTGCAAAGTCTTATTTGTGTATAATCTGTAATTTATAGCATTGTCCCAGGGCTCAAGCAAAAATAAATCCTGGAGCATTCATAAACCAAGATCAGTTCTAGGAGCCGTGTATGGCATGATAGACAGACTACACCAGACATAAATAATCTGCTCTCTACTTTTAGAATAACACTTCTTGAAAGTTTTCTACCAAAGTAAGCAAAGCAAAAATAGGAATTCTTGGCAATTCTGGAATTCTGGCAATTCCAGATGGAGTTTAAAGGGAGTCTGGAGTCTGTCAGCAGGAAAATCGGTGTTAAACTAATGACAGTACCTTGTAGGACGGCTTCTACACTTTCCAAAGATCCCTTTCTTATTCTACATTGCAGCTCCATTTTCATGAAAATCAGTGTTTTATTCTTATGCAAATTAGCTAATAAGAGCTTTAGGCTAAGGCTCCACGTAGCGAGCCACAGCCAAAAAAGTGCCTAAGGGGTGTTTCTTCCCCTGCTGGGGCTTCACTTTCTGCTCTAGATAATTGCCCCTAACTGCTGCCCAGCTCTACCCACATTGCTTTAGTGACATCTCCCACTTTGTCACGCATTGTAGTTATGGGCAATTATCTAGAACAGAGAGCAAAGTCCTGGCAGGAAAAGACACGCCCCTAAAGCCCTTTTAAGCTAATTTTCATAAGAATAAAATCCTGATTTTTATGAAAATGGAGCTGCAATGCAGAATAAGAATGACGTCTTTGGAAAGTGTAGAAGCTGCCCTACTAGTTACTGTCATTAGTTTGATACCCATTTTCCTGCTGACTAAGTAGAGATATTCATTTATTTCACAATATACGAATGAGCAGTCTAGAGCACACTGCTTCGTCCCAAACTGCTCTAATATGCCCCCCTTCATCCCTTCCTTCCTTTGAGTGATAGGGCCAGAGAGCTATTCTGAAATCTCACGTAGCCCGCCAGTATGGAATATAGCAGTTTGAAGCTAAGGAGTTGCCCCCATTGCTCCAGACTGCTCATTGGCATATTGTGAAATAAATGAACATCTCAGAAATGTAGGCACGAATTTTCATGGTGAAAAAGACGTTACATTCAGGTGAGTCTGACCTATCTACAGTACAGACCAAAAGTTTGGACACACCTTCTCATTCCAAGAGTTTTCTGTATTTTCATGACTATAAAAATTGTAGATTCACACTGAAGGCATCAAAACTATGAATTAACACATGTGGAATTATATACTTAACAAAAAAGTGTGAAACAACTGAAAATATGTCTTATATTCTAGGTTCTTCAAAGTAGCCACCTTTTGCTTTGATTACTGCTTTGCACACTCTTGGCATTCTCTTGATGATCTTCAAGAGGTAGTCACCTGAAATGGTTTTCACTTCACAGGTGTGCCCTGTCAGATTTAATAAGTGGGATTTCTTGCCTTTTAAATGGGGTTGGGACCATCAGTTGTGTTGTTCAGAAGTCAGGTGGATACACAGCTGATAGTCCTACTGAATGGAGTGTTAGAATTTGTATTATGGCAAGAAAAAGCAGCTAAGTAAAGAAAAACGAGTGGCCAGCATTACTTTAAGAAATGAAGGTCAGTCAGTCCGAAAAATTGGGAAAACTTTGAAAGTGTCCCCAAGTGCAGTGGCCAAAACCATCAAGCACTACAAAGAAACTGGCTCAAATGAGGACCGCCCCAGGAAAGGAAGACCAAGAGTCACCTCTGCTGCGGAGGATAAGTTCATCCGAGTCACCAGCCTCAGAAATAGCAGGTTAACAGCAGCTCAGATTAGAGACCAGGTCAATGCCACACAGAGTTCTAGCAGCAGACACATCTCTACAACAACTGTTAAGAGGAGACTGTGTGCAGCAGGCCTTCATGGTAAAATAGCTGCTAGGAAACCACTGCTAAGGACAGGCAACAAGCACAAGAGACTTGTTTGGGCTAATGAACACAAGGAATGGACATCAGACCTGTGGAAATCTGTGCTTTGGTCTGATGAGTCCAAATTTGAGATCTTTGGTTCCAACCACCGTGTCTTTGTGCGTCGCAGAAAAGGTGAACGAATGGACTCTACATGACTGGTTCCCACCGTGAAGCATGGAGGAGGAGGTGTGATGGTGTGGGGGTGCTTTGCTGGTGACACTGTTGGGGATTTATTCAAAATTGAAGGAATACTAAACCAGCATGGTTACCACAGCATCTTGCAGCGGCATGCTATTCCATCCGGTTTGCGTTTAGTTGGACCATCATTTATTTTTCAACAGGACAATGACCCCAAACACACCTCCAGACTGTGTAAGGGCTAACTGACCAAGAAGGAGAGTGATGGGGTGCTACGCCAGATGACCTGGCCTCCACAGTCACCAGACCTGAACCCAATCCAGATGGTTTGGGGTGAGCTGGACCGCAGAGTGAAGGCATAAGGGCCAACAAGTGCTAAGGATCTCTGGGAACTCCTTCAAGACTGTTGGAAGACCATTTCAGGTGACTACCTCTTGAAGCTCATCAAGAGAATGCCAAGAGTGTGCAAAGCAGTAATCAAAGCAAAAGGTGGCTATTTTGAAGAACCTAGAATATAAGACATATTTTCAGTTGTTTCACACTTTTTTGTTAAGTATATAATTCCACATGTGTTAATTCATAGTTTTGATGCCTTCAGTGTGAATCTACAATTTTTATAGTCATGAAAATACAGAAAACTCTTGGAATGAGAAGGTGTGTCCAAACTTTTGGTCTGTACTGTACATGTACAAAAACACAAAATATACTTATACAAAGCAGGGCCAGTCCAACTGTTAAAGTAAAATGAGGACCAGTCAGCCAGAACATATGTCCTTAGCCTTACATCATGAAAGTCTTATAAGCAGTGTATAGTCCATAGATATAACAGACATATCAGGAGGTTGATGTACCGGAGTCCAATCCTCCGTGCCATGGAGTAGTCCATTTAACAATAAATAGAAAGCCCAGGGATGGCCGTGGGCTGAGTAAAAATAAAAAATTTATACTCAACGACCTCCAGGGTTCATTTGGGTGGCACATTCAGGCCAAGGTGCAAGTGCTGAGGCTTGTATGGCCACTGCAGTCAATCGCTGCTGGTACCCAACATGTGCCCCATGAGGGTAGTAATTGGCTGCAATAGTCACTTGAGTCTCAGCACTTCTGTCCCGGCCTATTCTGGTATCTGGGGATGCGTCGCCCAAACAGAGGACATGCAGTAGGGAAGTATCTTTTTTTTTTTTTTTTTGTTTGTATCACCCCAGCCACCACTGGGATTTTCATTTATCCTGGAGACCCCCATTAATACAAGATTGCTATAAACAGTGCATGTGAGGAGAGTATAAACGGAACAATGAATACATACATATCATAAATGAATGTACATAATACGTGGCACAACTGAAATGAAAGAGGTAATGAAAGAGGTTGGCTGGGCAAAAAATGTATTTTTTAAACAGGCCAGGGGGAGGTGAAAAAAATTTAAAAAATCATACCTGTCCCTGGTGCTCCGGTGTCCTCCCAGCGCAGTCTAATCCTGCTGCTCTGGTGTCTTCTTGAAGCCAATCAGCGGCCTCATGTAGGGACCCGGGACATCACAGGTAGTGATGTCATGTGTCCTTCTCTGAGGCCGATGATTGGCTTCAGCAGTCAAGTGCGGCGGGGACTTCCGCCAGAAGACGACAACGGACTGGCAGGACTGGACCATGCTGGGAGGCATCGGAACACCAGGGAAAGGTGAGAATGATTTTTTTTTTTTTTACTTCCCCCAGCCTATTTAAAAAATAACATTTTTTGTCCGGACAACCCCTTCAACTGCATGGATTATTTACGACATCTGTCCACATGGGGAGCAATGCTGTGTTGTGGTTGTCAGACAGAAATGCTTTACCATAAAAGGACCAGCTTGTTTTGGACCTTCTGAGAGTTTACTTTTCTCATTGTCACTTTTGAACAGCTATAATTTTTTTTTATTTTTCCAAGCTGTATGAGGGCTTGTTTTTTGTGATATGAGTTGTACTTTCTATTGGCGCCAGTCTGAGGTTTTTGAGATACATTTCATTTACCAATTCACTTTGATTTATTTTTTTATTTTGAAAGAGAGGAAGGGACTACAATTCAGCCATTCTTTTTGTGTGCTTTTTTTTTACACCATGGACTATTTATTAAAATAAAAACTTAGCTTTATTCCATGAAACAGTATGATTATGGTGACACGAAATGTATGCACTTTTTTGCTGAATAAAAACATGTTTTATGGAAATAAATAATTTTTGGGGTGTCACTTTTTTGAAACCTATAACTTTTTAATTTTTCCATCAATGTAGCTATGTAAGGACTTTATTTCTGTAGGACAAGCTATATTTTATTTGCCTCAAGTTAGGGTTATATATAATTAATTTTTTAATCTTTAATTATTTTTGGGTGGGAAGTGGATGGATCAAATATTAATTCTGCCTTTGTATTTCAAATTTTTCAAGTCATATATAATGCAGTTTAAATATTTGTTATAATTTTCCTATGCTATTATTACAATGGTACCACATATTTAAAAGTCCCTAGATGTCATGGTCTCTATTGACCACAGCTTCAAAGAAGCTAACTGACCCAGTTGCTTACACCAAGCCCCCTCACTGGTAGGTATGGACACAACAATGGGGAACGAGCAAGATGAGAGCTGGAGAATCCTGGCACCATTATCCTGGAGGGTGTGGGGGAGGGTGGATACCTAAGCTCACTTTCGCACTGTCAGCATTCCCTATTTATTCAATTATATTTTATAATGATAATATAATGATAATCAATGATAATATAATGATATTTTATACAAAGGGATTTACACTTTAACCCCCAATTCTCAACATAAACCAAAATCATCATCCTTAATATAATACAGTATAATATAACACAATATCTCTTCCTTGCATTTTTATAAATCTGGCTGTGTTACTTCTACCATAATATCACCAGAATACTACATAACTAGCAATCATATATATATATATGTATATATATATATATATAAAATATATATATATACATATACAATTAAACATGCACAGAAACAAAGTGATATAAACACACGGCCACACATTATAATCTGACACTGTAATACATTATCATTCTATACAGGACTCTGTTGTCTGGTACCGGTATCCTGGTATGCGGCCACTATCACTCAGCAGTTTTTTGATCCTATCTATGTTGGAATAAAGTGAGTGTGTTTTCATATAATACATATTATGCTTTTGTATTAAAATACAATTATACAGAATTATGTATGGATCCATTGAGGAATAAAAACGATCTGTCAATTTAACATATATATATTCTGTATATATATGTATGGGCAGTATATTCCACCTACAGGTCTGTACTCCTAATAGACAAAATGGCACAAAAAATGTTGTTCCATTTGGCTATTAGTAATGCCCAAAGAATACAGAAGAATACACTGGACACATAGTTTATGAATCTGGTGTATTAGTAAGGGACGATCTTACCCTTTCTGCAGTAACTGAGGGGTGGGGGAGATGTGTAGCACTTAGAGGCTACTTTGGGGAAGGATATCCCTTGGTGACAGAATACAGACTTCCCTTGGATTTCCCTTGGTGACAGAATACAGACTGCTAGACTTTCCTCTATGGCACACTTTCAGACATTTTGTTCAGTTGACAGACCTTGAGACAGGTGCATCGCTGTTGTTGGGAGCAGTGGTAGGTGAGGGCATGCCCACATGGCAAACCGGCTCTGGACAGTCCAGACAGACCAGCAGTAGAGAAGATTGTATGATCCACTGGCAAGCAGTAGCAGCTCCTAGTTTCCTTGCCACCATGCAGACAAAGGTGGCACCTCCATTAAACACCTCTGGTGCATTCTTTATCAATAAATGTAGGTGTCCAGTATATTCTTTTGGCGCTGACAGACCTGCTTTAAAGGATCTGTTGCATAGATAGATAGATAAATAGAGGGATAGATAGATGGATAGATAGATAGATAGATCTCTTAGGAATAACCTGCTAACAATATAAATACCATATTTCTCTAGATATGAACTTGGCTCTGCACTATATATCGGATGGGCTGGATCTGTACTAGCTATTCTTGGTGGATCTCTTTTATGCTGTTCTTTCAAGAAAAAGAAAAAAACTCCTAAACAAGGGTAAGTAAAATGAGCACATAACTATCATGCTGCATGTTCACTGACTCTGTATACTTTATAGGAACGGTTTTATTCTTGCCTTACACAATGCCTTCACAACATTGAATATATTTGGCACAAATTTATATCTTGCGATCATAACATAACAAAAAGCTTTGATATGTCCACATTGTATGAATGCATCTTTACTGCAATTTTGCCTATATCCGTAATATTAAAAGCAGCATAAGTAAGAAGTCATTTAGCCAGTTTCCATGGCATTATCTAATTTAATGAAATATATATTTTACACATTTACTTTCCAACCCCAGGTAAAATAAGGCAAAGCCTTATTTTTTTTATATTGAGTAAGAGGTCCAGTAGGGAGATTGGTTAACTGCTTGGGTTTACATTGTACTCCCAAAAACACTTATGCTTCTTGTATAAGAAGACTTTTACTAAGGGTCAACTCCCATAAGATGGCCTTTTTTCAAGGCTCTTTAACCTCTTCAGGGCTCCTCCAGTCTTGGTCCAGGACACGTTTTGCAGATAAACTAGGCATTGTGTGTTCAATTTCTTTGGAAAGACTTGATTCCCAGAGTGGAAGACTCCACTTTATACAGGCATAAATGCGAAGGAGGCCTTGGTGAGCCAAATGTCACAAAACATTACTAGGCAGCTCAGATAATTCTCCTTCACTCAATAGAAAATGCCCCTTTCTGGATTTCCCTTCAAGCCCTTGACAAAGTCTCAGTTCTCAGTTAATGTAGATTCAGTGGTCCCGCCCAACCAAATTACTAACCACTCCCACAAAATATAGTACTCAGTAAAGTATTCTGCACATTTTATTTCACCCCATCTACTCCTGTTACCACTGCTGAATAATCCCTTACTCCCCCGGTGAAGAATCTCCCCAGGCCTTCCAATTCTGGCTGCGCAAAGGTCTCACTAACATATACAATCCTTTCTCCATAGATTTCCTTTCTTTTCAGAGACAATTTGTATTACCCTTCATCCTTTGGTTTCTCCAACTTTATTTTACAGCACTTAAAAAATACTATGTCTTCCTTAACTCTAACCTCCTTTGAGACTTATTACTTCTGATATCTCCATGCCGAAGGCCACATCACACAGATTTATTCTAGCCTAATCCACTCCTCGTATCAAACCCAACAATTCTATGTTTCTGAATGGGAACTGGATCTAGTGTCCACCCTATCAGACGGCCAATGGGCTCAGATCTGGGGGCCACTTGCAAGAGTGCTCATAATACCCTAATTCTGGAAACGTCCTTTAACCCTGCTGTACTGTTCGCATTTACTATACACTTGTGCTGTTTCGGGTCAATATGACCCGACCTATTAAAATGTTGATTTTAGCTACTGTGTTTTTTTTGAATACCTATTTCATTATTAAACTGTATGTGAACATGGTTGATCATAAACAAATGGGATTTTCCTAATTTTTCAATAAACATTCTTCTTTTATGCAGCTTATTTCTGTTCCAATTGGGGTCAATTTCTCTCCATAAAACAAATGCATTGTTTGCCGAAATATCCAGAATGTTGTAAAACATTATCATTGGCCAACGATTAGTTTTGCGTTTGCATGTGTATGTTGATATTGCTTGATCTAGTGTATCAACTGCCCCTTTTGTGGCATTATAATCTAATATCATGTCCGGCTTTTTGTCTTCTCGATTACTTATTGCATTGTCATGGTGCATTGTGCTCATTAGAATTACCTGTTTATTTTTTTTGGGAACATAAGACACAACTGTTGTATCTCCAGTAAAGTAAAAAGTAGAACTATACACTTCTCTTTTACTAAGGATACCTTGCGGCAGTTCTGGCTTGTTTTTCCTTATAGTACCCAGCATGGTAAATTGTCTTTTTCGCAACATCTGGCCCAGTTGGTAGGATGTGAAAAAGTTGTCACATGTGATATTTTGTCCTTTTAGTCCATGAGTCAAATCGAGAACAACTCGCATACCCTGAAATTTTACAGGCAGAAATAATTAGTGACCTGTAAAACTGTTCGGGTCATATTGACCTGAACAGTACAAGTGTAAAAATCAGCGTGTAGCAAAAAGTAAACAAAAAAAACCAAAAAACACTCATAGTAAGAACCCCTCAAATGAGGAAAAGTCAATTAATCCCAAATTTCAGATCCGCATGAAAAATAATCTACAGGGTCTCAAATTTCATTTCGGGTCATATAGACCCGAGCAGAACAGCAGGGTTAAAGTTCTTTCTGTGTTACCTAGTTCCCACCAGAAAAACTTATGCAGTACCTGTTTACCCTATCAATTGCTACAGAGGCTGTACTTCCTCATGTGACAAATATAACATATGCCCCTATGTGAAACAACTCTGGATAGGGGTGTACCATGTTATCAACTCTGTTATTGGACACGACAAGTGGGAGCCTATGCTGAAAAAAAGTTTGAAAATATATCCTCCAAGATCTAAGAGAGTGAGCTCTTTCATCTTCTTCACCACTAAGCACACCATTGCCTTAGCATGGAAAATAAGTGACTTTGACTGCAATGAGGTTAAGACGTGACTGAAATGGTGCCTGATCAGTGAAAAACTTCAATCTTCACAGTAAAACATGATACATTTCTGAGAGTTTGGTCCCCATGGCTAGAATATAGTACTCCCTCCTCAACCGATAGTCACCTGCTCTCCATATGGCACATTCTATTTAAATACCTATCCTGCCTGCCTGCCAGCTGTCCTGGCAACCACCCCAATTGAGAATTGCTTTCCCTAGCCCCATCCCCTTCTTTTCCTTCCTCTTTTCCTCCTGATTCTTTTTTCTATTTAACTCCCTTGATCCCACAGATTGTATTTGGTCACTATGACAGCTCTGTAGACCCAGGACGGTGTCTGTTTGTGCTGTATCCCATACAGTGTGAGTGCCCACTTGGCTAGTATATGCTCATTTGCATAAACCCTAAAAGGGCTTATATCTTTGAAATGACTGAACGGATTTAGATAAACAAAACACCAAAATGCTCAGGGTGACAGCGCCTTTCAGATGATGTATGTCATTGGGATTTTCAGACCTGGTGACAGGTCCTCTTTAAAGAACTCTGTATGCCTTTGTATCAAATCAGAAACATGTAGCAGTACAGTAAAGGAACCTTGCACATATTTATGAGCCCGTACACTTGACAAGCGAATCTTTATTAACATCCATGTGTCTATATACTATAATCACCCATGTAATGGAAGGATTCTTTTATTTTCTTGCAGTGCCTATACATACAACTACAACAAATCACCTGACAACGAGTTCACGCAATTCAAAGAGATGAGAGAAAGCACCTCAACCTCTAAAGCTTATGTGTAGCCAGGACCAGGAGCCACATTCAGCCATTTTATACTAAACCATTGTCTTTTTAATATGTGTATCTATGTGTTTTTTTTTTCAGTGCACGCCATTATGTACGCTGGTGCACTTCTACATAGTATAGACAGGAATAAGAGCACACTGTGGAGATAATACAACATATGTTAGCGCTTCGTTTTGTATACATTGACTGTTCTGTATTTGTATGACATTGTGCATATTGGGAACCAGTAAAAGTTCTAATTCAGATAAGTAATGTTGGTTTCTGATAAATCATTGACTTTATATGCGATTTCCATTTTTAATACTGAGATTGAAACAGAGATTATCCTGTAGAAAATGGTATACATCTTGGGTATTTATTTGGATTCTGGTCATTACTTTCTATTTCTTTGGCCAAAGCTGTTTCACTTATAAAATATCAGAGTCATGGTAAGGGTGCAAGGAGAAAATGAACACCAGGCCTTTTTATCATTGATGCAAAACCTAACAATATTGTCAGGTGGTTATTTTGATCTTTGATGTGGTGTCCCTACTCTCCTGTGCATGACACTGCTCATGGTAAATCTATGTGCCGGCGTCCCGGCATTGTTCAGCGTTGTCTACAGTGCACCCTGGAGGCGGCAGTGGAGGGCGGCCAGGACCGGAGCCTGGACAGGTTATTAAAAACGATTGGCCACTACTCGTGGGGGGGGATAAAAGGGGGTCATATACTGGGGGTGAGCTTTAAAAAAGGGGTCATATACTGTGTGGGGGCCATAAAAAGGGGTCATATATTGTGGAGGGCATAAGTAAGAGGTCATATACTGTGGGGGTGGCATAAGAAAGGCATAAGAAAGGGGTCATATACTGTGTGGGGGGCCATAAAAAGGGGTCATATATTGTGGAGGGCATAAGTAAGGGGTCATATACTGTGGGGGTGGCATAAGAAAGGGGTCATATACTGTGTGGGTCCATAAAAAGGGGTCATATATTGTGCGGGGCATAAGTAAGGGGTCATATACTGTGGGGGTGGCATAAGAAAGGCATAAGAAAGGGGTCATATAATGTGTGGGGCCATAAAAAGGGGTCATATATTGTGGGGGGCATAAGTAAGGGGTCATATACTGTGGGGGTGGCTTAAGAAAGGGGTCATATACCGTGTGATGGGCTAGAAATACATATATAACTCTTTTTTACTAGAGATACAACTGTCGCAAAATTATGGATATGTCTAGATGTGACATGGCACCCGAGTTAAGCTAGGTTTTTTTTTATGAAGTTTAACACACCGAACTCAAAAGGCTAGCCATCACTGGTGTCACACAACAAAACTTTTATAAATCTGCCCCAAAACATTCTAAATTAAATGAGTAAATATTAGGATTTCAGAATTATAGAAAATAAAAATGATTGCTGTTACATCTGGATGTCTTTATAACATGTGTTGGAACAGTTCTGGATTAATTCCAGAAGGCATAAAATGGCTAGCACCTTAGCCCCTACCATTAAAGGGGTATTCTCATCAAAAAGCAGTTGACTGCCCCAGAATCTGTCTCAGCACCCCTAGCACACAGCTTATTTTGCTGAGTCCAGCGTGGCATTGCCACTTCAGGGAAATATAATATTACGTACATGGCGGTCATACAATGGAAAAGCTAACCATATAACCTGAAGATGACTCCAGAGTCCAGAGCTGACCAGAGCACACTTCGTTTTGGCTCATAGAGAGGAGTCCCAAGGAAGGACTCCCCCATGATGTCCATATACTATAATTGGACATAAGACATGCATAAAACTGCGCACTTTATAGAATATTAGCCCAAAATTACAACCATAACACAATGCAATTTTTAGATAATCACAATACAAATGATATACTTGTATAAAAGCACATAGGCTGTTTAAATGTAGTACAATAAAGTATTCTTATCTCAGTGCTTACAACATAGAGCTACATCAGAGATCAGTGCACTTCACATTGCATGAATCCAGATCTGTCACCAGTATCCCAAGCTATAGGACCAGAGGCAGAACTTGAACCTCCTCAGCCCTGATACAAAACCTGTGCTAGGTTCCCCAAACCAGCAGGTAGCATTTATAGTACTAGTATTCTCCTATGTTTTAGAAGGACTATTGCAATCCATAGAGCTCCAGGAACTAAATGCATTGCAATATCCACATCCTTGCTGGGGTTTCTTTTGCCTAATGGGGTCCTGATTAAAAAAAAGTAATACTTTTTGTAGGAGCCTTCCCATATCTGGTAAACAAAGGCTAAATAATTTCCATTTTTTACTTAATATTATTTGAGCTAGGTCTCTGGTCCTATACCACGTCTTGCAATGGTTGGTGTTACTGGTTGTTCAGACCCTCTAATGTAGGAATTTAATGTTAGTTCACGCTGATAAACAATTGTAAACTCAACGGCTCATCTGTAACGATTTTTCATATGATTCCAACTGGCACCAGAACCCTTCATTTGGTTCTATGGATGGTCGTACTGCTTTTACCATCTGCAAAATAAAAAATAGTATTTGCATGAGATTAAGAGTATATTAAAAATCTGGGATGTCATTACTATCACATTTATTATACTAGAAAAATATGGCTGCTTTTTTTCCAAAAACAGTGCCTCACCTGTCCACAGGCTAAGTGTTGTTTTGCAGTTCAGCCCCATTTACTTCAACGTACTGTAGCTTATCTGCAGTATCAGACATGACCCATAGAGAGGTGTTGTCTTGTCTTTCGAAGAAGGCAACCATGCTTTTCTAAACCCTAGAATTAACTTAGGATCAATTAACTAAACATATTATTTAAATGTGTTGTTTGGTGAGTGTTATGGTAATACACTTTACTAACCTATCTAACTAAGCAGGTAGATAGGTAGAGCCTGTCCATTACACCTATACTCAATGCGGTATGTAGAGCTGTACCATTTGCCAAAGGGGGTGGTCACTTTAAATGGCTGTATCTCTGGTTTTATACAACATACAAAAATGGTTTTGGTATCACTAAGCTGAGCTGAGATTCTCAACCAGGCATACAGCCATTTGAAGTGACCATCTTTGGCAAATAGTACAGCTCTAGAAAAAGGGAAGTAAGTAGGAAACACAGGGCCCCATAGCAAGCTTTTTACTGGGACCCCTCGGCCCCTCATACGTTATAAGGCCCTCTTTACTGTACCCCACATGGTATAATGCCCTCTTTACTGATCCTCCAACATAGTATATTACTCCTTTATTTGGAGTAAGTGCAAATAAGTGCCCATATTACAGGCTCCCATACAGTAAGTGCACATGTTACAGGCCCCCAAACAGTAAGTGCCCATGTTACAAGCTTCCATACAGTAAGTGCACATGTTACAGGCCCCCAAACAGTAAGCGTCCATGTTACAGGCTCCCATACAGTAACGTTGCTACCTACCAGCCTACCCCAGCAGACAATGGACAATTTTCACTTACCTATCCCCGTTCCTGCCCACAACCGCCTCCCCTTAGGCCTCTAGGGGCGCAGAATATTGCACCCTGACGCTGAAGAATGTCAGGACGCCTTGTGTGGGACATAATATGTGTTGCCCCCTGGAGACCTAAGTGGAGGTGGCCATGGTCAGGTGCAGGGATAGGTAAATGAAAATCTTCTGTTACTGCTGGAGTAATCCACAGACCACAGACAAGCGTGGCGCTATTTGTAATATTTAAATATCGGCAGACCATTTTTGCTGGTCTTGGACAACTGATTTTAGTATATTCCATGTAGGTTTATCTTAAAAGAGAAGTCAATGCTAAATTCAGAATCAGGTAAGATACTGATCTTCTTGGAATAGATCAACGTCACGTCAGGTGATGCAACCATGCAATTTAGTAACAGCAATGAAATGGTGGACTCTCATCTCTTCACAGATAAGCTTGAGATTGCTGACCTGAAAGGCGTCCTTAAGTGACATATTCCTGTATTTTATCAAGTAGGCAATACAGATGGTGGCAGAACGACTTCGCCCATGTTTGCAGTAGACCAGGCATTTCCCGCCACTTTTTATAGTACTGTCTATCAGCTCCACACACTGGTCAAAATAATCCGAGAGGTTTTGCAGTGGGTGATCAAACACCGGGATACGCAGAGTATGGACATCAAGGTCTGGGAATGGCTGTCTCCTGGAAACGTTGATGCAGCAAGTCACTCCTTCTGCTATCAGAAGATCCTTCTTGCAGGCAGTTCTAGCATTGGTGATTATTAAGGAATCTGTCACTTTAAACAGCTCTGACATGTCTCAAGGCTTCTCTGGTGCATGTCACAGAAAGTACATTCAATAAAAATCTTGAGGCGACATTTGTGAAAACTGCACAACAAATGCACCACTTCCTCTAGCTTTCTCCCAGCAAAGTCTTTAGGGGATATTTTAAGATCCTGACCTCTGACAAAAGCGCTCTGCTATGGAGAAGGAGCTACTTGATAAAAATAGACAGTGAGACATCCCTTTAATGAGAAACATTAGAAGTCCAAATACAAATAATGTGCCAGGCTACAGCCAACGCTACAAATCTAAGCGGCAATGGCGAGCTGGTGGGAACAGTATTGTCTAGCAAAGCCTTTTTTTTTTTGCAAATTTCTTTAAAAGACTTTCTTGTATCTTAAATATTTTTGTAAATACTATGTAAATTTAAATTTTTTAAAATAGAAAGCTAAGGCTCTGGTCACATCTGCGTTCAGTGACCATTCGGGGATTCGGTCCCCTATTACGCTTGAAAAATGTGGAGAGAAAAGTCCTGCAAGCAAGACTTTTCTCTCCGCATTTTCTGGGCAGAAACCCGGCGGACCCCATTATAGTCTATAGGATCTGCGGGTTTCTTCTTTTTAAGCGGATTGGGTTTTCGTTTTCCCCAAGCGGATCCAAAGAACAGAAACCTGAGCGCAGGTGTCAATCTAGAGTTACCGAGACTTACATTGGTAAAATAGGGAAATTTATGTCCTGCCCCAAAGTGTCCAAAGTGAGGGCAGCATTTGTAAGCTATGACCCTTTTCAGACCAGGGTAAGTTCAAAATGGCCAGAATTGATTCTGAAATTTGTGACTGTCCTGCAAATTAGGACATTTTTCAACTATGGTAAAAATTATCAGTGAAGAATCTGAAGTTGGTGAACCAGGACCAGCCTACTACTAAAATGAAATGTGTACCTACATAACCACACAACCTGGTACAGTAAGGAGAAACTGGTGAATGGAATTTGTAATAGGGGCCATCTGGTTCTGTCAAGGTGTCAGTACTATAAATAGAAGCCACAATGCTGATATAAGGGGTTGTCCTGCCAATAAAATGTACTTTTAAAATAGCTCAGAATAGTGAATAAACATAAAAAAATGACATAATCATCTCACCGATTCCCTGCTGTTCCAGTATTGCCCTGAGAGCTGACAGTTCTGTTTTAGCATATAATTCACCACCACTACTTATACTTTATATGAATTACTCACCTCTATATGGACCAGAATTAACGCCTGCCTCATACTGCTATGGCATTGCTCTTCTGCTCTATTGCTGCCTATTCTGGAGCTGCATTTTTGGGTGTGTCGAGTTTCTATGGCAAACAAGATGACCTGATATCGCCAATGGGTGCACCATGTTTAAAGGGGCATTACTGTACAAACCTTATCTGAACGTCAGATTAATGACCCCTGGCTGCTTCCAGTATTGCCTTGCTCCTTCCTCGCCCATTGTATTTTATGTCTATTATCTTATTATAATCTTCATTATTGATCTCAGCTTTGATCATATGGTATTTCGCCTATTTTTTACTTTCTTCCAGATACTGACCCATGGCAATTATGACCTACAGATTCACTCCAAAATAGATCCCTGCCTGACATCTTCTGCACAGCACCCGAAGCAGATTAATCAATATAACTGCACTTGTCACTTTTGTCAAAATGGCTGTAATAACTTACTTATATGGAAGTGACCAAGATGGTGACACTTTTATTGTATAACCTCTTTCACATTGACTAAACCAAGGCTGAGAATCCATCCCATTCTTCTTACACACATGGACAGAATTGTTGGTACCCCTCGTTTAATAAAAGAAAAACCCACAATGGTCACAGAAATAACTTGAATCTGACAAAAGTAATAATATATAAAAATTCTATGAAAATGAACAAATGAAAGTCAGACATTGCTTTTCAACCATGCTTCAACAGAATTTTTAAAAAAAAGAAAACTCATGAAACAGGCCTGGACAGAAATGATGGTTCCCTTAACTTAATATTTTGTTGCACAACCTTTTGAGGCAATCACTGCAATCAAACGATTCCTGTAACTGTCAATGAGACTTCTGCACCTCTCAACAGGTATTTTGGCCCACTCCTCATGAGCAAACTGCTCCAGTTGTCTCGGGTTTGAAGGGTGCCTTTTCCAGACGGCATGTTTCAGCTCCTTCCAAAGATGCTCAATAGTATTTAGGTCAGGGCTCATAGAAGGCCACTTCAGAATAGTCCAATGTTTTCCTCTTAGCCATTCTTGGGTGTTTTTAGCTGTGTGTTTTGGGTCATTATCTTGTTGCAAGACCCATGACCTGTGAGTGAGACCAAGCTTTCTGACACTGGGCAGCACATTTCTCTCTAGAATCCCTTGATAGTCTTGAGATTTCATTGTACCCTGCACAGATTCAAGACAGGGCCTCCTCCATGTTTCACAGTAGGGACAGTGTTCTTTTCAAGATATGCTTCATTTTTCCATCTGTGAACATAGAGCTGATGTGCCTTGCCAAAAATTTCGATTTTTGTCTCATTTGTCCATAGGACATTCTCTCAGAAGATTTGTGGCTTGTCAACATGTAGTTTGGCAAATTCCAGTCTGGCGTTTTTAAGTTATTTCTGTGACCATTGTGGGTTTTTCTTTCATTAAACAAGGGGTACCAACAATTTTGTCCACATGTGTATGAAGATTGAAGAATGGGATGGATTCTAAGCCTTGGTTTAGTCAACGTTAAAGTGGTTATACAATAAAAGTGTCACCATCTTGGTCACTTCCATAACATCCATTCCATATCACTTCTGAATCATACAGATATGATTTGCGGCTGGGGAAAAGAATTCTGTCCTAGAGGTGGCTACACACATAGACTTACATTTTATGGTTCTGCTGATTTCATGGGACTGCAGATCATCTAATGTATATTAAATGTTTAGCTGCCAATAGTTTTTATCCAAAGGCGCCCTCTACATAGTTTACATACAAATACAATGCAGAACCCATTAAGACTGACCTTATGGTTTAACAGGTGGACAGCTGGTGGAAAGAGGAAGCTCCAATGACTGAAAATGTTTACTAACTGTTTTCGTATTATCCAATGTCTCTCTGAATTAAACGTTTTGCATGAAATATTTACAGTGACATTGACATGTATTTTGGTCGGTATTTCGTATTAGTATTTATAAGCCAAAACCAGGAGAGGAAAATAAGCTGAGAAAAAGTACATTGGATAGATTTGCTAGTTTTCTGTGTTTTGCACCTACTCCTGGTTTTGGTTTAGGAATCCTGATGCAAAATACTGACCAGCATAAGCAAGTCAGAATGGTACCTAAACGGAAAACAATGCCATAGTACAAACACAGCCATAACAATGTGGCCATTGACTCTGTATACAAGGATAATTCAAATGTGATAACCGATATGGCTGCACTTCTTGTCACGGTTGTCAAAACGGCTGCTGCAACTAAATAGTACAATGTCTCTAAGTTTAACCAACACAATTCTCAGCTTTTAGCTACTCCTGTGCAGATTGATTTCAGAATTTTTCACACCTCCCAACTATCCCAGATTCAGCGGGACAGTCCAGGATTTTGGGTGATCTCAGTTAGTGGGGGGTAAGTCCTGTCTTCAACTCTATCTGGACACAAATAGAGTTGAGTACAATGGCGTACGAGAGCCATCAGCTCCCTATTTCACCATTGAGGCCCTATCACTACTACCAGCATCTTGGACGCAAGCAGACACCATGTGTGTCACTTTATCACGCCTGCTGTTCCCAAGCTACTGCAGAGACACAAGTGCTTTTCACTATTTGGGGGCCATGAAGGGGACATTATAATCTGTGGGTGTCACAAGGGAACATGAAAATTTGTGGGGGCCAAAATGAATTTGCTTAATACTTTGTGGGGGCCCACAAGGGAATATTATATTGAAAGGGGGCATAATAAATTATGGAGGGACTAAGGGGCATTATGCCATGTTGGGACCACTAACTAAAGGGCCTTTATACTGTCTGTGGGCCCAAAGAGACTGCATGGGATTGGACGTGGTCAAAGGGGGCATAAGCAGGGTTACGGTACATTCACAACTGGGCTCTTATCTGTTCTTCTGGTTTGTTGCTGGACCAGATAAACGGAAAAGTGGACAGCAATGGATCCCTTAATTGACAGGCACATACTAATCATCAGGGATCCCATTGTCTATAATTGGGTCCATCAGGTGTCCATTTTTTTTGTTAGTGAAATCACCGTCTGAAAAAAAAATGCAGCCTTGCAGGACTTTTTTTGTGTGGTGATTTCTGGCATTTACTGCAAAGGAGACTCCAAACAGAGACTTGGATGCAGGTGTGAATGTAGCCATAGTGATGTAGCTTGGCATACCTAAATCTGCAGCGGCTGTGCCACTCTAACATCTGGCAGATATCATTATATAACCATTATATTTATGGTCACTGAAGAGGGCACTCATTTCCTTTAAACTCCTTCAATATTAATGAAAGGAATACAATTGCTCAAGCAAACCACACACTATGGTATCAAGCACTAGTACCCAGGTAACCACTACCAGATCGACAGGAATCAAGTTTATTAACATACATGACGATGCTGGTGGCTTAAATCAGCTTAGGAACCGTATTGATAAAAGGCGAAGTGTGAATGATCAATAGCAGCGCTTGCAGCTAAGCAGAAAACCCTCCAAACTAGGAAACTTTGCCCTCATCCAAGATGGCCGATCCGCGCGTTAAACGTCACTGCTTTGCGGCTGTATCTATGGAGATGTGTCTGCCCGGATGTCTTTCGTAAACCCGTCGCACAGTTGACGTCACGCGTATCTATGGGAACCAGTGGTACAACTAACTAATGCTGCAGAATGGGAAAGTTCGTAGAGGAGATGGTGACCGGCTCATAGAGGTAAGTTATCTGCAGTGGTCTGCCATAGTCTGCCTGTGATAAGTGCATGCTGGAGATTAGGACAAGATGGCTCTTATTATACATCATTTATAATAATATTACTGTATATAGATCATAATTTACACCAATGGTCTCCAACCTGTGGTCCTTATACTGTTAGGGTATGCTGGGAGTTGTAGTTCTGGAACATCTGTAGACCACTGACATCATCCTGTGTACTATGAATATATATGTTATATATATATATATATACCACCAGTATATTACTTTATATTTCACTTTTACGTCCTTATGGCTTATTCTTGTTTTATATATGAATGAATATATATCATCCTCATCTGCATATATACAGTACATATTAGTATTTTACAAGTAAATATATTTAATTTTTTGTTATTTTTTTGTTATTTTTTTCTTTTCTATATTTCTTTATATTTTATATTCATATGTATTTTTTTAAATATTTTATGTTACATTATATATATTTCAGCGATACCTTTTACGCCTATGAACTCAGGTGGCTCAGTCATTCACTTACAATCCCACATGTGTTGTTCATGGCTGTACCCAACCTCTCAGTATACCTCAGTATAGCGGTAATATAGAAGACATGCGGCAGCGCCACCTTTCGTGTTTTTATCTTTTTATGCAAATATACAAAGTATCATCTTTATACAATGTATCACTTACAAGTTCTGAAGTGTCAAGCCAATCTCCATGCAGTACTCCTTCTAGAGGCATAACGTGAAGCCCCTGGGCCCCAATACAAAATTTATAATGGGGCCCCTACCTACTTACAGTAGGTGACATTAGGGATAGAGGCATATTTTATACGGCAAAAGGACCTTTGGGGCCCCTTCAGGCTCCAGGACCCGATAGCAACTGCTACCTCTGCACTCCTGGCTCCCTCACACCCTCAGACTTGGACAAGATGGGAACCCCTATAAAGTGCTCAAATCTCACACAAAATGCTAAAATCTCACACAACCCTTAGGTTATATCTGTGTGTTGGACACATATCTCAGCTCAAACATGGCTTGGCTAAACTGAACTCACAGCATCATAGATGACTAGGTGTTCAATTTCGCCAGTCTGCGGTCAGGCCATGACATGCGGCCGACACATAGACTGTGTTTTATGGTCCGAACTCCACTGTCTGAAATAGCCCTTACTGTGAGGACCACCATGTTTTAAAAGGAGCCTGCTAGTCCTGCTGATCAAAGATCTCCACACCATGCCTGGATGCAACCTTTGAACCTGATGTTCCTCATTTACATTAGAGAAGTGGACACACAACGTCCCAGGAGTAGTTTAGGCTAAGCCCCCACGTAATGAAACGCAGCAAAAAATGTTGTGAAAAAAACTGCGGTAGAAATCCAGCGTGTTTTTCCCGCAATGTTTTTCTATGCATTTTCGTAGAGTTCTTCACTTGTTTCCGCAGGTTTAATTGAAATGCTGGAATTTTCAAAAACTTTGGAATTTTTTGGAAAACGCAGCTTTTCTACAGTGAAGCTCATTCACTTTGCTGGTACTTTTAACACCTCATTTTTTGAATGTGGGGCTTCAGCCTTAGGGTGCTTTCAGACTTGTGTTGTTTCAACCGTCCTAGGAGCAGAAGAACCGATTAAACAATAAAGATGGATCTGTTCTATGACAGATAACAGCACATCTAGAAGGATGCCATTGACAATGTGTATCCCATTTGTCATCCCAAAATTTATGCTTGCAGGACTTTTTCATCCTCCAATAAAGATGTGCAAAAGCGAATCCCATCCACACTTTGCGGAAAAATATGCGCAGTGGACACACTGTGATTTCCAAAACTGTCGTGGTTTTGGAAATCGCAGCAGGTCAATTATACCTACAGAAACACCGATGGTTCCCCTATAGGTATAATGGAAGCAGAAAAACCACAGAGGAAAACTCTGCGGACTTTCTGTAAAAAGGACTGTGGGAAAAACCCGCAATGTGTTGCTGCCGCGGTTTTACCTGCAGCGCTTTTTTGCTGCAGCCCACTACGTGGGGCTTTAGCCTCAAAGCCTGTAGAAGCGCGGTCAAAGCCTGTAGAAGCGCGGTGGCTCGAAACGGCCCGTTGCTGTTTATTTGTCCACAGCTAACCTGTCTGCACCTTGTCGAATAAAGGAGAGTTTTTATATCTGGAACGTGTGCCCTACTCTTTTCAACTACAATTTAGCCTAAAGTAGTTTTATTGAGGAAAAACGGCACTGTCTGCAGAAGGCATAAAATCCCAGTGCAAGTCAGATCTTCTGTCTCTCTCTCAATCCTGCTTATCTCCATGTTATAATATAATAATAATAGTCCTTTAATAGTCCCACAATGGGGAAATTCAGTGTGTTACAGCAGCAAAGATAAGCAGATACAAATACAACATGTACAGGAATGTTCCAAGGTGAGAGGCATTACATTAATAGCAGACAGACAGATAGGACGTAGTAGGGGGGGGGGGGGGATATAACAGGCAGAGAGATATTTCAGTTCTCTGTGTGTAATGATCTCTGCTTAGGCCGATGTTGGTTGTACAGCCTAACCGCAGTGGGGAGGAAAGCCTTCCGATAGCGCTCCTTCTCACACTTAGGGTGGACCAGTCGGTCACTGACAGTACTGCCCAGCGCTATCACAGTCTCATGCATGGGATGGGACTTCTTCTTCCACATAGAGCTCACCACGGACAGTATCCTTCTGTCACCCACCACCTGCACTGGGTCCAGTGGGCTCCCCAGGACAGAGCTGGCCTTTATAATCAGCTTGTCAAGTTGTGCCCTGTCTTCTGTATATACAATAACACCTTAGCTCTGACCACTTACCAGTAGGTAATAATATGGAATCATATTGACTGCTCTTCTTATAATGAATATAATTTGTCTTCAGAAAAACTTTTACTGTGAATTGATTTTTGCAGATGTTGGGAAATCAAAGTTGGCTGTGCAAATGAGGCTTGTACTCGATCTATGAGATATGTAGTCACTGAAGGTAAACTAGGAGCCTTGGCTGTATCATGCATTAGGATGGGCTGGGGCTAGTTTTATATAGATTGTCATTACTTACATTAGTTCCTGTTCCCAGTATAACTCACAATCTATTCGCCCTGTCTCAGAGTCACACTAGGGCCAATTAACCTCTTCCTGCACCTTGACGTAATTTTATATCAAGGTGTCAAAGTAGCTGAAGCACTTAGGTTACATGCTCGTGACTAAGTGTGCAGGCTGAGGGGGGGGGGGATTTTAAATGTGTCAACCAAATGCCATCTACTTCCCCATTGAAGTTCGGCTCCTATCTGATGCCGCAGAGCAGGATAGGACCTGCCCTATAATAAATGGAATGGAGCATCAGGAGAGCGGCAGCCTGCACACTTGGTCATGTGTATGAGGCCTTACTGTACATCACAATGATAGTATGGGCTTAGAAGCTGTGCCACTGCCATCATCATAGGAGCCTGTTGGTTGCTGACAGCCAGGCTCCTGCTGTAAGAGCCAGAGATAACACTGATCTTAGCTGTTTAACCCTTTAGATATTGTAGTTAATCCTAAATCATTTGAGTAGAGTTGCATTCCTGTTTTTTTTTTCAGTAAACATGACGTCCATCTGAGAGAAGCAGCACCTCCCCTGACCACAGGTTGTGTATGGTATTGCAGCTAAGCTCCATTCACTTCAGTAGATCTGAGCTGCATACTACTCACAGACAGGTTTGGCACTGTTTTTGGAAAAAAGCAGACAAGTTTTTCTAATCCTAGAAACCCCTTTAAGATGATACTAGTTCTAGTGAACATATTCTGAGACAGCAGCGGTATGGTCTATGGTCTTTATAATATTTCCATGCTCTATCTAATACAGATTCTTGTAGGGAAGAAGACATGTCAGAGACGGATAGTGATATAAAGTCACAGGAAGAAGATGACAGTCCAGAAGTACAATTGGCAAAACTAAATTTGGATAATGTTGAAGAACTTGTAGATGCAAGCAGACAAGATGGAGCAAATCCAGAGGGAAGTAAGAAGGAGCCTGATGGTAATAACATGTCTGAAGACCTGAATGGGAATGAAGCCTTGATGGGATCCGATTGTCAACTAAGCTTAGATGAAGAAGAATTAGAAGAAGAAGATCTGGAGATTCAGCAGTGGTCTGATGGCTCCAGCTACAAAGGACATATGGCCATGAATCTAAAGGGAGGATGTGGGAAGTTTAAATGGGCCAATGGAGAGGTTGGTATCAGCATACCCCCCACTTGTCCCTCTTTTGGAGGGACAGTCCTTAATTTTGATCCAGTGCCTGCTGTCCCGCTTTGCTCTTTAAATTGTAAATAAACTGTCATACAAATTTTCTGACAGTATTTGTATCATTAATACATTTTGTAATAATACTTTATTAGTAAATTTTGGCTCCTTTCTATGAAATCCTCCATTTCTTACTCTTTCCCTTGCTTCTCTATTGAGGTCTGTCCCTTTCTTGCCTCTGTGTATGGTGTACGAACTTGTGTGTAATGAAGAGAAAATGATGGTGGGGGAGGGTCATTTATCTCAGGTATTATACAATGTAGAAGCTTGGCTTCTGGTGTCGTATGACAGAGGTGTAACATCCTTGCCCGGTCAGGCTTTGGCGCCATTCTCTGGCTGCATGCTGCAGGAGGAGTGTCTGGCTATGATTCCTTGTTTTTGGTTCTTCTGGTATTGTCTGAACACTGTCCTATTCCCTCACCTCTGTAATTTATTTTCTTCCACACCCATCTCTTTCACCTTGGTTTCCCTCTGCTCCTCTAATAGTTAATCCTAGCCTTACCTGTGTGATTGACAGCCTATCTTCCTATCAAATCTGGGTCGGGTTCTTCCTTCCTATTTATTGTTTGTTCACATTCACCTTGGCGCTTGCTATTGCCTTGTGCGTGCTGGCTATTTACTCTTTGCTGTTAGTTACCTCTATTCATATTCCTGACCTTTGGCTTTACTTTTGACAGTTCTCTTGGATTTGGATTCTGTACTGCACTGCTCGACTGATACCGACCCCTTGGCTAGCTGACCTCTCTTTTGTTGTTGTTTGTCTTGTCTGCGTTCTGTGTCATCCCTAAGAAGGGATTGACGACCAGATGTCTTCTGTCGCCTAGGACAGATTAGGCAAGTAGGCAGGGACGGGGGGGTGTTCAGTTTAGGGCTCACTGTCTTGTCGTGCCCCTCTCCCCAGGGTTCACCAGCAGCTACTGGGGAATTGCTCTTCTAGCAATTCCCTTACAAGAGGAGATTATAACTATATTATTTCATTAGTTGAACACATAGTTGGGATTGGGATGTTTATAAGCAGCTTCCCCCAATACTGACTGTATGTACAACTGATGATATCTCTGGAACTAATACAGGTCAAACTGCAACCTTACAGTCATGTGAAAGGTGAGAATCTCCTCTTTCATATGACACCAGAAGCACACTTCTACAATTTATAATTATTTGCAGTGAACCCCCCCCCCCCCCACACACACACACACACACACTTACACACAAGTCTGTACACCATACAGAGTGAGAAGCAGGGACAGCTCTCAATACAGAAGGAAAAGAGTAAGAAATGCAGGGTTTCACAGAAAGGAGCCAAAATCTGTTAATAAAGTATATAAAATTTACTTACAGTTTAAATATCCTTCTTTTTGATATTGGAAATAGATGTGCATTAATAAACTTGATTTTATTGTTCTAATCTAGAAACTATCTATCCATTGAGCCCATAGCTATATATAGTGTGCCATAATTTGGTGCATTTTAGACCTTAAAATGTCTATATTCAGGTATTGTTTATGCCAATATTTTAATAAAAACGTATTGAAGCAGAATTATATGCAAACATGTTTTAAGTTTTCACTCTTTGGGACACTTAAAGTTGAGAGGTATGGGTGTTGGACACAAAAAAAACTCAATCATTCAGCCTGGTAAAGTAAGAAGATAGCTGTGGAGTATACAGTGGCTTGTTACAAGACTGCAGGCCTAATAACATCATGAACCTTAGACCTCCAATTACTAATAATATTTTCAGCATTGAGTCCAGTTCAGTGGGGTTAGCGTACTAGCAATGTTATAATAACCTCTCTTAAAGAGGTTGTCCAGGAATTACAGTACTTGTGCAGGAGGTCAGGACAGGTGAAACATAAAAAAAAACCATACTCTTCTGTCGCTCCAGTGTCTCCCGCCACCGTCCAGTTGAGCGTATGCCGTCGTAAGTCCTCACCGGACGTGGCTGCTGAGGCCAGTTAGTGGCCTCAGTGGTCAAACCGGTGAAGTCACTCACATACGTCACCGGCTCCTTTCCCTAGGCTGCTGAGGCCAATAACTTGCGACTAGGTCTTACGGCAGAACAAGGGCTAATGCATGGACTAGATAGCGGTGGATTTTTTTCATCTTCCCCAGCCTCCTGACCAATGTATTGTAATTCCTGGACAGCCCCTTTAAACATTATATAGTAATACATTACATTTTCTCTTATTCTAGACCTATGTTGGTGAATTTTACAAGGATCATCACCATGGAAAGGGAATTTACACTTGGCCTGATGGTTCCAAGTTCACTGGCTCTTTTTATCTTAGCCGTAAAGAAGGTTACGGGACCATGGCGTTTACTGATGGCAGAAAATACCAGGTATTTACGTAGTAAGAATTCGCTGTACTAATGCAAGACAAATATTTCATCTTCTACCTGGAATAGTAGATTTGTCATTTCTATAAAGAGCTGTTCATTTCACTGTGTCAGCCCTCCTTTGCGGTATTCTCCTATCGAGGAGGTGTTTTATCCTTTTCTGCTCCACCTCTTCTTCTTTGTGTTATTCACTATTCACCCACATAAACTCCTTCCTCTTATAAAAGCCGTTCCTGCAGTTTTATAGATAGATTGTATTACATAACTCACAGCTTCTTCAGAACCTCTCTGTGGAGCTTAATGCAGCCATTAAAGTGTTAGCCACAGTGTCCCATTAAAGTGTCAAACAATAAAGTAGTGGGTAGTACAGGCATACCAGGCCCCTGCCAGGATACAATGGTGAACAATCCAGTTTCCCTTATATGTCCAAGAAAGCACAAAAAAGCAAAAAAGGAGCAAAGGTGTAAAATACTGTGTCATTGGACAAAGCAATATACCAATTGCAGCAGATTATAAATTATAAGTAGAAAGCACTGTTGCAAACAATAATAAAACTTAACATTTAATATTAGATATTAAAATACCAAAGTCCATAAGGCTGATTCAACCATCAAAAATTTGTCACTCTATAGAGTATAATGTTATAGCAAGTACATTTAAAATTACCACCATATAAAGTTGTATATCATGGCAGCCATATAAATAAGTAATGAAACGATCTTACCAATGTCTGAAGACGGGAGTAAATCAGCAGGTGAGGGTGCATCACAGGAGGAAGAAATCACAGTCCCTATTCCTCCCCCTAAAACAGTTACCCTTACACCCAAAATGACTCGTGGCAATCCGACTGTTGAATACAGTGGAATCTTGCGTTCTTTGTTATTGAAGGCCAAGACCTCGAAGTTGATTTCTGATAAGGAATTCGATTTTCTGATGCCTTTAACACCAGTAGAGGCAACTTTTTATTGTCTACCGAAGGTCCACAAAGGACTGTCCCCCCAAAAGGGACGGCCAATTGTCTCGGGTTTTAATAGTTTGTGCCAAAATGCTGGGATTTACTTGGACAACTTCCCTTCCTTCTTATGTACAGGACACCTCCGACTTACTTCGAAAGTTGGAGGGAATAACCCTTGATGATGGCATCATTCTGTGCTCTATTGATGTAGAGGCACTGTATTCATCGATACCACATCAATGGGGCTTAAAGGCAGTGGAACATTATCTGAGGTCACAAGGAAATCAGTACCGTGCCCACAGTCAAGTCATTTTGGATCTTTTGGAATTCTCTTTAACTCGTAACTTCTTTGTCTTTAATGGGAAACACTTCCACCAGCTCAGGGGCACTGCCATGGGTAATACATGTGCACCTACGTATGCAAATCTGCTCCTGGGCTAGTGGGAGGAGACTATGGTATTTTCAGAAGAGAGAGAGGACTTTGTTACCAGAATTGAACTGTGGGCACGGTACATTGACGATATTTTGGTCCTGTGGAGGGGTAGTGCAGAGTCCTTCTCATCATTTGTGAGGACTTTAAACGTGAATGAAATTAGTTTATCTTTCACATTTGAGGTGGGAGGCTCTACCCTCCCTTTCCTGGATGTATTGATTTCTAAGGGATATGGAGGTACACTGAATACTAAAGTATTCAGAAAGGCAACACCAATTCCTTCCTTCAGTGGAGTAGTAATCATCCTTACCCACTGAAGAGGGGAATCCCTCGTGGCCAATACCTGAGACTTAGAAGAAACTGTTCGGGGGGACAGGACTTTGTGGACCAAGCTGCTGATCTTAGATCAAGATTTATTAGACGTGGTTATCCTGACAGGATTTTGAGAGAAGCATATAAGTCTTCCCTGAAATGTGACCGCACCCAAGCTAAAAAAGAAAAACAAATTAGCTCAGAAAAAACTGTCTGTTTAATCGGAACTTTTGATAATGGGGCGTCACAAGTGCGTGAGGTTTTACAACGCCATTGGGACATTTTAACCATGGACCCTGAAATTAAGGCAGTTGTAAGTGAGAGACCGCAGATCACTTTCAGGAGAGGAAGATCTTTGAAAGATCGCTTAGTTCATAGCCATTTGGATGCACAAAAGACGACATTGTGGCTCTCTCCACCGAAAGGATGTTTTAAATGTAGTGGTTGTTCTTCATGTCCATTTTTACAGGTAGGTCGGCAATTTTTTTCAGAAAATTTTAAAACTGCTTTTGAAATAAAACATTTTATTTCCTGCCGTTCAAAGGGAGTGATCTCTAAGATCACCTGCCAGTGTAAGTTGGAATATGTTGGGAAAACTAACCGAGAGTTGAGGAAAAGAATTGGGGAGCATCTTGGGGATATACGGAACGAACAGGACACCCCAGTGGCAAGACATGTTAATTCTTGCCACGGGGGGAATGCAAACTGCCTGTGATTTACTGGTATTGACTTGGTAAAATCTCATCCAAGAGGGGGAGATTGGCATAAGATGACACTACAGTGTGAGGCAAAATGGATATTTAAATTAAAAACTGAGATTCCAAATGGGCTTAATGAGCGGCTAAATTTTTGCTGCTTTATCTGACCCTTCCCTCCTTTCTTTGTTTTTTCTTCCCCTTATTTTTATCCTCTTTTAATCCTCTTTTTTATCCTCCTCTTTCCATTGGATAAAACTAACTATATAAATAAAATCCTTGGATCCGTTGGCTTAATATCTATGAGCGTTTTGTTGCCTAGCAATCGTTGCCGGGTTGCCGGGTGACTGTGGGACGTGCCTCTGGTTTTGGATGTATAGTAGCGCTAGGATAAGGTGATTGAACACTCCTCTTAGCCGATATGCATATGAGGGTTGTGTTTAAAAGATTATCTTATTGCGCATGCTCGTTCTCAGTGGGTTGTGATTGGCCTGAGTTCAGCAGAGTTTGCGCATGCGCAATATCTTCATTTCACGTTTGCGCATATTGATGTAATAGATGTATCGTCTCTAGTATACTAGAGATGACGCGGTCCCGTAAATGACGTCATTAGTGCGCACCGATTTTAGCGCAGTTTTCGAACATCATCTATGAGTTAGTGGGTGGAGTCCATTACTATATAACTTGTCTTAGGATGTTTGGATGTTGCTACCATTGTCACTACATGGAGTTAGATAGCTTTTTTCCTCCATTGTGGGGTTTTATTTGCTTTGCTTTACCACTGTAGGCAGCACTTATTTATTTTGCTTTACCACTGTAGACAGCATTTTTTGGAGTTTATGAGTAGTCTATAAAGTCCCTTGATGATTGGTGCGTTACTGTACCAGGAAACGCGTAGGAACTAGGGATAAATAGGGTCACCTTTAGAGACAGTTTGGTACTGCCCTTGTTAGGGTGGGAGTCATTTTGGGTGTAAGGGTAAGTGTTTTAGGGGGAGGAATAGGGACTGTGATTTCTTCCTCCTGTGATGCACCCCCACCTGCTGATTTACTCCCGTCTTCAGACATTGGTAAGATCGTTTCATTACTTATTTATATGGCTGCCATGATATACAACTTTATATGGTGGTAATTTTATATGTACTTGCTATAACATTATACTCTATAGAGTGACAAATTTTTGATGGTTGAATCAGCCTTATGGACTTTGGTATTTTAATATCTAATATTAAATGTTAAGTTTTATTATTGTTTGCAACAGTGCTTTCTACTTATGTCCAAGAAAGAGAAGTGTTTTGGCAACATCCTAAGAAATTGGTCCTTTTTTGGCCCCAGACCATAGACACCATGTATCAATCCATACCTAGGCTTCTTTCACACTTGTACATTGCCTCCTGCAAACATGTCTTGTGTGCTCTCCTCCTTACATCCTGTGTGATCAGCCCTCACTGATAACTTGGATGCTTTCCTTCTTCTCTATTCTCTAATCTGTGTAAACCCCCTGAGAGCAGGGAGAAGGGGAGCAGAGAGAACCCACATAGCCAGGAGCAATGGTTTGTTGGACCCATGTCAGATTCTGCAGGGCAGCCAGCCAGGATTGACACAGACCACAGCCGCAAAATGGTACTGACAGAGAGATGATTCTGCTTCGTGTAATCCGTGATTTTGAGGTTAGGTGCTCTTATATTACTCATTGGAGTGTATATTGTAAGATGGCCCACATTCTTGCAATTTAGCTGCTGGAGAACCTCTTTGAGAAGAAAAAGGACGTCAGTTCTCCTTCAAGAACAGTTTCTGCAGCAGCAGTGCATTATATACTGTAGTTTGATGCTAGAAATTCTAAGAATATTTGGCGTCATCAGATTACCCACATTGCTGACATCAAATGTTCGTATAATATACATAACATATATCTAATAATATCTCTAATACAAAACATCTTTTTTTCTGGTGTAATTGTGGACTCTATTCTGCCTGATGAATAGTCAGGGTGTATGACATATCTCACTCTCCTTTTGGCAGGGCCTTTACAAGGCAGATACGCGTTTTGGACCAGGTATTGAAAGTTACAGTGATGGCTGCCAGGATGTTGGTATCTGGATGGGTCACCATTTGTTCAGACTATGTACTCTGGTACCTGGATCTGTCACCATGTCGTCTTTCCCAGAATTTTGTCCTAAGTTTAATGAGGATTTTCGTACTATTAAATATGACTCTTCAGAGCTCCCAGAAAGACAACTGGAGGATCCATTTGAGTTTAGGTACAAAATCCTACTCGAAGAGGACAGTTTTACTCTCCCCGATAAGATCTACTCCTACTCTTTAGATACAGACCACCTTCCCATCACTCGCTCTCAGCACACTGAGTTTGACAGCCACTTCTATAGAGATAGTAACATACAAGAGGAGTCTGATAACTACACATCTAACAGTGTGCACACAGCCGGAAGCATGAAGGACGTCTATCTGCATGTAAGCAAACACAGGTATGTATAGAAAATCAAGCCTACTAATAACTGGCCATACTCATTAGATATGTGCTGGTGGATCCTGCTTATTATGACTGATCAGACGGCAATTTAATCTGTCTCTATTCTCAAGAATTTGTCAGGTTGGACTTTAACCCATCCAATTTTTTTTTTCCAGTACATAAGAAGCACTAGAAGTGACTATCTGTAGCTTATTGCACCCCCTACTGAAATAACACATGACAGGTGATACCTGCTAGAACCAGGGCTGTGGTTTTGGGTAGAGTCAGAAAAACTGACTGACTTCAAAATCAAATGATTAATTATGTTATATTAAAGTATATTATATAATTATTAATATTGTATAATTAATTAGATGTATAGTTTGTTGCATATTTATTTTCTTAGGAATTCAATCACTATTTTTTTACTGAATTTACAGAAACTTTACTGCTTCTGTCTGACCTTGGCTGTCAGGAGTTGGAGTCGGTGATTTGGCCTACCAGCTCCACTACTCTGATCAGAACATTGGGGGTCTGACTGCTGATACCCCTACTAATTACTAGCAAGAGTCATCTCAGTCTACGTAATCCCCAGATGCAAGACCAGAGGGAGTTTGAATGGAGCAGTAGTCAAAAATGCACCCTGACACTCCATCCAGTGTCTATGTCACTGGCGCTGTGCTGGGCTGTCTCATAAGTGCTATAGATATGGTCATGCAGTTGCCCTGTTTTGGCAATTGAAGGTGGTCCCACCAATATATTGCTGTGGTTAGGTGATCATTTCTTTTAAGCTGAATACTCCTTTGAGGATAGTCTGAAAATCGTGATCATTCAGTGTAAATGTGAATAGGCTGAAACAACATGCAGTAAGTAAATAAATGTGATACATGGTAAGTAAAACAAAGCATATCCAAAGATATTCAACATGTAGCGTCATAGACATGCCCTCATGGACATAAAAATAGCTCAATGCTTATATACCCTCTTTTTATCTTTGCATTCCTTTAGAAACACACCAGAACATTTTGACTGGCAGATGTGCTCAGTTATGAGGAATGAGCGGGAAAAATTTGATCCAAAGGGTCCCCGTGAGTGTTCTGCTGAGCGACTCATTGAGATGGCAGGGTTGGGAGATTTGGAGACTGTGTCTACAATCCTAAGACATAATCTAGCGCATGTTGATGTGTCTGATAATAACGGACAGACTGCTCTACATGCCGCAACTGTGAGTAGCCATCTGGGTTTCTTACTTTTGACAATTGTGTTCTTAATATGTATTATAATATATATCTGGTGTCCATTTTTGAAGTTTAGTTACTATTAGTATATGAGCAATGTAAATGATAAATCGGATTAGTTAAAATAATCTCTCATTTTAACAGTAAAATGTTATGCCGTGTTTCCGTGTACCGGTATGTTATGTTCTGTATGTGTTATATACAGATATCTGCTAGGGCATTCTTAAAGAGAACGGTCTGCTCTCCTGACATGTCTATTTCAGTAACTACTTGTATTCCTCATGAAATTACAGTTCTGTAGCATCTTTTCCCATAACTCCCAGCTAGAGCTATTCTCTAAAATACCATAGGAACATAGGTCTAGGAAGGACTTGTCTGCTTGGGACCCAGGTCACAAAGCCAAGACAAGTATAAGACACCAGTTGCAATTGCAGATATAAAGAACAAAATCAGTTACCTTAAGGAGAACTAAGAGAGTAATAAACAAGCCGAGGTCACTGCAGGAGTGTATGGAGTAGCCAAAAAAAGTATCAGAGTCAGTAGTCAACGTCCAAGCTGAAATCAAATCCAAGAAGTCACAATAATGTCCAAATTAGAAGTAAAGGGGTAAACCAGGAGAACAAGCCAGAAATCAGAACCAGAGATCAGAAATAAACAAGTTTTCTTAAGTAGAGTAAGAGCCCAGCTGCACAAGACAATCACAGGCACAAGACTGAGCTTCAGCAAGGATTAAATGCCCCACCATAACTCTAAATTGGAAGATGATGCAGATCTCTGATTGGGTCTGCGTCTTAAAGTTCTGACAGGCTTTGCAGACCCAAGAATAGTTTGGTGGTCACGGACATCTTATGGAGGCGACTGCATACAGGAGCTAGTACGCTGGGATTCCTGCCATCTGTGCTGTTCTGCCCCTCTGTTATTCCTCCTAGTAGTCTATGAATAAATCAACAACTGGATGTTACTGATTGGGGTTGTGTTCTTACATACTCTTACATTGTCCAGTTAAAGCTTGCAGTGTCAGACTCTTTAGGGACACACCCATTTGACAATGGTAACACCATCTATTTAGAAATATTCAGGAGTAATAACAGAGGAGCAGCACAACATAGAGTTAGGACAAAAAATTCCAGTATTATTATTCCATGGGGAATACATGTATTTACTAAAACTGACATGTCAGACACGTTGCGGCTTAGCCTAGTCTTATCATATTGTACAGTTTCTTGTCCTTTACTATTACAGCGGAGCGGCGATTACGGTAAACGTGTTCACAACAGCAAGGCTTGTTTATTGGGTCCACTGTCGCTATAAATAATTTCTGATGTGTGAATTGCGATATAGTATGCTAACACGTCGTCTTTCAGGTAAATGGCCATAATAACATCATTAACCTTCTTCTTGACAATGGCGCGGATGTTAACAAGACTAATGATGAAGGACTATCTGCTTTGTCCTTGTGCCTGATGCTTTTCTACAGCACAAAGTCGTTCTGGTCTAATGTAGCTGAGCGCAATTTCACCGAGAACAAGGTCAGTGTCATTTCCCATACTATTACATAGGAACCAGTGTAATATACTGCCATCAGTACTGTCAGCATGAGCGCACAGAAGGAGCGCCACATATCTATCATGTCAGAACAGAAAAACTGGAGTCCTTGCCACCTATGTGGTCGAAGAAATTCTAATGTGTGTATAGTGTGTGAAGAAAGAGGCTATTTTTTTCCAATATGCGTAAAAATGATGCCATTACTACTTGCCATATAGTTGTTATTATAGCTGGTTGTCACTAGTAACTATATATTATACATACATCTTGGAGTGTTGAATCAAGTCAAATGTGCAGGGAAGATATTTTGTAACTTTAAGTATTATAGTGGTGTTTTCAAGAAGTTATATAATATACAATAATACTTGCCCAGATAATGGTGCACAAAATGCAGATTATTTGTGAATACTGTGCTCAGAATATTGTGGCCACCGGACAGTAATGTGTCGCTTAGTCAGAAATACATGCTTTCATTGTGTTTCACTTGCTCAAGCCAAGTTGCTGAAAACTGCATTGTGAAACCATAGCAATTCACTGCAAGGCCGGTGCTTACAACAAATCCCATCCACACATTGCAGAAAAATACGCACAGCGGATATGCTACTATTTCCAAAACCGTCCCATTTTTGGAAAGTGTAGCATGTTAATTATACATATGGAAATGCCGGCGGTTTCCCTAGAGGTATAATTAAAGCAGAAGGTCCGCAGAGGAAAACTCTGCAGACTTTCCGTGAGAAGCGCTGCGGTAAAAACCGCAATGCGTTTCCGCCGCACTTTTTCCCTCATCACTTTTTTACTGTGGCCTGCTACGTGGGGCCTTATTTTAAAACTATGTGAACAATAACCCCCAAATCTGCAGGATGTAATGGTCCCTTAGTATGCCTGATGCACATGACATTGGGGGGATACATCAAGACCAGAGTATTGTAGGCACTTATCCTCTGCGCTGTTTCACCTAGGTACAAATTTACAGCAACTGTCAGGCTACTGTAGATTCTGATATCATTTAGGTCTCACAGATACAAAGTGGCCGTAAAAAAAATGGCTGATGAATCTGTTTTTCATAACAGTTTTTTTCAGTGAGGGTACTTTGAGACATTGTGGTAAAATGAAATTTATTTGCTGCAGTTACTGCAAAATCACAAGATGCTGCTTGTTTGCTGCCATTTTGCAAAAACTGTAGTTTGGCTGAATGTGATCTGTGTAAGGCTACGTTCACATTACCGTTATTAATGCATAGGATGACAGCAATGAACATTAACAGTAGCCCCCTCTGACTGTTTCCATTCCCATTGACTCCAATGTAAAGAACATGTAGGACACTTTCTTTCGTCACTTTTTCTTCTGTCAGAAAAGTAAAAAACATGACTGAAGAAAGCTTCCGTCATGTTTCTTACATTGGGGTGAATGCAGAGGGGCACCCAACGAAGGGGGCTCCATCTACATCTGTCATTGTAATGTAATGTCCATTGCTGTAATCCTGTGATGGAAGAGAACAATGGACATAAAATAATGGTAGTGTGAACCTAGCCTTATACATTGTTGTGTCCTTTGATTTGGCAGCGTTGGATGTCCATACGTCCTAAGTGTAAATTCACATGTGGCAGATTGTTTGCAGAGATTTCTTTACCTGCCTCATTCATCCAAATGGGGATTGCAGAAAATCAATATGTTTGCCACCATAAAACCCCTGATTTTTAGTCACATGAAATGAAACTTTATTACCCTGGGCCTTCACTAAGAAGCAGACAGCATGCAGGTATATGGACCAGAGAAAGCAATGAAGAGGCCACAGTTCTCGTTCATGACTGGAATAGATTTTATTTCTGGCGTATGGGACCTCCTATGGTGCCCCAAAATTATTAATAATTCTGACAAATCTGCCGTCGGTGCAGGCAATATTGAGACCAGCGCACACCACATCCATCTTAATAAATTCCCTTCAGTAACTGCAATCTTTGGAAAGGTCTTCATGTAGCAAGTAATTCACAATGTTGGACATATGGCTACCAATAATGTATAATGTAATGACCTGTCTCTGGTGTCATGTATAGTAGTGTTCACCGCATTGTAGTGCATTACATATTAACATATTACAGTCATGAATGGTTGATGTTCACAGGTTATAATGAATTATCACATCTATGGTCATCTATTAGTATGGCGGCGTCTTTATTTTGTACTAATCTTATTCTGACGTCTTATTTACAATGCAGCAAGGAAAAGATAACCTTACACTGAACAGCATTGAAAGTGAGAGCTGTGTTGTGAATGGGAAGGACATGGAGAAGTCTGGTGAAATGTCTCCTGTATCTGATGAATCACTCCATTACAAGAGTTTAGAAAGTGAGGAAGAGGAGCCCATTGTTGATCATCACAGGTAGTCTGAAACCTGTACTTGGTTATATAGTGAGATACATATTTAAAGGGGTTGTCTGACTTTTATTTTATTAACTGTCTGTAGAATAGGCCAACATCAACATTGTATGACCGGTGGGGGTCTGACACTCCAAGCCCCAAGCCTGACCTATCACTAGAATGAAGGGTCCGCAGCTGGATGGCTGCACCCCTGCATTGTACATACACATACTTGGATGTGGTTGCACTTAGTAGTGCAGCTCTGTCCATTCAGATGAATGATGCTAAGTCAGGCTGAGCTGCAGTACGAGGCACAACCATATACATCTGTACAGCGTGGTGTCGGGATGTTTTGTTGATTGGTGGGGTTCCCAGGGATCAGACCGCCCACACATCATACATTTAGCCTATGTCATGGATAAGCTATATCTTAAAGTGCCAAATAACCCTAATGTGTGCTGTATCATCGATCGAGGAGACATGTTCTCTATCTAGATTGGGAAAAGATTGGTTATTAATACTAGTGGTGGCATGAGGAGTAAATGGCATTGGCTGCTACCAAACCACTTACCCCTACTGAAACTTAAGTATAGTGTCAATCCAGCTTGTGAGATAGACTGGTTACCATGTATACACTAAAATCAACCGGAGGTTATTATGTAGCATCTGTATAGCAACAAGTTGCACTCAGATTTTTTAAGCTGAAGACCAAACTGGCGCTAAACTGGGGACAAAGGAGGGGCAAGGAGGATTGGCAGTACTCAAACCAAGTCATGCTCCTTATATTGTAAATCACGTGTATGTCATAGAAAGTCACTTTATTTTATGGGGGTTATAATATGTGGCTTTTCCATATACACCATGAGGGCATATGGATGTGACTCCTCTCCATTAATCAGAGCAGAGGGGCACTAACTAAAAAAGCTCTCGGACTGACACTAATCTATCATTCCTCCCATTTATATTTCCTGACCTAGACAATAATACTAGGAATCCGGTCACCAACTTTCTTCTGTGACAACTTACAAGAGTTTTTGGTAATATTAGTATTCATTCATCTAGGAATAAAAATCTAAGATCGACCATGAACCTGCTTCTCCTGCGAGGTGCTGACCCTAATCTATCCACTATTGCTATGAATGCACTTTTCTTTGCCATTAAAGCTGCCGATGTCAGCACTGTTCAGCTTCTGCTGGAATGTGGAGCCAGGACTGATGTCCGATTGAAGACACAGGTAATATATATAATATAGAGCCTCCTCAAGTTATCCCATTACAAGATTACAGATAGTATAGCTTGAAGCTCCTGGGTCTCAGTGCAAAATCTGTACCAGTGCTGTCAAATACCATTAATAGTATTGATGCCCTCATGTGTGGCAGAGATACAATATATACCAGGGGATTTATTCTGGAAACAGTATTTCTAAAAATGGCAAATATATCTGTATGTTTATAGGTGGGGGGAGGGGGGTAATTTCTATTGTACCAGTGAGTGGTGAAGTCTTTGGTTAAGGCCTCATGCACATGACCATTGTTTTTCATAGCTAGCACACTGACCCATTCATTTCTATGGCCCCATACACACGACCATGTATTTTCACGGTCCCATGTATGGGGCTGTGAGCAAAACTCAGGACAGGTCCGATTCCCATCCATTTTGCGGCCCATGCTCACTGACCTCAAAAGAATGGGGCCATGGAGGCATTGCTGGCACACAGATGTCATCCATGTGCTGTCCGTGCCAATCAATCACAGCTCGGTGACACGAACATGGTCATGTGCATGTCACCTAACTGTTTGCTCAGCGGACACCCTTACTCATCATCACATTTAATAGAGGGTTTGTAAAAATAGTCTAATATCGTATTTCATTGGATAGTGTGTAAATTTAGTTAAAGAGGAGCTGTCACCTATTAAAGTGCCTAATGACATCCATCATCTATTAGGCGCTTTCACTCTGAGCAATTTGGTGTTTTCTATAACCAAATCTGTTCAACCATTCCAGAGATATAAGCCCTTCTAGTGTTGATGTTAATCAATTATAGAATTTTATCAATTAAATTAATAAGGCTAATGCACATGGGAGAGATTAGTGCGCCACTTGCACTCTGCTAGTAGTAAAGGGATTGTTTCACCATTAAATATCACATTCATTGTGTAGATCATAAAAATTGACCCTTTTTTTGCCATTTACATGCTGTAATAAACAGTCCATTGAAGAAGTCTGACAAGTGCACGTCCACCTAATAAGCTGCTGGTGGACACACATGCTCAGTCACTCTCCCCACAACCAGGTATCTGCATAGTGATTCTCTTTTCACTGCAGAGCAGCCAATACAAATAGCTGTCTGTCTTTCATGTTTCAGATAGAGCAGAACTTCTGCAGAAACTCCTTCTGTAGGGAAAGTATGAAGGGACTGTTGTATATTGTCAGCTGCCTGGGGGAAAGGAGACTGATTCTGACCATACCAGTACAGAGTAGTAACAGCACCAAGGGGGTCACAATTTTATGCTATTATTTTAAAAGAACTCTTAACATTTATAATGCTAGAATTAAGGATTTTCGGTGTCTTCAACACTTAACTGCTCTCATATCCAATAATGTGGATAGGTTTGATGCGGTCTGGTGCCCTTTGGACGCCTTTTGTATTACTGATAATCTGTAATATCTGTAAACCTGATGCTACATACCATACCTACCCCCTCACCTCCCAGCCTGTGGTTCCCTTTTGTTCCTGTCTTTCTTTTCTTTTTTGTTCTCATTTTGTATTAATTTTATATTTTTGTTCTTATTTTTCTTATTTAGTTTTTTTATTATTTCTTTTTTCCTATTTGCTTGCTCAGATTTTACTATAATATGCTGTTTATATTTTCAATTCTTAATGTTAACTATGTGCTTAGGATCTTTTTTTCCTTTGTGCACAGATTCTGATAGGACAGCAATGTTCCTATGGCTGCTTTGTTATAACCGATGTATTGTGCGGATGAATAAGTCCTGCACGCAACATTTTTTTCGCCTGTTGCTTTCAATATAAAAACAATGACACCTGGTGAGGTGGACCCCATTATAGTCAATGAGTTTCCATCGGGCTTCTTATGTGTCTGCTGTTTTAGCAGTCCGCCTGTCCGGGCCAGAACAGAGGACAGCCTGAAACTAGCATTAGAGGACATTTGGTATGACATTGATTCCTTGAATTACCCCTTCAATAAACCCCCATTATTTCTTTTTTCCTTCTCTATCTACTTTTCTGTTGCGAGGCGTCTCTATCTTCCGTCTGTATTCTGCATTACAATTCAGGCTAGGTTATTGACCTATATAAAATTGCTTTGTCAAAAGACACACCATGGTCATTAGTTATTAACATGTAATATCTGAATGGCTGACGGTGATATGGTTGGCCGCTAAATCCCATTATTAGAAAATATTAAGTGCTGTGATGGGAATTATTGGACTGTTCAGCATAATTACCTGTAAGGACAGATTGCCATCTCCTCTTCCCATTACACTCTATAGACTTTGCTGCCAGCTCAACATATTTTTGATCAATGACTTGTTCTGTTCATTAGTCGTCGGCATAACTTGTCCCATATAGATAATTCTGACGGTGATGAATACGTTTATTAAATCACATGCTTTTCTTCTCCTGTCCCAGTTCTCAATCAATAATCGTCTCATCACCGTGCGGATCATCATTGCCTGCTGAGTATTTCTGCAGATGTAATTTAGCCGAGGAGATGACAGAGTGATGTCTTGGGTTTGTTATGCTCAGTTAGGGATAATGTGACAATATATTTTATTCCACAGCATGGCTCCCTTACCCCTCTGCACATAGCAGCAGCCCTGCCAGTGGCTGAAGGCATCCGGATCACAGAGATTTTGCTGCATGTTGCCTCGGATCCGAATGCCAGCGCTGAGGATGAGGACTACATGTATGATCATGACAGGGTATGGTATATCAGCTCTGCTTATCCTCACGGGGACGTCTCATTAGTGTGCAGCAGATAAATATAGCATACAGCATAAAGACACGTCTGTCACGTAAAGATGGAGCACACAGCTCAAATGTTCCTTGGAGATTTTCTTGTGTTCATTCTTAGAAGATCTGTGGTGGCTACGGTTGGTCTCCATCAATGAACACAGATTAGTGTCAAATAAACCTAGTGTTTGTCAGCAGATAAAGCTCCCAGAGAACAGTGTTGTGCGCAGTTTGTAGGCTCCATGAGTATTTGATTCTTCTTTTTGGTGTCGTGTCTACTCAATACTAATCTCTATAGATTAACCCTGTTGGAAGACCTGTCAGGCTGTCATCTGTGTCGCCATCCTCTTGATACATGGCACACTATTTTACTACAATACTGTAGAAATGTGCAATATTTTTTACATTGGTTTTAGCATCTCCACTTGCTCTAATATTCAAGCAGCAGATCAATTTTTTACTTGAATACATATAAATTTTTCATCTAATCTCTATGGATTATCAGTGAAAAACAATGAAGTTGTCAGGTGGTAACAATGACAGTTACACATTTATATGAATTGCCTTAAAGTGAACTTGAGAAATGATTTCTGCTGCCTTATCTGACAGAAAGATATGATGTAGGGAGAGAAGCTGAGCTCTGTGATATATAGGTTTATATGATAGAGGGAGAGAAGCTGAGCTCTGTGATATATAGGATTATATGATAGAGGGAGAGAAGCTGAGCTCTGTGATATATAGGATTATAGGATAGAGGAGAGAGCCTGAGCTCTGTGATCATATAGGTTTATATGATAGAGGGAGAGAAGCTGAGCTCTGTGATATATAGGGTTATATGATAGAGGAGAGAAGCTGAGCTCTGTGATATATAGGTTTATATGATAGAGGGAGAGAAGCTGAGCTCTGTGATATATAGGGTTATATGTTAGAGGAGAGAAGCTGAGCTCTGTGATATATAGGGTTATATGATAGAGGAGAGAAGCTGAGCTCTATGATATATAGGGTTATATGATAGAGGGAGAGAAGCCGAGCTCTGTGATATATAGGGTTATATGATAGAGGAGAGAAGCTGAACTTTGTGATATATAGGTTTATATGATAGAGGGGAGAAGCTGAGCTCTGTGATATATAGGGTTATATGATAGAGGAGAGAAGCTGAGCTCTGTGATATATAGGGTTATATGATAGAGGAGAGAAGCTGAGCTCTGTGATATATAGGGTTATAGGATAGAGGAGAGAGGCTGAGCTCTGTGATCATATAGGTTTATATGATAGAGGAGAGAAGCTGAGCTCTGTGATATATAGGGTTATAGGATAGAGGAGAGAAGCTGAGCTTTGTGATATATAGGGTTATATGATAGAGGGAGAGAAGCTGAGCTCTGTGATATATAGGGTTATATGATAGAGGAGAGAAGCCGAGCTCTGTGATATATAGGGTTATATGATAGAGGAGAGAAGCTGAGCTCTATGATATATAGGGTTATATGATAGAGGGAGAGAAGCTGAGCCTGTGATATAGGGTTATATGTAGAGGGGAGGGGGGGGGCTCTGTGATATATAGGGTTATATGATAGAGGAGAGAAGCTGAACTCTGTGATATATAGGTTTATATGATAGAGGAGAGAGGCTGAGCTCTGTGATCATATAGGTTTATATGATAGCGGTAGAGAAGCTGAGCTCTGTGATATATAGGGTTATATGATAGAGGGAGAGAAGCTGAGCTCTGTGATATATAGGGTTATATGATAGAGGAGAGAAGCTGAGCTCTGTGATATATATGTTTATATGATAGAGCAGAGAGGCTGAGCTCTGTGATATATAGGGTTATATGATAGAGGAGAGAAGCCGAGCTCTGTGATATATAGGGTTATATGATAGAGGAGAGAAGCTGAGCTCTGTGATATATAGGTTTATATGATAGAGGAGAGAAGCTGAGCTCTGTGATATATAGGTATATATGATAGAGGAGAGAAGCTGAGCTCTGTGATATATAGCTATATATGATAGAGGGGAGAAGCTGAGCTCTGTGATATATAGGTTTATATGATAGAGGAGAGAAGCTGAGCTCTGTGATATATAGGTATATATGATAGAGGAGAGAAACTGAGCTCTGTGATATATAGCTATATATGATAGAGGGGAGAAGCTGAGCTCTGTGATATATAGGTATATATGATAGAGGAGAGAAGCTGAACTCTGTGATATATAGGTATATATGATAGAGGAGAGAAGCTGAGCTCTGTGATATATAGGTATAAGGTATATATGATAGAGGAGAGAAGCTGAGCGCTGTGATATATAGGTTTATATGATTTGGAAAAGGATTTCTGAATACAAAGAGGAATAAATCCTGCCAAGACTTCTAGTTTAGACAGTGACAGTCTTCTGTGTACACACACTGATACAGGGAGAGCTGTCAATCACTGTGTGTGGGCGGAGTAATGAGGACTCTCACTGTCTCGTAGGAGTCCTGTCAGGATTTTCTCTTCTCCAAATCATACACCACTGCTATCCATCAGTCTCTCCAGACTAGAGTTTTTATGAGGCTTAACCTTATGCCCAGTTGCAGGAGACTCAAGTGGAATATTGATACTAAGAATTTAAGAAACTTGTACTATATCTTATGCTAGGTTCACACCTGCATTCCTGCTTGTGGACCCCCGAACGGAAACCTAATCCACTTAAAAAAGCAGCTACCTGTGGAAACCCGTGGACCCCATAGACTATAATGGGGTCCGCCCGATTTCTGCCCAAAAAGGCTTGCAGGACTTTTCTCTCCGCATTTTTTAACCTGTGCTACCCCGAACGTAGATGAAGCGCAGGTGTGAACCTAGCATAAGAGGAAAATGCATCTCCTTCCCCACCCTGTTGAACCTTGCAGTTCACTGCTTAATCCCATCTGCACTGAAGACAGGCTGCAAAGCTCATAGAAAGAAGAGGAGTGAGTAAGAAGCAGAGAGGAACAGGCATCCTGGAGCAGATGACAATAAGATTTCTATCCAGGCAGAACTTTATTCACACCTGCTCAGTTCTGCTAAGATCTGTTAAAGAACTGCTATACAAAGTGCTAGAAATCTTACTGTTTCCTGTAGCAATATGTGTCTGTGCTTGGTTTTGTCTCCCTGGGCTCCTCCTCCCCCTCCCCTCTTCATAGACTTCTATTTAACCTGATCTGTCTGTGAGCTGTAACCATCTTCACAATGAAGGCAGACCACTCAGTGAATAGAGCAGTTTAGCAGGCAGGAGAGGAGCTGATAACAGATAGAAGTGTTTTCCCCCATTAAGAATACTACAAAGTTTTTTATATTCATTTACAAAAAAAAATTGAAAGGACTATTACACTCCAAAGATATATTTGAGACACTGTTGACAATATGTGTAAGGCGCTGCGGATTATGTTGGTGCTATACAAGTAACCAAAATAATTTTATGTCAATGTTTTATCTGAATCCTGGAAAGCCCTTTTTTCGGTTCCCTAAAGGCAGGTTCTGTGGTTGGCAGCTATTCATACAGCGCTGTTTGATCCCACACATTGATAAAGGAGATATACATACATTATGTTCTGACTGCAAACAGATATAGTTGCATAAATACATTTCCTGTATGTACTCAGTTATTATAATAGTCCTCAAAGCATAATTACAAAGAAATACATGTTATTAAGTGCTGTGCGTGTTGTAGTCGCTGCATCTGTCAGGCTTTGCTATTTATTTCACTGCCTTTTCTCCTACTGGCATTCTTAAAGGGGTATTTCCATTTCATATAACTCATAGTATTTTGCTAGGGTATGCCATCACTTTATGAATGGTGGTGTGTACTGCCACCTGGCTGGGCGGAGAACTGTACAGGAACAGATAGAGCGACCGCCCTTCATCCTCAGGATCCATTTTGACCCCGCCGATCAGAAAAATAATAGCATATACTGTGCTTTACCATACCGTAGACTATACTAGACTATAATATGCTATTAGTTTATCAGATGGAAATGCCCCTTTTATCTTAAGTGCCCCCTTGATGTATTTAACTTGTAGGCTCGATGGCCCTGTGAACGTATTAGAAATTGAGAGTCTGAGGTTTTTATTGATAAACCCACTTGGTGGAAATGTCAGATACACACTGTGTGAAAGAAACCTAAACAGACGCTCAGATTTCAGCAGTATTATTAAGGTTTTATAACTACAGTATAGGGGTATTCCCATCTCGGCTAAACATGACTGAGACAGATATACCTGGCTCCTTGCTTGTGGTCAGGAGTTATGGAAACAGCATAGCTCGCTGTACTAAGATGTTTCTGTAATTCCTGTTTACCTGTATGGGAGGTGGACAGTCTTCTTCGTAACCCTCCGTAACTCCTGACCACCTCAGGGAGTCAGAGACAGGGCTATTCCTATCTCATCCATGAAAGGCTGAGATGGGGATAACCATTCAGATGTGTTTACATGTAGTCCAGTGGTGGTCACCCAAATGTACTATGCAGAATACACCGATAAACTGGGGGGCAGCAGAACAAATAACAGGCATACTTGCATCAACCATAACTATATGTAAAATGTTCCAGCAGGGGGAGACAAATAGTGTGATCATTGGGTTTTCTATGAAAGGCGGCCTTGAATCAGGTCTTCCTCTGTATAACTACTTTGACAAGACCCCCTGTGTTCCAGAAGAGGGAGGCCGTACACCCCTGCATGTGGCATGTGAACGTGAGGACAACTACAAGGTAAGCAAACCTTGTACCCTATAAGGGGATGTCTAGATTGGGGTTGCCAGAAAACACCTGTCCTCTTTATATGATAAACTAAAGGTATGTAATGTGTCTTTTTTGTTTTTACAGTATGCCAGGGATACAGTTTCATTACTTCTTGCCCACAATGCCAGGCACAACACCCTATGGAGTGGTCACTCTCCTCTCTCCCTGGCTATTGCCAGTGGAAATGACTTGGTGAGATTTCCTTATATCAGTAGACAATGATGGTTTATCCTATTGTGATCTGCCTGTGCTGTTCATAAGTATATCTTTATATTTATTGCTGTGTTGGATTTCTTATTTTGTTCATTTTTTTTTTCTAAAACTCTTTTCCAGGCTGTAAAGGAACTGTTAGCTAATGGAGCAGACCCTAACCTGGCGCTCAGCAGAGGAGTAGGCAGTGCTTTATGTGCAGCTGTGAATATTGCTTATGACAAGAAAAGAACTTTAGCTGCAAGAATAGCATTGGTAAGACTAAGTTCTTAAAGGGAACCTGTTAGATGATCTGTGTTGATCCACATCTGTGACGTCTCCTGCCCTATCTAAGATCAAGATATGATAGATGGAGAGAAGCTTAGCTCTGTAATATATAGATTTATGATCTGAAGCAGGATGTCTGAGTAAAAAGAAAAGAACATTTTGTCAGGACTCCTAGGAGAGACAATGAGAGTCCTGATCACTCCGCCCACACACACAGTGATTGACAGGATTACACAGGACTCTCACTGTCTAACCTCTGAGTCCTGTTGCGCTGCTTCTTGTTTAGAAATAATTTTATGGGTGAGGTCGACTAGAGTTAAGCTCCATTCATACATGAATTCACTACATGAATAATGGCCGTTTTGTTAACGGACATCACTTGAAAGCATTAAATTCAATGTCGGTGAATGGGGACTATTCACATGACTGTTATTTTGACGGACCGTTGTCATGGACATCAAGATATAGGTTGAGTCCTATTTTTGTCCGTTTTCACGGACCCCTCCCTACATTGTAATTTATGGGGGATCAGTGAAAACGGGTGCCCTTGGGGTGCAAGACAGCCGTTCTCTTCTGGCTAATATAATGGGAAGGATGGGTCTCAATATAATGTCCATATGATCTAACATTTCACATGTTCATACCCTCAATCTAAAACCTGTTTGGAGAAACCGCCACATGGTCTGGCAGTGGTTTTGTCCCACGTTTGATTGGTTGCATAACCTGCATTTGTTCCTAGGGGAAGTACAGATTTGGTATTTTGAACACTAAGGGTTGTCTGTTCTGGAGAAGCTTTAGGCCAACCTTCCATTGGAGAGTCTTGACCTTACTTTTCTTATCATCAGCTGAAAGTAGTCCCTGAAGACTTGTCCTAGTTTTTTAGTGGCCACAACCATTTTGTCTAAAAACCTACAGAACAGCTTTGCTAACAGTACGGCTCATTCATTTATAGTTTACCTTATTAACTATCTTGGTGCCAACCCCAGAAACTATATTCTATGACTGTGAAAACGCCTTAAAATATGCTTCACCTCAGCTGAAGTCTTGATGTGTTTTTTGTACTGAGGTCAATCCTTTTTTCGGTGAGGGGGCTCTGCTTTCAGTGTTGTTGGACAAGACCAATCTGCATCTGTGATGTTTGACATCCAAGAAGTTCCTCCTCCAAGAAGAATTACTTTATTGCTGACCTTGAACTTCTGGCTGTCAAGCCTGGTCTGGTGAATTTGCATCATCTGGCTGCGGGTGCAAAGTTTGATTCCCAATATTCACAGCTCAGGAAACTCTGGAGTATCTTCATAAGTTCATCTTCACACTGACTAGCAGAGAAGAGTCACTGGGCCTTATTCACACATCCACATATCACATACGTGTGGCATCTGCATTTTACGTGGATGTTATATGTACCCATTCATCTCAAAGTGTTTATTCAGACATCTGTGCTTCTACCTACAGTCCACAAAAACGGAAGCCTGTCCTTTTTCTTCACTGATGCTGATGTATCAAGAATGTATAACACCAATGAAAGTCTGTGGGTAGATGAAAAAAAAACTGATGACATCTGTGTGTCACAGACCCAAAAAAGCTGATATGCTTTTCACAGATGTGGATGTGAACGTGTGAACGAGGCTTTAGTCTTATTCTTCAGCCCTTGCTAGACTTACCTGCTCTTGGTTAGAGACTGCAGCCGCCTTCAACACCTACCTACCTTCCTCTCAGTAATGCAGAGACACATGGGTTGGCCAGATTTAGGTTTAGCTCCATGACTAATACAATTTTTCTTCAGGGAAATTTTCCACATGTCAAATCAGGTTGTCTTCTCCTCTTCATCTGAAGCATTTCTTGTCAGATTCTTGGCATCTCCCTAAACTTCTGCTCTGGAAATCATCCAGAAATCATGTCTTTTCAGCATTTCCTGAGGACTTCTGCTTCTGCTTTGAGGATAACTGGGTGTCATGTCCCAGGACTTGGTTTAATTCACTGACATATATCTGTGATGCTGTGTTTGTCTTTGTAGTTTGTCCCCTCTCTCTCTGTATCCTTAGCTGTGATGCTGTAGCTCCTCCTCTCTCTCTCTCAGTTTAGTTTCACTTCTTTGTAAGCAACATGTCTGCTCAGCTCCTGGTATTTCATCATTTTTCACCTACTGCTGTATGAGGTTCTACAAGATTTACTTGGATTAAAGCATCTGAAATCTTATCTACGCCTCCTCAGTTGAGTTGAACACTATCTGATAGATATCTTGGTGTAAATTGCTGGTTAGCATAGAGACTACAGGACACTCTCACAACCTCACACTTGCAGCCAAGCTATTGAGTCAGAACAGTGAAAAATGATGCATAAAGACTGCCAGATACGGCTGTAAGACAGTTCACCAACTTCTGACATACAGTCAGTCACAGCAAGTTACCTGAAGCCAGAAGGAATCAGCATTGTGTAAGTTGCATCTGCAGCTCAGACTCCCTCAGCATAAGAAGATTCTAGCAAGCAGCCATCTTACTCCAGCAAGGTTATATTTATCCTGTTTGTGTTGCATCATGGCTGAAGGGCACCCTGAAGCACAAGGTAGCATGGACCTCAGTCTGCAGCCCAGTGAGAAGGCTAGACGCTCAATTAAACAGGTTAGAGACAATCTAGAAGGTTTAAAGCATGAACTTTCCTGTGAACTCTCAAAATGGTGGCAGAAAATACAGACTAAGATATCTGCCATGTGCTTGCCTGCATACCATGTATCACCACTAGAGGGAGCTCTGCGACAGTTTTGTGCTATGCATGGACATTATAAAATGAAAGCTGAGGAGTATGAAAGCATATTGAGGAAACTTCATACAGACGATTCTTTAGCTGAATTGCAAAGCTTCCAGCATCTCAATTCAGAACGAGAAAGCTTAGTACATGAAACTAAGTTAAGGACAGAGGCAAGAATTGCGCAACTGCAGGAAATGGCATCCCACGTTTCTGAGTCTACCAAGCGTTCAAAGCGTACATCTAAGTCACGTTCCTCAAAATCTTCCACACTCAGTGAGCAACTTATAAAAGCACGTGCAGAGGCGGAAGCTACTAAGATACAGGCAGCCTTTGCACAACAGAAAGCAGAAATGGAAGCTAATGCAGCTCAAAAAAGGGCAGAACTAGAGGCTCTAGAGAAACAGTATGAGCATGCTGCAGCCATGGCAAGGTTAAGCATTTTAGAACAAGCCATCAGTGGAAGTGAAAGCGACAGCACCAGTTTGTGTGATGTGGAAGCAGAGGATCCCCTCAAGCACACAAGAGACTATGTACTAAGCCAAAGCAGTGAATCCCTATTTGTCACAAATGTTCCTGTCAGGGACAACATTTCTCCAGAGCAACAGGGCACAGTATCTTCTGCAGCACACCGCATTCAAGGTCAGTACAATGCCCTGCCTGTCCAGCATCCAGTTTCTTCTTCCTTCATGGATTCCCAAAGCCTTGCACCTCAGCAAATGCAATATACTGATACTCAGGTAAACACTAATGTGACACCATACCACCAGACTGCAAACAACCGTCCAGTCTCACATCCATATGTGGCTAAACCTATGGACTTTAAGCTAGCTCCTAGGCTGAATGCCTACGCAGCCCCTACGCTACCTACCTCTGTTAACCAGAACCCCACTAACAACGTAATCACCGCTACTCAGCCAGCAACTCAATATTTAAAGTCAGAGAGAACAGACATGTCAGAGTTTGCAAGGTACATGGTTCGCCGTGAGCTTACTAAGACTGGACTCACAAGGTTCGATGACCAACCTGAGAACTACAGAGGCTGGAAATGTGCCTTCAAAACTGCAATTAGTGACCTTGGCATTACTGCAGCTGAAGAACTAGATTTGCTTATCCGGTGGCTTGGCCCACATTCCACAGAACGTGCTAAAAGACTCAGATCCGTCCACATTTACAACCCCATAGCAGGCCTTACCGCTGCTTGGGAAAGACTGGAGAAAACCTATGGCAGTCCTGAAGCAATAGAGAATGCTCTGTTCAAACGGTTGCAAGGGTTTCCAATGATATCTGGTAAGGATCATCAGAAATTTCAAGAACTTAGTGACCTACTCTTGGAGCTCCTACTGGCTAAGGCGGACACTCTCCTACCGGGCCTCAGTTACCTGGACACTGCTCGTGGGGTAAACCCGATAGTCACCAAGTTGCCATATAATATTCAAGAAAGGTGGACCACAGTTGGGTCAAGATACAAAAATGAGAATAGAGTCTCCTTTCCTCCATTTTCCTACTTCTGTGAGTTTATCAAGAACATTGCAGAATCCAAGAATGACCCAAGCTTTTCCTATGGGGATCCCAGTGTTCCTGGTTCACCTCCTATTAAGTATGACAGCTCACATTCTAACTACAGAAACCGCAGAGGCCCAGTTTCGGTGAAAAAGACTGATATTCTTCCTATACCTACATCAGCACCAGAAGAAAGCAGTTGCAACAACAACCAAGACGAAAAGGTAGAAAATCCTAACCGTCTGTGTCCTATTCACAAGAAGCCTCATCCCCTCAAGAAGTGTATTGGCTTCAGGAGGAAACCAATCCAGGAACGTAAAGAGCTTCTAAAGAAACTAGGGATATGTTTCAAATGTTGTGCCTCTACTGAACATGTTACTAGAGACTGTAAAATTGCTATTAAGTGTATAGAGTGTGGCAGTGAGAACCATGTACAAGCTCTTCATCCATCCCAGCCTAGTGCCACACCGCCTAGAGGTTCCCCTTCCCCAACTAAGTATGGCGGGGAGAACACAGATCAAGCAGCAAATACTACCACAGTATCTTCCTCATGTACAGAAGTCTGCGGAGAAGACCTTTGTGACAAGTCCTGTGCAAGGATATGCCTAGTCAATATATACCCCAAGGGCCAACCAGAAAGGGCTCTGAGGGTGTACGCCATTTTGGACGACCAGAGCAACCACTCACTTGCAAGGTCAGAACTCTTTGATCTGTTTAACTTAAAGGGTGATACTTATCCGTATACCTTGGGTACTTGTAGTGGCATATCAGAGGTTTCTGGAAGAAGGGCCAGTGGTCTCGTAATAGCTTCTCTCAAGGGCAATCTGGAGATTCCCTTGCCCACACTTGTTGAGTGCAACCAGATACCATCAAACAGAGAAGAGATACCCACACCAGAGGCGGCTTTCCAGCACCCTCATCTAAGGGCTATAGCCAGTGAAATACCATCCCTTGACAAAAATGCAGACATTCTAGTTCTGCTAGGTAGAGACATTCTCAGACTGCACAAAATACGCCAGCAAATTAATGGACCGCATGATGCACCATTTGCCCAGCGCCTCGATCTAGGATGGGTAATCATTGGCAACGTCTGCATAGGTAGGATGAAAAGTCCCACCAATATTTCTTCATTTAAGACGCATATGTTACCAAATGGTCGCAGCACTTGTTTTCAGCCATGTCCACATCACTACCAAGTGAAAGAGAAGATAAGCAACAGTAAGTGGCTGCATAATCACCGAGACAACGTGAATACTTTCCTGCCTGGGGACGACACCCTTGGATTAACAGTGTTCAATACAACAAGTGATGACAACAAGCTGGCACCGGCAATAGCTGATAAAGAATTTCTCAAACTTATGGACAAGGAATTCATTCAAGATGATTCCAACAGCTGGGTAGCACCCTTACCTTTCCGCTCCCCGAGATCAAAACTACCAAACAATCTGAAGCAAGCAGTTTCTAGATTTTCCTCTTTAAAACGTACCCTCAAGAGGAAACCAGAGATGGAGAAACACTTTGTAGGTTTCATGCAGAAGGTATTTGAGAGAGATCAAGCAGAACCTGCACCTCCACTAAAGGAAGGAGAAGAATGCTGGTACCTTCCATCATTTGGCGTGTATCACCCTCGCAAACCTGACCAAATCAGGGTCGTGTTCGATTCTAGCGCTCAGTATGAAGGCGTCTCTCTCAACAACCTGCTCCTCACTGGTCCTAACCTAAACAACAGCCTCATAGGAGTCTTAATCCGTTTCAGACAGGAACCAGTTGCAGTGATGGCCGACATCCAACAGATGTTTCATTGCTTCATTGTTAAGGATGATGACAGAAACTATCTCAGGTTCCTATGGCATAAGGACAATGATGTCAACAATGAAGTCATAGATTACCGGATGAAGGTACATGTCTTTGGCAATAGCCCATCTCCTGCAGTAGCGATCTATGGACTGAGAAGGACCGCCCATGAAGGTGAGAAAGAGTATGGCTCTGATGCTCGTCAGTTTGTTGAGAGGAACTTCTATGTTGATGATGGTCTTAAATCCTTACCTGCAAGTGAAGAAGTGATCGATCTCCTCTCTAGAACACAGGAAATGCTGTCTGTAGCTAAATCTCAGACTTCACAAGATCATCTCCAACAATATGGAGGTAATGAAGGCATTTCCCTCTGATGATCATGCAATCAACTTGAAGGATCTTGATCTCAGTTCTGATACTCCTCCTATGCAACGCAGCCTAGGATTGCTATGGAACACTGAACAAGACACATTCACATTCCAAGTGTCTTCTTGTGACAAACCTTTCACCAAACGAGGAGTTTTATCTGTTGTGAACAGCATTTATGATCCTCTTGGTTTCATTGCTCCCATCACCATTCAAGGCAAGCTACTACTAAGACAGCTTACCACTGAGAACATGGACTGGAACACTCCACTGCCTGCTGAGAAACAACTGAGGTCTGACTGTGGCACTAACTTCGTTGGAGCCTGCAAAGAACTGCAGTTAGACAACTTCTTATCCAACAATGGGTGCACTTGGACGTTTAACCCTCCACATTCATCCCATATGGGAGGTTCCTGGGAACGTATGATTGGGATCACACGCAGAATCCTTGACTCTATGTTGATGGACCACAAGTCGACACTGCTTACCCATGAGACGTTAATAACCTTTCTTGCTGAAGTGTCTGCGATAATCAATGCAAGGCCACTTGTCCCAGTATCTTCAGACCCTGAATCTCCAATTATCTTAACCCCAGCAACGCTTCTTACTCAGAAAATTGGTACTGCTGCTACCTCTCCACGTACCTTAGATCACAGTGACATTCACAGACGCCAATGGAAACAAGTTCAACACCTGTCCAATGTGTTCTGGCACCGCTGGAAAACAGAGTACCTCCACATGCTACAGAGCCGTCACAAATGGCAGACCTCAAAACCTAATCTCCAGGTGGGTGACCTCGTCCTTCTAAGGGATAAAGAAGTCCATCGGAATGAATGGCCTATGGGTCTCATCACTAAAGTTGTCCCTAGTGATGATGGGAAGACTCGGAAAGTGGAGGTCAAGGTAACCAAGGGAGGCTCAGTGCGAGTTTTCTTCCGCCCAATTAATGAACTGGTGCTTCTTCTTCCAAGAGGAGACGTCACATAAAAGAAGATAAGGACACCATTCACAGCTCATGGCGGGGAGCTTCCTTCCATGAACTAAAACCGTGTCGTATGTCTAACATATTCTTGCGGATTACAGTGTGGGTCGCTGGAGGTGTTGGCAGATTGCGGCTTCCCGACCTGAAGATTGGTTTATTTGGACTAACTGTTAATTATTGTTTGTTGTGCATGTTTCTTTTTTTGTTTTTCAGGTTTGAAGAGGACCTTATGGACATCTCAGGACATTTAATGTTTGTTTTCATTGAAATCTAAAGATTTCAGGCGGGGAGTGTCATGTCCCAGGACTTGGTTTAATTCACTGACATATATCTGTGATGCTGTGTTTGTCTTTGTAGTTTGTCCCCTCTCTCTCTGTATCCTTAGCTGTGATGCTGTAGCTCCTCCTCTCTCTCTCTCAGTTTAGTTTCACTTCTTTGTAAGCAACATGTCTGCTCAGCTCCTGGTATTTCATCATTTTTCACCTACTGCTGTATGAGGTTCTACAAGATTTACTTGGATTAAAGCATCTGAAATCTTATCTACGCCTCCTCAGTTGAGTTGAACACTATCTGATAGATATCTTGGTGTAAATTGCTGGTTAGCATAGAGACTACAGGACACTCTCACAACCTCACACTTGCAGCCAAGCTATTGAGTCAGAACACTGGGCTTACCGACTTCTGTTGGTTAGGTTAGATCACAAGAACCACATGGAAAAGTCTCCTATGGATATAGTCTGTGGCAATAAGCCGTCATTCTTCATACAGCGTTTTACATGAAAACCAGAGAATTGTTTGGCCTGTCCTCAATGCTGTGCCGCTCTCTAGCCATGAGGCTCTCTCTCTCTATCTCTGGCTCCTTCATCCACCCACCTCTCTGATTGTTTGTGGCCGTCTTTACAGTGTCTTCCCACTACACGACTCTGTGCACTTTTCACCAGCCACTCAGACATTCGTATTTTTTCACCAATTTTGGTGACTCAGCTTTGCAAAAGCATTACACACAAAATTACAAGCCTATACCTTTCTCCTGTTGGTGAACACATGGTGTCCCTATTCCTGAGTGTTTTTAAGCAAAGCCCCATTATGTGAATTTAGGTGGAGCTGGGAGGATATAGGGCCGGGGTGGAAACACTTCAGCTTAACAAATTCATTTTTCTGGTATGACTTATAATGACAATCTATATCGGTTCCTAACTGGTGTAGACTTCCATTACGGCAGGGACGCCTGACTGATTTATGAAAAGGCCACAGCCTCTTAATTAATCTCTTTTTCCCTGTGCCAGTCAGGCCATTTATTAGAACTGGCGTATGATATGCTAGTCTTGTTTTATGTTATATGTTACCAAGGCCTTATTCCATCAACAGTAAAAGGCAGCCATATGATGTCTGTTTTTTTAATGGACTGTGAACATGATGCATCCAAATAACTGACCTCTCTTATATATGTACATTTTGATGGGTATAAAACAGCCATGTGATGGCCGTTCATATAACTGATGACACATGGTCATTCTTTTATAGTCATGTGAATATGGCCAACAACAGATCAATAGATCTTTTTTTCCTAGATGTTTGGCATGTGAAATTGGGAACGACTGTGTGAATAAGGCATGAAATATACAATTATGTATCATCATCCTGTGGTGTACTGGGAAAAGCATCTTAAATACAGTTCATACATGACACCAGCACATGTCGGGACTTCACCAGGTTTGAAACAAATAAGTAGTAGCCGTCCCAAACACATTCAAAGAGGATCACCCTGCCACCTTACACCTTATGCTACTTCTAGGTGCATAGCTATAGGGGGTGCAGTGGCAGAAATCACTACTGGGCCCTCTGCCACATACAATATACCATTATTCTAAATAGCACAAGGTATATAAGGGCCCCATTACAGATTTGGCATTGGGGCCCAAAAGCTTCAAGTTACACCCCTGGCTACTTCTGCTCCTTCTTGATTCCAGTTTGGTCTCCTGCTTTGTCACCTTGGTTCTCTTATAGTTACAGTCCTTGGCTGTTGGGTACTATTCTACTTACTGTAGTCTGGGAATTCCCTTCACGCAAGGCCCTAACCTCCTTGTGGGGTTAACCAGGGTTTCTGTAGACTCTGTGCCCTATTCTATAACAAGGTAATTATCAAGACCGAGCCCTTTGCTTGTGTGGGAGAAATCACATCCACGTGGTGCTGCATACTGTAACAACCTAAAACATGTGCAGTAAGAGAACGCACGCACATTGTGATACGTGATGCGTTCAGTCTGAACAATACAATTCGCACACAGAAGAGTAGCGTCTCTTCATTTAGCGTCTCTTGATTTATAGTTTTAATTTACGAGTATTCCCTGGGTTAATTAATGTAATTGAGTCAGTAATTGTTTCTCCAGTGCTGAGACACTCATGTAATTAATACATTGTCTATGGGGCACTCACTAAGCACAACCAAATTCTCTCTCCACTTCTGACTGATGTTTTGTTTAGGCTACAAGCAGCAATTTCAATCCCACATTTCACAAAGAAGGGTCATAAAGGAACAGGTGTCTTTCCATACAGTGTGGAGACTTTCTCAAAGCTTCACATCCACAGCCCAAGATGTGGAAGATGTGGAAAGTCTTACTCTATTCAGCTATTCATTAGGAATAATCCTGGTTTCCAGTACCACACAACCCAGTTTTCCACTGATCCCGAATAGCATATACATTCTTATGTGTAATTAAGTTTCAGTTTATATATATTCTCAGAAAAACTGGTTGACCAGCCTATGGACGCTGTATTGGTGTTTGTCCATTGTGATGTTTTATCCAATAGCAGTCATTCTCCATCTGGCCCAGACTGCCATGACGACTTTCCCCAATGGCTGCAGAGTTTGCTGTCAAGGCATTTGTGACCCGTCACATTCCCAGCCTCTATAGCAACACAAATTCAGACCACAGACTAAATCCCCAAATAAATAGAGACCCATTCTAGACCCCATACTGTTAAGGAGCCCATACTAGAGCCCCCTTAAGATATACAGATCCCACCTTCTAAATACAGACACAGACCTTGTAAATACCCGAACTGCAAAATACAGACCCAGGGCAGACCCTCCCCAATGAATTCAGACCCCAGGACCCTGACTTGCCTTTTGACAAAAATATGTCTTGAATTTCAGAGATCTTTGATACTTTTTGTAACTTGTTCATAAAGATTCCTTGTTATAATTGACAGGTGGACAGACTTATCAAAGCGGGTGCAAATATACTGATGCCAATTGTTATTGAAGCCGGAAAAAGGACTGTGCTGGGCACAGCCACTGACTATGCCTATTTCAAGTACTTCCAGGTAGTGTATCTGTGCTATGTCTAAGTCTTGACAAGTTCACATTTAGGTTAGGGCTACACATCAGCTTTGGTCATGTGATGTGGAGATCGCAGAACACTTGACCTAATATAACTGCAACATGGCTGTCTCCAAAAATACAGCCCTGCTGGATTTCTGGTTGCAAGTCACACTATCCATCATAGAATACAAGGTAAGTCACCAGTGACTGTGTCTTGTCTGCAACCTGCCTGTAATTTCTTTTTATTATACAGTGAAATTGCAGCTGTTAAATAGATGCACAACAAGTCACAAGACAAAAATGTGTATTTTTGTCGATGACGATACATCACCATTCATAGTATGTGTGTTATCTTGTGTATTACAGGATAAGAAGATAGCACACACACCTTACCATGCCTTGTTACCCGAGGAGCGAGACATTTACAACGCCCGGAAGCAACTATTAGAGCACTTGGGAAAGCTTACTCAGGAGGCAGTCCTAGCCAAGGAACAGGAATGGGTGAAAGAAGGCATTGTCCGTAAGCCGCACCTACATATACATTACCTAGTTATACAAATAACACAACTTATCTAGTGCAGAACTGCTACAGACTAATGTATATTATGGCCCTGTAACAGTTTCGTATTATATGGGAAATATAGACTACATCATCTATAAGGGATAAAATTTAGTTTTGGGTGGGAATACTGTAGGTGAGAAACCGCCCATGGTCTTAGAATGGGACTACTGTTATGTCTATGGTTGTACCAGATCTTTCTGTCTGCCCCATAGACATTGAATGGGATTGATAGGGCGTCCATGACCACTGTCCAGTACAAAGTCATCATCACTGCACAATTGGGGAGGGAGCTGAGGATTCTTCTTCTAGTAATTGGTGACTCTCAGACATTTATTGTCTCCCAGCAGCTTAGCAGTACAGTGAAAAACTATAAAGGGGATGCAGCATGAAATTAGTGATATAGCAACTTCATTTCCAGGATCGGGAGGTCCCAGAGATTGGTTCCCACTCATCATACATTGATGGCATACTCTCAAAATTCCCAATATATATGCAGCCACCACTAGGATGCACTTAGTTAAGAATGGATAAGAATTTAGTTTAAAGGGATTTTCGAGGCCTCTGATATTGAGATAGGCCATAAATAACAGATTGGTGGGGTCAGACATCTGGCACCCCAACCAATCAGCTGTTTGAAGAAGTTTCAGGTGAGTGCTGGGGCCTTTGTGCTTGGTACTGCAGGTCAGCCCCATTCACTTGAATGGGGCTGACCTGCAAACAGGCCAGCAAACCGATGATTGTTGGTATGCTGCTTTGAGCAGCAGATTGGTGGATATATCAAGTGTCATCCCTCCCCCCTCCCCCCACTGATCTGATATTAATGAAATATTCTAAGGCTAAGTCATCAATACTTAAAAGGGTATTCACATGAATATAATCATATCTATATTTGTAGATAATTAAAAGTTAAACATTTTTGCAAATAAAAGTAGTTAAAAATTCTGCAGAGTTTTAAAGATTTTCACTAACTATCTTAGAGTGGTGACAGTCTGTTGTCTTGATCAGTTGCCATTGGATACGACCACAAATACAGAATCTTTATATGGTCTTGGACTTGCCAAAAACCCAGCTATGATTTTCTTATTGTAGTTGGGTTATCAGGCAGGGACACTACATGTATCAGAAGATATCCCAGCCACTATAAGGAAATCATGGCTGATTTTCTGACCTTAGAAAGGTCCTGCATTCATGGTCGTATCCACTGGCAACCGAACAAGACTGTGACCACAAGATATTTAGAGAAAATCTTTAAAACTCTGCAAAATGTTTAATTACTTATATTTGCAAAAATGTTTAACTTTTAATTATCTACAAATTTTAAAATGGTTATGTTCGTGGGAATACCCCTTTAAGTGTTGGAAACCCCATTTATTGAGAACTGAATGACTCTTTAGCTCCCCCTATTGGTGAATTTAGACAGTCTGAATGTATATCAGAAATAATCAATGTGAAGTATTCTTTTTGATGAAAGAAAAGATAAGAAGCGATATCTCTATGTACATTATAATAGTATCTGATGTCTGATCTCAGTCCTTGTTATATAATTGTAGAATTACTGAACATCTTATTATAATACATAATTTGTGTTTCCTGTATGTCTCACACTAGGAGAGTCACACACCAAGGCAAGCATGAAGATGACAGCTGCTGCAGGAAGCACGCCGTCCACCCGGTGAGGCCCAATAGCTGCTGCTGCCATCTCCCATGCAGCTGTTCTTTCATGCATTCTCTGCTGACATCTTTTGCTCTTCTGTTTATTAGAACTTTCTTCAAGTACTGTTACCAGTGTGGCCGCTCTATAGGCGTCAAGCTTACCCCATGCCTGCGCTGTTATTCTATATACACATGTAGCAAACAGTGCAAGAAGAGATCATGGGATGAAAGACACCGAGATGAATGCCAGCAACTTACAGGTAAACACAAGACAACAGCTGTGGTCACATTTCTGCCAGGATTTCTGTTTTTCTGTTCCATAATAGGAACCATACATGCAGTATTTGACCCTCCAGATAAAATGATTCTGGGGGCCCAGGCTCCAATGACCCCTAAGAAATGGACTATAGTACGTTTCAAATTTGAGTGTCTTCTGCTTCATCGTTATTGTGTTGGGACCACCGGAGGACCCTTTGGTACTATGTTGTGCTAGTCCAACACTGTGTACATTAGGGTGGGTTCACACCTGCGCTTGGTGTCCGTCCGTCGCCAATCCAGTGAAAATCTCAGCGAACTGGATTGGCGTCGGATACAGACCGGTCAGCGGCGCATTGGTTAAAAAACCATTCATTTGAATGGGTTTTTAAAGCAGTGCGCGGGTGTGCGCTTACACCCTCTGCGCTGCGAATCCTTTTTTTTTTCGTCGGAAACAAAGTCGGACATGCAGGACTTCGTGTCCGACGAAAAAAAAAAGGATTCGCAGCGCAGAGGGTGTAAGCGCACACCCGCGCACTGCTTTAAAAACCCATTCAAATGAATGGGTTTTTAACCAATGCGCCGCTGACCGGTCTGTATCCGACGCCAATCCAGTTCGCCGAGATTTTCACTGGATTGGCGACGGACGGACACCAAGCGCAGGTGTGAACCCACCCTCAATGATACATTGCTGTTACCGGATTGTGGTCTGTGAGTGTGTCAGGAGTGTCTGAACTGCAGTGTGACTAGTGGTGAAGTGCAGGGGACTGCAGAAAGATGAGTTTTCTTGCTATTAATTCTTAATTTCCTTCCTCTTGTAGGTAAGCTCAGTGGTAAGATGTCCCCGACAGGTAGGGCCAGTAGTAAGGTGCATTCAGCCAAAGGGAGAAAGAACAGTCCTGCCAAGCATCTCCATGCTGAGAAAGAGTCAGGACGTGAGGCCTATGGTGACCGCATCCCAAGTACCAGTGAGAACTACAGTTACAACTAAAGTGGTTTTCCCTCCAACCTAATGTCTTATCATTAAAAAGTACATGGGGAGATAAAAAAAAAATGTAATAAATATGTATTAATGGAAACGCCTTGTTTTTACTTATGAAGCACCAAGCTCAATACTCGACCACGTCCTGACCTTGTTTTCACTGTCCCATGGACGGCATCTGTGCGAGAAGTACACATGCTTTGCTCATGCACACCTCCCCTTCATCTCACCACTACACAACACCTTCCGCTCACAGAGTAGTGTCCCTGACACCCACCCACTGCCCAACCAGGCCACTTTCCACCCAAGAATTCACTTTTGGGCAACTTATATAAGCTCTACCCCCTTTATGACCAGTTTTATGGACTGAATGGGACTTGTGGAAGGCATGTAACTGCTCTCCTCTCTTTCACTGGTCTAATAGCACCAGATCTGTATGATGTAGAGCAGGGGTGTCAAACTCATTTTCACCGGGGGCCACTTCAGCCTCACGGGGTACCTTGAAGGGCCAAGATTATTTTACACATGTATAAAAGTAACTTCTCCTTAACAGATAAGCGAGCTATTAAGGAGTAGTTACATTTGTACATTACTACTGTTACAATCAGCCCTTTAAGGGCAACCAGGAAGAACATAATGTATTGTTAAAACCTAAGACATTGGCATGTTACATACTATCCTCATCCTTTTCTGAATATATCAAAAATTAAGCAATATACAAATACCGTTTAACCCTGCAAATGGTATTATGCTCTATAGTTGCCTCTGCACACGGTATTATGCCCCACAGCGGCCCCTGCACATAGTATTATGCTCCATAGTTGCCCCTGCACACGGTATTATGCTCCATAGTGGCCCCTGCACACGGTATTATGCTCCATAGTGGCCCCTGCAAATGGTATTATGCTCCATAGTGGCCCCTGCACACATTATTATGCTCCATAGTGGCCCCTGCACACGGTATTATGCTCCTTATTGGCCCCTGCATTGGTATTATGCTCCAGAGTGGCCCCTGCACACGGTATTATGCTCTATAGTTGCCCCTGCACACGGTATTATGCTCCATAGTGGTCACTGCACACGGTATTATGCTCTATAGTGGCCCCTGCACACGGTATTATGCTCTATAGTGGCCCCTGCACATGGTATTATGTCCCACAGTGACCCCCCACCCATGAACTATTATTATACTCTGGTGTCTTTTCAGACCCCAGAGTATAATAATCGGAGACCCAGGTGGTGACAAACATAAAAACCACTGTTACTTACCTGGGCTCCGGTGCTCTCCCTGCGTTCGGCCTTCTTCAATGTCGCACAGACCGGCGTCGCGACATAATGACGTCGGCCCGGCTCACGTGACGCCTGCGACGTCACCAAAGAAGGCCGAAGCCTGCTGGGAGTATCATCGGATCGCCGGAGAGGTGAGTAACACAGGTTTTTATGTTTATCACCTTCCCTGGGTCTCCGATTATTATACTCCGGGGTCTGAAAAGACCCCGGAGTATAATAATAGTAGTATTTGATGGGGTTCGCCGGCCGCGGCCTCACTTACCATCCCCGCTCCTGCACATAGCCGCTTCTGCGTCCCATAGCAGAAGGGGAAGCGGGGGCGGCCACGACCAGCAGTGGGGATCGATAAGTAAATAGGCCGTTACGTGCCGGGGATACTCCAGCAGGCAACGGCCTTTTTATATATATAAAAAAACTTATTTCACCTACCTGCGATGCCTTCATGCAGCCACCGCCTCCTCTTCTTCTTGTCCGCGACGTCTGCGTGTCAGCGTAGGATGCGCGATGACGTCACTGTATCGCCTGTCCTGGGCTGGTTTACATTACATAGACAATAAAAAATGCCGCCCGGGGCCAGATAAGTGCCGGGCCGGATAACAGAAGGCAGCGGGCCTTGTGTTTGACACCTGTGAGGTAGAGGCTCCACTCTTCACCATATACCTGCTATGAGCGTGTCTGAAGGAGACCCATTACAAAATACATACATTCTCCTGCTCTTGTTCTGTTTCAGGATTATTCATAGATGAAAAGAATTCTGGGAAATCTTCCATGTAGAGTCAGAGGGAAGTCATGTGACCATAAGATTTTACCTGCCCACAGTAAAGTACCATTAATGGAGCTCAAAGGAAAATGATAGGGGCTAATCTTGCTTTGGGAAATGTTCAATGAGGTATGAAAAAAACATGGATTGTATTGGACAGTACTCCCTTGTACACCAATTTTTTTGGGGGTGAAATCCCTTTAAAGCTTACCTAAACTTTCAAGCAACTTGTGATTTTCTGACACCATTTGTGTCATTAACAAATTTTGTAATATACTTTACTTATAGGTTTTGGCTCCTTTCCATGAAATCCTGCACTGATATCTGCTTTCTGTATGGCATTAGATATCCTTACTGCTTTTGGTTGTTAATAGGTGGGAATATGAGTGTAATACAGGGAAGCTGAGGCTGGAGGGGGTGTCTTCAGACTCCATCTCAGGCATTACAAAATGTAGAACTATTGTACCCCCCATATCCCGACTGTGTTTTCAACACTGAAGTGATACACATTGAACTGCGATCTTAGTGGCAAATAGCTGCAAAGAATCTCATCTATCACATGACACCAGGTTGACCAGTTTCTTATAATACATAGTTCTAAGTTTTATAATGCCTGCTGGTGCCTGGTAATGGTGAAAGGTTCTCTATAAAATTTATTTACATAGGACAGAAGAAGGATGCAAGTAAGCTGAATATTAGGTAAAATAAGAAATATTAATTTACTTTCATTACATGGTGAGTATGCACTGGCTGCAGAGGTCACATCAGTCAGGCCAACAAATTGCCACTGTGGCCAGTGATTGGCTACCATATTAATGACTGATGCAGCATTGTAAACAAAGACTGGCAAGGACCATTAGCATGACAGCGGAGGAAATTGGGAAAGTGAGAAAATAATTATTTATTTCAACCCATATTCGACATACATTCATTTAAGGCTAAGGCCCCACGTTATGGAAATGTAGTGTTTTTGCTGTAGTGCTGCGGAAAAAAAAAATGCTGCTTTTCACAGTACCAGCAAAGTGAATGAGATTCTGGATAATCTCATCCACACACTGTGGAAAAAACGGAGCTGCGGAAAAGATGCTTTTCTCAAAAACACAGCATGTTAATATTAGTTGTGGAATCATGAGCCTTTCCCTATATATTTAATAGGGGAAGAAAATACGCTGCAAAAACTCAATGAAAAATGATATGGAAAAACAACGCAATGTGTTTTTGCTGCATTTTTAGTTGTGATTTGCTACGTGAAGCCTTAGCCTAAAGGGATTTTCCATTTTTTAATATTGATGGCCTATCTTTAGGAAAGGCCATCCCATCAATATTAGATCTGCAAAAGTCTGACACCTGGGACCCCCGCAGATCAGCTATCCAGGTCCATGTAAACTACCAGGAGCAATGCTGCTCACTCGCCATACAAAGTGTATTTGCGCCTTTAGTAGGTAATGCAGTGCTGTCCTACTGAAGTCTATGCTGCTACTCATCATATCTATAGTCCATCAATTTTGGAACATGGATAACACCTTTAAGGGTATATTAATATGGAAGATTTATTGCAGATAATTAGATAATTTTGCAGTGCCACATTCATCTGAACAGAGCTTGCCATCGTCCATGAGCATGCTGCAATAACAACCCCATTCATATGCATGGAGATTTTTTTTTCAGTAGTTAAAAAAGGTCTGCTCTATGTGAATAGACCCTAAGAGTATCATTATCCAAAGAAGTATGGAAGAAGAGTGATAATTAATAAAATAGAAATTATAGAATGCAAATTAAAGTGTAAGTATAAGGAAACAACACCCCCATGCAGATAAGGGAGAATATAAGCAGCGGAGAAGCTCTGGATTTTATCAGTGCTCTGGAGGAGTATATACACATTGCACTAAGACAGTGCCGACAGTCATGCAAACCAGAGGTGACAGAGCGCCAATATATTAAACAGCCAATAGGTTGCATTCTAATACAGAAAGTGACTGACAATCTCATAGAAAACTGCAACGGTTGTGGTCACCTTTGAAGTTCAGTCATTATGACCATGAATATTACAAAAAGAACACATTTTTCCATTATTCCAAGTATTTACCAACTGGCAATTGCTTTTTTTGAGAGGGTGGGGGGATTCTGCCTAAAAGGAAGGTTCTCCTTCACAACCATTTTTTAAAATGTTCCAAATATATCTTAAATAGAAAAAGAAATCAATCTTTGAAAACAGTCTGGATCATAAATCTCTTATAGTCTACAGCTCCTATGTAAACCTATATGTTTCTATGGTAACAGACTACAAACAAACCCTATGTAGTCTGCTCCTGATGTTACCATTCATCTGTCCCATTCTGCTTACTAACATAAATTAGTGAGATTAGGACGACGATGTGAGAGTATAACTGCAGAATACACATTTTGTGTAGCTGCAAAAGTGGACCTTCCCTTTATGACACCCTAAATGTAGTACTGTATAGTGTGTACATAACAAAATATCAAAACCATGGGGCACATTCACAAAGAGAAAAGTGAGTGAGAAAATTTCCAATTTTAGGTGCACAAGAGATATGTTCGTAAATCTGTGCCCAGTTACAAAACTTCTTTATTACATGGAGGAGCCATGGGGGACTTGCTGTCCTGATCTCCTCAATACTGAGGGATTTTGCCGTTGGACCCTCAGTGACGTGACACTTATCCCTTATCCTGTGGACAACCCCTCTTACAGCTCAAATAAACTTGGTCCGAAGAGGTTAGAATTACAGTTTTCTGATGTCTGCAGGAAGCAGGCTTTATTTTCTGGTGCAGGCCTCCTCTGAGATGTGCCATAGGCCTCTGCCTCTTAATAATTGTATAACAGTGTATAAAGCAATGGTCTTAATGAATGAGCCCATATGTCTTTATTGGTTTACCTTGTACCCTCTACCAGTGGTCCCTCAGTTGCAATATTAATTGGCTCCGGGGTGACCATTGTAAGTTGAAAACTAGCAATTGGTTCAGAAGACCCAAAAATATCACCAAAAATATGAAAAAATTAAAATGAAAGAGATAATATCAGATACTTAATACAGATATAGCAAATCCTTCCATGTAAAATCCAGACAGAGCTGTAAGAAGCTGTAAATCACTTTCTATGATGGTGACAGAGACCTGAAAAGAATACACAATGTACCTGAAAAATAACATGGTGTCGCTCTCACCTGGTGTCCAAAGGAGCCGCTCATCCTGGTACAGATAAAGAAAAGTACAGAACATGTAGCACTGCTTTTCATGTTAGGCCATATGCACACGACCGAGTGTGCCATCTGAGCAGGCTCTGATGCTCCGTTCCAATCCGATTATTATATAGCAGGTCCTATCCTGCTCTGTGATATCGGAACGGGACGAAACCCTGCATAGGAGTTTATGAATCACGGAAGGTACTCTGATGTCATCTGAGTGTGACCCGAGTACCTTCTGTTAAAAAATTGGTACCCACCCTGCCTGCATGAGGCCTTACAATGGTCCAGGAAATATTGTATCCTAAACCCATTGTAACACAAGGGACCTCTGTCTATCAAACCTTCCAGCTTACTGAACTATGTAAAAAAACAATCTTTGGTGAAGCCTAAAACTAGGTGGAAAATCAACTAAATAAAACTCCCAGTGACGGATATGAAGAAAAATGTACTTTATATAGAAACAAGGAAAATTGCATACATTGCTTCTTTGTGCTCTGTCAGTTGTATATGTATAGAACAGTATGTCTTTGCACTAATAAATATTTTACATTTTACAATTTTTTTGTCATTTTATTTTTAATTTTAGAAAAGAGACACAATATTAGTGAAGTTTTATGTCACTTTTAACATTTTTTTTTCCTATCAACCAAAGGAAAATAAACAGCCAGATATGGTTTATCTGTATCAGAAAATAAAATACACGCAATTACAAAAAATGTACAGGTATGGAGACAGGTTGAGCCTGCAGAAGAGCACAGTGTTATAGAGGCCTAATCTCCAGCATTCGCTTCTTTTCCGTTTTCATCTACTTCCAAATATAGAAGAAGGTCAAGTTTATTTAGGGAGAAAAGTTACCGCATTCCCTTTATATGGCAATTCACAGAGGTTACCACCTGGCAAAGCGTGCCAGCAGCAAAGCGCCAAGAAGTAGCCATAGGTTCCATGAGTTGAAGTTGGCATTTGAGTTTGTCCCTGGAGATTTCTCTTTCAGGACTACATGTGTTTGTGTGTGTATCACAGAGGAGTCTCCAGAAACGGTTTTGATGCACACAGTATCAGAGCAGCCATCTCCGTTTCCGCTTCCTGAGCCGCTGATGTCATCACCTGCGTAGATAAACAGAGAGGTTTGTGCTGGTTAGCTAAACATTGCACCCAAATATACTGATGATGGCAGAGTCTATATTCTAGGTAGGCAACTGGTAGATCTCAGTAGATCGCAATGCCCTAACCTGGCCATACAATTCAACATACAGAATATGCCATGTGCTCTAAGGCCTTATTCACACATCTAGCGATGTCCGTGTCAATCACAGTACATGATTCTTGTTCGTGTGCAGTTCGTGGTTTGTGGATCTTTGGATTAGTGAAAAACAGACAACACACGGATGCCATTTTTTTTTTTCAGTGACCCATAGCCTTGCACTGATGTGATGTATATACACCAGGGCCAAAATACGAACATTCTGGATATTTTTTTATGGAACCTATGTATGAATACACTGAAAATGAATGGATACGTATGCCGTCGTGATTAAAGAGGATCTTTCATGTCCTCAGGCACATGCGGTTTTACATACCGCTAGAAAACCGACAGCGCGCTGAATTCAGCGCACTGTCAGCTTTCCCGTTATGTGCCCCGGGGCTGGAGATATCGGGGGTCTAAATTTCACTGTTCACTGTCAGAAGGACGTTCCTGACAGTCTAGCTGGGTTGTGAGGAACGCCCTCCCTGACTGTGCTCGTCCATAGCGCTGTACTGGGGGTGCGTTCCTTACAGCTCAGCGTCATCACTGGGCGGTAAGGAACGCCCTCTCTGACAGTACTCGGCTATGGATGAGGACAGAGAGAAAGGGCGTTCCTTACCGCCCAGCGATGACGTTGAGCTGTGAGGAACGCCCCCTCAGTACAGTTCTATGGACAAGCACAGTCAGGGAGGGCGTTCCTTACAGCACAGCTAGACTGCCAGGAACGCTCTTCTGACAGCGAACGGTGAAATTTAGACCCCCGATATCTCCAGCCCCAGGGCATATAACGGGAAAGCCAACAGTGCACTGAGTTCAGCGCGCTGTCAGCTTTCTAGCGGTATGTAAAAGCGCATATACATGAGGACGTGAAAGGTCCTTTTTAAACTGGACAACATACAGACGTGAAAAACGGACGTGTGAACAAGGCCTTACTGTGAAGAGGATGTTTGAGGGGTCATATGAGATTATGATGAACTTATTGTGGATGGTGATGAAAGATACATTTTAATATATGCTTGGTGGAGGTTGGGTTATATAGCATGGTGTAGCTTTGAGCATGTGTTCACACAGTACAATAATGGAGCGGTGAAAAAAGCAGTTCTGATATGGTTTTTAGTAAAGTTTCCTAATGCAAATTATTTCGTATATTTCTCCAGTAAAATAAAGAACTGCATCAAAGTGGCAACCGCATCTAAAAATGTTTGGTAGGGGTCCCCAGAGGTAACTTTTTTTCCTATGGTGCCCTGAGACTGAAAAAGTTGGGAAATACTGCTCTAGCTCTTCCTGTCACTACTGCATCAATATGATGATGCTACATCACGTGAGGAACTAGTGTGACCAGGAGAATACTAGCAGACATCCAGGATGAGATGGTTTTTTACATTTCCCATAAGAAGCCCTATAACCTGCTGTTTCCTCATATGTAAGAAGCAGACAATAGGATTTCATCTGTTTAACCAGAAGAAAGCTAAAGAAAGTGATTCTAAAAATAACTATGTCAGAAATTAACTATTTATGCAGTCCTGTAATATATTCTAGTAGGTTGAGCACAGGTCAAAAAAGTAAACCTTAAGATCAATGACAGTAGAATATGTATGTGACTAGAACATCCCAGACATGGAATCTTTCATCTGATCTGTATGAGAAGGTCAGTCCTCCGGATTACTTTAGCATCACCATAAAACTTTGGAATTATATTTTGTACAGTTCACTTACTGGTGTCTTGGAAGTCAACGTCATTTCCATTGTAGGCATTGCGGAGCCGATTAGTCATAATCTTCAGCTGCATGATCTGCTGACGGATGGTCATGTCAGGCTTTGTAATATCCACATCAATCTCAGGATTATTTATCTGGTTGGCGAGTCCGCTGCCCATACGCTCAGGCATGTACCTAAAGACAAACAACTTACAATGGTAAAAGGTTCAGAGGAGGAAAAATAACACCACAACCAGATGGGAAATATCACCTAGCTTTACACAAGCAGACTGACCTTGCTCTGGCCATCCCATTCCAGCACTTGTCTTCATTGCCTGGACCAGCTATTATCTTCTCATTGCAGAATATGTTCGGTAGAGATACCCAATAATCTTGGATATCGGTGAGCATGACTTTTACATCTGAAACCTTAAAAAAAAAAAAAAAAATCATAACTTTTCTGGTGTTTTGTGCGGGAGGACAAATAACATGACCTAATGGCTTCCAATATTAATGTATATAGTAGTCGGCAGTCTTGTCTGGTCAGCAGCAGAATTCTTTTAATCCCATGGCCATATGAGAATTAAGCCCTCTTGCAGACGACCGTATGAATGGTCAGTGTGCTATCTGGGTTTTTCCTAGATAGCAAACTGACCCATTCATTTCTATGGGCCCGTACACATGACCATGAATGACACGGCCACGTGTGCGGGCCAATAATCCGGGCCTCAAAATATGGAACAGGTCCTATTGAATGAAAGGGGCTGCGGAGGCACGACCGGCACACAGGTGACATCCGCGTGTCCCCCCATGCGCTGTCCGTGCCGTTCACGGTCATGTGCAACTGCGGTCATGTGCAACTGGCTTAAGGGAAATGTGATCATTCATGACCAGATGTCTGTTCTCAGACTGGTCATACACTTAAAATTGCTGTTGGTCAAATGATTTACCAGCTATTTCTTCCAATCACTGCACACACATGCACACTCGGCTCACAAGAATGAAGCTCCTGCTTGCATGAATCGGGCGACAAGTCACAAATGTGTGCTGACACTCTATTCATCAATATGGCACTCCCTAGAGAAGCAGAGTGGTCGGCTCTCTACAGCAGTCCCATAGAGTTGAATGTCACAGCAATGCTCATGCATTTATATGAGACACATGGGATTCCTGTAATTGAGATCAGTAGAGAGGGGGTCCCCAAGGCTGTACCCCTTCCTAGACAGTAAGAGTTAATAGTAAGTAATTAATAGTAAGTAATTAATGGGATACCCCTTTAATAGCTGGAATTTTTGTCTTGCATGACATCCCCTTTGTCCAGCGGCTGTGTCAGGTATTGAGCTCTAATACCAGACCCTGCCCACAATCATGAGTAACAATGTTGTTGTAAAAAGCAGGCCCTTAATTCTAATCTCAGACAATCCCTTTAAGGTATCCAGCATGGCTGCACCCATCGCATTTTGAAGACTGAGAACTATTTGTTATCTATAAGGTTAATGTTATTTACTTACTATAAACTTTATTTCTAAAAGGAAACTCTAAGTTTGGTATTTGCCCCACATGACTGCCGTAGGATATGCCATATGGACAGTGCTCACGACTTCTGCCTTGGCTTCCCTGACATGTGATGACATATTGGGTGAATTTATGAAGACAGGTATACGGTGCTTCTTATTCATTCTGGTGCACTGCAGGAGGTTCTGTATACCAGAACTGGAATCAGCACCAATAGAGTGCACTATAGTATATGTGTCAGACTGAAGCATCCCCACCCCACCTATCTTGACCTCTGTCCTGCTCTGACCACTTCTCTCGAAAGTGGCGTACAGGTCAGAAAAAGGACAATGTGGCGCATTTGTTGGTGCATATGGCCGTGCCCCGAAAATGAACACTTTTGTGGTAATTTTAATAAAATCACCCAATTATCTGTCCCTGGCACACTGCTCCTCTGTGACTTGTAGCCCTGTGCACCAAACAAACTGTGTATTCAGATTTAATACACATGATAGACATTCCTAGAGACGAATGCACAGTTCCAGGAATACAGCCTGACCGATCACTTCTTAGAAGTGTCGGAAATCAGACATTAAAAACATTCTTAACATCTGTGAACATATCACTATGTAACCAGCAACAGCAGTGACTGTGCCCCAGAATACATCTCACTCCTTTGTATTTGCTGCCCATTTTTCAGCACTTAGTAATTTACCCTTTAAATCTTGGCTCTGGACTGGGAACACTTGGGAATAAGCTTATAATAATAATTATTATATAACGTACAGTCTGTCATTTATTAATATGTTCTCAGTAAGCCATACACTGTCGGTGCGCCGTATTCTGCATGGATCGGCTATATAGAGGCCAAAAATAACAGAACAACAGACTGCGGCTAGAAGCAAAGCAAAGCAGGGTTCAATCACTGTAGTGTACGAGCGATCCCGGCCCGCCCTCAACACAGCTTATGGCTTGGATGGAAGTCTGGAAATAAACTCTCAGTTCACAGGAGTTACATGTCATCCACATTATGATCAGGACTGGGCGCAGACACACAGCTTCTCTAGGACACTGTAACATTGTTACACAAGGGTTTAGGTGCATTTCAGGAAATGGAGATTGTCAGCTGGAAATGAACAGAAATCCTTCCTTTTGTTTTACAATTAGTTAATAATAAGACTTTAAAACATGTATAAAAGTAGAGACCAGATTTTAGAAATACAAACATGTACGTTTACATCTCTGTAGTAGAGCCTTTGTCACAGATTCCATCAAACAAGTCAGATGAAACAGTGTAGCATGTACACATACTTACATACACACCCAGAGAATACACCTTATACAGATAAACAGACAAACACACAAAAAACACACCCAAAGCAAAAACCCACACACACCCCCAGAAAAAAGACACCCAACACACAAAAACACAAAAAAAAACACACACAAAAACACACCCAAAGCACAACACACACACACACCCCCAAAAAACACATACACAATATATACAGATAATACTGTACATACACACAATATATACACCTAATGCATATACTTACATACACACCCAGAGAATACATACACAATATATACAGATAATACTGTACATACACACAATATATACACCTAATGCATATACTTACATACACACCCAGAGAATACATACACAATATATACAGATAATACTGTACATACACACAATATATACACCTAATGCATATACTTACATACACACCCCCAGAGAATACATACACAATATATACAGATAATACTGTACATACACACAATATATACACCTAATGCATATACTTACATACACACCCAGAGAATACATACACAATATATACAGATAATACTGTACATACACACAATATATACACCTAATGCATATACTTACATACACACCCAGAGAATACATACACAATATATACAGATAATACTGTACATACACACAATATATACACCTAATGCATATACTTACATACACACCCAGAGAATACATACACAATATATACAGATAATACTGTACATACACACAATATATACACCTAATGCATATACTTACATACACACCCAGAGAATACATACACAATATATACAGATAATACTGTACATACACACAATATATACACCTAATGCATATACTTACATACACACCCAGAGAATACATACACAATATATACAGATAAACTGTACATACACACAATATATACACCTAATGCATATACTTACATACACACCCAGAGAATACATACACAATATATACAGATAATACTGTACATACACACAATATATACCCACCTAATGCATATACTTACATACACACCCAGAGAATACATACACAATATATACAGATAATACTGTACATACACACAATATATACACCTAATGCATATACTCTACACACACACCCAGAGAATACATACACAATATATACAGATAATACTGTACATACACACAATATATACACCTAATGCCCCAACAAAACCATATACTTACATACACACCCAGAGAATACATACACAATATATACAGATAACGACACCACAATAATACACCTAAGCATAACACACAACACACCCAGAAAACACACACAAAACAACAAATACTGTACATACACACAATATATACACCTAATGCATATACTTACATACACACCCAGAGAATACATACACAATATATACAGATAATACTGTAATACACCCCCATACACACAATATATACACCTAATGCATATACTTCCCACATACACACCCAGAGAATACATACACAATATATACAGATAATACTGTACATACACACAATATATACACCTAATGCATATACTTACATACACACCCACAAAAAAAAAAAAAACAACACACCCAGAGAATACATACACAATATATACAGATAATACTGTACATACACACAATATATACACCTAATGCATATACTTACATACACACCCAGAGAATACATACACAATATATACAGATAATACTGTACATACACACAATATATACACCTAATGCAATACTTACATACACACCCAGACAATACATACACAATATATACAGATAATACTGTACATACACACAATATATACACCTAATGCATATACTTACATACACACCCAGAGAATACATACACAATATATACAGATAATACTGTACATACACACAATATATACACCTAATGCATATACTTACATACACACCCAGAGAATACATACACAATATATACAGATAATACTGTACATACACACAATATATACACCTAATGCATATACTTACATACACACCCAGAGAATACATCAACACAATATATACAGATAATACTGTACATACACACAATATATACACCTAATGCATATACTTACATACACACCTAGAGAATACATACCTATATGCACAATATATACAGATAATAAATACACACAATATATACACCTAATGCATATACTTACATACACACACCAGAGAATACATACACAATATATACAGATAATACTGTACATCACACACAATATATACACCTAATGCATATACACAACACACCAAAAAAACAAAAAAAAAATAAAAAAAAAAAAAAAAAAAAAAAAAAAAATCATATACATACACACACCCAGAGAATACATACACAATATATACAGATAATACTGTACATACACACAATATATACAAAAACAACCAATATATACAATACTTACAACACACAATTTACACCTAATGCATATACTTACATACACACCCAGAGAATACATACACAATATATACAAAAAAAACAAAAAACCAAGCACACCCCAGAATACACTGAAAAGTACATACACACAATATATACACCTAATGCATATACTTACATACACACCTAGAGAATACATACCTATATGCACAATATATACAGATAATAAATACACACAATATATAAACCTAATGCATATACTTACATACACACCCAGAGAACACATACCTACATGCACAATATATACACCTAATGCATATACTTACATACACACCAAGAGAATACATACACAATATATACAGATAATACATACAGACAATATATAAACCTAATGCATATACTTACATACACACCAGAGAATACATACCTACATACACAATATATACAGATAATACATACCCACAATATATACACCTATTGCATATACTTACATACACACCCAGAGAATACATACTTTCATACACAATATATACATACACACCATATATACATCTAATGCACATATTTACATACACACCAGAGAGTACATATCTACATACACAATATATACAAATAATACATACACACCCAGAGAATACATACCTACATACACAATATATGCATACAATTACATACATGCAAACAAAATCTATATACAGATATAGCAAAGTTTTACTTTGCATGGGAAAGTCATTGAAAAAGTTAACACTTTGTGCCACATTGCTTTTAATGTACACATACACACACATAATTCATATATACATGTAGTTATATATACACAGGGGAACACACACAGACATAAAACATACAGCCACATACAGACAGACACAATTCTATACCAATTGCTGGTTAGCGGTTGTACTGTCAGTGGTCATTGTGATATAAGCTCACTATACACATAAGAGAAAACCTGATGATTTTGGACTAGCGACACTTCCCTGACAGATGATGTCAGAGGAAAGATGGTTAAGGCATGCTGCTAAGTCTCTACCTCCAATCTTTTTTATTCTCAGGAAAGATAAAGCTGCCACCAGCAACTTCCCCCCTCTCCCCATTCAGAACAGATGCATATGCCCAAGATGAAGATGCGCCATGTTTACACCAGTGTCTACAATAGTAAACCTGCCCTAGTCTGTCTAGTATGCGATCGTAGATGACAAGTAGAATGATGTGAGTTCGAGAGTCACCAATGCCCTGGGTCCTGGACAATCATGACTTCTCTTTTGTGTACTATTGGCTCCTTCTGAGTGATCACTTACCAGGTTGTCCATACTGGGAATTGTGGATTTATCTTCAGGAACCGCCTTTCCTTTTCTCTTTCTCTCCTCTGTCTTGGATCCTTTGCTGCCCTTTTTGGGATTTCCACAACTTTTAAACACCTGCCAAAAACAGCAGAAACTGTGATGGTCAAGTAATGTAGAAATATAATGTCTGAACAGTAAAATGGTATAATAATGGGCAACCCAACCACCTGGCTTCCCTATAACTAGCCAGTCAAGCTACTCATACCATGTCACTTTTTGGTTTATCTATGAATTTCCAGAATTGTTATACATATTTCTACATATATCACCCAAAAAATAACCATGCCCCATAACAGTAACATCTGGAGCTACACCCCTTCTTATCTTTTGTATGGTGGGAATATGATCATACAAGAAGACCAGCAATGTCTAGTGATGACCGTACATCTGGGCTATCCTCTCAATTGTAAATACTTACATACCCGCTTATTAAATTCATGTTCAGCACTTACCTTGTTTGTTATGACCTCCTTGTTCTCCTGCATATGGGTAATGGCCTCTGAGATCTTGGTGTGAATAGTTCCCACAATGTTCTCCACACCAGCAGCTCCATTAAACTTGCCAGCGACCAGTAATAAGGATTCTAAGGAAGATACGGAGAGACGGCCACCATTAGACACATCCCATTCCACATCTTCTAGTTGTCTCTTTACGCCCAACATTACCATAATTCCTTGTACGAGCATATCCAAGGGACACATAGTTCAATAGCGTCATGCAAACAACACCTTACAAAGGAACAACAAATGAATGGCTCCATTTTTGTAACACATGTAAGGGTCTATGCTTGTGAACCGTATCCTTCTTATATAAAGGCTATCCTAGGATTTATGATGGTAAAAACAGGGATACAAATGTGTAAAGGTCAATATGCTGAAAAAGCATCTCAGTAATGTCTAATCGATTCTGACCATGAGGGTTTCCAGCCACTACTGTAGGTCAGAATAATGATCCAATTCCCAGGGTCTCAGCACAATCTCACATGTATTAATATATACATCTCCAAGCCCTAGACTACAGTCAGTTCACACTAGCACTCAGAGTCTATTCGCTTCACCTATTTGACTTATGTATAATGGCACGTAAAGGTCCACGTGTCAATTTTATTCAGATTGCCTGGAAGAAATTGTAACCCCAAACCTCATGAGAGCAACTACCGGTCAGAACTAGGTGTGTGGCCCAAGGCTAAAAACAGGGATCCTAATAGGAATGGATTAATGAGGTGTCGTGTGACCTGCAAATGAAGTAAAATGAAAGACGTGGCCACACTGAACAAGCTGGAAATATAGATACGGTTACATTCCTGATATCTATGGTATATAGCTGTCCTTACATGATCGCTACTTTATTTTGCATTAAGTGGCACTTTAAAGAGGACCTGTCATCAATTCTGAAAAGCCCAAAGACGTACTGACCCCCAGCACAATAAAGATCTATGACTGCGGCTGCTGTTACAACTATGACCCATCCAGGAGGATAGGCCATCAGTGCTGAAAGCTCAGAGAATCCCTTTAAGTGTGGGCATCTTACATCAGTTTCCCTTGAAGAGGACCTGTCATCTGATGTCACCCTGAGCATTTTGGTGTTTTGTTTACCAAAATCTGTTCAGCCATTCCAAAGATATATGCCTTGTTAGTGTTAATGTAAATTAGGGGGTACTAGTTGGCAGTAACCCTACAAGACTCCATCCCCAGAGAAACCACAGTGTCACCGCCCACTTGGCTAGTATAAACTAAACTGTATCAACACTAAAAGGGCTTATATCTTTGGAATGGCTGAAAGGATTTGAACAAACAAAACACCAAAATGCTCAGGGTGACATCAGATGACAGATCATCTTTAAGGGAAACTGATGTAAGATGCCAACATTTAAAGGGGTTCTCTGTGATTTCAGAACTGATGGCCTATCCTCCTGGATGGGACATAGTTGTAGCACCAGCCGCAGTCATAGATCTTCATTGTGCTGGGGTGTGAGGGGGGGGGGGTCAGACTTCTACACTGATAAAACATTGATAGGCCATAAATGCTTATGTTCCGGAGACCCCTTTTAAAATATTTTAAGTCATCAATACTTGTAGTCAGATCTCAGTGACACCAGTGGCTTAAAGGGTTCAATCCCTCACTTCTCTATGGTTCACATCATGACCATGAGATTGCCCTGATCACCCCAATCACACATCAAGACAAAATATTGTACTGTCTATGAACAGCTTGAACCCTTATAATTATAAGATCGACTGACAGCCAGGAGGGCGTGATGTGATCACCTACATCTCTGACGTCACTTACCAATCAGATTCCGCCACTCGGGGTCTAAATCGGCTTGATTCGCTAGACATCCTCGCATGACGTTCCAGCAGTAGTTATCACACAGCTTGGTGTTGGAGTTGCCACGACACAAAGGACAAATCATGAGCTTCATATATTCACGTGTGCACTCTCGACTCATAGGGACCTGCATGGATAAAATCTAGCTTTATATCATAATTTAAGTCTAAACCCTAAAACCAGGTGTGCCTGTGGTTAAAGGGACACGTCATGCAAAGCTGATACACTGCGCTATGTCTAATGCATGGCATCAGGGGGTGCTACATATCAAGGAACGCAAAGACCACCAAACAGGAAGGCTTCCACTTATATCAATTATAAGAAAAGCCATCTTTTCCATGTTTCTGATCCTCTGACAGATAAGAACAGAAATACCAGCAGTGTGAACTGCCCTGAGACACCTTTTAAATGTCATAAATCCCATCCCTTTTGGGTCCAGTTTTCAAGTCTGAAAGTTGGGGCTGTTACCAAGTATGGACTACTATTTATGGTTTTCAATGCTGCTATAGCATTGGCATCTGTATCTCTGTGGCCAGTGTATAGCATGTACACACTAAGACCTGGGCTCTTCTATGATATTCCACAGTGATCACCTGAGATCTTCCTGGAAAACTGGCCAACAATGTACATAATATTGAGGCAGGACATGATACAGAAATGACAAGATGGAAGAGCTGAATGACACCAACTGATATACTGTACGTTCTATCAAGGGTATTCTAGCAATACTATAGTAAATGTAAGCAATATGTACAAGACACTCATCGCGTGTGACCACATACCTGAGTGACCTTCCTGACAATATCAGCGGCAGCGCCAAGTCCCTGGACAAACGATCGAGCCGCAATAAACGCCCTGGTGGCTTTCAATTTCATTTCACGTGGAATGTCCCCAAATGGCTTAAGCTGGTCATATTGCTTTGCCAAGCAGTCCAAATACTCGTAAGAAAAGGTGAACTGTGAGTTCTGTGTCTTGAACACTCTCTCCAGTAGGTGGCTCCAGAACTCTGTCAGTGCCTCCTCCAGATTAACTCCGGAGCCGCGGTAATACTGGCGGAGCTCTATGTACAAGTCTCTAAATATCTTCCCATCATTTTGGGTGTAAAGTTCGCCATACTGGCTGGGAAATGTGTCCAGAAGGACCTGCTCTGATTTATTCAATAGGTCCTGGAAGTATCCTGGGAAGGACAGAGACAATATACATTAGGAATGCTATGGAACATATGTGCTGTAATAATGGCCGCCAAGTCATACTGATTCCCAAGGATTACATCTCTTTTATGGCTGTTCCAGGTACATGTTGGGAATGTTCTCCAATATAAAGTAGTGAAAGCCTCTGATGTATAGGTATACAGTGCAACATGTCAGTTATTGGCTCCATTGTAATATAAACATATGTCTTTTAGTATACGACATGTTACTATGTCCCTCTGCATAACAAAGATGACCGGATACTGGTGTGCTATAAGGATACTATTATGGCACACGATGGATTCATGAGGGCCTATGGACACATCATGGATATATACTGTATGTCGAGGTATACACCAATGTAGACCTTAGATGTAACAAATAACAGAATGTGAACAGAGCCTTACATACACAGGCTAGACACCTATACAGATCTATCACTTTTCATTAAAGGGGAACTGTCATCTCTCTAGATGTGTGTTTCAGTAGCTACCCTATAACAATACTGGAACGCCCTTTCCTAAAATTCTGTAGTGTGTTTTTCCTCTACTACTCCCTCTGAACATTTATGAATAAATTTACAATAGGGTGTTACCTTTGCCCTTGTTCTCTACATGGTCTAAAACAGTCAGCACTCAATAGACAATATCTAAGAAGACAACTCTCTGCCGCCAACTTATTCATAAATTTGCAGTAGGAATAACAGAGGCACAGCTATAAGCAGATATCCTTAAAAAATGTGCCAGTGTTGTAATATGGAAAATAAGAGGGACCTGTCAAGGGTAGTGACCTGTTCACAATGAATACAGTATTCCTCAGATACCTGTGGATGATACCTGTGTATGCCATGACAACTTGCTATGGTTCTGAAGGTTAAAGGAGGTCTAACAAGCTATTTGAGGGGTGTCTCTAATAAAGTGACCATTCATTATATATTAGGGTATCAACAAGTCCAGTCTGTCACCAAGCCCTTCTGGCCAGGTAGAAAAGCTGACATGGCACATCGTCTGCCCTTCTCTGTATAACAGACCTATAATTGGGCCACAAGTGGCATTTTGCAGATATAATAAAATGGACATATATTCCAATATATTCTACAGCCATCTGCTGCTATTACTGGTCTTCTAGAAGATTTATGAATTATAACCATGTCCATAAATCCTGAGAGTTTAATGCAGAAGATATGGTCTATTTATGATCTTGTCTAGTTCACATTTTCCCATTTCATGGACTATTTACTATATACTCATATAAGTTGATGTACTATCATATAAAACCTTCTTACTGTCAAAGTTTCGGTTCTGTGTGAAAAGCTGATTCTGGATAGACAGGCTGGATTCTCTCAACGAGTTGTCGAACTCCATTTTACTGGTATTGGCGAGGTTTTCTTCCATTTCCGAGGTGCAGCAAGTGTATCCTGGTGGACAAATCCTCAGGTGTTCACCTAGAAGACCAAAGACAAGCATGACCATGTCTGTCCTAATGACCTAATGGGGTCCATTTGTCAATGTGGTGTAAGACGTTGGAGGTGTACATAGCTGAGACCAGATACTAGCTGACGCTACTATAACTCCTTAAAGGGGTTATCCAGTTTCTAATATTGTTGGATCTGTGGGGATCTGGCTGACGGAGCCTCCCCCATCTAACACTGTTGACCTATCCTAAGGATAGGCCAACAATATTAGAAACTGGATAACCCCTTTAACCACCTAAGATGTCAGGAACGTTCCTTAATCCTTCCTTCCACCCCAGGCTTTGTTAGTGTTGTAGAGCTGGGGCAGAGAGAATCCCGCACAGCTTGATGCCACCCATTAAGGTGATTTGTTATGACCCCAAAAAAGCTGCTGACAGAAATAGACAGGCATTCATGAAGAAAGTTGTCACTTAAGAGCTGAGGAGATAGGTAGGGAAGCATTTACTGTAGAAAGCCCAGGACATTTCATTGTTAACGAATGCCCAGCCAACACGTGACAGATTAAAATGTCTTTTTCTCGGTCATGCTGCTCCTACTTACATCCATATAAGTGTGCTTAATGCAAACCTGTCACATGGAAATGGGGTATAATCTGCAGGCAGCATGTTATAGAGCAGGAGGAGCTGAGCGGATTGGTCCTATCAGTGATTGACAGCTATCTCTGTATGCACAGTCATAGAGCAGGGGTCGTCAATCACTGATAAATCCGCCTCCTGGACTCCTCAGCAGAGACAAAGCAAAGATTTCAATGACTAAAATATAAGTTATACTGAATCTTTTCCCACAAACCTATATATCAATCTACTTAGCTCCTCCTGCTTTATAACATGCTGCCTGCAGATTCCATTTCATTTTCCATGTGGGGTTCCCTTTAAATTGGTTTCCAGGTCATTTATCAGCAATTTTGCCCCCTTTAAAATAAAGTATGAAGCCAACCTAGACTGAGGCCCCTCTCTCCAGTATCCCTAAAGCAGATGCATCTGTGGCCTCTGTGACAGTGGTTCTCAATCAGTGTTCCCGTACTCCGATACAGTGGGTACACTGTATCAGGGTGTATACGCCATGGCTAAATACCAGCGCTCTGGAAGTGGCAGATTTAGTGAGTGCTCAGGTCCTGAGGCTCTCTCCGGGGGACCACCATCTTCAAATACTGAGGCACAGTGGCCAAGCAGAGGCAGAGGTCACAAGATCTTGGGTCAGGGTTAATGGAGTAGGTCACCTCTATCGCAGTGTCTGTTGGGGTTGTACTTGATTGGGACTTTTTCCAGGAGGGGGCACTTGGCTTGAAAAGGTTGAGAAACACTGGTCTATGGTACACAAGTCCTTGGTCATTCTGTAACCACTTAGGACACCGTAAGTAAATCTCAAAGGGGGTGTGCAAGGTAGTAGAGGAGGCGTGGTCCATTAGGCACATTTCATTACCAAATGTGTCAAAAAATTGCCTTATATACAATTGGTCAGAACAGGAACCTGCTTTAACAATATTAGTTTGTATTTATCATAAGGCATATAGTATTTGAGAATATGCAGCAGACATTATCCATATGAATGAGCTTGTACATAGCACCAGAACCTGCCCCCAGCTACAGTATTGATAACTCAATTCCAGTGTATAAATCAGAGCCCTGAAGTTTGGGATCAGATCCATTGACAATGGCAGACAATACTGTCTCTTTTATTATGAGTGAGACTTAAAGGGGCTCAATGCCCTCCAATGCCAATGACATGTATGCTTTTCTACAGCTACGCAGCTGCTTAAGTAATGCTTTTCTTAATGAGTTTATCCATTTGTCTACTATAGCCATAGCAGAAAAAGACCATACAGATGGGGGGGACTACCTCCTGGGACGCCACTCCGCGCATAGTCAAGTAGTTGAGCAATGTTGCCGGGCTAACAAAAGCAGCGCCACAGGGAAGCCCGGGGCGCATCCTCAACAGTGGGGCCACCCCTTAACTTAGCACAAATTTGGTTAAGGACTCCAATTTCTCACCGATACGTGCCACCAAGAAGTAAGGTAACGGATACATCTGTACAGTACACATAATATTATACATGACCCCATAAGTTCTATGGATACAATAGATATAATACAATCCAACCATGCACCAGCTAATTTCTATCTAACAGAAAAGCATTGAGGTGATACAGGACTATAGCACAATATTATTACTCTTATTTTTAGGGTGAGTCTGTCAGGTCCATAAGGCCTCCCAAACTAATAATGGTGTCACGCAGGGGACTTTAATAGGAGCAGAAACTTACATCAGTGGCCTCAAAGCAATGAAGCAATACAGACATCACCATCTTTGCATGGACATGAATATCTGCCAAGTCCACTGGGGCAGCCCTGATTCGCTGACAGACGGCTGTGCTGTAGGTAGCCCTTACTGAGGAGAGCCTGAGCTCTTGTGACTGTCTGTAGGCAAGTCTGGGATGTCAGTCCCGCCCCAAGGGCACTTGCCGGATGATTTGCATATCCATAAAAAGATGTTTACCTCTGCATTGCTTCATCGGTTTGCGGCCACAAAAGTATGTTTCTACTCAAAATATTGGTTTGGGAGGCATTTTGTCAGGTCTTCTTGACTGGATGACCACCACAGGATCCATGTAACTATGTGTAGAGTGCCTTCTACAGTACCAGAAGTTTTAGACAGTTGTGTAAAAGAATGCTGCAAAGTAAGAATGCTTATTCAACAGCTTATTTATTGTCAATTAACAAAATGACGTGACATCAATATTTGGTGTGACCACCCTTCGTCGGAGGAGTCCTGGTAGTGATGATATTGCCCCCACAGAGCCCTGATCTCAACATCATCCAGTCTGTCTAGGATTACATGAAGAGAGAGAAGGATTTGACCAAACCTAAATCCACAGAAGATCTGTGCTTAGTTCTCCAAGATGGCAGGATCAACCTCCCTGCTGAGTTTCTTCAAAAACTGTCTGTAAGCGCACCGAGAAGAACTGATAGAAGCTAAATATCGATATGATTTAGATTTTTCTTTTGTTCATTCACTTCATTTTGTTAATTGACAAAAATAAACTATTAACTTTTCTATTTATCAATTCTCACTTACGTAGCATTTTTTCCACATCCATCCATATAATCTTTGCACAGCACTGTATATATTAGGCTTATTTTACATCCTTTACAGGTTTATGATGTAGAACATACAAAGCAAGGGGAAATGTCCTGGGACGCAAATGAAGGGAGACAGTAGGAAGGCTTTGCAGTAAGTGACAATGGCATTGCGGGCCTCCCAGGCAGGTAAGTGTTAATGCGGAGATTATTAGCGGCGCATGCACCATCTCTCTGTTTAATTAAATCCACCCACAGAGATGTGTTGATTTTAATTTCCCCTTAGACAGTTTGTCATCACCAGACGTTGGCTTTTTTTCTGACGTTACAATATTTCTTTGTCAATTACTAGAATCCCATCCACAGCAGCCTCTGTCTGAGGCAAATTATCAAGGACAATTATCTATGAGACAGTTCATTGTGGCCTTTGATCCAATAGAATACTGTGTCTTCCGTCAGCCGCTGCGCAGGAACTCAGCACAATATCATTACACAGGAACTTTATTAAATCCTAATGAAATGTGAGGTCAGAGTCTCAAGAAAAATGAATTCTGGGAGCCCAGAATCTTCCTGCAGACAAAAGCTGCACCTTGTCTGACATTTTCCTTCTCGCTGTTACATCTCAGATTCCATTTGATCCGTGCCCTCACTTTATAGCGGGATAAATGTGTATATCTCGCACGCGCTCTTCTCTTCTATATAAATAGCTGTGATCGCAACCGGGAGACAATATCACAGGAACGCACCTTTCTTTAAATATCATATATAATGTCACTGTCAGCTTTTCTGATTACAAAAAAAACCCCAAACCCACCATTAAAAAGTAAAAAAAAAAAAAAAAGTCTTTGTTAAAGCATACCTCCACTTATAGGACAACTTTTCATAAATGGATAACACAGGTGAATATAAGAAACTTTATAATATATCTTATTAAGGGAGTATGTTTCCTTCTCTACTTATCAGGTGGTTTCTTTTGACTCAGAAGTCTATGCAGAGAGGATGGGGAGGAGAATAAAAACACATAACTGTAGCTGCTACAATGAGTGAAATAAATGTATTGACAATGCTATATCCTGTAAGAAAATGCTCTACCACTGCTCAGAATGAGACAGGATATCTCTTACTACTTAGCAGCAGCCTCTTCCTCCCTCTCCCCTCTCCATAGACTTCTGTGTGTGAGTATGACTGATGGGAAGGAGCCTGATAAATGGAGAAGGAAACATATTTCTTTAATAAGATATATTACAAAGTTCCTTATATTCACCTGTCCTATTCATATATAAAAAGTGGTTTTATAATTTGAAGAACACTTTAAGCAAGATTTCTTTCAAAAAGCTGACTCCAAACTACTCACAGCCATGGCAGGATATCCCCATGTCTAGACATAACATGTATACAGTATGACAGAATATAAGAAGGTCTCAAATAAATAAATTATTTTCTTCCATTGCATTTAGTGTATACATCCATAGTAGTTCCCAATATAGCTACCGACATGCCCATTGACTATCATTACCCACACATATGGCTGGTGTGTAGTTACATTCAGTTTTTCAAAGGCATAGTTGACTACATTTTACAATACAAGGCAATCTGCCAAAAATTTAATACATTTTTTTTTAGATTCAAAAATGTCAGACTATGCAACTGTAATGGTACAGTACAGGTATAGAGCATATGTTTGGCAGCACTCTTCAAATGTAATATCTGAACAGGGTCTTAGATATATCTGTCTAGGAGCGCTAGTGGACAATCAATATCGCCACCATTACGGCCTAATTTGAGGCTGTCACCATGCACCCTGGAAAATCTGTGAAGTGATGCAGTAATATATGACCTATTCCCGAATGGCTATGCTATGTCCACATGGGATGGATATGCTATGGATTTCCACTGCAGGACAGCAGCAGCAAATTTCATCCACATGCTGCGGAAAAAAATATAGTGCAGATTCCATGGGGAAGGTGACATGCCAAGCAGCATATCCATTTTTACTGCAATGAACAAAATGAATTTTGCAGCAAATTATTTTTCTGCTGATTTGACATCCCATGTGAACAAACCCTGACTAGAAAAGTCTAGAAAGGCTGCTCACATGCGCCATGAGTGGTTAAATTTCACTGATATTGTGCATTCGAGTCAGTAGATGCGATGTCAGGCCAGGGCACTCAGCAGCAAAACAGGCACAAAAATGAATATGTTCCTAGGGAACTGGCTTTAAGGGCAAACACATTCTAATACAGTATCTGGGTAACCCTCATTGGTAATACAATATGGGCCATACTGGGACTGTGTGTTCAGGAAATGATCTATTGTTTAAATCAAGTTTTTATGTTAAACATATTTTTTAAGAATTTCCCTTACAGGCAAGTGCGCTGATCATGGAGTGACTGTGAAAATACACAACCAGGTGATACTTTGGTATGTCTGCCTGGCCCTATCACTCTTGCATAGCAGTTCCGAGGCGGCCAATCATAACACAGCAGGTGGGAGCAATCTTGAGCGCTGAAAGCACCCTCAGTGGTCCAGACTGCTCGTTGGAGAGGGGAGCATTGCTTTTGCCACTCAAGTAGGATGGGTGATGTCATAACAGTGGGAGGATCAACCCTCAACACATGGGGTGGTTCAGACAGGAGATGGTAGGCGTCTGAGTGCTCCCAGGGCTGAAGTCCCGCCCCCAGTACACCAAGTGACTCATTTACATAAGACTTCAATGTTGTTTTTCTCCAAATCTACAAAAGTGACATACATCATTGTAATGTGCTCTGTCGTGACAGCTGAATATAGTTGGGGGAGGTGGTAGACTCCCTTTAAAGAGAAGATGGTAATACAACATGGCCTATATACGCACATTTTACAAGTCCAATTATCCAATGTACGATTGCAATTCTACAAATATATTCATGTGTCTATATACCTGCAAGTGCGTGATAGATCCGGCTTCCACACCATCAAGCTGTACTGACAGCTTCCTATGATCCTGAAAAATGTCCTCAGAAAACACATTTGCGCTTCTTTAGAAGCAGAAAGACAAGGACATATTATGTCCTTGCTCCATTAATGGTACCAATTTACTCCAGACCAAGCTCTTCCAAGAAATCAATAATTTACACCAAGTTATATTATCCAGAAGTGCTTGTGATTTTTTCATTTTTTTTGTGTGTGTTGTTAAGGAAACCATAAGATTACCTTAAATCAGGAAACTGCTTACCTTTCTTCTTTTTTATCATTATAAGTTGTATTTGTGCAGAGAACTTTTCATATAGATTTTTCCACATCTATAGAAAATCCATAACCGTAGCGGAACGGATAGCAATTTACAGTGATTATCCTGGAGCAACCAATCAGGTGAGCGCGGTGCAAGGACAGCCAGGCTATGTGTGTAATATATGGGAACCAGATCCCTATAACTTATATATACAGGGCATGAACCTAGAGTATAGGGGCCATTTACACAGTACATAATAGAAGACTGCAGCATTGCATAATATTCACTGCAGATACCTTGACCACTGAGCTTGCAATCCCACCATGAATTGTACACATTCTATATTTGAAAGCATATGACCAAACAATGAAATCCAATAACAGGGTCAATGCATTGATTTTATTGGCTCTTGGTGTTACAGGAAGAGTAGTCATAGGATTACAGTACTGAAGAGATCTACCTGGCCCTCTAAAATAAATTTCCTAGAGCCTGTGTGGCCATCAAGAAGGACTAATCCACTGTCAATACACCCAACCTGCCAAACGTTTGATAAGCACTTAACGTATATTAATGTGGTGACAGATGCCCTTTGATACACTCTGTATCGGGCCAGCCTTTGTATGAATGTATATATTAGGATGGCAACAGACATAAGGATTTTACTTGAGTAGAAAAGGATTATTCTAAAATAATCGTGTCCCACAAATGAGCAGATTAATCTCTACAATGTCAATGACTCCGCACACGCCTCACCATCTAATGGAAATCAATGAGCGGTAGACTGATGCCTCACAATGAATTATTGTTCATGGCACATCAGATGGGCAAATCCATGTTGTGATCCCAAGGCAACGACCAAGAAAATACAATCTAACAGGTCAGAGCTGATCACGTTGGTACCTCTGCCTTGTCATGTCGACTACTTTACATTATTCTGATGATGAGCATAGTGCAAACTCCTGACCCACACAGCACAGACCAGAACTCCCAAACTCAAGTGATCCCATAGCCTAAGCCTCCCAGAAATATTGTTATATCTATGGCCCACCTTAATCTCCTAAGAACTTTATATGACAGAAAAAACGGCTACGTGGCGGATGTTTTTTTAATGGCTGTCACATGGGCGTTTTACAACAGTGAGAGTGCATGAGTCTAATCACATGTATATTTTTTGATGAACCGTTTTACAGGGTCCATTTACAGGGACCCTTTTTAAGGGTCTGTTAAAGACGGATGCAAAATGGATGACAATGGACATGGAACGTATACAAACCTGCTGTTAAAAAACAGATCAATTTGTACATTTTTTCATGCCCAAGAAACGGGCACAGTTGTGCATGGCCTAAGTGGTGGATACACAACAGAGACAGTATTTTACACTTTATTTATTAGAACAATACTAAAGATGACCATAGACAACAATCAGCTTACTGAATAGGTCTCGGAAGCACCAGAAATAGCAGAGCTCTGTCCACTATGCCGTGGCCCAAAATGGTACTGAAGCTCTCTCCTTTTAAAGTGCATGGAAGACCTGCAGTACCATTCACAGCCAATGCTACTTCCAGCACTGTTGTGGATTGTTCAACCAGCTTATCGTGAGGGTCCTGGGAAGTAGATCATTAATATCAGTGGTCTAAACAGTACTGTGGGGGCTCAACTTGGAAGAAACAAAGACTGGGTAAATTACATTTCTACTGTAGATGCCCAATCCTCATTTCTCCAGGAGATATGGCTAGCTTAAAGAGGACCTTTTACCACGTCCAACAAGTCCAGCTCTTTACATCATTTAATAGTCACTGCTCAATTGATTTTGGCACAGATCAAATTTTTTCCCCTAGCCCCCACTGTTCCTGAGCAATCAATGCTGTTAGTTTTGATGTCTGATATGGTATTTAGGCTCTGTACTGTCAGGAGGGCGGTGTCAGGCAGGAGCAGACAAGGGGTGTCATTCTGAGCTCTGACATTGGCTGCCTCTGATTGGAGCTCTGAATCACGCCCCCTGCCTGACACCACCCTCCTGACATTACAGAGCCTAAATACCACATCGGGCATCAAAACTTACTGTGCTTGTTGCTCAGGAATGGTGGAGACTAGAGAAAAAAATTCCAACTGTCCTCGAATTTTCAGATGATAAGACCTTGAATTCGTGGAGTTGATGAAAAATCCTCTTTAAAGGTAATCCCATTATATAATTGTAATAATAGGTGATAAATGCCTGATCGCTAGGATCCCAACCACTGGAACCCCCACCAATTCCTGGATAGTGGGTCAAGAGTCCCCTTTTGGGTTTGAGAGAAGCGATGGTAGAGCATTCACCCTTCTACTCCACTGAATGTCTATGGGACTGATAGAAACAGCTGAGCCTTATACTCGAGCAGTGAGGACGAATGCCGATTGAGGGACACCTTTTTAAGGCACATCTCTTCTACGTCTTTCCTAAAAAGCTCTGTATGCTCTATTCCTTTCTAGGCTAAATTAATGGAAATGCTTTGCTCATTTTAAGGCAAGTAAATCTGTCGTGGTCTACTCATCGCCTTTCAGAGGCAGATATCGCCTGCAGTGTATTTTTCTACTTGTTAACAAAAGCTGGGATGAAAACCAGAGAGAAACAGAGATCTATCCTTTGGGAAGCTTGATTCTTCTCCCCACCCTGGGACTCATTTGCCTCTTAAAGGAACCCTAATACTTAACCTCACCACAAGAATAAAGAGACACCTACGTGTAATTAATTCTGTGAATAATGCACACGCAATACCAAGTCACAGTTACCTGCCTGGGCACATTTCCAAGGGTGCACGAGCTGTTAATAAGGCAGAGTCCCTGAGGGGCCGCGAACAGAACAGAGACAATTGTTTTGAGTCTATCAACATAAACAGAAAACAGAACGGCTTTTAATAGCTCATCAATCAATTAAGAGCACACTGCTATCTGTAATTAAGCAAGCGCATGCAGTCATAGTGAGCCATCCATTACCCGCGCTCATTTATACCAGGCCGACGCTTCTCACATTCCGCACAGAACAAGGAGGATCAGTTTCCTTCAGATGCCCTTTAACAAGTCCATATCAGCGCTCTGCAGGTAATGATGTACGTTGACCCTTACGATATAAATGATTTAACCTACATATGTATTCCTGGTTCTTTCACAAAGACTTTGGCTTCTTCAAATTATTTTACTTTCATCTGCGATATCAAGAATGTAGTTAGTTACAACTAGGGTAAAAATAAAGAACCATTAAAATTATCAGCCATTTATTCCCTCCTCAGCAGGGAGGTTGTTTCCGACATCTTGGAGAACTAAGCATGTAGACTTGCTCCAATCCTTCTGTCTCTTCACGTAATTCCAGACAGACTGGATGATGTTGAGATTGGGGCTCTGTGAAGGTAATTTAAGTGAAATTGGCTTGGCTAAAATCCCTTTTGCTGTCTCAAGGCTCGGTGAGTCAAAAGCAAATTGAGGATTTGTTACATCCAATAGAGGGCGCATGAGCTCCCCAGCTCCTTTCCCATAATGCCTTGTGAAAGGTAATTTAAAACAGTGTATACAGCGAGGGAGGCGTCTGATTGGCTCCAAATTTACTCTGCACGAGGACATCTACCCCAAATATATAGCCAAACATATAGACATAAATGTCATTAACAATCTTTGGCGTAAAGAAGAACAATTAACAAAATGACGTGAACCTAAATCGCATCAACATTTGATGTGATCACCCTTTGCAGGAGGAGTCCTGGTAGTGATGACATGGCCCCCACAGAGCCCTGATCTCATCATCATCCAGTCTGTCTGAGATTATATGAAGAGACAGAAGGATTGGAGCAAGCCTACATCCACAGAAGATCTGTACTTGGTTCTCCAAGATGTCTGGAACAACCTCCCTGCCAAGTTCCTTCCAAAATGTGTACGGAGAAGAATTGGTGGAAAGCAAAGAGCGGTCACACCAAATATTGATGGGATTTCGATTTCTCTTTTGTTCATTCACTTCTTTTTGGTAATTGACAAAAATAAACTATTAACACTTCTATTCTTAAATTCTTATAACTGTGAACAAGCTTACGTTCTTATTTAGTCTTAGTGTGGCTTTGTGTCCAGCCGGAAGTCACAAGTCGCAGAAAAGTAACTAGTCGGCTGATCTGCGGTTGTAAAGACACGGACAATGAATTTTTAATATATAACCAGCCATATTACAGACTCTGCAACCGCATAAACTTCAGAATTTGGTCACCTCTAATTGGAGCCATTACAAAGTGACAATTATATAACCGGGCTCTGCGCCACCACTGTCTATTATTATGAGCTGGACATAAAGTGACCAACAGGCAGGACATAAAAAATGGCAGGATGTACCGCAAAGGTATGTATACAGAGGTATAGTATAGAAAGGTTTGTATACAGTATTATATTCTAATTTTCCAGGTTTGGAGAAAACCTAACGTGAATATCCTTTACTGATAAAAAAAAAAAAATAAAATCCTGCTCCTTATGTCATATTATCCCATACTCCCATACTACACTTACTGAGAATGAAAGGGGTCTTGGATATGGATGACTGATCCTTAGAATGAGTCATCAAAATTGGATTGGTGGAGGTCTGACACCCAGCACCCCCACAGATCAGCTGATATCAGGAACCACAGTTGTCAGGACTAGTGGCCATTCCTGGTTACTGCAGCTCAGCTTCCACTCAAGTGATTGGTCATCAGTATCTAAATCCCACAAAACCCCTTTACTTTGTATGTATGAATAGGAACCTTTATTGTTTAGATTCAGAGAATAAAAACAGTCTGTTCATGTGGTATTTCCATAGGTGTAGAAATGAGAAACGCTGCACAGTACTCTATTTGAAGGAAACCTGTCGTGCTGAAAATGTAGGAGTCCAGTGGGCGGTCCCAACCCGTGATCGATAGCTATCTCTGTATATAAACTCCAGTGGACTCCTAGGGCCAGAAGGAGCAGGTGCTTATATGAATAAATAGAAGTCGTGCTAAATCTGTATGCAGAATACTATATATATATCTGTTCAGCTCTTCCTGCTCTATAACCTGCCGCCTGCAGAACAGACTGAAGTACTAATATGACAGGTTCCTTCAAGAGCTCCAGTAACAATATTCTCCTCTAAATCTAAAATTAGCCAAAGCAATGTTGACCATGGATCAAGGATACCATCAGTGCTGCACTAAACACTGCAGCAATAGGCCTATTAGCTGATAACATACCCTTAGAATAGGTCATCCATTGAAGATCACCAGGGGTCCGACACCCGAGACCCCTGACAATTAGCTGTTTGAAGAGACTGCAGCTTTTGGGTGAGCACTGCGGCCTCTTCACAGAAAAACAAGCACAGCACCAGACATTTGTACAGTGACTGTCCTTGATAATATAGCCCAGCCCCATTCACTTGAACGGGACTGAGCTGTGAACAGTCATGTGAATGAGGAACATGATGTTCCATGTCAGGGAGTGTCACTGCCACTTTAAACATCTTAGGTGTCGGACCGCCACCAATCTTCAATTGACAACCTATCCTAATAGGGGTAGGTCATCAATTAACAAAACCGGGAAAACCCCTTTAACTTTGGGCAGAGTATGAATGACCAAGCTGCATTGACTTGGATACTAGAAGTAAAGTCTTTACGTGCATTACTTTACCATAATATGCCATCTTGCGTCTGCCCTGCCCATTAATCCGACGGCTGTTCATTTAAGGGGCAGTGGAGCCCTTGGCCCCTCAGGCCCCGGTCTCTGCTCTAGTCTTGACACGGCTCATAAAATATGTCCTAGTGGTTTGGCCAGCATTCTCGAGGCTCCAGTATAATGAAAAATTAAGGATCTCCAAAGCGTATTAAACCTGTCTAAAGTTACAAAAAAAACTTACTAAGACCTCTTAAACAAGGACAGTTGAGCTGGGCTTCCTGCCATACCTTATATAATATGTGCTCCTGGGAGTGTGCTCGAGACTCACAAAATCCTTGAATTAGACTGTTTATGACTCTTTATATGAGGCAGAAGAAATGCACGAGGCCAACCCGAACCAAGGCAGATTGACATGGGAAGAGGAGCGAGCACATGAAAAGCAGCGGTGAACAATGTGCTAGTTGTCTGTTTGCATTGTATCCTGTAATTAATCAAGTAATCATTGTTAACTACGCTGAATTAGGAAGGGGGAAAAGCTGTCTCGCCGATTGACCCCCAAGTGCCGGCACTCAGGATAGGGCATGGCTGGAGAAAGCTATCATTTCATTCAGTCTTATTCATTCCCCAAATCAATGGCCTGATATTGTATGCATGGCCGCTACATCCCAGAGGAAGGACAGCCATACACATCACCACTCTCACACAGCAGGGCTAAACAAGTGAAGAAGGACAAATTCAATATGAAGGAACATTTATAAAACTACTGAACAGTCCGATAATCTTTCTGGCGTAATAAGACTTGGCGGTGTACAGGACTACCTCAGTTTTTGTGATCCCTGGTTAAGAACTGACTCTTCAGCTTATTCTTCAGGCAAATATATAGAAATATAATCCAGTAGAGAACTCTAAGTGGAAGAATCGTAACATCGGGTTCTCCTGTAAATGGAGTATATGGATTGACATACTAAGTGATCAACAGCTCTGGGATTAGAAGTGCCCATATACATCATATTAACATCAGACAAACTTGCAGATTTTCGTTCAAGCCATATGACTACCTAATGCAGCGATTCCCAACAGGGGTGCTTGGGAACCTGCCAGGGGGCCGCAACATTCTGGTTGGGAGGACGACCGCATGTCTTCATACAACATTATCTGCGTCCTTAGGACGTTTTTTGTCTTGATAAAAGTTATTTGGTAGGGGTGCCCTGAGGATATAGGTTTTATTCCCTGAGTCTCAAAAGGTTGGGAAACACTGATCTAATGTGTACGGGGTTTTCCAAATCCAGTCTAGCAGAAGATGTCGGGAGAAAGAAGGATCAAGTATGTTGAATTTTACATTAGCTAACTCCAGAGATAGTAAGCCTTGGCTTACTCCATTCTCCCCATTCAGAAAAAATGCATGCACTGGGCCACTACTTAGTGAATGACATCATAGCCATCAATTACGTGATCCTTTTCCAGCTCAGTCCCATTCAATGAATGGAACTAAGCTGCTATACCAGTTACAACAGCTACACTACCTACAGCGTTGTCTCGTGTATACAGCTGACATCTGAAACCCCAACAATCCCATTTCGATGACCTAGCCCAAGTCATCAATATAACAGTCCCACAATACTCCTTGAATCCTTTCTGCAGAAACTCACATATACGTTGCAGGAAAAGTCCTTTCTTGTGATTGACAATAGCCCTCCTGCAATAAAAGTTTTTTTTTTTGGCCGCAATGCACACTTAATACTGGTGACCTATCCATTGGATAGGTCATCAGTATCTGATCTGTGGTGGTCTGACACTCGGACTGGCAGCCTTTGGGGTAGACAAGAAGCGTGTACAGTCTGCACCTATGCAAGAACTAGGAGCAGAGCTGCAGTTCCCCGGCACCACCACTATACATTATATTACTTGAGTTCTGGAAGAATCTCCACTGCAACAGTTTCCAGTACCTGGAGGCTGCTGGAACAGCTGATCGGTGCAGGGTCCAGATTTCAGACCCCGGCAGATCGCATACAATGGATAGGTTATCAGTAATACACATGCATTAGGGGATGGAAAACCCTTTTAAACCCAGCCAAGATCTGAAAAAACTCTAACTCCTGTCATTTAATGAAGACTCAATGGTATCTGATAGAGGCCGGATAATCAAAAATTTTAAATAATTAAAATTATTTAAATTTCAAATTATCAGGCTTACCAAATTATCAAATATGAGATTAAAAGACTGTCATTGTACAAATAAGTGGTAAAATAACGAATCCCTGACCATAACCATAAAATAGACGCTGCTTGATATATTATGAAGGTTATATAGAAATAATAAAATGCAGTAATATATTTAATTTAGAAGTGTTTATTTTTGCATTTTTTTAAGAGGAAAACAATAGCACAAACAGGCACAAAAAACCCAAAAAACATATAGGCACACAGCCCCAAATGAAGGGAAGGAAAAACAGAAGGGCGTAAGAACAACCAGTACGGCATCTATGGCAGAATAATGAGTTGTATATCCAGTAAAACGGGTTGCCTTGGCAAAATGCAGTAATATATAGATTTCCATGTGCGTGTCATCCTGAAGAAGGAGTCTATTAAGATTATGCATAAAATGTTCATTAATTGGTCGCGCCCTGAGCTCATCAGACCGCAGACATCTCTCCATAAGCAGGTAGACAAAGCTAGGCCCTTTCTCTTCAGACGTCCTCAGAATATTCACATAAAGTCATGGCGAAGTGGAAACGGAGAGATTGAAGGATTACCTTAGATCTACCGCTATTCTGTACAGGTAATGAAAAGATGTCTTACTTGAACTAAAGAAATGTAACCCCCTCCCCCCTCATCTCAGCTACTAATTACCACTTTTAATGGATTGTACCATTAGGATGACACCTCCATGTGCATGCTCAGTCTGTAGCCACGAGCGATCATTTATCAGTCAGCACATCTGTGCCTGAAATCACAAGCACTGAGCATCCCTAGGATGTGCCAGGACCCATCTGTCTTTGGAAACCGCCAGCAAGTGTCTTTTACCGCCAGTCATCGATCTAACTAGTCCATATTCATCCTCTTCGGTCCACCATAGCATGGATTCTTTCAGATTGTCTTATCTGGGAATGTCCACCTAAAATTGCCTAGTGTGATTCCTAGCTTCTATCTGGGACATACAGCGGACCTGGAAAACCACTTTAGGCTAAGGCTACACATTGCAGAAACGCTACATTTTACAGTACCAGCAAAGTGAATACAATTTCATTTAATCTCATCCACACACTGTGGGAAAAAAAAAAAACAATTGCAGAATCGCTAGCTTTTTCACTAGCATTTTTCCAGCATTTTCCAGTTTCTGCAACATGTAGCCTCAGCCTTAAAGGGACTGACCAGTCGAGGGCTCAGACATGGCACGGCTAATGCTTATCTGCTATTATTCTGGGTACCGGCTTCGTGGCTGCTTCTTAGATCAGTTCCATCAGTGATGTCATCTGTGACTACAGTTTAGCTATATCCACGGAGATTTAGGTTGAGGCCCCACTTTTCAGAAAAGATGTTGCAGATTTTGCTGCGTTTTTTTGAGCCAAACCAAGGAGTGGCTACAAAAGGAATGGGGAATATATAGGAAGCTCTTATCCACCAATCCACTCTTGACTTTGGTTTTAAAAAACACAACAAAATCTGCAACAAAAAAAGAAGTTTTTCCGCAACGTGGGGCCTCAGCCTTAGATAGTCTGAGACACGCCTCCTGTCTCATCACTGGTCCAGACTGCTGCTCGGTCTCTTCTGACTGGCTGCTGTGTATGAACACGAGTCTATATCACAGGCTCATTAGGAAGTGAATGCATGGAGAATCATTATAAAGTACAGATTACTAATCCACCAGTGAGCGAAAGATTATCCAGAAAATACTGTGGAGAATAAGCCTTAGCATAGAGCGGCCTGGAGAGGAATCTAATAAAACAAGTCCTCTAACCATAAACCTAATGATGAAACCTTTGAGGTCTCTTCTACTGAATGTTATTTCTTCTTGTAAAACCATTTCTTGGAATTGTCCTATTAAGCAGAATAACATGAGATTATTATTTGGAGCCCTATTTTTGGTTGTGTTGACATCTCCATATATATGACGGATGACTCTGTAAAATCAGCCATTGTCAACAAGAACACCCTATTCAATGTGTGGCCTGACATTTGTTCAGCAAATAATGCCAGCTCAGCTAAAAATGGCCACGCGGCCCAACCCTTCCGAATTACATAGAAGTTAGCCAAATCAAACAAAATCCAGCTAAGAGATGGTCATAGACCCATAGAACTTCCCAAAAATCACCCAGTCAATTTTAACCATTGCTTGTAGATAAACTACAGTAGTACGAACATAACAACTTACCAGTATTACATGTCATATTGCACAATGTAAGTAAATAGGTCATATTTTTGACTGCCCAAGGAAAACCCATACCCTACAGAAAGTGAAGGAAAACACAGACTGTGACTTGTGAGGCCTTTGGTTCTGGTAATGGCGTATACTTATTTCTTAATGTTAGGCTTACTGGAGGGAAAAAGAACAGTGAGTAACTGGACCAACCAACACAACATCACCGTGTGACCTAATAACACAAGACATTGCCAAGTACTCTATAAATACCGAGACCGGGTAAACAGCGAAATACATCGGTCTACAAATAAGTAGCTACAAGCTGTGCAGCAAACGCCTTAGCCACACTGCAAAACTCATATCCTCGTGATCACTTACCTGTTTCTGAAAATTACATTATATGTACTTATGCATTATTATATATTACATCATTTACCACTCTGCCAGTGCTCTGTGCCTGCCATACTTGTCACTGTGCCATCACAGATCACCCAACTCAGGCTCCACAACAGGAAGAAACATACCCTACACCTTATATACTTTGTGTAAGGTGTGGGTGATAAGTAAATATGCTTTATGACTGTAAACAGACGTGGCAGCTCTCTGTTGGGTTGGTGTGAACCGACATGGCGCTGAGGACTGTCTTGCCTAAGGCCACAGGACTGCAGGTGACTTTCCATCATGGCAACATAGGCGCATGGCACCATGTGACCCACTTGGGTGATAAAAGGACCCAGTTTTTCTCGTATAGGTATTGAATGGTGTAAAGGGGGTTTCTGGTTCTATTGATGAACTATCCTAAGGATAGATGATCCATATCATATCCGTGGGCATCCAATGCCTGGCACCCCCACTGAGAATGGAGCAGGAAGCAGACAGCTCTGTTCTCAGAGTAGTGGTCAGACCAGGGCAGTGCAGATCACTTCCTTCTCATTCTCTGTGTATCAGCTGCTAAGAGCAGGTGATCGGTGGGGGTGCTGGGTGTCACATCCCCACCAATCTGATATTTATGATCCTTAGGATAGATCATCAATATTTTCAGCCTGGGACAAATTGAGATAGTCAGAATGAACAGTCAGGGTTGGGATACGAGAAACAGTGATCAGTCTTAGCGTCGCTACAAGCCTGTTTCTTAATAAGCAGTAGAAGCTGCATTTAGGCAGAAGAAGCACCCAACTTTTTGAAGACACAGTGCAATTTTTTGAGAGAACTTGCTAAACCAGACATTCAAAGAGAGGCTATGGAGAAACAGGGGATCACTAGCGTTGAGACCTACCACCCCTTTCTGAAGCCATGTAGTCGCACTGTAGTGCCCCTTATTGTAGAGGAGAACCCCTGGGTGAGTCACTCTTGGTGTCCGGCTGATTCCTGCATTACTAGTCACAAATACCTCTATAGTAATGTTCTTCTGTAGGTGCTTCCCCAGTATAATACAGGTAGACGACAAAAAACATGTCCAAGGAAAACAATCTGTTGTAAACCTACTAAGGAACCAAAAAAAGATCCTGTTCCTCTTCATCAGTCTTACAATATGATCTCTTCTATGTTCTCATACAATTCCAGGTACCACTTTCAAAGCTGCGTCTTTGCAATTGCCGATCCTCAAAGTTGGCTTATGCAACTTCGGTCCTTGCAGTCTTTTCAGCTGAGATGGCTACAGGGCATGTACAACGTACCGCGGGCCTTCTTTAACTCTGCCATGATATCTCCGCTAACTAGTAATTATAATGGGCGACTTGCTCTCCTTTTCATTACTGTTCACACTGAACTTGACTGCTGACCTCTTGTTTCATGTAATCTCTTCATCTGAAGTACACTTCACTCCTCTAATTCAATGGATAACCTAACACATTTCACTTTCGGGATAGATGAGTGTCCGGTGGGAAAAAGGAAATGCCTTCCAATTACCTGCAAAAACAGTATTTCATCTGTAGAAGAGGGCTCTCTGGTGGGATGGGGAACACAAGATCATTTTCTTTAGCTCGACCCATCTACCTGATAGGGTAATAACTGGTAACAGGTAATAACAGGTAATAACTGAAGGGCAATGACACCAGGCCAGATGGGACAAACAGATGTCCTCTCAGACTGGGTCTACACTTTAAAAAAGTTTTCCACGATCATCACTGATATCTGTATTTAGAGGGGTTGTTTAGGATTAGAGAAAAGACCAAGTTTTCATTTTCTCAGAAACAGCGCCACTCATGTCCATAGGCTGTGCCTGGTACTACAGCTCAGCTTTCCTAGATCTAGAATTAGTTGTTAATAAATGACATTTTTCTTTAAATTCTTCAAGTTCACACACCAGATTTCTGCCACAACTTTGGGATGCAGAAGGATTATCCCTACCGTCATTCAATTTTGTCTACTCCTCAGAGCTTCCATCCAACAGAAGTCACGTGCCACGTATTTCCATGGCTGAATTTTTTGCGCCATGGTATCAGAAGTCTGTGCGGAAATTGTATTTGGCATGTTAAAGAAACCCCATTCACATGTTTGAGATGCAGATTTTTAGCAGATTTCACATGGATTTAGGAGTATAATCTAGTTAAAATCTGACATGTGTGAACATATTAATATGAAAACTTCGGCTGACAATGCAACGTCCGCAGCCTGTGGGAGCTGTATCGAACACATCTTACCAATCCCCGATGGCCGCAAGTTTCCTGATGCACAGACCCAGTGGTCACTGGGTCCTAGTGCTAGTGATGCTTCCAGAGTACAGGTTCTTAAAAGACCAGCATGCACCCTGTACACAATGTGCACCAATTACCACACATGTCTTGTTATATAAGGCACTGTCCCCCATGGAAGGGTGCTTGGGCAATAAGGTACTTAGTGTTCTGTCCACATTACCTGCATTTGACCTCTGCAGAGTCCAGGCCTGTTCTGCCTGTCCCTGACCTCTGCCAGATTACCAGGTATCTCCCTGCCGTGACCTCTGCTTGGATTATTTTTTACATACAAACTCTACCTGCCCTGACCTTGACCTGCTCCCTGACCATGTCTTTTCCTGCCCCTTAAGTGCAGTCCATTCAGTGACACAGTGGGCCACAGCCACTGCATTACACTCAGCATGATACATGTAACTTGTTGCTATCCCCACCTCTCCTCTATGCAGCCTGATAGTGAAGATGGATACAGAGAAATGAGAGTCTATATCTTGACAGGTTTAAAGGGAATCTGTCAGGGCAATTTGGGACACTAAACCACCCACACGTCCATATGGACTTGGGGTTTAGTGTCCCAAATCATCCTGTTATAACGCAATCCATGGCTCCATTAAAATAAAAAAGCTTTATACTCACCCTGCCGCTGTACTCCTCGCGCCTGCGCAGGTCTTCAATGAAGCCAGAGGAGTATACCTTGGCTTCAGTGCGCATGCCCCACAATTATGCAGGGAAGCAGGAGGAAGCCATCTTTGGCTTCACTGAAGAACAGCGCAGGCGCCGGGAGGCGTGCCTCATGAATAAGCCCGACTGTTCTCACCAAACAGCGTCGATCGGACCCTTCTCTAGGTAAGTATAAAGGTTTTTTATTTTTAATGCGCCTGCGGATTGCATTACAACAGGGCGATCTGGGACACTAAACCCCAGGTCTATAAGGACCTGTGGGTGGTTTAGTGTCCCAGATTGACCTGACAGATTCCCTTTAAAATACACAATCCCGTTATCTGGCCATCTGATTAAAGACAGAAATTGGGTTTTGCAGTAATTGTCTCATTCTTGCATAATTGTGATGTCACAGGGGAAAGCTCCAGCTCAGTGCGGTCCAACTAAAAGGCCTGTTTTCATGGATGTTTACAGCTTTTGTGGTGTTTGGCCAAAGTGAAGAAGTAAGTGTTTCTTCGCTGCTGCACAAGATCAGATTTGTAGATTCTGGATACAATGGAGGGCGGGACGGATTTATCAAGTGAGGTTTATCTGAAACTTGTTTTGTTAGAGGCAATGTTACGGTTTCTTTCGATCAATCTACCAAACTGTCACATGACGCTGATAAAACCGTCACATCTTTAATATCTAGAGATGTTGCTTCAATTTTGACTGGAGAAAAACTTGGCGTTGTTTTAAAAAGTTGCATATCATAAATGTGTAGTGCACCTCCTTGTCTATAGCTAACCACATCCACTTATACCCCCAAAACCTAAAAGTTACTAGTATGGTGCAGCAAAGATCTAAACACTGGCAAAAACTGGTGCAGGACCAATTCTCACCATAGTTTTTTATTATAGCAGTGTATTTATTGTGTTAAGGCTAGTGCTACATGGTGACATATGGTCACACAGAAGTCGCAATCCTATATTTAGAGGCTCAGTACTCCAGAGAGAAAAAGATGACTCTCCATCGTTGTACAGTCATATGAAAAAGTTTGGGCACCCCTATTAATCTTAATCATTTTAGTCTAAATATTTGGGTGTTTGCAACAGCCATTTCAATTTGATATATCTAATAACTGATGGACACAGTAATATTTCAGGATTGAAATGAGGTTTATTGTACTAACAGAAAATGTGCAATATGCATTAAACCAAAATTTGACCGATGCAAAAGTATGGGCACCCAACAGAAAAGTGACATTAATATTTAGTAGATCCTCCTTTGCAAAAATAACAGCCCAGTCGCCCTGTAGCTTTAACAGTCCTGGATCCTGGATGAAGGTATTGACCATCCTCTTACAAAACAACCAGTCAGTTAAGTTTGATGGTCGCCGAGCATGGACAGCCCGCCAAATATCCCACAGATGTCAAGATATTCAGGTCTGGGGACTGGGATGGCCATTCCAGAACATTGTAATGTTCCTCTGCATGAATGCCTGAGTAGATTTGGAGCTGTGTTTTGGACATGTCTTGCTGAAATACCACCCCGGCGTAACCAAATCGCACTGATTCTTGTACATTATTCTCAAGAATCTGCTGATACTGAGTTGAACCAGCGACCCTCAACAACAAGATCCCGGGCCGGCATGGCCACACAGCCCCAAAGCATGATGGAACCTCCACCAAAACAGTGGGTAGCAAGTGTTTTCGGAATGCTGTGTTTTTTGACGCCATGCATAACGCCTTCTATGACCAAACAACTCAATCTTGTTTCATCAGCCACAGGACCCTCCAAAATGAAGCTGGCTTGTCCAAATGTGCTTGCACACCCAGGCGACTCTGTTTGTGGCGTGCTCAGAAACGGCCCGCATCACCTCCCAACAGCCCCGTGCAAAGTGTGCTGATTGTTGACCGATGCACAGGACACCACTGCAGCAAGATGATGCTGCAGCCGGAGGGGCGGGATTGTCCTGACTGCTCACCACTCTCTCTGCCTTTCTGATATTTCTTGGCCTGCCACCTGGGCTTAACAAGAACTGTCCCTGTGGTCTTCCATTCCTACATGTTCCCACAGTGGAAACTGACAGGTTAAACCTGAGACAACGTATCCCCCCTGAACAACATGTTGAACAATCTTGTTTCAGATCATTTGAGAGTTGTTTGAGGAGCCCAGATGCCACTCTTCAGAGGAGATTCAAATAGGAGAACAACGCAAGGCCATCTGAAATACCCCATGATTGGATACACCGGCAGAAGTCAAAGCTCAGGAGGTTACAAAACCAAGGCCAGAAGCAGTAAAAGAAGTTAGGAGTTTCAAATCAATAAAATGATAAGGGACCCAAATTTTGCACCGGTCAAATTTGGTTTAAGCATATTGCACATTTCTGTTAGTACAATAAACCTCATTCAATCTTGAAATATTACTGTGTCCATCAGTTATTAGTATATCAAATTGAAATGGCTGTTGCAAACACCCAAATATTTAGAACTAAAAATGATTAAGATTATAGGGGTGCCCAAACTTTTTCATATGACTGTATATGGGGGATGTGAAACGCTGGGCTGCTTTCATAACTCTCATAAACTACAATGGGGAAAACCGCGCTTATGCACGCCAAACTCAATTCCTTTTCTCTGGAGTAACAAATCAGGTGGCAGGAGAGGCCCATTTTTTTGTATAAGTGTATAATGTCATCATATTCATGGCATATACTAGTAATATATCTGATCCAATGCAAATAGATATTTTCTAGTGTGCAGAACCATAATGGTAGGTCTGTGAAGGACAGCAGCTTAGCTAGCGGTTATCCCAACCTGGTGCAATAAAATATAGACTACTATGGGATTGGTCAACAGTAGTAGAGCCATGGTGGTAGACAGATCCATAGTTGTCCTTCACATGTGAATAGCTACATAGTTACATGTTTTTCTGATCTGGAGTCCATTGGTAGACCACCAGATGCCATAAATAGGAACCATCACAATAAAGACACTGTTTAAGGCAACAGTGGATAAAATGCCAGACTTTAGAGGCCAGTCAGACCACTCAAAGAGACAACTTAACTTTTCTAATAGACAAGTATTTAGAACGTTCAATAAATAAGGTTAGTTACTGGTAACAATTATATGGGACCACAAACTACCACCTGACTACTAGCACTTGTCTAGACCTCTGGCCAAGCTTTTAGGTTCCTAATTTCTTCCGAATCTCTCTTCTTTGGTTGTGACAGAACAGACTGAATAGTGGGGTAAAAGAAAACATTAAATCTCATACAGGTCTCTTCTTCTCATTGTAAAATTGACTTATTGAATGTCTATAGCCCAGTTCCTTGTGGTATCCAGGAAGGTGTAAGTGCTCTGCACCACCAGGTCTTCTGTGACAACGACAGATCTTCAGACTTTTTTTAACATTAGAAGACAATGCAGGAGTGACATTGTATCTGTCTCCCCCGGCTGTGGACCACGCAGAACCCTGCCACACGTTGTGCTTGTGTGATACATAGAAAAAGACACACAGTAATAGATACAGTATAATAAGACGCTCTTCCACTCTGGTGTCATTTTCCTGGGAGCTGAAGTGTTAAGAATGTTATGTAGAAGATTGATTCGAATGCAAATGGCCCTGGTATCTGCGCTGACAGCCTTGAGAAATCTGTAATGCTCTTTTTTCCCAGCTATTTGTGTCTGAACGAGCAGCAACGTGTTTTGCACAGATGGAATGTCCTCCCCGCTCTTAGATCTACATCAGTGCAGAGAGAAAGCTTAGATACAAGGCAATGTGATGAGCACACAAAAGCTAAACAGCAGCAGGGCCGGGCAAAAGTACAGCCAAAGGACAGCCAAGAGTAAAGTAACAGAAAACGCTGGAGTCAAGTAGTGAGATCAAGAAGTCTCTGACATGGAGGCGGCACTTGAAGCTCCCGGGCCCCAATGCAAAATATGTAATGGGGCCCCCATTTTCCATGTGCTATCTACAATACTGGTATCTTTTTATGTTGTAGAGAGGCCTTTGGGCCTCTGAGGCTACCTATGCCCCCCATATAGCTACGCCCCTGCTCCGACATAAATATGAAGATAGTGACTCTGTATACAGTAGTAGTTTGTACTAAGATGCCAAGTGAATACCTCTAGTTTTGTCTGTCCTTTTTTGTAAACTGAAAGATTTAGTCTTGACCATCTTTGATTAAAGGGGAGCTCCAATGTTTTCTCATATGTTTTCTACTGTCATGGATGTTGGGATCCTACAAACTACCTCAACAAGTTTTCTGGCATTGAGCACAGATTAAAGGTCCATTTCCCACTAGCTTGCAACCTTCTAGAATTCACACTGGTTTTTGTAGAGTGATGACCACATAGGATTACAGTGATGGCCAAAAGCATTGGCACCCCTGCAATTCTGTCAGACAATACTCAATTTCTTCCAGAAAAAGATTGCAATCACAAATGCTTTGGTAATAATACCTTCATTTAATTTGTCTTCAATGGAAAACCACAAAAAGAATTGTCAAAAAGCCAAATTGGATATAATTCCACACCAAACATAAAAAAGGGGGTGGACAAAAGTATTGGCACCCTTTGAAAAATCATGTGATGCTTCTCTAATTTGTGTAATTAACAGCACCTGTTACTTACCTGTGGCACATAACAGGTGGTGGCAATAACTAAATCACACTTGCAGCCAGTTGAAATGGATTAAAGTTGACTCAACCTCTGTCCTGTGTCCTTTTGTGTACCACATTGAGCATGGAGAAAAGAAAGAAGACCAAAGAACTGTCTGAGGACTTGAGAAGCAAAATTGTGAGGAAGCATGAGCAATCTCAAGGCTACACGTCCATCTCCAAAGACCTGAATGTTCCTGTGTCTACCGTGCGCAGTGTCATCAAGAAGTTTAAAGCCCATGGCACTGTGGCTAACCTCCCTAGATGTGGACGGAAAAGAAAAATTGACGAGAGATTTCAACGAAAGATTGTGCGGATGGTGGCTAAAGAACTTCGACTAACATTCAAACAAGTTCTAGCTGCCCTGCAGTCCGAGGGTACAACAGTGTCAACCCGTACTATCCGTCGGCATCTGAATGAAAAGGGACTCTATGGTAGGATACCCAGGAAGACCCCACTTCTGACCCAGAGACATAAAAAAGCCAGGCTGGAGTTTGCCAAAACTTACCTGAGAAAGCCAAAAACTTTTTGGAAGAATGTTCTCTGGTCAGATGAGACAAAAGTAGAGCTTTTTGGGAAAAGGCATCAACATAGAGTTTACAGGAAAAAAAAAAGAGGCCTTCAAAGAAAAGAACACGGTCCCTACAGTCAAACATGGTGGAGGTTCCCTGATGTTTTGGGGTTGCTTTGCTGCCTCTGGCACTGGACTGCTTGACCGTGTACATGGCATTATGAAGTCTGAAGACTACTAACAAATTTTGCAGCATAATGTAGGGCCCAGTGTGAGAAAGCTGGGTCTCCCTCAGAGGTCATGGGTCTTCCAGCAGGGCAATGACCCAAAACACACTTCAAAAAGCACTAGAAAATGGTTTGAGAGAAAGCACTGGAGACTTCTAAAGTGGCCAGCAATGAGTCCAGATCTGAATCCCATAGAACACCTGTGGAGAGATCTCAAAATGGCAGTTTGGAGAAGGCACCCTTCAAATCTCAGGGACCTGGAGAAATTTGCCAAAGAAGAATGGTCTAAAATTCCAGCAGAGCATTGTAAGAAACTCATTGATGGTTACCGGAAGCGGTTGTTAGTTATTTTGTCTAAAGGTTGTGCTACCAAGTATTAGGCTGAGAGTGCCAATACTTTTGTCCGGCCCATTTTTGGAGTTTTGTGTAAAATGATCAATGATTTGTCTTTTTTTTCATTCTCTTTTGTGTTTTTTCATTGCAAGCAAAATAAATGAAGATATTATTACCAAAGCATTTGTGATTGCAAACATTTTCTGGAAGAAATTGAGTATTATCTGACAGAATTGCAGGGATGTCAATACTTTTGGCCAGCACTGTAGGTCTAGGTGTCGACTGAATGATGAGAGACCTGGGTTCAGTACATGTGCAGGAGCTTGGGAGCTGATATACAGATTGGTCCTTCCCTGCCTTTTCTCTTGGTCTGAGAAATCTGGAGATGAGTGGCATGTGACGCACAACTTTGAAAAAAAAAAAAACTTTAGCATCAGCATGTCAACATTGTGAGTAGGGAGGACTAATCTGTGCTCCAAAATGAAGGATAATGAATCATACTAAACCTATAGTGATCAAATAAATGGTTTAGAAGGACTGAACAGCTAAAATTGTCATTGGTGGGGGTCCAACTCTCAAAAATCTCACCGATCCCACAAATGGAATAGCCATTCTCTGTCCCTGGCCAAAGAAATGGCCGATCCTCAGAGGCGTAACATGAAGCTCCTGGACCTCAATGCAAAATCTGTACTAGGGTCCCAAACTATAATGTATCATTTATAGTTATGGTCTCCTAATACTGGGAAAAGACACCTTATAGGTCCCCTGGGCTCTGATGTGACCACACCGTCTGCACCCCCTGGCCAGTTGACATTTGAAGAGAGATACAAAGAAAACTTAATAATTTTTGCAACCAAAATAATCAGGGTAGATCAAACCATACCCAAAAATTATTCTGAAAATGTATTGGGTAAAAATTGAGAATTTGACTAATAGGCTTCTTAACAGACGAGAGACTGAACTGGTCGCAATTCTCAGTAAAGTCATCCTATCAGAAGTCGGGGTTAACCACTAATGCATCAAGTGACCTCTCCGATGATCATTTTAATATCTGACTACTCTGTAGAATTGAAGCGGCATTTAGAAGACTTGAACTCTTCTCCACTGTCTGACACCAAATTATAGGCCACTAAATTGAAAGACCCCATCGGGGAATTCCCACCCGTGCACTTCCCAGAGTGCCAGCTTTCTGCTCGCTTGTCCCTTATATTTATAGATGGAACACTTAGACCTACATTTCATTACAAAAAGCGCAGAGGAATTATAGAACGGCTAATAATTAGCCGCTCTGGAGATCCATAAATATGACCCATAACTCAGCCCTCGGCTCTCCTATTATATCACAAATTGCATTTCACATTGATTTCCATGACCTCATCCACCAGTCTACAGCTCCCTGCCATGCAGACACCATTAGCTCACACTGGAAGACTTCAAAAGCCATTCTGCTCGCCTTTCATCGCTTCATTCTTTAAGAAAACCTCCCAGACAGTTCTCAAAATACAGAATAATTGTCATAAAAGTGTTTGAAATAGGAGTGAAAGGAAAGCGGCTTGGTAGCCTGCAGGCAGGTTACACATGTACATCCAGGGACATGAAAGTATCAGAACACGCCCAGGTGTATAAAGCTACTAAAGACCATGCCCGGCCCAGATACCACATACAGAGGATATAGAGAAAGATGCCCACCAATTCTGCTCTACAATGCATCAACGTTAGATAGGTTATAGCAAGTAACCTGGACAGTGTTATGCACACTCTCCCATTCAGTTCAATGGACAGTATGTCACCATTTCTCTGTCCCTGGGCTTGGTGGAGGTTGCGGTGGTGGTAATGCTTTTCCTGTTGAGAGAAAGGTCCACATAGATTGCACCCTAATCTGCCTGATATAATCTCAGACTACCAGGTTTACAGTACCCATTTCATCAAGGCAAATAAAAGGATAAGCCACTCACAAAAAGCAATTCTCAGGATTCGCTCACATCTGTGTCGGAGTGTCTGTATGAGACTCTGTCGCAGATTCCACCAAAAATTGGCGAAAAGTCCTGCATTATAATCTATGGGGTCCACGGGTGTCCGAGGGTAACCGTTTTTTGAGCAGATGGGCTCTCCGTTGTTCGGGTCCCATGGCGGATACGAACGACGGAGAGCACACCGCAAGTGGGAACCTAGCCTTACTCCAATAGTCCCAATCCATTCAAGGATTACATGGTTGGTTTCCCATTTGAAAGGGGTACCACAGAATATGCCATTACTGTATTACCAATAGGAGTGTTACCTCTGGAGCTCTCACTAATCCTGAGAATGAAGGGGTACAGTCCACCATGCCACCCAGCTGTTCAGGGAAATGCAGCTGATCCCATTCACTTTACTGCATGGCTGTGGAGGCGGCAGGTCAAACTCCTGATCTGACTTCATAGATGGCTGGTAGCCATGGTCAGACATAAGCAGTAAAGATCCTCTAAATCACGAGAAAAACCTAGTGATTGACTTCCAATGAAAGTAAATATACAAGAAACTATTCATCTAATTCCTTATACAATATGAATGATTGTATAACAGAATAAAAAATAACCAATCATTTTTTTAAGCCAGAGTCGGAGTTGGTAACTGGCCAACACTGCCCCCGACTTTATTGGAACTGTACTGCAGCTTCCCTGTACAGCAGCTCCCCAGCCTCAAACCAGTAAAAGGGACTTGTGTTACACCAGGATTGATGGGGGCCAGAGGTTGGAACCCCACCAGTCATGACATATTGTAGAAATACCCACCACTTTATAAGATGGGAATATCCCTTTAAGTCTACACATGAATGTTCTGATGTATCCGCTGAATTATTTGTATAAGGCTTCAATGGCTCAAGGTAACCTCTATCCATAATATATCAAAGAAAAGTATTATATGACATCGCTCACCGACCTACATCAGCATACAGATGATACACATTTCTTCAGAGCAGACACATTGATATGCAGCGAGATACATTGTGCATTGTGCTGTATTACCTCCCCTCTCTCTATTGTATAGTGTATATGAATATACTATATGCTTGTTGTTTAGATTGAAGAAATATTGAAGAGTTAGTCAACTATAAGGCAGATGTCCCCGAGGGTGACTGATTCATTCTGTGACTACATAAATAATGCAACAGGACGACTCAGTTTTACTTTTTATGTTTCCAAACATTAATATGGTGCAAAAAGGGATACAAGATCTAAATAAAGCCACTCTCTATGGAGCAATCGTATTCCTTTGATACCTGTAATATTATGCCGAGACACAATGATGCATTGTTTATAGCAGGTTACATCACACCAATGGCATATGCCATGCACCTGATCATCCAAGCAGGCTTGGCGACCTATCTCAGGACATGTGTATTCTATCATTGACTCTATGTGTTGGGAAAACCTGTCCACATTCCCCAGATAAAATCTGAGTGTCTGTCCAAACATATGTCTGGAAGGTATGCAAACTTATTAGGGAACAATCTGAAGAATCACCAGCCTCATGGTCCCAGCCCGATGCCCATCTCACATCCACTTTACCACACCATTAGTGACCTTTATTGCACAAAACACATGTGATCTCATATATTATTCAGAAAATGATGCCTATTACACAATAATCCCTCCGAGGATACAAGGAGGCTTTTATCTGCAGGCCAAAGGATAAAACTTACATAATGTGCAGATATTCTGAGGACCTACCAACCTCCTATGAGCCAGCATGACTTACAGGAATGCCAAAAAAAATGTGCATTAACCCTTTTATTCCTAGAGAGGGAGTTTTAACCATAGAAGAAAATGTTTATTGTGGCCATGCCTCCAAAAAGTTATAACCTTGAGACAATCCCAAGCGCCCACTGGCCAGTGATACAAAGGAGTCCCCCAAATTGTTCTAGATAATGGCGTCCCCAAGTTGAATCCTTTAAAGCTTATATAATGGTGTCATTTTGCAAAAATTCCTTGTCTCATACCCAGAAATTGTAAGGCTCAGCTTCCATTCAGGTTTCCTGACTAAATCCTCATGAAATCTACAGACATTTCATTTCCAATAGGATATTTCATGAAATCGGAAAATATCTGTAACACTGACGGTGCTACAGATTATAAAATTTGTTCCATGTCTAAAAGTTGCAAAACAGCCCCATTGGATGACAATGGGGCTAAACCTCATGGGGATCACACAGCACATCCGTGGCACTGCCAGCCTCAGATTTCTGGATTTGTCCTTAATAATAATAATAATAGTCCTTTAATAGTCCCACAATGGGGAAATTCAGTGTGTTACAGCAGCAAAGATAAGCAGATACAAATACAAATACAACCTGTACAGGAATGTTCCAAGGTGAGAGGCATTACATTAATAGCAGACAGACAGATAGGACATAGCAGAGGAGGGGGGGGGGGATTTAACAGGTAGAGAGATATTTCAGTTCTCTGTATGTAATGATCTCCGCTTAGGTCGGTGTTGGTTGTACAGCCTAACCGCGGTGGGGAGGAAAGACTTCCGATAGCGCTCCTTCTCACACCTAGGGTGGAGCAGTCGGTCACTGACAGTACTGCTCAGCGCGATCACAGTCTCATGCATGGGATGGGACTTCTTCTTCTGCATGGAGCTCACCACGGACAGTATCCTTCTGTCACCCACCACCTGCACTGGGTCCAGTGGGCTCCCCAGGACAGAGCTGGCCTTTCCAATCAGCTTGTCAAGTTTATTTCTGTCCCTGGTTGATATACTGCTCCCCCAGCAGGCCACTCCAAAGAAGATGGCTGATGCCACTACTGAGTTGAAGAAAGTTCTAAGAAGTGCCCCCCGGATTCCAAAGGCTCTCAGTTTCCTAAGCAGGTAGAGCCTGCTGTGGCCCTTCCTGTACAGGGCCTCCATATGATCTGCCCAGTCCAGCTTATTATTAAGGAGCAAACCCAGGTACTTATAGGTGTTCACAATCTCGATGCCCGTCCCCAGGATGTCCACTGGTTTAGGAGGGCTTCTGCCTTTGCGGAAGTCCACCACCATCTCCTTGGTCTTCCCCGCGTTAATCTTCAGGTGGTTCCGGTGGCACCAGTCCACAAAGTCCTGGTTCAGTTCTCTGTACTCCCTGTCATCATCATCTGTGATGAGACCCACTATTGCAGAGTCGTCAGAATACTTCTGTAGGTAGCAGCTGGATGAGTTGCACCTAAAATCTGCAGTGTACAGTGTGAAGAGGAAAGGGGCGAGAACCGTACCCTGAGGTGCCCCCCGTATTACAGATCACGGTACCTGACACACAGTCTCGGGCTCTCACGTATTGAGGTCGATTTGTGAGGTAGTCTAGGATCCAGTTGGAGAGGTGGTGGTCCACTCCAGCAAGGCCCAGCTTGTCCCTCAATAACCTGGGCTGTATGGTGTTAAAAGCACTGGAGAAGTCAAAGAACATTATTCTCACTGTGTTCCCTGGTTTCTCCAGGTGAGACAGAGCCCTGTGCAGAAGATGGATGATGGCATCATCTACCCCAATGCCCGGCCGATAAGCAAACTGGAGGGGGTCCATAGCGGGGCTCACTAGAGGGCGGAGATGTGTGAGAACCAATCTCTCCAAGATCTTCATCAGGTGGGATGTCAGTGCTACAGGTCTGTAGTCGTTGAGGTCCATAGGGTGGGGTTTCTTTGGAACTGGTACCACACAAGAAGATTTCCATAATTCAGGGACTATTTCCTGCCTCAGGCTCATATTATACATATATGTAATTATACCACACAGCTGGTCCCCGCAAGTCTTAATTAGCCTTGCACTGATGTCATCTGGCCCTGCGGCTTTCCTCGCCTTGATCTTTTTCATCTCCTTCCTCACCTGGGCCCGTGTGAAGGTCAGACTGTGGCCAGATAAAGACGGATTTCTGGATTTACTGGTCTGTTGGAAAGTTGCCGCATGGGGAGAAGTCATTGTGGTGGGGGAAGCTGAAGGACATACTGGGGTGGGAGGAGCTGGTGTGTGATCAAATCTGTTGAAGAATAGGTTTAGTTCATTAAGCCAATTAACATCTGCCTCAATCTGGCAGACAGACTGTTTATGACCCGAAATTGACTTAAGCCCCTCCCAGACCCCCCCTTATGTCTTTTCTTTCCATTTGCTTTTCCATTTTTTCTTTATAACTGGCTTTTCCCTGCCTGATTTGATGCCTCAGTTCCTTTTGTACTTCCCTCAGCCCCTCCTTATCTCTTGTCCTGAATGCCATCTTTTTCTCCTTAAGTAGTGTTTTTGTATCAGAGTTAATCCATGGTTTGTTATTGGAGAAGCACCTCACCACTTTTGTGGGTACTGTGTTGTCCACACAAAAATTTATACAATGGATTTGCCATCGGCATCCCCTGAGCCAAACAGTAGTGCCAGGAGAAAAATGTCATCAGTAAAGAATTGTTCCAAGTCCACAGAATAATCTAGAATATAGTGCCAACGATTGTTAAATATTGCACATAAAATAGCTGAAATAATAACAGTGCCAACAGAGTAGTTACTTCTATAACAGTGTCCATGTCAATGGCTCAGCCGGCAGCAAATGTACGCATGTGTCAGACACCCAGCCCCTGTAGTACTACACACATCTTTCTTCTAGGGTACTGTCTACTTCAGGAACTTCCATATGAGCAGCCACTTAAAGGGGTTCTCTGAACGGTGATGCAGTGGCACCATCTGTGGCCATTGACTGGTGGCAGTGGCTATGTGCCACCATGGCATATCATCACAGACAGCTTGCAAACAATGACCAGCAGGAGGGGGTGTGGAGTGGATTATGGGGAGAGGGCACAAGAATATCTGTACTGAACTTGTGGGGGGCTGAAGACATGGTTACTTCTTGCCAATCTAACTGGGCAGCTGGGTCACCCAAGACAGACTGATTACTATGGATTCTACCTATGGTTGTCAGGCCTCACCTCCCTAACAACCAGCCTGTGTCAGAATACTCAGATCTTTCTAAGGGCAGGATTGGCATGAGGGCAGATAAGGGGCAACCGCTCTCTCTTAGTGCCAGATTCCTCAGATTTTCATGAATACATTCAGGTGGAGGGCCTCTTTGGGCCAAAACTGAGAAAAAAAACAGATCAGTATAAAATAAAAGAATAAAAAAAGCATAAGAGTGAATATAGAGAAGGGACTGGTCTTCTAATGGAGTCAGGCTTTTGATGTGTCACTTTTATTGTTCCCAATTCTATAGAAGTTTCTCTGTAGATCAGGACACAAAATGCTTTTGTGGGGGTGTTTCCAAAGACTTTAAAGCGTGTGCGCCCTTCGGAATGCATTTGCCAGACGAGCAGGTGGGCATGTATGTGAGTGGGCAGGTTTTCTGGCTAATAATTAATCCTTTTTGAGATTATTCTATACCCTGTTGCCACGAAATGATGGCTGTCTAGTCTTCAGAACATCCAACGCTTCAGCGATAGCTCACGACATCCGTAGTTTATAGATGTTTCTTAGAGATACAAATAATGAGACGATATTTCAATGTTCCATATTTAAGGAACAATGGGTGGCTTTTCAGTTTCCCGCTTCAACAGCCAACTAGTTAGGCTCGCCCTGTCACCGCTCCGTCCCCTTTCTCTTCGAGGGGCTAAAAATTCAGTCTTTGCTCTAATCAATTCCTAAAGGACTGTGTTGTCTGACATTCAGCACTCGTCTCTTTCTACTGCTAATACCTCTTGCTATTGAGTTTCCACCCGGCATTGTTACTTTTTGTGTCTGCTCGCTGGTACAATAGCTGACAGGTCCCTTTGTTTCCTAGTGGCTTAGTGCCATTAATCTTACATTCTGCTCCAGGGGTGAATAGACCAGTTAAAGGCTTTCTATGAAATACCTGATCCTGAGCACACCAGTACTAAATGTCCCGAGAAGAAAAGAATCAGCATATGGTAAGGTTCATGTGAAATAATCGGATGGCCTCTGACAGCTCCTGGTGTCTGAGGTAACACCAAGTCCCTTGTGTCTTGTCACTGGATCACGGGAGAGCGCCAAGGCTCAGTTGCTGAGTCTCTATCTCAATACGAGGTGCTGAATGTCAACCATGGCGCTTCTGTTAGACAATCCCTACCTGATGTAACGGAGTAAAGCTTTGTTATGAGCCTACATCGGAGGTATATGTTGGGCAGATGTCCTGATAGATGTCTGATGAAAGGTTGTGATGTATCCCACTATATTAGCCGAATAGTAGGCTCTCATTGTAAACACTGTCTATCTGTACTGTGTCCCACTACAATAGAAAGTATGGTAAGACTATACATATGCTGGGAGTATGGGAGCCTACGGACACATTGAAGGTATATATTGAAGGTATATACTCCCAGCATTTAACTCCAACACGTGCAAAAATGAGATGTGAACAGACCCTAAGGCTGACATAATATCTTGCCTCATCTCAAGAATACAAGAAACTGAGACTAGCAATATCCTGACACATGGGGGTCAGCGAGGAGACAATGGTCAAGGGCCAGTTCATCGTTTTGCAGTCCATTTGTTGTATGCATAAGGAAGGCTCCCGATTCATACATATTTATAGGCTCCCACTCACTCAATGGAGGCTAAGGCTATGTTCACAACTGCGTAGGAGTCTCAGTAACGGTTTCAATCAAAAAATGCCAGATGAAAAACTTCTGTAAGCCCGCCTTTTTTTTTTTCCGTCAACGTCAGTAAAAAAAAGACAGACACATGGATTTGTTCATGTCCATCATTTCCCTGATTCATTGCTGTCTGGGCCAGAAGAATGTATAGAATAGTTCAGATGTGAGCAAGAGTGCTCTATCCAACACCGTCAGGCTGGTGTACATTTATATACCTTTTTTTTTTTTTTTTTTTTTTTGCTGTATGGAATAGCGCATTATTTCACACAACGGCAAGCAACAGAAATTGGGTGATAGATGACGCTTTATGCCTGTACAATGGCTTGCTTTAGAGACATTTATCAGAGGTATAACTCAAGAAATCTTCAACAGAAAGAGCAAAATGCCTAATGTTAAAGACCGACTCTCCTGATACATCATGTTTTAGTAAATACCTACCTATGCATATGTAAAATAATTCTGGATCATCTTTTCTTAGAACTATACAATGTGTTTGTTCCTCTGTTATTCCTACTAGAAATGTCAACTGGTCAAAGTTGTTAAGAATATACAGTTTGAGAAATTTGTATATTTGTTCCACAGAAATGTATTTATGGACACAAAATAATTGAGCTAGTGTTATAGGGTGACTGAATATATTTATTTATTTTTTTTTTTTTTTTTCAATTCCCACTCCTTTGTCTCCTTAGAGAGTTGGGTTTGGGGATTTCTTGGGTATATTTGTACACAGGTGCCCCAGGAATATGGGTATTAGCTGGTTAATTGAATTTAAATACTTTATAACACTTTGCTATAAGGGCTGCGTTTAAGACCATATAATGGGGTATAATATTTAATATTAACACTATTTGATAACAACAGCTTTGGATCATATTATAGGGTCACCTATACTGTTACAGTGTGTGATTAACTTTTTTATGGGATTTTTATCGAAGGATATGTTCACATCTGCATTGGAGTCTCCATAGGACATTCCGCCTAAAATCGGCAGAGAGAAAAATCCTCCAAAGAAGACTTTTCTCTCCGCCGATTGTAGTGTAAAATCGGTGGAAACCTGATGGACACCCGGAAAACCCCATTATAGTCTATGGGGACCATGGGTGTCTGTGGATAACCACTTTTTATGTCTACAGGCTCTCCGTCGTTCGAGTCCCCATGCCAAACACTAATGTGAACCTAGCGTAAGATATATTACTTTATAATCTGTAATTGTTGCAACTCAAAAATAAAATAATTCCATAAAAAAAATCGACAACTGGGAGTTACCATCCTACTTCTCAAAGCGGCATGTCATTACACAATCTGACTGTGAGAACTGAATGGACAATGTCAAAACGTATAGAGACAGTCCCCCAAATAGCAACACCCAGTTGTCAATTTCTCAATTTCTGGCAAGTATAATAGAAGAACAGCACAATGCAAAATTGTAAGTAAAGTAAGTAAAGATGCTCCAGAATTGTTACTTTATGATGAATGCAAGTATTTCCAAAACGGACATGTTAGGAGAGGAGAACGGTCCTTTCTAAGGCCATCTCTATCAATATCTTTTTCTCCTCCATACTTTTCACTGCAGCTACCCCGATTGGCTGTATATAAGAATAATGACAACAAAAGCCCATAAACTACAAGCAGCGACACCACCGGTAGAATTATTACATTAGCATGCATCCGGGTCGCTCTGTAAAGCCATTCTTTGCCAGAAGGCACCACACTGACTTTTAGCCTGGGTGTGTGTTAATTTTCAGGCCCAATGGCTTGTTTCCATTAAATACATATCCTCATAGCTTCAGTAACGCATTAAGATACATTGCATTTAGTGACCTGTAGCCCCAGCCTCAGCCACTAAAGCTGAGCATGTCTACAACAAATCATTCATGTGGGAAATCAAATCATGGCAATGATACGGACAAATGGCTCCTGAGGGTCAGTATAATACAATATGGTCGCTGAAAGACCTAATACACAATAGGTCCAAGAATAGTGACAGCCATGCGACTGTCAGATATGGGGAATAAGCATCATATATATTCCTGGAAATTGCTGGTCTTGGTATGACCTGACCATTGAGGAGCATACAGAAGAACCTATAGACGGCAGCATATACTTACCAGGTTATCAGGTCTGTGTTCACGGCCATTGCTCCCTAAATTGTGTTTTATCCAAATGCTATTCACAGTATGTCAATGCTGGATATATCCCAAGAACCATTAATGTAATGTATATCCATCTAGATAATGTAAGGCAGTTCAGATTAGAGGAAAGAAATATTCCATAGCTCCTAATAGATATTGCTGGCACAGAGACTGGATGGATTCCTTCTTAAAGAGGTATTCCAGCAATCACCCAAAGACAGCGCCTACAAATACAGCATGGCCTGCAGCTCTAAATCTCTATTCTTTGAATAAAAATATATTTGCGCTGCTCCTCTGTTATTCCTCCTAGAAAATTACGAATATAATGACAGCTGGGTGTAACCAGTTGGGGGGGGGGGGGGGGAGGTGTCGCTACTTCCCTTTAACACTGTATAATCAATGCTGACAATCTCAGACTGGGTAGAGACACACCCAGTTGTCAATTTCATTATTTCTAGGAGGAATAACTGAGGAACAGCAGAATGCTAAGTAAAGACACACAAGAATTGATATTTTATATGCATTTACTAAAACCGGTGACAGGTGGTGATACATCCTCTTGTGTGGTGACAGGTCCTCCTTAAGGCTAAGGCCCCACGTAGCGAGCCGTAGCAAAAATGCGCTGCGGGAGAAACCACAGAGTTTTACGTTTTTTTCCGCAGTGCTTTTCACAGAAAGTCTGAAGAGTTTCCTCTGCGGACTTTCTGCTTCCATTAAACCTATAGGGATAATTGACATGTTTCGATTTCCAAAAATGTGTCGGTTTTTGAAATCACAGCGTTTCCGCTGTGCATATTTTCCTGCAATGTGTGGGTGGAATTTGCTAGAATCCCATCCACTTTGCAGTGACTGCAAAAACCACAGCATATACACCACGTAGGGCCCTGGTCTTACTGCGGCAAAAACACTTTTACAGTCACGGCAAAGTGGATAGGATTCTAGCAGCATGTCAATTATACCTACGGAAATGCTGGCGGTTTCCCTATAGGTATAATTGAGGCAGAAATTCCGCAGAGGAAACCTAAAGGTGTTGTCTCACAACCGCAACCCCTGTCCATACATCCTTATTGTATATGGACATCACGGATCTAGATGGAGGTCACTGATCATACTGCTCTCCAAGAGTCACAGCTGAGTAACAATTTATAAGGGTCCACATATCACATAGGTGACCATTTTAATGGCTGCTACATAATGTAGTATATCCCCCGCTGCAGCTTAAGGATCGATCCTCAGCGTTTAAGTCCCAGGAAAACCCTTTAAGGTCACGTGCACATGGTAGAAGACAGTCTAGAAAATCCAACCCGTATATTGCCTAGATCTTCCGGCCTGAACCTAGGCAGGCGACTGGGACTCCTTGCACCATAGTGATGTATGATGGTAGGAGTCCCTGCCTCCCATGACTCTACTGTACTATATTACATACAGTGTGGTACAGTGGAGCCGAGGGGAGGCAGGGACTCCACAATGTAGATCACTATGTATAGCAGGTGTCCTCCCTGCGGGAGATGTGGGAATGGGGGGGGGGGGGGCCAGGGCATTGTGTTATATGACTTATGTATACGTGTTGCAATGCACAGATGTTCAGACCATGGTCATTGCTTATGATTTAGCTCAGATTTTATGTGTATGGTATTTAAAGCCTAAATCTGAGCTTGGGTTTTATAAGCGGGATGTTTATTCACATTGTGGTTGGATGGAATAAAACATGGAGCTTCCTAAAAATATAAGCAGCATCTGTGCCCTCTGTTTACTAACAGGGCTTAGTTCACTGCTGACATAGATCGTCGCGGCCGAACAAGTTTACATTGTAACTTACTCCGTTATGGGATTATAACAATCTGCATCATTCCCTTTTTATGAGTGTCATGGATAAAATGGAAAATGTGGATAATGTTGACACTAATGGAAAAGAAGCAGCAAGCAGTATTTGTCATTCATTTTAAGAAATCCTCTGCGCACAAATATCTGCTTATTATGGAAATTCCAATTTCATGATTCGTGAATGTTCTCTTAACCACGCTGCCAACTTGTCTGTGCGTATATAACCCCCTGCTCACGTTCATTTCACCCTGCATGGGATGACTACCTCAATGCAAACACAACTTGTCCCCTATCCCAAGTGTCTGATCACAAGAGCCCCTGTGTACCCCTATTTGAATAAAGCGATGGTCGTGCAGGTACGATCTGCTCCATCATTCTCTATGGCAGAGCTTCTCAAACTTTTCTGACTCAGGCTTCACCAATCTGTTGTGATGCTGGAGCCTCACCAGCAAGGAAATACTACAATGGAGTGCCAAGTAAACGTCACTGTGCTGTACACATAATACCCTCACCAGTGGCAGCCAACTAGCACAGTATAGCACACATAACACTCATTGCAACACTAAATACCACAGTGCAGTGCAAAATACCTCCCAAGTAACGCCAAACACCACAGCACAGCATCACCGGCAGCAGCATTGCCCCCAACCTCTCCTAATGGCGGGTACAGTCTCCCCTTTCCACCTCTAGCCCATTGGCAGCAGCATTCTCCCCAAATAAACCCTTCCATACTTCTAGCAAATCTTTCCCCAATTCCACCCCTCCCACACTGTCAGATTAGAGAAGAGTCTTCTACCTGCAGTACAATGCCTCTGCCACCGCCAGGGTAAATTTGTTGGGCGGAGGAGTCCCTGTCCTGTGCCACCTTGGTCTCTGCGCCACTACACCCACTTTCATAAAAAGTGCAACAGGGGTGCAGAAGGAACAATATGACGCATTTTTGGTTGACAAAGACACGTCACATTTACACCCATCTAATCCAAAAAAACTAGCTAAAATGGGTAAGTAAACTCCCATCATTGTGTTGTATTTGTTCCTTATATACTACTCCTAGCTCTTTATATAACAGGTATGTATCAGTATCAGACACTGGGCTCTGGCTTATGGGACCATTCAGAGGTAAACCTTGACTCTACGTATACACTCTACGGCCAAACCACTCAATATTGGCCAATACACATCTAGTCATCCCAGTTCTCCCTTGATGGCAAATATCATGGAAAATAAGGACTGGATTTCAACTGCCCAAACCTTTTTGTTCTTAGGCATGCTAGTGGAGTCTCCCCTGTCCCAGTTCAGTACACATGCACTGCTCAGCGGAACCAAGCATGCATGTGTACGGTAGAGTCAGACACGATAGTTGTAAAGTGTATGGCAGGCTTTATACTTTTTTTCACTTTATCTAAGTTTTGCTGCATGAGATGGCATGGTGGTTGTACTAGCCACAGAGCCAGAGGAGACAACAGAATAGTCAGCGGCACCCCATACACCTTCCTCAGGTCTTGTACATATCTCTCCTTTGTTCTTTGAGAATTTTTCAGGTCTTTGATTCTTATTCCAAAGAGTACAAGCCTTCCCTCTTGTCTCCATTCCTCAGGCGTTCTACAGCCCAATGATTCACACATTCCCCACTCCAGTACTTACTCCTCTGATAACCTCGGGGGGGAAATCTCATACCCTTGATGACTTCCTCGATTACAGATTTATTTGCTTGTTTCATTTCCATTTTTCCCTCTCAGCTATTTTTCTTCATTAATCTAGACGCAGAAATCAATCTATAGCCATGTCTTATTTGTGACACAGCCCTGCACTGTTCACGTGCGATCGAGGTCTACCGTCCTCCCTGTCCAAATAGAAAAAAACTCATAGTTATCCTAAATCCTGATAAATAGAGTATTGGCTAAAGTGAATGAGCTCCCTTGTAAATGTCAGCTACTCTCAGGAGCAACACCTAAAGAGGGAAAGATTACCAGCAGCAGTAGCTTTGATCTCCAGCACTGTCATAACATATCATTGCCTGATGGTGTTCACCAGCCTTGATATTAAAAACCTGCTGCGGTTAACATGCTGGACGAGTGCAAACTGGACAGGGAAGACATAGAAGTAGTACTAAAAGAATGATGTGTAATATACTCAGCTAGTAATACCAATAATCCATATACAAGTTTACAAGTTCTGTACCGGAACTTAACACGCAAACGGTATAAAAATGGACCCTATGTGTCATCTGAGGGTGTATTTACACAGTATGGCAATATGGTGGCTCAGTGGTTAAGTGTTGTTGCTCAGCAACGTTTGCATGTTCTCCCCGTGTTTATGGATGTAGATTAATTTTATATATAAAATATATATATTTAGATTGATTGATTTATTTTATTATTAATTTATTTATTTAAGTATATTGATAGATACAAGTGCATGAAGAGCCCTGCCTTCTATACAAATATTAAATCCTCCACATGACCCATCAGGTAGAATACAAACATACATAAAGACAATAAGGCAGATCATGACCTGACCAACCACTGTATATGTAACCTGAAGGTGCCATTGTGACCTATTAGAAGTTGGCATGGCTCATAAAAAAAGCTATTTAACCGAGTTCTGATTTATTTGCTGACATGTAATGTAAAATTTGATCTCTACGTCCCAAATAAAATAAAACCAGTGCTTGCTAAGGAGTGGTGGATGCAAAAACCAGTATCCCAGCCAAGCCTCTGTGTCACTTCTACGTCTTCAGTCCATAAATCAGCCCTATAAATCAGTCCAGTGAAATCAATGACTACCACATAAAGCTGACCTCTATCTTACAACACTGTCTAGAAGCCATTTAAGCGACCTCAGCAACGCTCACAAAGGCCAAATAATGTGCAGTAACAACCTTGTAATATGCTAAGCACGGCCATCACCTGGCATCCCATTTACCTTCACTACATGTGTTTTCAACCATCATTAGAAAAGCAATTGCTTGGATAAGGATTTCTATACCTCAACACCTTATATCCAGTACAATTCAAAGTTACTAAAGTATTAGGATGTGTCACTGGCCTGAGATCAACCTAATGCATACAACAACATGTCTGAACAAGACCCAACTCATGAGTTAGTCTTCTACACACCTGGAATCTTAACTTAGAAAAGAGCTGTCAGGCTTGGTACACAGATGAAATTTTATTACAGAACACACCTATAAAATGTCACTCAGGGGCACCAACTTCAAATACACCATGAGAACACACCTGAGATGTCAGGCTCGGTATGCAGGTGAGATACTTCTGATAACTCACCAAAGATGTCAAACTGAGGGATACAAATGTAAGAAAATCAGATTGAGGAGATCTATGGCATGTCACTGAGGAATCTTATAATGTATCAACCATGACAAGTATAGCAACCAGGTCATGACAATCTAAATCTAAGTTACTGAGACCCTGTTACATATGATGGGTGATATGTTACAATGTATCAGTCTTGCTAAGATCTGAGGAAGAACATTCCTTCACAATCTTCAATGATCAGACCCTGGACATGATGGAGAGGCTGAAGGACTAGTCTAGAGCTCCAGTAGGTTGAGCTATTACTGCTTCTATCAAAACCCCAACCTGAAAGACCAATTTCCAGGGAACTATTCCCCATAGTAAAATAGCTGAAATGGTTGGATAAAGACACAAGTCTGTCAAATCCACATTGACCCAGAGGAAGGCAAAACCCCCCCATGGGGTGGATGCCAATTGCCCCATATCATGTAAAATAATTCCTGACCCCTAATTCTACCAATGAGAGAACAAGGACAGAGGCCTCATCCAAAGTACACATAAACTTCATCCATTACAACCTACAATCCATAGTTAATTCTGATATTACCGAGCCGGGCACCTCCCTCACATATAGCATCAATGTCATAGTATAGGATAGACATATCTAACATTGCATATGCACACATTCGAGTCATCTTCTGGTCTCCTAAGGACCTGCAATATGAATTCAATATAGCCAAAGCACTTATGGCTGCCCCTATAGTGTATACTAGCAGAACAGTCGTGCACTGGCATATAACTGGCACAGGACTGCACTGATGGGTAGTTTCTCAAGTAGTACTAACAATGTGACTGTTCAATAGATGTATTGGCATTCCCATATACACCATATCCCCCATTGCAGCACTTACCTGATATCTCTGACTGTGGGACCCCACTTAGACTGAAGCCTTTGGCACTATACCCCTGTCTCGCAGCTTCGCAGCTCTTGGCTTTGTTCCCCATCTCTCCAGCTGCCCAATGCACAAAGAAGACAATTCCAAGATGCCACCACGAATACCCACACAGCCTCTCCATGTCCTCAGTGGATTGGATACGCAGAGAGGCCAAGAAATAAACTTTTTGAAGTAGAAAATATTGTCCACGGGCAAAGGAAGCAACATGCACAGTTCACCAGGTAAAAAGCCCTTGAGGTCTGGTCCTGTATGGCGGAGGGCACCTCACAGTACGAAGCACAAGCACCAGCTAGCACATCATGTATGTGACCGCTGGGCATTCATGTGACAGCAGGGGCACAGGGCAGCCCCAGGATATGAAGAAGGCAGGGGAGCTGATACAGGGCATGTCCAGAGAGTGAGGCAGTGTGTGGCGGTGCACTGGAGCTGTGACACTGGAGCCAGGCAGCTGCAATGACTACAGGGGGAGGATGCTGAGCCTTGTGATGCTGGGGTGTAGTCCTTTATGGGGAGGAATATAGTGAAGAATTCCTAGAGCAGTAGCAGCAGCAGTAGTACTAGTGCCCTCCCAGGACAGTGACAGCCACCTCCAGGGACCCCACTGATATCACATTCCCCACACCACAGCCGGCTCACTGCAGCCTACTAGTACAGGCTACCTTACACTACAGCAGTCAATGTGCAGGATCCTCCCCCATTGTGGCACACATAGCAGGTCCCTACTTGTAAGGTGTCACAGTGTCTGTGGTGATGGTCACACTGCTCACTAGGATACGCGGCTCTTCCCAGGGATGGGCAGTGGCGCTGTCCTCGGTACGAGGTGATGCTGGCTCCGGCTACGATGCAGCAGCTGAGGATGACGATGCTGCTGACTGCTGAGTGCTGACTGCCCGCTCCCCTCCACACACTGAAGCCACCGCACAGTGCTGCACGGAGCACATTGACGAGGATCAGCCAATCACAGGCGGCGTCACATCCCAGCCCTAGTGACATGACACGTGCGTGCTGATTGGGTGTTGGGGGAGCCGGGGAGAGGTGGGGAGTGGAAGGGTGTGAGAGTGTGTAGTGTACGGAGGAGCAGCAGATACTGTCCTGGAGCACTGGAGCCCCATGGGGTGTCTGCTCTCACTAATAAGGGGGGACACATACCTGGATAGAGATATGGACAGCTCCTGTACATTAGTCTTATACATTGTATTTATTGTTATTTATGTCATATAATTTCTTTACTATTGTCCTTCAGATAAAGCAAAATGAAGAGAACTGAATGGAAGGACAGAATATAAAAACTCATGGCTCATCATTTCTTTCTTTCCTTCCATCCAAATACTAGTAGTCTCCATCTGTATTTCATATCTCTATGATAGCCAACTATCTGTTTCTATCCATCTAGCTGTCCACCCATCATTCTGATATAAAACTACTATCACATCTATATACTATAGTCTATCTACTATAAAATCTACAGATCTAAAATCTGTCTAGATAGCTATCTCTGACCTCCAACTCTCTATCTATCTATCTACTGTATCTACTGTATCTAGTTGTATCCCTTTATGATATCCATATCTGATATCCAACATTAATATCTGGCATCAATCTATGCTTGAGCTACAGATAACTTTGTATGATATCCAACTATCTGTTTCTGTCTATCTAGCTGTCCACCCATCATTATGATATCCAAATATCTATTATTTATCTCTGATATTAAACTACCAGCCTCTGATCTCCAACTAGCTATCTATGACTCTATCTATCTATCTATCTATCTATCTATCTATCTATCTATCTATCTCCTGTACCTATCTATCCATCTGTCTATGAAATCTGTCTATCTATCTATCTATCTATCTATCTATCTATCTATCTATCTGTTGTATATAGTCTCTTGTTATGATATCCATCTCTGATATCCAACTATCAATTTATTTCTGATCTACAGCTATCTATGTATGATATCCAATTATCTATTTACGAAATCTATCTATCTACTGTATCTAGTTGTCTCTCTTTATGATATCCATCTCTGATATCCAACTTTCAATCTATTTTTGATCTATTCTTATCTATTCTCAGCTATCTATGGTATCCAATTATGTTTTTATCTGTCTGTCTATCTATTTACTGTAATTGAAAAAAAAAATCTGCATTAATGAAGTATCACACAATGACACAATGAGTTGTCTAGGGACTTGTTGATATGATTATGGGATATACACTCTTATGTATATAGTTATTTATGGGTCAGGTTAGAAGAGCCCTATAATAACACTGTATGGAAACTGCAAAAGTAGAAATGACTTTGTACACTCCCAGTATGATTCACACGTTATTGTGTCCTTTAATCATCATAAATCACAATGAATATAATTGGTAGTAAATACTATATATTTATGTTCTATAATCCAATACATTTCAGCCTGTTCGGGCTGCACATAAAGAACACTACATTTGCTATATGCTCTGCAACCTGCAAGAACAAGTAGAGACTGCAACAATTGACTTTTATAACTTTGCTTCCAAATAACAATACTTTTGATATTCAGGATTCTAGAGAGCTGGGTGACCAATCCTAGGGACAAATTGATTTTTACAAATCCTTCTTACTGGCTCCATTACTAGCCAGGACTCCACTCATACCAGAGATAGAATACATTCTGACAATACTTGTGCGCTGCCTAATGTCCCTTATGTCCGGTCTCCCAGCTGTGTCTAGGACATTATCATCATCTATCACTCACTACAGATGTTCTGATTTTAGTAGGTGCACTCTTTGGGGTTTGTATGTCCTCTGTATGGTGCCACAGCTTTTTTGTTTTCATGTTACAGAGAATAGTTCTGCAGTATGGCATATAATGCTTCATGCCACATTTTCTTCTTTTTTCTCATTTTGTATAATCACGTAAGAAAAGAACCCTGCCTCCAAAGGTTCAAAGAGCTACAGTACATGACGTATGGCAGTCTCTAGGTGCCCTATGGATCCGTAACACAGCCATGTGCAAGAGCCCATTGCTCTAAATCTCCTAATCCCTCCAAACCTAGCTGTAGCAGTATAATCTACTATGACACCTTCCATAAATTAGTTAAGAGATAAAGACAATGTTCTCCCTTTTTTCAGTCGTGCAAAAGTCCAAGGTGTAAAAGAGTCAACTCTCACACTGAAATATTTATGTGCAAAGATTTGCAGGTTACCTTCATGTTATCTTTCTCCTCATGTATTATATATCTCCATCACCTCTGTATGTTTTCTACAGTATTTCTCAAAGGTTGGAGAACCCTGATGTATCCTATAAAAGACCTAAATCATCCGAAGTACCCTCAGCAGAGTTGGTATAGGTCAACGTTGCTGATGCTTTCCATTAGGATCCCTGGTTTGCCTATAGATAACATGGAGTCTAGGATTTTCAGTTTATGCAACTTCAGTATTTTCTAACATGTATTGCTAAAACTGATCTGGCAGCAGAAAATGAAGCAACGCTGCTGTCACAAGGAGCAAGAATTTGCCAACCTTAATCCTCAAGTAGTTACTGTCTATTATTAGATGTAAATATATAGAGCCATTTTCAGCAGACACCAGGCTCCATGTAAAAAAAAAAAAAAATTTGCCCCCTGACCTGTCCAGTCTGACTGTGATCTAGCAAGGGCCACCAGTGACCTCCGCACTCTGACCTCTTTTGTGTGTGGGGGTTAAATATTACAAATTACTGGACGTATTACTATGTAAATCAATAGTTATGTGAAGCGGAGCTAAAGCTAAATGTCTATGAATATTCATCACTAGTAACTGTGTCAGGAGTGTTAAAATGTATTTCACAAACTGCTAAATCATCGCATTTTCCATATTTCACGGCTCAGGACTAAGTGTTATTTGCAGATTTGTAGAACTGAGTTGAAACTTAATACTATTTGCTTTTTGGGAGAATCTTGGAACAAGCAGAACAATAACTCCCAGCATCCTCTTCCGTTTGCCCACAATTTCAGAAGTAGGGATCTATGAGAGTGATAGAGGGCTAGCTGTAGTTAGATCAGGGGTCTCAAACTCGCGGCCCGTGGGCCAACTGCGGCCCTCGGGACAATAGTTTGCGGCCCCCACCTCAATATCAAAGTTTAATGTTAGTGTGGCCCGAGTTTGATACGAATGGCACCAGGGACGCACTATCTGGGGGTGGCATTTTTTACTATCTAATGTAAACTAGCCCAGGACAGGCCCCGCTCAGCGTTGTTTTTTTTAAAGCGGCCTGTCCTGGGCTGGCTTACGAGACGTCTGCATCACAGCGCAGGCAGCGATATAATGATGTCATCGCGCCTCCTACGCTGAGACATAGACGCTTCGGACAAGAGGAGGAGGCGGCGGCTGCATCAAGGCATCGCAGGTGAGTATAACTTTTTTTATATATATAAATAGGCCGTAACCTGCTGGAGTATCCCCGGCAGGTGATGGCCTATTTATTTCCCTACCCGGCGTCTGCTCGTGGCCGCCCCCACTTCCCCCTTCTGTTATGGGACGCAGAAGAGGAAGTGGATGCCGCTGTGAGCAGCCGCGGGCATCGGTAAGTGAGGCCGCGGGCCTCAAATACTACTATTATTATACTCCGGGGTCTTTTTAGACCCCGGAGTATAATAATCGGAGACCCAGAGAAGGTGAAGGAACATAAAAACCAATGCTACTCACCTCTCCTGCGATCCGTTGTCACTCCGAGCAGGCTTGGGCGCTCTGGTGACGTCATCAGGTCGCGTCGCCAGTCTCATCACGTGACTTAATTAGACAGGGCCGAAAGCTGCTGGGAGTGCTCTGGTTTCCAGTATAGGTAAGTAACACTGGTTTTTATGTTTGTCACCTCCCCTGGGTCTCCGATCATTATACTCTGGGTTCTGAAAAGAACCCAGAGTACAATAATAGTTTGTGGGTGGGCAACTATGGGGCACAATACCGTGTGCAGGGGCCACTATGGAGCCTAATACCAGTGTAGGGGCCACTATGGAGCATAATACCGTGTGCAGGGGCCACAATGGAGCATAATACAAGTGCAGGGGCCACTAGGGAGCATAATACAAGTGCAGGGGCCACTAGGGAGCATAATACAAGTGCAGGGGCCACTATGGAGCATAATACCGTGTGCAGGGGCCAATATGGAGCATAATACCGGTGTGGAAAACCTGATGCGGCCCAGCCTCACCCAGACTCTACCTCCAGCGGCCCCCGGGTAAATTGAGTTTGAGACCCCTGAGTTAGATGATTGTCGGCCATAGAGTACTGAGGCTATATTCACATGACTGTGCTAAAAAACGTCCATAAAAAAATAAATGGATGAAGCGATCTCTTTTTCATCTCCATTTTGCATTTGTATGGCATTGTTTTTTTCATAGATCATCATAGACTTCAGTCTATGAGGGATCTGTGAAAATGGCCAGAATAAGGACATGTCCTATTTTTTGACAGACCATTTACACATGAATAGCTCCATAGATGGTCATTGTTTTGAAAATGGCTGTTTGACGTCTGTTCGTCACATGAGTATGGCCTAAACAGTTATAAGGTTCAGAACTCTAAGACGCAATACAGTCTTGGCTTATTTCAGGTTTTCTCTCCATAACAGCATGGAAACAAGTTTGGTACTTCAAGTATAGTGTGACATCACTGTGTGCATTATCCCTGTTGTCTGTCATCCTGTAGTTTGACATCACTGAGTGCATTATCCCTGTTCTGTGATATCCTGTAGTGTGACATCACTGTGTGCATTATCCCTGTTCTGTGATATCCTGTAGTGTGACATCACTGAGTGCATTATCCATGTTCTGTGACATCCTGTAGTGTGACATCACTGTGTGCATTATCCCTGTTCTGTGTCATCCTGTAGTGTGACATCACTGAGTGCATTATCCCCACCACTGTGTTTATTATTCCTGGAAATTCTTGTGACTTTCACATCATGATATTAGTAGACCTGGGCTGTTTATTCCTGCTGTTGCACACACAGTATTCTGTAGATGTACAGTCGGAGAAAACTATTTCCCTGGTATACAACATTGATAGATAAGTCCATTACTGATCTCAATGACAATATGAGATGACCAGGCACTCGTAATCTAAAAAATCCTACTTTGTGAAAGTTGTCATGAGTTTATTTCATTCTTTTTCATTCTGACAGGATAATTTTGTATTGTCAGTAAATTTACTGACATTCAGTAACCAAACCCCCAGGGTTTTCAAATATAGCAGCTGGAGAATACCTTAACCCAAAAAATGTGACGTTCGGAAATAATGTTGTTCCCCTTGTACAGAATGCAAATGCTGCAGCTGTTGTGGTGTACAGCCATAGGAAAGCTCTGTGCAGATGTCTGTGATCATTGCTTTGAAGCCACAAAGTTTCATAAGCTGACATAGTAGAAGAAACCCAGTGCCTGTGGCTGACGTGGGGCTTACCATGGCTGGTACGCATACTTACAGTGATTCCCATATATCCCTCATAACCAGAGTTCTCAAAGATTAGAGAAAGTCGACTAGTACTAAACAAATAGGACATGAGGTGCATAAGACTTGATTTCATGCAAATACTTTGGTCCGTGTAACAAGATGCAGGCCTGTGTCCCTATTTTGTATTACCACAAGAGGGAATGTGGGCCAAGATGGATTTAGAAGAGGAAAGAAAAAAAAAAAAAAAAACATTACTTCAAAGCCGGGCTTATTGCAGCTTACAGACACTAATTCATGTCATATTGTACATCTTTACTAAGACTGCGTGGTAGATGCTAAATTTATCTGCCAGATGATTAAAGATGAATGGCTGTCGCGACTGTCCATACGATGTATAGATTGTGACATTATGTGATGTATCCGCTTTCTATATAAAAGCAAGTAATTGGCGCTGTAACGTTTTGTTAGAGGATAGCATCTGCACTTTGTTATTGAGGTGCTGAGATAGGCTCCTATCCCAATGTTCTCATGTAAAACAACTTGGCACTCCCACAGCGGGTCAAATGCTGACTGGTATTTTAATTAGATCTCTAGCAGAAAACGTTTTGGTCATGGACCGTCATCAGACACAAACACTGCCAAGGATCTGTGGTGCAAAGTAGAAGTGCGGAAATGCTGCAGTGGTAAGGATCCTTGATAGCATTTGTGTCTGATGTGGGTCATGACTGAAACGTCACGTTTTTCGCTGCAGATCTAATTAAAATACCAGTCAGCATTTGACCCGCTGTGCCAGGTTCTTTTTCATTTAGACCTCTTGTGCAAAGAAAAGTCATGTGCACAAAAGGGACAATTCATCATTACCTCTCTCTCTATTCCACCTTTGTGGCGTAAAAGCAAGTAGCTTTTTTGCATTGGCCCTGCCAGAAAGTGGGTGGGGCCACCCGTGCCATATTCATTATCATTTATGCCACAAAAGTGGTCTAAATGATGGCAAAACCTATAGCAGCTTTAGGTGATGCATCTACAGTAATTCATGATTCTCCCTGCATTGCTGTAAGAGACATCAAGATCTTTGTAAAGTCTGCACGACTACAAAAGGTGCAAGATTTATGAAGACTTATAACACCAGACTTCATATCTTCTGCACCGGCAGAGGGTGCACCACATTTATGACTAGCTGCATGTCTCTTCATAAATCAGAGCGCAAGTATGAAAATGCCCACTTAGTGCACCCACACAGTTTAATGCCCTCCCATAATGTAATGTCCATTTATTGTTCCTACAGGGTTCCCCCCACAGCATAATGCCTCCACAGGCAGTATAAAGGCCCCCTCAGTGCTACCACACAAAGTAAAATGACCCCCTCTGTGCCACCACACACGCCATATAATAGTCCCCTTAGTGCCTTCACAGACAGTATAATGCCTATAAATACTCTCATACATAGTATAATGGTCCCCTCAGTTCCCCCACACACCATATAATGGCACTCTCAGTGCCCCCACACACCATATAATGACCCTATCAGTGCCCACACACACCATATTACTCTCAGTTCCCAGCACACCATATAATGCCCCCAGCAATGCCCCAACACACTATATAATGCCCCATCAGTGCCCCCACACATCATATAATGGCCTCCTCAGTGCCCCCACACACTGAATATGAGTTCCATCAGTTCTACACATACAATTTAATGCCCCCCTCAGTACCCCCAAATGCAGTAATTTCTAGGGAGAAAATAGTGTGCACTCTGCTTCAGGATTGCCCCTGGGGTGTGGTGTGATTTCAGCACTGGGGAACTGGAGCAGAGAGGGAGTGGGGAGCAGAGCAGTGAGTATTGAATCTATCTCACCTCTCTGCTCGATGGGGCGCCTGTAAAGCCAATGTGCACGTCCATCAGTACTGATGGAATCGCTCACTTAGTTTCTAAACTGCTGGGACAGTCTGGTAAGTTAGTTAAGTTAAACTGAAGATGCTGCTTGCTGCTGTGTCCTGGTGTTCATCCTTACTGAGTGGGGAGGGGCAGAGTTATCAGCTGTGGTGTGCACTCCTGTGTGGGGGAACCACTACGCTAGGACATATGTTTTCTAAGACCCTGTAATATGAATTAATAATATGCAAAAATCCTTAAAATAATTAATGAGCTAAGTTGTCAATTATTGAAGTTCCATACCTACGTCACAGGAATATTGTCTGAATACAAATAAGTGTCCATATCAATGTTCACATCTTAAGAGCAGCTTTAAGATGGTTAGCGTACAGGTATGTTAACAGTGAGGTTGGTTGTGCAGTCTGTTTTATTTTGTGTATTTTTGCATTTTTCACAGCTTTTTTGCAAAAAAAAACCCAGACCAGATGTCTCAGGTTAGTCAACAGTAATATATGTATATATATATGCATTGCTTTTTTATTCTGTTATTTTCTTCAGATATCCTTTTTTTTTTTTTTTTTGCTTCCTTGGGGTTGCATTGCATTTTTTGCATATTCAGTTGCGTTTCTTTTCAGGTGCTTTCCTATAGATTTCTTTATAGAACACCAGAAAAAAAAAAATTCTGAAAAACTGCACAATAACGCCCAGAAACACACACAAAACCCCATCTACATTTTTTTTTTAAAGCGAAGAAACAATAAGATAAAAATTAAGTGTATCAGAATCCAGAGAAAAGTATAAATCAACTAGAAAAAATAGTGTGGAATTAAACAAAAATTATGTCCTACAACTATACCATTATTAGTACTGCCATAAATATTCTTTCCATCAAATCTGCCAACACAGCTGGGATTGGCTTCAAACCTTTGACAGCAGTGTGAACAGAGTCTAAGAGTGCGGATCCATACAACATGCAATAATTCTCATGTACACATGAGCCCCTATCCTGTAAATTAAGTTTATTAAGTATGTGTTTTTTAAAATGTTTTTCTCCATATATTACATTTTCTGAAACCATCGTGTCTATAAAATTAAAATTTTGCTTTTTGTGATGTTATAAATCTTCATCCAATTTTTTATGTTTAGTTAATGCACTTATTGAATAGAGATCACATGGTGTTTAGCAATATGAACGTGATATACAGTATTCAATGATGTAGAGTGTTTTTGGTAAAACATGTTATGAAAGATAAATGATCCCATGCGGTGTGTAGTAATGTGCGGGATATAGAAGCTATGCCACTTCTACAATGTGTCTTTTTGTCTTAACATTTTACCCACTGACAGTATACGTCTTTCCCTGACAGCTGCACGCTCCACATTTGCTCTGTGTAACTGAACTATGTCACTGAGGAAACTGATTGATATATATCTGACGGGTTCCTTTTTTTTCAGTTAATTTTTGGTCTATCTTTAATTCTAAGAAAGTGGGGAAAAATGTTTCAGTGTGTAGAATTTTTTTTTACATATATATCTTATACAGTATATCTGAAAATGGGTTACAAAAATTAAAAGACGCAATATTTACCTTACAACCCTCCGCCATTCACATTCTAATGTTGTGTGGGTCCTCCACTGGTCTCTACTCTTGGTAATCTGCCCTAGCCATTGACTGGCTAAGAGGGAAATCCTGTGTGTCAGGATGGACCTGGAGGCCGATGGGGGACCCAAGCTTTATTGGAGTGTAAACAGAGGAAGATCATGAGGTAAGTATTGTTCATTTATTTAACCCATGCTGAGCCATATATAGATATTTTTTTCTATGCCATAAAACCTTTTAATATTATTAGAAAGTGAGTTGTTCAAGGGTTTTTCAAGCTTCAAGGTGGGGATCCAACAACCCGCAATACACACAGATAAGTTGATCCAGATGACTTCTGGTGCTGGTAGTTACTGCTTCAGAGGGGGCCAAAAGCAGTCTACGCCAATTCAAGTAATAGATGTATAACTGCAGCCCCATCCACTGTATAGTGGTGGCACAGGGGTACTTCAGCTCTGTGTCTATTACTCTGCAGAGCTTCTTCCGGCCCAATCCAATGCAGTAGCTTTCAGCATCAGAAGGCAGCTAGATCAGCTGGGTGTCAGACTGGGGGCTGGAAAGTTATTAGAGGCCATCATCGGTCCATTTGTTTAGACTCAACAAATCTTCTAAAATAAGCATCTATTCATGTAATGTACCTTCATGAACTAACAAGGCAGATGCTATTCAGGAATCTGGAAAAGCTGAGTGAAAAATCAAATTTTTAAAGGGAATATTCCCATCTGAGACATTATAAAGCCTTAGATTATATCACAAATGTCTGGAGTTGGGATGGGTTCCACATAGAGAAGTTGAATGGTAATCCTGTTCCTGCAGGCAAGGTGTTTACAGACTAAGAGATTGCTTGTCCCACTGATGTAAGAATAGGGGCTGCAGTCATCGTATCTCACAGGTCACCCTCAACACATGAGGGCTGGATACACTTATTTGATCTCCTTTCTGATTTCCAATGATGGCTCGAAGAATGTTCATCCTAAATATATTCCCTTTGGTGAGCTGGAGTGAGAAGATTTATGATACACCGCCTTCCACTGTCAGAAAGGAGAAAACTAACCGTTTTTTACCAAGGTAAAAAAAAAAAAAAAAAAATTAGCAGTTGATCAGCTGCATATAGTCAATGAGGGATTCTGTGGGGGAGGTTGTGGCACACATGAGGGCAACATGATGGGGGGGGATAATGGTAAGCTACATATTGTGAGCAAGTCTTCATGGCAGTCTGGTCCCAGATAGAAAAGGAACGTAAATGCTGCTAAAATGTTCAGATGACGTGTTGCTGATGTTGTCAGAATTAGTTGCATAGGGGGCCCAAACTGAGCCTTTGTACCAGGGCCTGTGAGTCTTTAGTTATGCATCTGGTTTGTTCCTTTTCTTATCCCACACAGACTTGAGAGATGCCCACATCTGTAGACATCTTCCAATTTGACCTCTGCCATCCACCTGGCCTGTAAAAGGGTCAAGAGAACATTGTTTTCACTATCAATGGAGGTCACAAAGGTTAAACCACAACTTATTTAATACTTATGGAATATCCAGTGAGGGAATTTCTAAAAATCATATAAAATGCTGAAAATGTATTTTCTCAGACCAGACAATAATGCTCAGTCATCAGAATATTTTCATTTATCTAAACACTTTATATGGGTTGGCAAGAGCTGCCATGTATGATTAGATGTTGTTTGATGGGCATGCTTTCTTTTTGGCAGACAACTTGTTTTTAGATCTTCTTTTATGTGCCCTGTGGCACTGCTTGGCATTCTATATTTAGATATGAACAGTTTCTTTTTATTCAACCAATACATCAAAAATAATTGTTAGCAATGGGTGAATTACAGGTCAGTTTATCTCATACTAATGTTGTGTTTTTAAGGATGTATACTGGAAAAAACATTAAAATCATTTAGGCCTCATGCATGCGACTGTGCATATTATCCACAATTGCTGAAATATGGCTGAAATCTAGGATATAAATTGTTATTTTTAGTAGGAAATGCTACGATCCCAAGTAGCAAAACGCAGCTAAAAAAATGCTGCAGAAAAAAAACACAGCATTTTTCATTGAGTTTTTCTCAGCAGATTTTCTTTCCTTATTAAATCTATAGGGAAAAGACAAGCATTTCCACTTCTATAACTGACATGCTGCGATTTTCAAAAATGCTTTTCCGCTCAGGGTTATTTTTCAGCAATGTGTAAATGGGATTGGCCAGAATCTTATTCACTTTGCAGGTACTATAAGTCCGGGGCCCCACGTGGTGTAAATGTTGCAGTTTGGCCACGGTGGAAACGCCGCAAAAAAAAAACACAGTGTTTTACAGTCACTGTATGGTGAATGGGATTCTAGCAAATCCCATCCCCACACTGTGGGAAGATACGCGCAGCAGACATGCTGAGATTTCTAAAACCATCGTGGTATTGGAAATTGCAGCATGTCAATTGTACCTATGGAAATGCCGACGGTTTCCCAATAGGTATAATGGAAGCAGAACGTCACTTTCTTTGAAAAGCACTGTGGAAAAAACCGCGATGAGTTGCCGTCACGTTTTTTTCCGTAGCGCTTTTTTGCTGCGGGATGCTATGTGGGGCCTTAGCCTAAAACACAGCATTTTTTGCTGCTGCATATTTGCAACATGAGGCCTTAGCCTAAGGGCTTTATATAAAATTAGAAAAACCTGTCTGCTTCTATCCAGAAACTGCACTACTCCTCCCCATGCATTGTGCCTGGTTTAGCAGTTTTTCGCCAATTAAGGGCTGAGCTACAGTATCAGACATGGAGCTATTTCTGCAAGAAATCTACTATGCTTTTCTAACCTCATACAACCCCTTTAAGGGTGGGGCTACGCGGAGGCTTATATCAATTTCAACTGTTGCACTACTTGCAAATAGATACTGTATGTACAGTACAATTGTGTTATCTGAAAAATGAGCTTTTGCATAGCCATGAAACATTAAGCCTGTGTGTCTGACTAGTATTATCCACCGTTTAATGCTGTTTGTTTATTGCTATGGCTTTGGAAATTAATCTGCAGTACTGAAGAGCTCTTCAGACTAATGGTAATGGAAAAGCAATGTAGAAAGCAATGTGATTTCTAGAACTAAATGAAATACTTCAAGCTAGTAGAGCAATTGTCCGCGATGCTCCCTTGATATTGATTTCATGCATTTCTTTTGCCAACAGGACCAAAAATGTATCTGTCAGTCCGGTAAACCGTTTTTACTCTGGGCATATATAAAATGCCCCAATAGATAAGAACTGGTCCTGTATGTTGAAGGGGAGTGTTTGCTCTATGCAACAGTCTTAACTTGCTTCCTCTTAAAGGGGTTTTCTGGCCCCAAAAGCATTTTTATACTAATGACCTATCCACAGGATAGGTCATCAGTATTCGATCTGCGGGGGTTCGACAGCTGATCGGGCTACCTCAGGGTGCTGAAAGCTACAGTAGAGAATGGAGAGTGGAAGCAACTTTGCTCCTATTCAAGGTGCTGCAGCTCCACTATTACTGGTGTATATGGGGATCTCTCAACTTTTCTTGGACACAGGATATAGGATGAGAGAAGCTTCAGGCTTTGTTCTCACTGGAACTAAAATGACACTAGTCCGGCAACAGCTCGCTCCTCTCTCCCCATTGAAAACATATATGTACTTGGCCGAATTGACCAGGCATATGTATCAGGAATTACTAAAGAAATATTGATGATATGTGGGTTATCTGGAATGGAGGACTGTCAAAGATTTAGTTTTGAGAAAGAAAGTAAAAGAGCAAACAACGCCAAGCGCTAATAGCGTAATATTGCGGGATACAGTCAATGTAAAACAGTAGGTTGAGTATATGCTCACAACTACTTAAATGGCATGAAGGAATAATTCCAATGTGTTGGTGGACCTCAGGCAGCAGCTCCAAGCCTCAGTAACGTGGTAACGGTGATAACACGTCAGGAAGATCTAATAGAGCGGTGTAGGGTATAGATGGATACCCCAAAATAGAGGCATGCAAGAGCTGGTCCAGATGCAACGATTTTTATTCCAAGTGGTGACACACAACGTGTTTCAGGACTTGCCCTTTATCAAGTGTGTATTATAACATACATAATGGACATGACACATATATATATATTGAAAGAATTTTAAAAAAACATGAAAAAAACGGGCGGTAGCCCCGCCCCCAAAGGTCATATGTTAAGGTCATAAGTCAAAGGGACCTAGGTATATAAAAAACGAATAGATACAAATCATAAAGGAATAAGGGATGTGTTTTCCATTATAAAGGAATAAGGGATGTGTTTGCACCTGGACCAGCGCTTGTATGCCTCTATTTTGGGGTATCCATCTATACCCTACACCACTCTAAAATATTTAGTTTCGGCCACTTAAATCTCCAGTTTGTGGTTGAAACCAGACTACAATGAATTTTTTGGATTTGTCATTGACAATAAGGTCTTATTCACACATCCACATGTGGAAGTGTGATATCCATGAAAATCATAGACTGCTTGTGGACCCATTCATTTTAATGGGTGCATGTAGATGGTCCATGGAGAAAAAACATGACATGCTCCATTTTGATTGATTTTGCAAACCATGGAGCTCCATAAAAGTCGGATCGGTATACTGTCAGTTTTTCAAGGACCCACAGACATTAGGAAAATATGGGAAGTTTAGAAGAAAAAAGCTGATGTGTAAATAACCTCTAAAAACTATAATATAATATGACCTAATATTTGCAGTGAATATAAAGTTTTTTTTGAGCAATATAGTAAATATTAAGCATTAAACCAAACCTTACAAAAAGAGGGCCATTAAGGCTCTAATTGGGACAGAAGGATTTGGCTTTAAGGAATTGTGAGAGAAGAGTAATTTTTTTTCTTAAAAGAACTGAGCTCAAGAATCGGGACAAGGAACAACTGTCCAGACCTGCCTTTACTTTCTAACCAATATAATGCAGGCAAAAAACTCAAAGCCCTTGTTAAAAAAAAAAAAAAATCCTCCCTATACTGTATGTAAATTAAGTACTTCTTGTTTTCCCAGGGATGTAACTGTGTCACTGAAGATAGTAAACTTTACAGCCACAGATGAATATGATGTAAATGTGCTACCAGTATGTCTATACGTTTGGCTTAGACATTATTACCTCTTCTAACAGCAACACAAAATGTGTGTATAGTACGGCCATTAGAATACTATACAACACAATGATACACTGACAAGCAAAAGGATAACAATGTTTTGAACCTTTGACTTTCAGGCTCCGACTCTCACCATCCACTACAGCTTAGAACGTGAGACTACCATCATTTTATAGACTATCATCTTGGCTATCTCATACATAAATCTGACTTACAACTATTTAGCATATGATTAGGTATGCAGATTCTTGTCATGTAACTGCATTGTTACTGTTTTGCTCCTGGTGGTGGAAAAATCTTTTTCTTCTTGTTTGCTACAAATTACAACCTGTTCTCACATTCCCTAATAGCTCAGTGTGTTATTAGGTTTATTCCCAAGCGAAAGGTCACTGGTTTCCAATTGAGGATCAGCCATGAAGAAGATTTTCCAAGAAAAGAGAAACAGCGTAATCCAGCTCATAGATAGCGGTCCCTCAGCCAAGAAAATTGACAAACTGCATCATGTGAGTGCCATGACAGTTGGAAGCATACGAACTAAAGTCCATCCATCCACTGAAAAGCCAAGAGGTGGAAGTCAAGGCAAAATATCCAAGTCAACAAGTTGGCTCATCACAAGGTCTATCAGTTCTGGCGCGATAAACACGGCAGTGGAGGTGGTTCGTAAGCTTCGTAATAGTGAGGTCACAGACATCCATGCAAGCACTCTGCAATGCGCGTTACACAAGTCTGGAATGGTGGCTCAAAGGTTAACAAACCTCGACTTTAATATCGTCATAAGAAGTGTTGGCTCGAGTTTACAAAAAAGTACGAAAAATGGGTGACTTGGAACGATGAGACAAAAGTCAATAGATTGGGCCCGGATGGGTGAAAATGGGTCTGGAAGAAACAAGGGAATAGGGGGCTAATGGATTGAGAAATTGAAGGAACTGTCAAGTTTGGTGAAGGAAGCCTGATGATATGGAGTTATTTCACAGCCAAAGGCATTTTATACTTGACCAGGATTAATGGTGGTCTCAGTGCTGGGCTATATATGAGTATCGTACAAGATGAGTTACTTTATACACTCGAGTACTATGGGTATGAAAAGATCGACATAGTGTTCCAGCTGGACAACGACCCAAAGCTTACGTCATGGTTAACGAAGAAATGGTTCAATGACAATGAAGTAGAGGTGCTGTATTGGACCCCCAGACCTCAACCCATTCGGTAGAGTTGAAGAAAAAGCTGTATTCGTATCCAAGTGAGTCGACCAGCATGCATCAACATTGGGAACGTGTAAAAGAGACTTGGCATCAGATTTCGGTCGAGATATGCTTGAATCTGATAGCATGCCCAGAAGGATTTAGGCAGTATTGAAAGGCAAAGGCAGATTAACAAAATAATAAAATTTAAAATTTTTAGGAGCAAAACAGTAGCAATGCAGTTACATGACAAGTATCTCCATAACTAATCATATGCTAAATAGATGCAAGTCATATTTATGAGATAGCCAAGATGATTGTCAATAAAATGATGGTAGTTTCACGTTCAAAGCTTTACTGGATGGTGAGATATGGAGCATGAAAGTCTAAAGTTCAAAACATTGTTACCCTTTTGCTCGTCAGTGTATAGACCTAGACCATTGTTCAGACCTGATAAATCCATAGGCTCTCACACCTTGTATTATTATAAAGCACTTTTCATGTGTTCTTAATGAGATCGTGTTTAGGATGCATCCAGGGATAGCAAGGGTCACTAGGCAGCCACATGGTAGTAATTTACACAGATTGTTAGTACTCCATGAAGCCATCCCAAAGGACTGAGTTACCATTATGATTATTATTTACATACTAATGCTTAAGTGATTGGATAGCCCTGGCTCATAGGAATGGTCCCCTGACAGTATGCTGTTTTTGAGAGTGCCCACTGCTGGCCTCATGGGTGGTTACATATTATTGCCAGGACATGAGAATGGTGTGTGTTCATTTCCCCTGCAGCACACTCTGGAGGGATGGAGTTCTGTTATCATGGAGTTATCATAGTATGTCTATGCTACTTGAGTAATGTGATACTCATTGATTTGCAGTAGTGTAACACACTGACTAAACGTTTGGTACATTAAATAAATGCAATTGATGTAGTTCGCCCAACATCCATTTGTATGCAGAGGCATAGGCAAATATCATACACTTTCTGTTTTGTAGAGATCAAGTTTCAGCAGTCATCTCATTAACAGGCAGGATTACAATGAAAGATAACACCTGTATATAGATAACATAGGATCAGTTGATAATAGGTGATGGTCACTGCCCATCTCCTCCACTTTGCTCAATGATCTCTGCACTGGTCACAGACCATTCCCACACTTTTCTATAGAAATAAATGAACATCTCCAGGCTACAGCTTCTTATGATCCATATGACTTCTCTAAATCAACTCTCTGAATGCTAACAGAAAGGGAAGATGGCCATAATCATGTACAAAAACAGAATAAAAACTAGGAAATAAAGCCAGATTAGAAAAAAAGCGACATATTTCAATATCTGGTTCCCTTTCATGCACCAAACATTCACCCCTCCTGTTCACGTTACTAGGTAGAAGTGCAAGACAACTGCTGACCATACGAGTTTCAGCCAAGCTTTATCTAATATCTATTGGCATCTATACATGAGAGCAGAAAGGGTTAATAGGAGTTAAAAGTACTGAATGTGATTATGTTATCTGGCTGACAGCTGAAAACCTTCTAATGATGTGAAATGCTAAGAGTGAACTGGCTGCTACAGTCTGCATTTTATCGGAGATCAGTCCTTCTGCTAGTCAGCTGCTAGCCCCAGTGTGCCTGGAAGTCAGCTGCTTCTGTGGGATTATCCATCAGCAAAAATAGAGAGAAATGTCTGTGTGCTGGGGGAGGAAGCAGACGTGGTCACTTCCAGTACCTCTACATCTGTGGAAAATTGAGCCCACCTTACCACATGGATAAGGCATTGCTGGCAGGAGACGGCACTAAGCACATGACGTTAATGCAGAGCCATAATGGCCATGCTCTAATGTGGTTCATTAGATCCTGGACAATGGCGAATGACATGATAGCTGCCATTGTTTTGGATCTCTTTACCTAATATAACTTGTTTGTTCCCTTGTGGCCTCTCCTGACTCTCTAGATGTGTAGTCTGCTGATCCTGGTATGTCCTTACATCACTCCTATAATAAGCCATGTGCATTTGGAATAGTATTAGGCTAGGACTACACAGCGACATTTGAAAAATCCCATTAAAATCGCGGGACGTTAATGTGACATGATGTTGCAGCAATGTCACACAATGCAATGCGTCTGTGATTCCTTGTTATCTATAAAACTGTCCACACCTGCACAAATAAACATGAATTAAAAAAAAAATAATAATCTGGACAGTATGTAAAATTACAGCAAATATTGTAAAGGCAGCAATTGTAGTTGCGTGCCTATGGATGTGATGTCGCATGTGACATTAGCATGCAACAGAAAGTCAAGGAAGGTTGGATTATTGTGCAACTGTCGTTGCGCATTTGCGGCATGTCACATGTCACATGTGACACCATAGAAATGATTGGCGTTTCTTGTCGTGCAAATTTAGTGCAATTTTAAATAACACAACAAGTGTCGCTGTGTAGTAACCTAAGTCTAGTTTTTGATTTACCGGCCTGAACTTCATACCAGGAGCTGGACTCCTAGCAGTATAGTTATCTATGATGTCAGGAGTCCCTGCCCCCAGCAACATACTGTCCTGTACCTATTACTATATGATAGAAGTACAGTAATAGGTAGGGGACAGTATGTCACTGGGAGGCATGGACTCCTGACATCATAGATAACTATACTGCTAGGAGTCCTGCTCCCCGCATACTGTTCAGGCCAGTACATTCATGGATGAAACTCGGTCGTGTGAATCTAGGGTAAGGCTGTGGCTACTTCCATTATAGACAGGATGACACAATACACCTGAGGGTCTTGCTAAAACTTCTACAGTATTACTTAGTTTATCTTTCTGCTGGTATGGTGGATTGACCCAACATGGTTAAACATCTGCTCCAGAATATATTGATGCCAAAACATATTAACCATTTATATTAAAGGCTACCTAACCTTTCAACACACTTTGCATTAATTAATAGTTCCGTGTGTGCATGAGTAATAACACTGTTACGTGACTTATATCTTACATTTGTAGCAATTTTGCCTAGTTTTCTCATTTTAATTTTCCTTGAGCTGATAAGTGGAGACAAGGGGCATAGCTATAGGGGGTGCAGAGGTAGCAGTTGTTACTGGGCCCTGAAGGCTGAGGGGGCCCATGGGCCACACTACAGTATAATAAGACATCAATATTATACATAGCACATAGTAAGTGGGGCTCCTGTTGCAGATTTCACTTCGGGGCCCAGGAGCTTCTAGTTACACCTCTGAAACTAACTGCTGTCATGTCTGCTATAGACAGCACACAGAGAGTAGAGGAGAATATGCTCCATAACTCTTTCTCTTACACTCAGAAGCTGCAGCAGGACCATATACTGTAGGACAATATAGAGAAATTGTGACCTGCATTGATGTAAATAAAGTACTTGTGTTGAGATATTTAGCTCCAGCAGCCTCCGTCTATGCATGTCTCTCTTGTGTCACTCAGCTCCAGCTCACTCCTCCCCTCTCTATAGACTTCTATTGTGCACGACTGTAATATGACACCAATGTGACCTTCTATTAAGACAAAATGCAGCAGAGATTTCAGAGTGAATATTAGTTTTCAGAGAGATTAGTCAGACTTTATGCTGCATGCAGTTGCACTGTGGAAATCCAGTCTTATGGTTGCTGCATGTGAATGGCAAATAATAAGCACCAATTCACATGCAATATCCTAAAGGCAATTGGCACAGACAGGTTTTCTCTGTTATTGAATGGTGAGCTACAATATAGCTGTTGTTGTTTGCCATATACCATCACTGTTCGTTTGTCCCCACGTAGTCTACATTTGTCGACAGCACATCCCCTGTTTACACATAATATACAGAGAGATATGCTCCTGACATCAAACCAGATAAAGGCTGATTGTGGATGTATTGGCTGATCATGGACGTGTTTATGATTCTGGACGTGTTGGCTGATCGTGGACATGTTGGTTAACATTTATGTTGATGAAAACTTTTGAGAATCCATGGACAGATGAAAACAAAGTAAACTCTCAACCAAAATAAAGTTAAATCTTCTTTTACCTCTTCCTGTTGATTGTGGCGATGTCAAACGATGAGAAAAATGATGATGATGATAAGAAAAATTGTAGAAATTATAAACCACCTCTGATTATCCTGAAGATAGCAAATTTTTAAGAAACATTAAGGCTGAGAAAAGCTGTATTTTTGTTGCAGGTTTTGCCTCAATTTTTAGAGCCAAAGCCAAGAGTGGCTTCACCAGGAATGGGACATATATACTTCTCCCTCAGCTAAATTCACTCCTGGCTTTGGCTCAAAAACGCAACAAAATCTTCAACAAAAAAAGCTTTTCCGCAACGTGGGCCCATAGCCTATGACTAGGGCCCCATGTATTGTGCCGCAGCGCTTTTCACAGAAAGTCTGCAGAGTTTTCCTCTGCGGACTTTCTGCTTCAATTATACCTATACAAAAAACGCCAGAAATTCTGTAGATATAATTGACATGCTGCGAATTACAAAAACGCAATGGTTTTTGAAATCATAGCATGTCCACTGCAGATATTTTTCTGCAATGTGTGGATGGGATTAGCCAGAGTCCCATCCACTTTGCAGGTATTGTAAAAAGATACGCTTTCAAAATTGTGGTGTTTACGCCCTGGCCTAAGGGAGATTTATCAAGACAGTCATTTCCTGACGAAGTAAAATGCACCTAAATTTTTCGGGGGCTCATACCTCTTAATAAATTAGACACATCTCTTTTGCCCTCTCAAATTGTGGGGTGTAGATTTGAGCTACAATTTACTCCAGTATCTAAATTATAGTAAATCATTTGGGTTGCGGTAGACTACACCATTTCAGATAAGCGCCACTTCTGGCATGTCCATTTTTCAGAAAAGTGGTGTGCAGGATGTAAATGCACCCAAAGTTGCAAGATGTTAAAAAATGGCTAAAAATGTATAATAAACCTCCCCCATGCAGTAGGGATGAGGGAACCGGCTCTTTAATGTTCGTTACCAGTTTTCCCAAATATTTCAGACTTGGCTATACCTGAGATTTCTTGGTTTTGCCACTCAAGAATCATTATTATACTCTGGGGTCTTTTCAGATGTCACAGTGTCACCTGGAGAGGTAAGGAAAGATGAATATGCTGCAGGGACTCTCTTCAGACTGCAGACTATAATAATAACGCTTCCAGTTCAGACTTGTGGGTGAGCCTCATGAATATTCACAAGACTAGTCACTCATAGTTGAAATAGACATTTGTTTTCACTTCTGATAATTATTGGTTGATATCAATGAAGAGCAATGCATGGTCAGTAATGCTGGGTTCACATGGTACTTATTTAAGGCTAAGGCCCCACGTTGTGGAAACACAGCAGAAAGAAATACTGCATTTTACAATACCATCAAAGTGAAGGAGATTATGGCTAATCCCATCCACATATTGCAGAAAAAAACACAGCATGTCAATTATACTTGTGGAAATGCAAGCTCTTTCAATATAGATTGAATAAGGGAAGAAAAACCGCAGAAAAAAATGCAGCAAAAATGCAATGAAAAACATAGCAGAAAAAAATGCGATGCATTTTTTTTTTCTGCAGCGATTTTTAGTTTGCTACGTGGGGCCTTAGCCAAACTCAAGAAGTGTATGCAGTTTTTAATTGCAGCAATGAGGTGCACATGTTACTACGCATTTCACTTGAAGGGTAATAGCCATTACGTTGGAAACATCTGGTTTACTGGCATAATAGATGATAAAATGTACCGCTCATTACTGCAATTAAAAAGCATGCAGTTACTAAAATAACTAAAAAAAAGGACCATGTGAACCCAGCCATACATGTATTAAACAGCCAGATGAGATGAAATAGAGTAGAACAGCGGGAAATAAATGCCGCAGGAGGAGGATACTGGCCGGGAAGGTTTCTTAAGCATCCATATGATTACTGTGCAGCTCACATTCTATACCTGTGATGAACAATGGTGTCTCCCCTGGCAGATATCAAATTCTGATGACAGGGACAATATAAGCAGCCAGCGGATTCATACAATAGTATGGGGAATGTAAGGATGTAAGATATCATGTCAAGTGAAGGGCGGCGTAGACGTACAATGCAGGTTACAGTCATTACTTGAAATACCTTCTGGTGTTTGGAATTGAACCATTTTCCACTTCTGCTGTGAATTATTTCAAGAGAGAGTATGACAGGACTGCGCTGGCTAAAATGATTTTGACACTTACTTCATCTGTCTTTTAAGTGGAAATCATTTCATGGCTGGCATATTAGTTTGATCAGTTCTCACTACAGTTGTGAGTCAGAGCTGAAGTTCTTTTAATTCCCCCCGGACTGCCTGAATCATAGTCAATGAAATTATACAGCTGGGTGTGGCAATAGGTTCTGCTAGGATACTCAGCCTATTATGATCATGAAACCTGACCAGGTATGCAGGTGGACTAAACCTTATCTTTGTTAGGTGACATGCACAAGACGTGTGTGCGTGTTGTCGGCCGTGATTCAATGGCACGGATGGTACATGGATGACATCCATGTGCCGCCCGTGCCTCCATGGCCACATTCATTGAGGTCACTAAGCATGGGCCGCAAATGGACAGGAATAGGACCTGTCTTGAGTTTTGCTTACGGCTCAAAGCCCCATACATGGGACCGTGAAAATACACAGTCGTGTGTATGGGGCCATAGATATTAATGGGTCATTGTGCTGGGCGTGAAAAGCACGGCTAGCACACCGACTGTGCACACTGTTGTGTGCATGAGGCCTTATAAAAATAAAAAAAGGTGTCCTCTAAGCCTAGGCGCTCTAGCTGTTGTGAAAACTACAACTCCCAACATGCCCTGAAAATCATCAGCTGTTGGAAGATGCTTGGAGTTATAGTTTCACATTTTAATGGGTACTTTATGTTTCTACAGATAAAGCTATTCTAAAAGTGCCTGTACTTTGGCTACAGGGTGTACATTATCTCTGTACTGTAACATCACTGTGTGTCTTATCCCTGTTCTGTGACATCACTGTTTGTATTATCCTTGTACTGTGAAATTACTGTGTGCATTACCCTTGTGCTGTGACTTCACTGTGTGTATTATCTTTGTTCTGTGATATCACTGTGTGTATTATCTCTGTACTGTGACATCACTGTGCATGTTGTCCCTGTGCTGTGATATCACTGTGTTTTATCCTAGTACTGTGATATCACTGTGTATATTATCCCTGTACCGTGACATCAATGTATGCATTATCTCTGTACTGTGACATCACTATGTGCATTATCCATGTACCGTGACATCACTATATTATCTATACTGTAACATCACTGTGCATACTATGCGTGTACTGTGAAATCACTGTGTTGTACAACAAATATACTTGCTAAGATAAACGCTGGATTAGACAGCAAATTCCTGCCATGTTTGCCAATGTGCCCTTCTACCCGCTTCGCTGTGCTCATTCATGCTGTGCTAAGATTTGACCACTTTAGATTGTCAGCATTGCTGAGATTAACACGTTTATTTGGAGATAATACCGCGACCAAATGTTAATCTTTCCTGATTATTTGCTGCTCTCTGCCCAACTGTTGAGGTCACAGTCTGTCTCACAGCATCAGCATGTGCAGTTCCTGTGCAGAGCCGCACACATCACACTCCTCTGCTGTCCTATGCTGTCTGTGTTTGGCCCATAGGAGAACATTACACTAAGAATCCTACGAGCGGCCTGGAAATAGCTGAGGCAGCTGGTCTTGTGGGCAGCTCTAAGTTACTGTATAATTGGCCGTCTGTGGAGGTGGATGTGGCCAACTCATGTGTTTCCAGATGGCAAGAAGTACAAGTCAGCATTTCTTCCTGGGAATGAAGTATGTCAGGTATGTAGTGATGAAGGATACCTCTGTGAAGCAGGGTCTCATAAAGTACACTATGATACAGGAGAACCGTCTCCAGATACCCTCACACCTTGTAAAAGTGAAAATATATCCCCTTAACTGTTACAAATTAGGATTACTATGCCAATGCCATAAAGTTTTCACCATACAATTTTTGTAGGTACATGAATCCATCATGATATTAACATTTTTTAAGGTTAAGAATCCTGCTGATGGGACCAAAAAATTAAAAAAAAAACTTTACTCATCTCTCCCAGGTCCTCCATTTCCAGTGGCGGCAAGTCCAGTCTTCTGTTTGCAGCCCCCCTTTCCCTGGCTAATGTCAGCAGACACATCCAGCCAGGTGACCACTGCAGGCCATCACAGGCCTCAACGATGACCTCTTTATAATGGCATGTCACAGCAGTCACAGGCCATTTGTGAAGAGGTGACTACTAAGGCCTGTCACTCATTGCAGTGGTCACCTGGCACAGATGGGACATTATAGCTAACATCAGCTGGCCTGTATGCAAATGAGAGGACCTATTTTTGATGTAGAGAAGCACAACTACTGAGAACAAACAATGCATACATTACTATGAGATCTATATAAAAGGGGATTATGATTAGGTTTGATTAGGTTTGTGCAGTCACCTGTAAAATTGGGCAATGCCAGGATGGGGGTAGGCAAAATAGGCAGCTGCCTAGGGAATTATTGTAAAGGGGCACCATTGGGCTTTAATTGCTTTCTACAGCAAACACTGTGGTTGAGTGATTGTTAATGCCGTCCAATACAACCATAACGTTAAAGATGCATGTTGCTGGATGAATAAGTGTCAATCCACATCATGGGTCAAAGGTGCTGGTGGGATATTCTGATACCTCTGGCTTGGTAGCCAATAGTACCCTGCAATGTTACCCGAAAGTCATTTTTATATCCATATACACAGAAACAAGGATGCATGGAACTAGTCACACAAATTATTTTGCTTATTTGTATAGCACCATCATATTCTGATGCGCTTTACAGATATTATTATTCACTGTGCCATATAGGGCTCACAATCTACATTCCCTATCATTATGTCTTTGGAGTGTGGGAGGAAACCGGAGTACCCAGAGGAAACCCACTCAAACATGGGGGGAACATACAAACTCCTTGTAGATGTGGTTCTTGGTCAGATTCCAGCACTGCAAGGCTACAGTGCTAATGAAAGGTAAGAAGCAAAAGTTATCAACCCTTCTGTCTCAGGAAGTAAATGTATGGTGCACTAAAAAAGCACCAGAGAAGAATCCATTTTTTGCTATGCCCTCTCCACCCTCGCTCACTGTACACCACTGACTACTGTAGGTACACAGCAAAGGTTTTGGAAGAAACCAGTTGACAGTGACAGAAGGCAATGACAAGATGGTAGACTAGGGTGGATACATTACTTACATGTGCAAAGGACTTTTGGCTATAGCCATGTTCTATTTTTTTATGAGATGGATGTAGTTATCAATATCATATGTTGAAATGAGATGAACATCTGTCTGGGAAATGACTGCATTTGAGAAAATTGATGTTTCGAAATATTTCTAGAATTCCAGAATGTTTTTCTAGTTCTCGTGTAATTGTCGTTTCTTACGAAAGCTGTGATTTCAACAGTTAAGACACAACACCAACACTCGGGCCTGTCCAGACTGTACTGCAGGTTCAGACAATGTAAAGCCACATCCTGTCTAAGATGCTAGTCCATGTGCCACATTGAAAATAACATATCATCTTTTATGAACGTATGAATTACATAGTGGATATTCTCCTCAAGGCTGGCCTACCCTTCTCGCATGGAACAAGTCGTCTCTGGAGCCTCTCTGTAATTTAAAGCTTCAACAGCTATTTCTAATTTTACCAAGTCAACCCTTTTCCTTGGCAGACATTGTTGCTGAAATCTATGGAATTTAAGAAACCCTCAATCTTTAAAAAAGACAATTTGTATTCAGCTCGCCCATCTATTTCTGTATGCCACCCTTTAAAAACAATAATTACCAGGAAATTACAGGGTTCTGAAGAAAAAATGAATTAAGTAAGTGCCGTTCTCTCATACCTTAAATATTTCATTGGTTCCCGGCTTGGAAAACACAGGCTGTGTGCTTTCATTTCAGGACTCGGCCTAGAGAAGTGGTTTCACCCTTCTGTATATTTTCCATCTTTCCATTTGTATATTTAAACTACGTCCATGTGGAAACTTGTGGAAGCTTTCTCTATGGCTGATAAATTTTATATAAGATGTTGATGAAATATAAAAGCAATCGGCTGTCATCTTGTTTGCAGCGGAGGAGAGGATAGAGATATTTAAAGGAACTGTACCATGTAAAAAGTATTTGCTAAATATCGAGTGTTTAAGGATGTAGACATACTGGTACTGAACCATGTGATGGGATGTGTTAATCGATAATTCACTAAAAGACCTCCCATCCATGAACATACATGCAAGCAAATATATCTATTGGGAGCAATGTGATAGCTATCCATTATCTATCTATCTATCTAACATCATCTATCTATCTATCTATCTATCTACTGTATAGTAGAAACAGGCAGCCATCCAATATGGTGAAAGAATGTGGGTTTATTCCAGCTGCAACGTTTCGGTCCTAAATACACAGGACCTTTCTCAAGCTGTATATTTAGGACCGAAACGTTGCAGTTGGAATAAACTCACATTTTGCTTCTTTCACCATATTGGAGTGCTGCCTGTTTCTATTATGTTTGTTTTATGCAGGATTACATGCCGTATCCCCTTGCCTTTGCACCAGTCCTGGGAAGGTCTGTTACATGTTACATGGTGCTTCTCTTTACACAACCTGGACTCTATCTATCTATCTATCTATCTATCTATCTATCTATCTATCTATCTGTTCTTTGATATACCTGTCTGTCTATCATCATGTCAGTTTTCCTTTCACCTCTGTTCAACTATGACTTTTCACAAGATGTTGGAATAAGTTTTTGGGTATTTGCTTCCTTTGAGCTACATGAGTTTCTGCTCTTACATTGCTAGTAGTATAATGTTGCACCGTGTTAGCCATAGAAAGTAGTGAAAGAGTGAAGAAATCAGGCGATACCTTTTAGTGGCTAACTGAGTATATTTGATAGTAAGCTTTCAAGAGTACTAGCTCTCTTCTTCAGACATGGTGTTATACAAGAAACTGAATATTCACAGGCTTTGTATACACAAAAGACATGGACCTTCAAAGGATCTTAGAATCTTTAAAAATAACAAAATGCAATATAAGTAGAGAAGTTATTTACAACAGGTCAAGAAATAAACAATCTGGAAACTTGTGGGGCGTGACGGAGGGATCAGTAATTCTTGCTGTTATTCCACAGTCACAACAGGGCACAGAATTGGGGGGACATTTTCCTGCAGGTCTTCCATTGTGGTGTACCTCATAATGTGTGTGCAATGTCTCACCACAGGCCAATGTCTCACCACAGGCAAACAGATAACAGCAAGAATTACTGATCCCTCCGCACGCCCCAAAAGTTTCCAGATTATTTCTTGACCTGTGGTAAATAACTCTCTACTTATATTGCATTTTGTTATTTTTAAAGATTCTAAGATCCTTTGAAGGTCCATGTCTTTTGTGTATACAAAGCCTGTGAATTTTCAGTTTCTTGTATAACCCATGTCTGAGAAGAGAGCTAGCACTCTCGAAAGCTTACCATCAAATATACTCAGTTAGCCTCTACAAGGTATCGCCTGATTTCTTCACACTTCCACTGCACTTACATTGGTCAAAGAAGACTGGTTCTGACCCTGCTTCTTGTTTTTGGCAATGGTCTGTGTAGACCTGTCATGTTCTTTCTATCCAGATTCAAAGGTTTCATACACACGGAGCAATCCGTATCAGGAAATCCCGTCTGTACGTCAGGTGGATTACCTGGCCCAAACCCAGCCAGGAGACCAGGACTCCTTACATCATAGTAATTTGTGATGCTGCAAGTCCTTGTCTGCCCATAGTTTCACTGTCTGTGCTATATACAGTACAATCTTTCCTGACTGGGTTCGAACCAGGAAATCTTGTTGATGTATGGTCTGCTTTTTCTAGTTCATATTGCCTCATATGAGTGGGGTCTAGCCTGTAACAATACAGTACAAAAACTGGGATATGTATGCTGTAAACGTGATGTGTAAGATTTTCAAGATTTCCTATTAATGCACAGGTTATTATGTTATTACAGGTTACCTTGTTAGGGTCCTTCCATTAAAGGAGTTGTACTATGAATGAAAGTTATCTCCTATGTCTGAATTCTCTCTATGACTGCCGCAGAGTATTGATATTGAGGCGCATGTCTGTGACTGTGGACATTGCAGGGAGGCAGAGATGCCTCGGCCCCGCTGATTTAATAAAACTCTATTGTCTTCTGTGATAAGATATGAAGCTGCTGCAGTTTAATCAAATGCAGATGTGCTGTGTGTATATATACAGTGGGGGAAAAAGTATTTAGTCAGCCACCAATTGTGCAAGTTCTCCCACTTAAAAAGATGAGGCCGTCCTGTAATTGACATCATAGGTAGACCTCAACTATGAGAGACAAAATGAGAAAACATATCTAGAAAATTACATTGTCTGATTTTTTAAGTATTTATTTGCAAATTATGGTAGAAAATAAGTATTTGGTCACCTACAAACAAGCAAGATTTCTGGCTCTCACAGACCTGTAACTTCTTCTTTAAGAGGCTCCTCTATCCTCCGCTCATTACCTGTAGTAATGGCACTTGTTTGACATTGTTATCAGTATAAAAGACACCTGTTCACAACCTCAAACAGTCACACTCCAAACTCCACTATGGTGAAGACCAAAGAGCTGTGGAAGGACACCAGAAACAGAATTGTAGACCTGCACCAGGCTGGGAAGACTGAATCTGCAATAGGCAAACAGCTTGGTGTGAAGAAATCAACTGTGGGAGCAATAATTAGAAAATGGAAGACATACAAGACCACTGATAATCTCCCTCGATCAGGGGCTCCACCTGGAGTGGCCTAGCCAGTCTCCAGATCTCAACCCCATAGAAAACCTTTGGAGGGAGTTGAAAGTCCGTATTGCCCAGCGACTGCCCCAAAATATCACTGCTCTAGAGGAGATCTGCATGGAGGAATGGGCCAACATACCAGCAACAGTGTGTGCCAACCTTGTGAAGACTTACAGAAATAGTTTGACTTCTGTCATTGCCAACAAAGGATATATAACAAAGTATTGAGATGAACTTTTGTTATTGACCAAATACTTATTTTCCACCATAATTTGCAAATAAATTCTTTAAAAATCAGACAATGTGATTTTCTAGATATGTTTTCTCATTTTGTCTCTCATAGTTGAGGTCTACCTATGATGTCAATTACAGGCCGGCCTCATCTTTTTAAGTGGGAGAACTTGCACAATCTACACAGAGGACTGTTTTCTCTGACGCTTTCAGTTTGGAAATCGGGGACCCATTATAGTCAATGGGGTCTGCTTGTGTGTGTGTGTGTAACCGCTGTTGTAGTGATCTGGCTCTCTGTAGTTTGAGTCCCCCTATGGACCTGAATGAAGGAGAGCCCAGCGCTAATGTGAACCTAGCGTTAGTGGGCATGTATCATATATCATTTATGATATGGTTTATTATTTAATAATTGGTTTATTCACTGCAGAATCTGTAATGAGGACCTTACCTACCTTGTGCCATTTTAATAGTAGATGCAGTAATGGAAGATGCCTTTCAGGAAGGCTCTGGCGCGATATACATCCACTTTATTTATCTGAGAAAGGGGTCTGCGAACCCCAAAATGCGTTATTTACTGCTAATAAAAATCTGGATGTATTTATACCCAAAATAGGAATACCCGCCTCTCACTACAAAGGGGTAATTGGGTAACAATAATTTAAAGGGATTTGCGCCAGAGCCTTCCTGGAAGGTATCTTCCATTACTGCATCTATCTCCACATTACCCGATGTGAAGGGCATCGCACCTGGTGGAACTGAGGCAAGGCAGCATCCCTATGGACATGGGAATCTATATGATTCATTTCACCTGATTTGATCTTACAATAGGTGAGTACCCATACACAAGGATTTTGTGGGTCACTGATAAGCATTTATCTCAAACATTATTACCCTATGAGCGCTCTTTTTTTCTTTCCTATACGCCCACACCGCATTTTAATAGTAGCATATTTGATGTGGCAGAGGGACATTTGGGTCCCATCAGGGTTCAGGGCCTGGTAGCGATTGCTACCACTACAACAACTATAGCTACACCCCTGAACGTTCCCCTTAGGGAGTGGCTGAATAGCATTTCCCCTTGTTCAGGTATAACTGCATGTAACTTACTATGTATATACAGTGGGGAAAAAAAGTATTTAGTCTGCCAGCAATTGTGCAAGTTCTCCCACTTAAAAAGATGAGGCCGGCCTGTAATTGACATCATAGGTAGACCTCAACTATGAGAGACAAAATGAGAAAACATATCCAGAAAATCACATTGTCTGATTTTTTAAGAATTTATTTGCAAATTATGGTAGAAAATAAGTATTTGGTCAATAACAAAAGTTCATCTCAATATTTTGTTATATATCCTTTGTTGGCAATGACAGAGGTCAAACGTTTTCTGTAAGTCTTCACAAGGTTTGCACACACTGTTGCTGGTATGTTGTCCCATTCCTCCATGCAGATCTCCTCTAGAGCAGTGATGTTTTGGGGCTGTCGCTGGGCAACACGGACTTTCAACTCCCTCCAAAGGTTTTCTATGGGGTTGAGATCTGGAGACTGGCTAGGCCACTCCAGGACCTTGAAATGCTTCTTACAAAGCCACTCCTTCGTTGCCCTGGTGGTGTGCTTGGGATCATTGTCATGATGAAAGACCCAGCCACGTTTCATCTTCAATGCCCTTGCTGATGGAAGGAGTTTTGCACTCAAAATCTCACGATACATGGCCCCATTCATTCTTTCATGTACACGGTCAGTCGTCCTGGTCCCTTTGCAGAGAAACAGCCCCAAAGCATGATGTTGCCACCCCCATGCTTCACAGTAGGTATGGTGTTCTTTGGATGCAACTCAGCATTCACTCTCCTCCAAACACGACGAGTTGTGTTTCTACCAAACAGTTCTACTTTGGTTTCATCTGACCATATGACATTCTCCCAATACTCTTCTGGAACATCCAAATGTTCTCTAGCAAACTTCAGACGGGCCCGGATATGTACTGGCTTAAGCAGGGGGACACGTCTGACACTGCAGGATCTGAGTCCCTGGCGGCGTAGTGTGTTACTGACGGAAGCCTTTGTCACGTTAGTCCCAGCTTTCTGCAAGTCATTCACTAGGTCCCCCCGTGTGGTTCTGGAATTTTTGCTCACCGTTTTTGTGATAATTTTGACCCCATGGTCACGTGGAGCCCCTGATCGAGGGAAATTATCAGTGGTCTTGTATGTCTTCTATTTTCTAATTATTGCTCCCACAGTTGATTTCTTCACACCAAGCTGCTTGCCTATTGCATATTCAGTCTTCCCAGCCTGGTGCAGGTCTACAATTTTGTTTCTGGTGTCCTTCCACAGCTCTTTGGTCTTCACCATAGTGGAGTTTGGAGTGTGACTGTTTGAGGTTGTGGACAGGTATCTTTTATACTGATAACAATGTCAAACAGGAGCCATTACTACAGGTAATGAGTGGAGGACAGAGGAGCCTCTTAAAGAAAAAGTTACAGGTCTGTGAGAGCCAGAAATCTTGCTTGTTTGTAGCTGACCAAATACTTATTTTCCACCATAATTTGCAAATAAATTCTTTAAAAATCAGACAATGTGATTTTCTATATATGTTTTCTCATTTTGTCTCATAGTTGAGGTCTACCTATGATGACAATTACAGGCTGGCCTCATCTTTTTAAGTGGGAGAACTTGCACAATTGGTGGCTGACTAAATACTTTTTTCCCCACTGTATATGAGCTTGGTTCTGGTACTAAATACATATATATATACAGTACAGACCAACAGTTTGGACACACCTTCTCATTCCAAGAGTTTTCTGTATTTTCATGACTATAAAAATTGTAGATTCACACTGAAGGCATCAAAACTATGAATTAACACATGTGGAATTATATACTTAACAAAAAAGTGTGAAACAACTGAAAATATGTCTTATATTCTAGGTTCTTCAAAGTAGCCACCTTTTGCTTTGATTACTGCTTTGCACACTCTTGACATTCTCTTGATGAGCTTCAAGAGGTAGTCACCTGAAATGGTCTTCACTTCACAGGTGTGCCCTGTCAGGTTTAATAAGTGGGATTTCTTGCCTTATAAATGGGGTTGGGACCATCAGTTGTGTTGTTCAGAAGTCAGGTGGATACACAGCTGATAGTCCTACTGAATGGAGTCTTAGAATTTGTATTATGGCAAGAAAAAAGCAGCTAAGTAAAGAAAAACGAGTGGCCATCATTACTTTAAGAAATGAAGGTCAGTCAGTCTGAAAAATTGGGAAAACTTTGAAAGTGTCCCCAAGTGCAGTGGCCAAAACCATCAAGCGCTACAAAGAAACTGGCTCACATGAGGACCACCCCAGGAAAGGAAGACCAAGAATCACCTCTGCTGCGGAGGATAAGTTCATCCGAGTCACCAGCCTCAGAAATCGCAGGTTAACAGCAGCTCAGATTAGAGACCAGGTCAATGCCACACAGAGTTCTAGCAGTAGACACATCTCTACAACAACTGTTAAGAGGAGACTGTGTGCAGCAGGCCTTCATGGTAAAATAGCTGCTAGGAAACCACTGCTAAGGACAGGCAACAAGCAGAAGAGACTTGTTTGGGCTAATGAACACAAGGAATGGACATTAGACCTGTGGAAATCTGTGCTTTGGTCTGATGAGTCCAAATTTGAGATCTTTGGTTCCAACCGTGTCTTTGTGCGACGCAGAAAAGGTTAACGAATGGACTCTACATGCCTGGTTCCCACCGTGAAGCATGAAGGAGGAGGTGTGATGGTGTGGGGGTGCTTTGCTGGTGACACTGTTGGGGATTTATTCAAAATTGAAGGAATACTGAACCAGCATGGTTACCACAGCATCTTGCAGCGGCATGCTATTCCATCCGGTTTGCGTTTAGTTGGACCATCATTTATTTTTCAACAGGACAATGACCCCCAAACACACCTCCAGACTGTGTAAGGGCTATCTGACCAAGAAGGAGAGTGATGGGGTGCTACGCCAGATGACCTGGCCTCCACAGTCACCAGACCTGAACTCAATCGAGATGGTTTGGGGTGAGCTGGACCGCAGAGTGAAAGCAAAAGGGCCAACTAGTGCTAAGCATCTCTGGGAACTCCTTCAAGATTTTTGGAAGACCATTTCAGGTGACTACCTCTTTAAGCTCATCAAGAGAATGCCAAGAGTGTGCAAAGCAGTAATCAAAAAGGTGGCTACTTTGAAGAACCTAGAATATAAGACATATTTTCAGTTGTTTCACACTTTTTTGGTAAGTATATAATTCCACATGTGTTAATTCATAGTTTTGATGCCTTCAGTGTGAATCTACAATTTTTATAGTCATGAAAATACAGAAAACTCTTGGGATGAGAAGGTGTGTCTAAACTGTTGGTCTGTACTGTATATATATATATATATATATATAGAGAGAGAGAGAGAGAGAGAGAGAGAGAGAGAGAGAGTACCAGAACCAAGCTCATTTAATACACATCACAGTACTAGGGTCAAGGTTAAAATATTGTAGTCAGGTTATACCCTGCTCCATAAGCTTCTACAGCTACCAGTCTGGCCAGTAGGTATAATAATAATAGTGAAAATAGTCATCTTTATTTATATAGCACCCATTTATTCCACAGCACTTTACAATTCAGAGGGTGCATGTACAGACAAATCAGACATTACAGAATAATTAGCAATTCCAGCAATAGGAATGATCTCACAGGACATTATAATCTTAAGGAAATAGGAATGACACAAAAGGTAGAAGTGCTGGTTTGGTAGACTGGTCCAGCCACCTTTTATACTTAATAGTGTAGTAGATATAAAGCTCCATGGAACAGTCGCCAGTCTGTATCTGTGTATATACAGATATGCCCCCCTTAATATAAGAGGTTCACGTGCTGTGTCTTCTACATCTAATAGTCCCACATACGGTGCCCCAGAATAAAATGCTGTCACATACTATGACTGCCTCCTATAGTGCCTCATAAATCAATACCACAAATAGTGCAGATTCCATCAAAGCTGGACAAAATGGTCCAGTAAAATTACAGACACTGCAACGGAAAACCAACTAACTTCATTATAGTTAATAAAGTCCATTGGGCGCGATGGTCTCGTCTTGTGAAGAAATAACAGCACAGGTGTGAACCTAGCTTTATCTTAGTTTGCGTTACATCAGGTTCTCATCTCCATTTTTGGCTAAACCTACATTCTGAAGTCTGCTGATTTCCTTTTACTAGAATGCAGTGTTTTGTGGAAGTTCAGAGACAGTTTCACAATGAGCACTAAGCTGCTAATTCACACCTGAGAGAAGACTAGAGATAGACTGCTGACTGTTTCTCAGGATAACGCACAGAATTTTGAAAAGTTTTATGTATGAATGACGAAAAAACACAAAAGGTGTTTCAGTATTTACCAAGTTACTCCACTTTTTAGGCAAAAACCTGTTATTAGTAGACAACTGAAGTCAATTCTAACAAATAAAAGTCACCAGGAGTGCCGTCTAGATCTGGTGGTTATGCAACTCCATCCCGGCATATACCAATATTCCAAATCTCTGACTATCATAGCATAGGCACACTTGCTGTTTACCTGCATGAGCTGTTCTTCCAGCCACACTTCTGTTGCAGATGTGTAATGTTTGTTATAGTTCTTTAGGCTGAAGCCCCATGTTGCAGAAAGAAAGCTTTTTGTTGCAGATTTTGTTGCAGTTTTTTGAGCCAAAGAAAGGAGTGGATTGAGCAGAAGGGAGAAGTGTAATAACTTCCTCTATATTTTAAATTCCTTTTGTAGCCATTCTTGGCTTTGGCTCAAAAACCACAGCTAAATCTTCAACAAAAAAAGCTGGGTTTCCGCAATGTGGGGCCTCTGCCTTACTTGGATCAGTCTGTCTTGGATCTGTCTCTCAAGATCAGTGCAGCTCTTTCCATTTCCCACAATAAACCCTTCACCACTTTGTGCTAGCACCAATATAATAGATCCCTATAATGGCCCACTGAAATCTCCAGTTGGGCACCCATCATAGCTCATTCTGTCTCCATTTCTTTTTTCAGGCTTTCTTAAGGCTCTAAGTACTGAACCCTACTACTCCATAGCAATGGCTTCAGAGTTTCTATCAGCTTACTGGCCCACCAACTAGCACTCAGTGTGACAGCTCTTACGACTACTCTTACTACTCCTTCTTTCCTGGTAGCGATTTGTCAGTTGTGAGCAAGGAGACTCCTCTCTCCACCTGCCTCAGTCCTCCCAAGCCACACTACTTCCATGGGTCTTAGCCATTTATTTGCATTCACTCTCGTCTTGGGTTACATAGTTACTATGGTTCCGAAATGATGCACAGGTACTTTCAATGCCTTCAACAATACAGCTTCATCTCAAGCCACAGAACTTCACTTCTAATCTCAACGACAATGCAAAAGAGCAGCACAACAAAACATATCTTGGATATTGGTATCCAAATACACACTATGACTTGCCTAAGAACCTGCACAGAATGACCATGTGACCACAGGTCCTACTGCAGTAACAGATCCTGCAAACATACAACACAATAGCATCAAAGCATATGCAGTCCTTAGCTGAAATAAAATAAGACACAGAATGTGGAACAAGAAATTCCTCCTTACTTAGCACTGACCCAACCACTTCTCTCTAGTCTATTAGACCGTATTCACATGTCCTGTGTGTACAATGGTCACAAGAAAGATTACGATTGCAAATAAAAGTGGACATAGATGGAAGATGGGTCCTCAGCATAAAATCCTCACATATCCCAATCTGATACTGTCTGCAAATAGCACCATACATTGTAATAGTACTTTTTCATCCTCCAAAGGTTTACTTGGATGCAATATGAAGGGTTAAACCAGAATGTAGAAGCATGTGCAGTTATGTGATCTTCTTTATTGACAATTATAGTGTGACTAGCCCTATACCCTATATTTATAGGTTACCCACAGTCATTCCCAGTCTGTGCCAGCTTCTTTTATATGTCCCATAAACTTTGCTGCGAGTACGAGTATTATTAGAATATGTCTGAAAGCAGAGCCTGTATATGAGCACTGCGGCCACTACTCACAGCTGTCCTGACTCCCTTCCGCTTTCTGGCTATACTTCCCTTGAGTGATTATTTATCAGACTATTTCAGGCTTGTGGAGTTCAGATGTGTCACATCTGTCTGTGGTTACCATGTCTAATGTAGACATTATACAAGGTCCTGTGGTAAGCACAAATCATACCGCAAAAACATCATACCTGATGATGCACTCTCTGCCCTGTGTCATACATTTACCCCATTACTGGGACACGTCGTGCTCTGTCTGCACCAATAATGTCTACTCTGTGCACTTAATCACGTACAAACCACAAGACATTAAGACATTAGTGGGCCTTGGGTGCAGAAAGCATCTGTTTGTCTTCTTATGTATCAACACAGTCTTGTAGAAGAAGAAAACAAAAAACTAGGAGATATTTTATGTGGCCATTATTCATTTGCTATATTGGCCAATATATATAGGTATTATGGAATTCAATTATGGGTCTTATATATAGGCAATACTGCTCTGAGGTGTGACTTAAAGGGGTTGTACCACTACAGACCCTTAGCCCCGCTTCACAGGATCGCTGGGGTCCGACCGTTAGCAGCGATCAGGAGGTCGGGGAACAGAAGGACCCCCTGAATCCTCCCTGTGACTGAAGCACCAGTTCATTTCATCACAGAAGCTCCATTCACTTCTATTTGGCTGCTGGAGATTGCAGTTCCAGAAACTGCATAAAAGTGAATGGAGTGCTGAAAAATTCTGGCGCAAAGTAAGTAAACTAGTAGGTTGTATATAGACTGAGAATTAACAGCCTAAACATGCACCACATTTATCATCCATCACCAGCAACTGTAGTAAATCTGGTGCATTTTCAGACTACTCTACATAGTCTACGGGGCAGATTTATCATGAGGGGAATTTTTAAAGTGAGTTTTGCTAGAGTCAAGGTTGTAGTAATTTGCTCCGATTTGATGTTTGGTAAATTTGGTGTATTTAAAACTGTAACATTTCTGTCCTTAGATTTTACTCCACTTTCTTGTGACAAACTTTGCAACTTTTAAAAAAAAATTGCGGTTGATAAATGTATAGTACAGATAGTTAGACAGGCTTAAAGGGGTTGTCCATGGCACTCTGGTGTCCTAGGCCACTGTCTGGTACCATGGCGCCCCGGGGCTTGTTCCAGCGGAAGTCCCTGCCACACGTGACCACTGAGGCCAATCAGAGGCCTAAGGAAAAGGACCCAGGACGTCACAGGTGAGGTTTGTGGGTGACGCCCCAGGCCCTTTCCATGGACCGCTAAGGCCTGGAGCACTGTGGGACCAACAGCGGCTTGGGACACAGTAGCACCAGGGACAGGTGAGTATGGTTTGTTTTTTTCTTATTTTTCATCTTCCCCCACCTCCAGGAAAAAAACTGTCTTTCTGGACAACCCCTTTAACAATGCTCATTTATGCCACTCACTTTTCAAAAGTGGAGTGAGTGGTGTAAAAAATGCAAATAGTTGCAAAATTTTTACTCAAATAAGATCAAAAAGTCACACATTCTTTTTAACGCCAAAATCCTAGAGTGCAGGGATTAGCTGGAGGATCAACAAGCACCTGGCTGTTCTTTTTTCAGGAGGGTGTAGTGACATGAACCAAAACCAAGAGGGGGTCCCTTTGTTTGGACACTCTGTTCGGCATACAGATACCCCGCTGATAAAGGTCCTGAGGGACCAAAACATCCGGGATTTATTGCCTTGATATATATTAACCTACTAAACACTGCTAATCTCCTAACAAGATGTTCTGAAATCTAATCAAATTTACTACTAAAAATTTACTACCCTTTTTGCATATATTTGAAGTCATATTCTGTATATACTACTGAACCATTTTCTTGCTCATTGTCCACCTCTAGTGGGCCCCGTCAGCCTCAGATGGAATATAACTCATTTCAGCATATGTGACATCTGGGTATTTGGTGACATCTGGGTATTTGATTCTGCACAAAACATTCTCCAATCTGTACTTATCCCCTCACTTTTGTAATATCCTCTATAATGACTGAAACTTCACATCCTTATAAAATAAACCCGCAATAAATGATCAAGTTGGTTTCAAAGTGTAATACAAAAATTTTAAGCTCCATGTAGGTATGTCGGACAGGTCCTTGCTCTGTTTTTTCAGTAAAATGCAGAAATTGTATGCAAAATGAGTACTCCTATTACCCAGCCTCCCTATCCTACTGTAGTCCAGAGTAAGCTTTCTATAAATCCCGGCCCAAAGCGATGTCTGAGTACATTTCAGGAAGAAAACCCTGTGGGTATGAGGAGTCTCATGTGAAATCTCTTTTAACAAGGTGACAATCTCCCCGAGGGGCTCACTTCACATTTTGTCTGTATATATTTCAGCTCCCTGCAGTGTTTATAGGTGTGATGTCTGTAAGTAATTCGTACTACTCCGGAGTCTAGTGTCCCAGACTTCTCTAAGCTATACCACCAGCATCTGCGCGATTCATGTATCTGGTATTATGTTATCAGCACTGCTATCTGCTTGCATGGCCACTAACATGGCAGGAGTCAGCTTATTGGCGCTACTATGCTACTAAGTGGTGTTACTGGTGGCATCATGGTGTACTATGTCTGCAAGAAACCAAGCTCATCACTAGGCCCAGCAACTAGGCGGTGCCATTGGAGATGGACATTTTTCTGCAAAATACTGCAAAGAAGATCCTTCTGACTCGAAAAGAAATTTCTATAAACATATCACTAAAATGGACAATTTAGTCTGGTCAGCACTAGCACTACTCTGATATAGGACAAAGGAGGACAGTTCTGGGCATGTGCAGAAACCTGAAGTCTTCTCTCTGATTCTACATGAGCCGCTTGCATAAGACTGTCCTCTGTTATGCTTATCTGACCTATAGTAACTTAGAGGTGGAGTTTTAAAACATAAAGATAGTAAGGGTAAAAAATAAAAATATTTTAACCAGTTATGAGACAACCCCTATAGCCCTTCCTACCACAGGTAATTTTAGTTTTTTTTTTTTTCATTTTGTTTTTGCCTTTCAGCAGCCATAATATTTTTATTTTTGGTTTGCAACAGCCATACCAGGACTTGTTTTTTTTTTTTTTCATAGGAAAAGTTCTAATTTTTAATGGCACTATTTAATGTTCCATGTAATACACTGAGAAACTAAAAAAAAAAGTCGAGCAGAATGAAAAAAACCCCACAATAATGCCACTGTTTTTGGGGTTTCATTTTTACAACTATAACAGTGTGGTATAAATGACACATCACCTTTATTCTCCGGGTCAGTAGGATTACCACAATACCAAATTTATGTTATGATTTACTACTTTCAAATTATTAAAAATATATATTGTTTTAACATTAAGAATTTTATTTAATTTTTGTTATAACACAAAGAACAGACCAAACAAGACATCAACAATAAAGGGGTACATAGCAGAAGTAAGGTCAGGGGACGAGAGGGTAGGTAGAACAGGAAATGGCATGTAGGGAGCAGGGGGCAACCTTGGGGAAGGAGGGAAACAATAACTCTGTCGCAGTAGAGACAGGTACTTAATTCAGGAACAAAAACAATGATAAACATTCCTAATGTCATGGTGGAAGGGAAGAAGAAAAAGCAACAAGAGGAGGGGGGGAGAAAGGTGGAATGAAGAAGATATAGAGGGGAAGGCAGATTGGAATTCAGTGGAATAATAGTAAAGGTTCCACAGGAGCCATGTTTGCTGATGGGCTCTATTGTCATGTTTCAGTTCTGCGAGCAGATTTTTCATGCTGCATATGCTTAGAAACTTGTGAAGCCAAGACAGCAGAGAAGGGGGCGCTTCTTAAACTTACGCGGGAAGATAGAAAGCAGCAGGGGAGCAGGGTCATCTTTCAAAGCAATGCCAGCGATTGTCTGAATAATACAACGGACACGCGATCAAAAGGGGCGTAGGAGTGTACATCCCCACCAGATGTGCGCCATCGTGCCCAGGTCAATGTCCCATCTCCAGCATTGGTCTGAAACGGAGGGAAAAATCTCATGAAGGACAGAGGGGACACTGTTCCATCTCGTGAGGATCTTATACTTTGTCTCCTGCACTTTGCAAGATATAGAGAATTTGTGACATGCCTGGAAAGTCGAGGACCACGTGTCTGGCAGGAACGAGACCCCCAATTCCCTTTCCCAATTGCCCATGAATGCTGGTAGACTGTTGGCGGAATCCTCCATGAGCATGCCATAGATAAGCGAGACAGTATGAGTTGGCGAACTAGTTAAGAGACACAAACGTTCAAAAGGCAATAATGTCCTATGAAGGCCATAGGATGTCTTTAGAGTAGAGTAGAAATGGGAGAGCTGGGTAAACTGCCTATTAAAAATATTTTAATTTTTTTTTTTTTAAAAAAAAACCCTCTCCATACACCCCTCTTAGCATTATGCTGTAGAGTTATATCAAATGTCAGGAAGAAGTTAAATGGGACCTCTGCATTCCTACATAATATGAGAATCTTTGGACTGAGTGGACAATGCCACATGTGTCACTATGTCTCACTGACAAACATAATGTTAACACTCAGTTGTCAATTTAGTGTATATGTACATTTCTAGGAGGAATAACAGAGAAATAACACAATGAGAGATGCTCCAGCATTGCTATGTTATGGTGAATACAAGTATTTACATTGTATTTACATGCCATTTACACAGACATGTTGGGGGACTTGACAGGTGCACTTTAAAAATGTCACCAGGTCTCAAACGCCTAATGACCTACACTAAATGATAGGCGCTGTCACCCTGAGCATTTCGGTATTTTGTTTATCCAAATCCGTTCAGCCATTCCAAAAATATAAGCCCTTTTAGTGTTGATGCACATTAGGGTATACTAGTCAAGTGGGCAGCGACACTGCTTGAGAAAGCACAGAGACCCCGTCCCAGAGAAACCACAATGTTACCGCCCACTTGACTAGTAGACATTACTTTGCATAATTACTACAAGGGCTTATATCTTTGGAATGGCTAAACTGATTTGGATAAACAGGACACCAAAATGCTCAGGGTGACAGCCCCTATCAGGTTATGTATGTCAGTGAGCCTTTCAGATTTGGTGACAGGTCCTCTTTAAGTAAAACATCACGTATGGTTAGTTTTCAGAGTCTATTCATTGTGACCTGTGGAGCCTTGACAGGAACAAAGAGTATGTGTGGGGAGGTTTTCAGGTAACACTATTTACGTAAGTAACATCCATAGAATAGCTTTTCTGTATAGTCCTTTCCCTTATGGAATGAGTTTATTGGTTGTGCAGCAGAAGATCAAGGCCATTCATTGTTTCTGCAAAGCTTTGAAAAAGTTCTTCGTGTCGTCTTCAAGGCAGTGGAGAATTCTCAGCCGCTGTAATCTGTACCTGTAAGTATCTGTGACAATAACATAGCAGAAGTGTCTTTGCTGAGGAATGACAGATTGCACGTGTCAATGGTACAAATCCATCAGAGATGTATGAAAGCAGCGGCTATAGATAAATCACACAGATTACTGGTAACGTATGGCACTGTACTTGTCAGATCTGACTTCTGCTCATCACCCTGCATTTCTGGCTGGAGTCCTTGCCAAGGTGACAAACACCCTCATTAAGTATTTCATCAGCTCCCCTCTCCTCACCTGATACCGCATATAACTCCAGCATCTCCAGGGACAATGACAAGATGTTTAGAGCCACAACTGCAAAATAAGCCAAAATGGTTCACATGTAACCCTTTGTCTGCTGAAAGTGGAAATACAACCTACGGTGTTATAATGTGTCTTATTACAACCTATTGCTACTATCAGGGTAGTGTAAGTGGCATTGCTGCAATAGTTCGTTGCTAATGGGGTTAACTGGGCATATGCTTGGGTGCTGGGAGAAGTAAAAAAATACATAAAACATTTTAATTTTGTAAAAATAATGGGGTTATTTTATGTACTATATTAGAAGCAGATTACTTGCATGGTTGTGATCAATAACTTATATGGCTACTGCAATTGCAGGAAAAACTATGAGCACTTTCTGTGTATATTATTCAGCATTACTGTATCATTGTTTTATACCCCAAGTGAAATGTATTTCAACCCCTTCTCGCGGCAGGCATTTTTTGATTTTGACTCCCCGCCTTCCAAACCCCATACTTTTTTTATTTTTCCATTCACAGAGCCATATGAGGGCTTAACGTTTGAAGGACTAATTGTTCTTCATAAAGGTACCATTTATTATTCTGTACAATGTACTGGAAAGCTGGAAAAAAATTCAGAATGGGGTGGAATTGGAGAAAAAGTGCATTTGTGCAACTTTCTTATGGGCTCATGTTTATGGCGTTCACTGTGCAGCCAAAATGATGTCACCTATGGGTCAGTACGATTCCCTGACACCCCTAACCTTTTTATATTTTTGTGTATGGGGATGCATAGGGCATCTTTTTTTTTTTTGTAATGCCAGATGTAATTTTTGGTTATACCATTTTAGAGAAATGTCTATTGCTTTGATCAGTTTTTATTCAAATGTTTATCAGAGGCAAAACAGCGAAAAAACAGCTGTTTTGCTCTTTTGACTTTTTTTTCCCACTAAGGCATTCACTTTATGGGAAAATATTATCATACGTTTTCTGACACAATACACCTAATGTGTATGCGTTTCACAATATTTTTTACTTTTGTATGTGTTCTACGGAAAGGGGTGATTCAAATTTTTAATTCTTTTTATTTATTTTTTTTTACTTTTTTTTTTTTAACTGTAATTATTAGACCCCCTAGGGGTCTTGAACCTTAGAAGGTCTGATCACTAATGCAATGCATTGCAATGCTAATGCATTGCAAATTTCCGGCATAGAGCACCCTATAATAGAAGTTAATGCTGGACAAGCCTGGGAGCCTTCAATAAGCTCCCAGCTGTCATGCCAATGAATCACCAGCCCCAGATCTTGTTCGGGGATTGGCAATCCCAAAATGGCTTTCATGCGTCACTGGGAAAATACCACCTAAGTGTGATCACTGTTTACAGGACAGACATAGACCTAGTGGCTATAGCCTGTTACGTCCTCACCCGTTCGAACTCCTGCGCCATCCTCTGGCCGCATTGTACGGTGCAGGAGGAGTATCCGCTCATGATTACCTGCTCCCGGACTCTTGTCATTCTGTGTTGGCACTGTTAGGGTTAAACTTTTGTGTGCTTGTGATTGACAGCTTATCTGCCAATCAAGCCTGGGGCGGGTTCTGGACTTCCTTAAACTGGCCATCAGCCCACACATGGTTGCTGGCTATTGTGTCTCTGACCTTGCTAAGCGGTTCTCCTCGCTCCTATATTGTATTTACTGTTTTTTGCTTTTTGGCTTTTGACTTATATATATATATATATATATATATATATATATATATCTGCTAAGTTCTAAAAATTATTTTTGTACTGTATTTGAGTTTTTTGTTAACTGTTTAACCTCTTGATTGAATGCACGAAAAAAAATATATATATATATATATATATATATATATATATACATATAATATTTTATTTTTTTTTTTTTTCGTGAATTCAATCTTGTTGTAGTTACCCCCTCTTCCCACTTTTTTCTTTATCTGTTTTAGTTTTCTTCTTAAATTTCTCGCTTAAAGTAAGAAGGTGGTCTTCTTACAGAAAATCAGTATGCATAATATATAGTGGAAGAGTCACCTAAAATCTGGTCTGGATAAGGGTGGTCTTCTCAAAGAGATGGTCTTTTCCAGAGGTTTCACTGTAAATGATAAAACCTTCAACAGATCAAGCATATCTGTAGTAATATCTACAAATCTATTTGAGAGCTGTCTAGTGCCAAGATCTTCACATGTTCGGAAATAAAGTTAATGTAATTTCATGTCTTCTCTTAGTCAATGATACATGTGACTTTTGCATATTAAAAAAAAATGAGGAGACACAGAAAAATTAGCAGAAAGCAAGCAGACGAGACAATTTATTAAGGCTAACTTGATATATAGGAAGCATTAGGGCAGTGCCCAAGGACTCGTGGCTTGAGGGTGCCCCCAGCCTCTTTATCTGTTAGAGGACTTCTTTAAAGGGGTTATCCAGGTTCCAAAAATTATCTGCAGATACATCCACAGCAGTGTTAAATATTCACTGTTCCCTTGTACAGTCTTTGCTTGGCTTTATTTTACTTCATGCCCCTTGTATCACTGAATCTGTGGGCAAACTACATTTCCCATGATTCATCTGCTTGATCTCACTCCCTCTGTACCCCTCCCTTCTCCACTCTCCATTGCAATGAAATCACAGGTAATAGCTGCAGTGACGTTCAGTTTGCAAGGTCAACAGCCCCCCCCTCCTGTGAGCCGCAAACACAGAGAGTGAGAGCAGGCAGATGCATTATGGGATATGTAGTTTGTCCACATATTCACTGTATGTAAATAACAGTGATAAAAGGAGTAGCAAGTAAAATAAAGACGAGCAAAGGCTGCACAAGGGAACAGTGAGTATTTAGCACTGCTTTGGATATCTCAGTAGATAATGTTTGGAATTGGATAACCCCTTTAAGTGCCTGCAAGCAAATACAAAATATTTATTTTATTATCTCAAAACTAGAACATTATAGCTATAGTGGTGGGGGGTGAGTGATCTTTAATGCCCAGGATTCAGTTCACACTCAGCCTGCCCCTGCACTCTTTTTTTTTTGTTCTGATTTATGCTTTCCTCTCTTTGTGACTTGAAATTTTGCCTGTTTTTCACTTGGTTTGGTTGGCAAGGTTCGGGTGAGGAGAGGTGGCTGATGGCAATATCGCTCAGCCATGTGCTGCTTGGATGATCCGTATGTTCTGTGTGGGGATAGAGGTTGGTATTGGTACTATGTGTTCATAATGATTGGCATTGCTGACTTGGGCAGAAAGACTAATTAATATGACTGTTTTCACCAGAGACGCCCACATGGCAGCTGTTGACAAGGAACACAAATGGACTGGAAATAGGGCACCGGTTATGTCTCTGCTGAGACCGAGGATTTGAGAACATGCAAATGTAGGAACTTTGTCCTCAGGCAAAAAACAAATAAACACATCTATGGAAAAAGAAAAATGACTTATCAGGCAACCAGACATTGCTTAAAGCTAAACTCCAGTAAAGAGAACGATTGGGAGATTTCTAATGTGTATTATGTACTAATAGGTGACTCTGTATGATTATGTCCTTTCCCCTATAGACTCCCCTGCAGCAGCTCTTCTTTATAGCGACTCCACTTACCCTCCAGATATCATGTATAGTACAGTCGTACAGTAGTCACTACTCAATCTGCCTTCTCCTATGTGTGCTCTATTAGAATTACAGTGAGTAACAGGCCAGAATTTAATAGAGAGGTGTTCTGCATCTTCTTAAAGGGGTATTCCCGTAACAAGAATTCCCCCCTATCCAAGGGTAGGACCTCCACTGATCATGAAGAACAATGTCTGACTATCTTGAAGTGAATGGAGCGCTTGCCACATTTCTGATCTACTTCTCCATTCAAACTGGATTGTAAAGCACTTCAGTTCTTGTGACTGGTGGGGGCCCCAGTGGTTGGACCCCCACCAGATGCATAACCTGATGCTCCTGGGCCCCAATGCAAAATCAGCAATGGGGCCTCTACCTACCTTGTGCCATTTAGAATTGTAGTAAATTTTATGTGGAAGAGGGACCTTTAGGACCTCTTCAGGGTCCAGGGCCCAGTAGTGACTGCTACCCTTGTACCCCCTATAGCTACGCCCCAACCACCACTGATCAGCAAATTACCCCCTATTCAAGCTTACTGTATATACCACTTAAAGTGACAGTAACCACAAAGAGAATCCAGCCTCTACATGTATGTATACTTAATAACACTACGATTATACAGTTACTGCAATGGAATAACAGCAGAGTTCTCATTATACGGCATGCTCTGTTATTCTGCATTGTGTTTCATAGGCATGATTTAAAGGGATCATCCAAGAGTTAATATCTATAGGATAGGCCATAAATATCAGATCAGTGGGGGTTTGACACCTGACTCCCCCACCGTTCATTGATTAAAGATAGGCCATCAATATCAGATCACTGGGGGGTCCAACACCTGGCACCACCATGATCAGTGATGAAGGATAGGACATCAATGTCAACTCATGGACAACCCCTTTAAGTGAATGTATTAGCAACAGACACATCATAGAGTCAGCAGCTGCCTTCACAGTTGCTTATGATATCTTTATTTCCCTCATCCATAGATTACATGTAGATAGGCACTGGCCTTTCTGTAAACCATAAATCTCCTGCAGTCAGATGCCAGCTTGACAGGGTTATCTCTATTTTTCCTTAAATCCCTCAGAAACAGACTGTCATCTGGTTACATGACAGCTAGAACTATGTCTGCACTGACTGTATCAGCAAAAAGACACTATTGAGAGAGATCATATCTGTACATTTCTTGCATCTCAGAATTCAGATACATAATGGAGACCTGTCACAGTACAGACCTTATTACATGCATAAGGTTCCCTGTAATACTGAAATAGAGGGGACAGAAGACCCTACTAAATTGCTCTTCAAAGAATTGATGGCTGTAAAAAAATTTTATATATATTCCAACATATTCCAACCTGCTTATAAGCTTTATCACTTATTCAGCAGAGAAGGGTCATACAGGAAATTTTGCCCTACAGTCCTGACTACTGAGACACTGGAAGAGCCCTTCTTCTAGTACAGTGGTTCTCAACCTTACTAATACCGCGACCCTTTAATACAGTTCCTCATGTTGTGGTGACCCCCAACCATAAAATTATTTTCGTTGCTACTTTATAACTGTATTTTTGCTACTGTTATGAATCGTAATGTAAATATCTGATATGCAAGATGTATTTTCCTTGTTACAAATTGAACATAATAAAGCATGGTGAATAATCCATAATACAGATTTTTTTTTTTTGCAGTAGTTGATAATTTTACATTTACCCAGTAATTATAATTCATGAAGTGTCGTTTACCTCCAATACTGCTGCTTACAACACAATAGCTGCTTTCTACACATGTGTGACTGGTCCGCATAAGCACATTATGGCGCCAACCCTGTCACATACACTTGTATTTGTACGGGGTGTATGTGATGGAGTTGGCGTGATGATGTCATCACGACCATTCTCATCCATTTTTCCATGTGCCCCCACATAGTATAATGATCCTACAGTCACCCTAACATTATATGCCCCCACATTATAATGTTCCCCTCCAATTGCCCCACAGTATTAAGTCTCTCTCCTGGTGCCCCAGTTTAAACTGGCAGAAACTAGAGGGGGACATGAAACTGGGGCAGCTAGAGGGTGACATTAAACAGTGGGGCAACTGGAGTGGGACATTAAACTGGGGTCAACTGAAGGGGGACATTATACTGGGGCAGCTGGAGAGGGACATTAAACCGTAGGGGTAGCTGGAGGGTGACAGTAAACTGGTGGCAACTAAAGGTGGACATGTCCCCCTCCAGCTACTCCCATGGTTTAATGTCCTCCTCCAGTTGCCCCCAGTTTAATGTCCCTTTTTAGTTGCTCCCAGCTTAATGTCTGCGTCCAGTGACCCCCATTGTTTAATGTCCCCCTCCAGCTGTCCCCAGTTTAATGTCCCTCTTAATCTCCCCCCTGTTTAATGTCCCCCCTCCATCTGCCCCCAGTTTCATGTCCCCCTTCATCTGTCACCAGTTTAATGTCCCCCCTTCACCTATCCCTAGTTTCATGCCCTCCCTACATCTCTGCCTCCAGCATCATGTCCTCCCTACATCTGCCCCCAGTTTCATGCCCCCCCTACATTTGCCTCCAGTTTCATGTCCCCCCTTCATCTGCCCCTAGAATCATGTCCCCCCTTCATCTGCCCCTAGAATAATGTCCCCCCTTCATCTGCTCCTAGTTTCATGTTCCCCCTCAATTTGCACGCAAAGTTTAACTTAAAAAACATCGCGCCTACAGCTCCCGTGCCCGAAGCACACAGGGAACACAGTGGTGAAGCAGGAGCTGTCTGTGTATGGCTCCTGCTTCATTCACCATTGTATTCAACTCCACTGGACGCAGATGAGTTGAAACCGGGACATACCTCCCACCGACCGATACCGGGGGACAGGATCCACAATCTGGGACGGTTGGAAGATATGATAGAGGAGCAGTGTCTCGGTTCCTAAAACCATCGGAAATATGTGTTTAGGCAACCCCAGTGAAAGGGTCGTTTGACCCCCAAAGGGGTCGTGACCCACAGGTTGAGAACTGCTGTTCTAGTAGATCCTAACCTAAAGTCACTCTGACATGGGACCAAGTTTTCCTTAACCACTTCTGGACCGCCCACTGGGTTTTTACGTCCGGAAGGTGGTTGTCTAGTTCTGCAAGGATGTACCGGTACGTCCAAGCAGAATTCAGCAGCTGCACAAAATCGTGCAGCTGCTGAAACGAGGAGCCAGCTGTAACGTTAGTTGGAGCTCCCAGAGAGAAGGCAGGGAAGGTTTATTACCTTCCCTGCCATCCCCATCGTTGTGTATACAGCGCTGAATGAGCGCTGTATACAGCACTATGGGCGCCGCCCTATCTTGCGGCTCCCCTCTGACTTGGCGGTCACGTGATCCAGATCAGCTCTATAGTAATGTGCAAGTAACGTGCAGGAGGCAGTATTCCTCTTGCAACTGGGGCTAAATGTACCAGCCCCAGATACAGGGGAAATCAGCCTCCCCAACAAAAAAAAGTGATCAGATGTCCCCAAAGGTCTATTATGACCTTATGGGGGAAACAATGTAAAAAAAAAATATAAATAAAAAAAAAAAAAATTAAATAGAAAAGTAAAAAAAAAAAAAAAAATTTAAAAAATTAAAATAAATAAATAAAATAATACGCCAATAAAAAGCCGTTATTAAAGGTTATAGCCCCACCCCGACGACAACATACAAAAAAAAAAATGTAACGCAGAGTAAAAACTATTTTATAAAGTTTTTTAGTAGCACTTTGTGTTATTAAATAAAAAAAAAAAAAAGAAAAGTGAAAAACAGACACATTTTCCCTCCTGTTTTGTTTATATTTTCCCGGATATAAAAAAATTAAAACACATGCAAAAATAAAAACAATATAAAAATAAAGCCCTACAGTGACTTGCGAAAGTATTCGGCCCCCTTGAACTTTTCAACCTTTTGCCACATTTCAGGCTTCAAACATAAGGATATAACATTTTAATTTTTTGGTGAAGAATCAACAAGTGGGACACAATTGTGAAGTGGAACGAAATTTATTGGTTATTTTAAACTTTTGTAAAAAATAAAAAACTGAAAAGTGGGGCGTGCAATATTATTCGGCCCCTTTACTTTCAGTGCAGCAAACTCACTCCAGAAGTTCAGTCAGGATCTCTGAATGATCCAATGTTGTCCTAAATGACTGATGATGATAAATATAATCCACCTGTGTGTAAACAAGTCTCTGTATAAATGCACCTGCTCTGTGATAGTCTCAGGGTTCTGTTTAAAGCGCAGAGAGCATCATGAAGACCAAGGAACACACCAGGCAGGTCCGTGATACTGTTGTGGAGAAGTTTAAAGCCGGATTTGGATAGAAAAAGATTTCCCAAACTTTAAACATCCCAAGGAGCACTGTGCAAGCGATCATATTGAAATGGAAGGAGTATCAGACCACTGCAAATCTACCAAGACCCGGCCATCCCTCTAAACTTTCATCTCAAACAAGGAGAAGACTGATCAGAGATGCAGCCAAGAGGCCCATGATCACTCCAGATGAACTGCAGAGATCTACAGCTGAGGTGGGAGAGTCTGTCCATAGGACAACAATCAGTCGTACACTGCACAAATCTGGCCTTTATGGAAGAGTGGCAAGAAGAAAGCCATTTCTCAAAGATATCCATAAAAAGTCTTGTTTAAAGTTTGCCACAAGCCACCTGGGAGACACACCAAACATGTGGAAGAAGGTGCTCTGGTCAGATGAAACCAAAATCGAACTTTTTGGCCACAATGCAAAACGATATGTTTGGCGTAAAAGCAACACAGTTCATCACCCTGAACACACCATTCCCACTGTCACACATGGTGGTGGCAGCATCATGGTTTGGGCCTGCTTTTCTTCACCAGGGACAGGGAAGATGGTTAAAATTGATGGGAAGATGGATGGAGCCAAATACAGGACCATTCTGGAAGAAAACCTGTTGGAGTCTGCAAAAGACCTGAGACTGGGACGGAGATTTATCTTCCAACAAGACAATGATCCCAAACATAAAGCAAAATCTACAATGGAATGGTTCACAAAAAAACATATCCAGGTGTTAGAATGGCCAAGTCAAAGTCCAGACCTGAATCCAATCGAGAATCTGTGGAAAGAGCTGAAAACTGCTGTTCACAAACGCTCTCCATCCAACCTCACTGAGCTCCAGCTGTTTTCCAAGGAAGAATGGACAAGAATTTCAGTCTCTCGATGTGCAAAACTGATAGAGACATACCCCAAGCAACTTGCAGCTGTAATCGCAGCAAAAGGTGGTGCTACAAAGTATTAACTTAAGGGGGCCGAATAATTTAGCACGCCCCACTTTTCAGTTTTTTATTCTTTACAAAAGTTTAAAATATCCAATAAATTTCGTTCCACTTCACGATTGTGTCCCACTTGTTGTTGATTCTTCACCCAAAAATTAAAATTTTATATCCTTATGTTTGAAGCCTGAAATGTGGCAAAATGTTGAAAAGTTCAAGGGGGCCGAATACTTTCGCAAGGCACTGTATGTGTCACCGAAAAAGACGCAGAAATTAGTTAAATAACGCAAATGATAAAAATGTTATAGCCCTCCAAAACCACACATACAAAAAACTTGAAAATGTGACTGGTCTGGAAGGGAGGTAAAGCGTCTGGTATGGAAGTGGTTAAAGGGAGTCTGTCCCCAGAACCCAGCATATCAACTCATCTCTGCAGATAGATAGGTTAGGGTCCCCCTGTTTTTGTCAATATGCAAATGAGCTCTTTGGAGCAACAAGGGCATCGTCATTTCTCCAAAGAGGTGAGCCTAACCTATCTATCTGCGATGCTGGGTATGCTCCGTTCCTATCTATTCAATCAAATTTCATATGACCTATTAGGACATACATATACAGTAGACTATAGAGTCTTGAGCAAGAGACCTCCTCTATGAGTGCAAAGCCACTGTTAAAGTCATTACCATGTATCAGATTATATGAACAGGCACAATCTAATGCATTTTGGTAACTGCAGCCTGCAGAAAAATCAAGAAGCAGTACAGATGCAGTGTCATCTGCCTCCCAAGTTTTCCCAGCCTGGGGGTCTTACTATTGTCACCCTTATGATCAGCAAGTGATGCAGACACCTGCACACCATCTACTTGGAGTAAAACTGCAATCTCCTGCTCTGCAGCTACTAAGTAGTTGGCATGCAGTTGGATGGACCCATGTAAACAGTAAAGAGGTTGCAGACCTCACCCATGCCCTTTCAAACAGCTGATCAGAGGGGGTGCAGAGAGTGGACCCCCACAATCTGATGTTGATGGCCTATCCTATAACAGTATAATATCCCGGAAAACCCTTTTTACCATTTTCCCTATACCCAGGTTCTATTTATGTACTTTCTTCTTCTGCTATCTGTTCTTGGTATAACATTAGAACAGGCCATATAGTTTTAGTGTAAGTGAGCCTGATCAGTATTGTACCCCTGGCCTCAAGTCACTGTGTGTATAGGACTGTGGCCCCTGAGCACCATTGCAGAATACTGTATGATGGTCTATCCATGCTCCATTCATACAGCTCTGCTGTTTAGCGTGGATGTAGACTAAGACAGCTCAGATGTTCTTGGATTCAGCTCACAGAGTGGAGAGTTAGTGGGATTATTAGGAATACATGATCTGAAAGGGTACTTAAAAAGTGGTTAACTGAAAGTGGAAAGTCCTTCATTCTATTTAGTAACAAATTCTTTGGCTACTCCTTGTGGCCATGTTGTCCTTGGGAGGTGAGAAGCAGGATCACTATTAGATGTATTGTGGTGAAGTGCTTACACATAACATTGTAGGAGTGCAGCCCAAAAAAAAGAAACAAGGGAATAGGTTTAGAAAGGTGTGTGATGTGTATGACATAGTACGGGAATTCCTGAAACAAGTAACAAATGGAAATAGTGAGAATCATTACTCTATTCCACTTATAGTGGCAGAGAAATACTCTATAATGGATTGAATTAAGGGTGTTATGACTAGGGACACATGGGGAGTCCAGGTGGACGAATGGGACTGATTTGGCCTTAAAGGGGCATTCCAGTAATTTTATGGTATGCCCTCTGCACTGGATAGGGGTAACTGTCTGATTGGTTGAGGTCTAAATTCTTGTATTGTATTATACGATCAGTCATTTTTTTTATTTTTACGTCTAGATACGGGGCCCTGTTTTTTGCATGGTGCTATCCAGTTTATAAAAAATATAGCTAACAGAATTCCTCAATATAACAAAATCACTAATACATGCTTGATCTAATAGTGTGCGGCGTGGCCAATAGGCTGTTCTTTGGAGCTGTGCACCTCACATTATCATGGACACTGCCTATGTATAAGTTTTCATTTGTGTGTATTTGTGGATTGTAGGTAGGTAAGTGGATGTTTCAATAGCATTTTGCCCCCCACTCACCTGCCCCCTCCACTCGCACTGGGAGGGATCTCAGACTGGCAGCATGCGCCTACTGCCTGTAGCCCTGTCCCTGCGCCTATTGTGCGGCACTGAACAAAAGAACCCTTAGGGTAAATTCACATGGAAGAATTTTTTTGCAGTGGAATCCCTCACAAAAAAATCTGCCTCCCATTCATTTCAATGGGAGGCAGACGTGTAATTTTTCCACCAACTGTAAAAAATCAGCTACCAGAAAAAGAAGAATCCTGCCTAATTCTAAAGTGGATTCCGCCCCGAACACCTCAATGAAATGAATAGAGTTAGAAATCGTTCTGCCAAAGTCAGAGTTTGCATGGCAGGTTCCTCCGCAAAATCTACCATGTGAACTTACCCTTAGGTAACCCTTTAGTGTAAACTTGGACAAGACACTTTTACTTTTCCCAAATTTATCACAGTAGATGATGCTAGATGATACATTTCGGGCATCTTATACCACCACCAGTGTTGCTGTTGGAAGGTAGTCCCCACATAAACCTCAATCTACTCACTATCGCACCTCTTGAAAGCAACATCATTGGGAATCTTCATCACTTTTTGCCTACAAATGCTCCCATACTGAGTCAAACAGTGAGCAGCGGCTTCAGAAATTCAATTGTGTACGTCTTCAACATCCTTGCTAAGTTTCTTAACATAGAAGTGTATGTTTAGTCAGAAATAATCTCGTTTTAATGAAATTTCTTTTAATAATATGGTGGAACATGAAAAACTGGCAGAAGAAATGTGACAAGTGATAAGTGACAAAGTAATCTGAATATTAAGAAGTGTGTGGGATCCGAGGCTGTTTACACAGTTGTCAGTTTCAATTATCACGACACACATATGTAAGAATCCTAAAATCTTCTACGGCTTTTCTTTTTTGCTACTGATTTTTTTAATATGATTAGAATAGTTCATATCAAAAAGTAAGGCTAGAGCTACATGGCGACTTTGGAATGTGACTCTGCCTCCTTGTGACTCCTTTAGTGTAAGTGAATGGAATAACATTGCGATCTCAAAGGTGCTGCAACTTCTAGTTGCAAAAAAATCCAACAGTGCTTGATTTATTGCAACTAGTAGTCACGGTCACCACATCCCTTAAGTTACAGTGTTACTCTCTTCACTTACATTAGTAAAGGAGTGGTAATGCGACACGGTGATCGCAAACAAAGTAGCAAACTGTGTAGCCCTAACTTTTAAGGGGTTGTCCAGCTCAGCAAATAAATGTTATTGTTTGTATCACCAAAAGTTATATAATTTTGCAGTATACTTTCTGTATCAATTTTTCTGGTAAAATTATGGACAACACATCAGAACCTAATGCAACACGACCTATTAGGGGCTATTGGTTTCCACCATGTGATGGATCCATCAGGGCTCGAAAGCCATTTGTCTGCTTCTGTGATACAACAAATAAGGGTATCCATAATGCAGATGTAACATAGTAACATAGCAGATGAGGATGAATGAAGACACAGGTCCATCAACTCCAACCTACAACTCTACAATATTGAGGAAGGCAAAAAAAAAAAAAACCCATAAGGCTTTTGCAAATTGTCCGATATCAAAAAAATTCCTTCCTGATTCCAAATCTAGCAATCGGTGTTAAAGCTTGGACCAACTTGTCTTCACCAAAAGCCTAAAACCCGTAATCTGTAATATTTTTCCTTTTAAGAAAGGAGTCCAGGCACTTCTTGAACATTGTACAATGAATCTACCTTCAGCACATCGCATGGCAGTGAGTTCCACAGCCTCACTGCTCTTACAGTAAAGAGTCCCATTTATGATGCTGGTGAAATGTTCTCTCTCCTCTAGGCATAAGCCTAGGAATAAAAAGATCATTAGACCAGTCTTTGTACTGTCCCTTCATGTATTTGTACTCATCTTGCAATGTGTTGTCTGCAATAAATAAAACAAATGTAATCTTGTTTTAAAGAGTCTTTATTTAAACATTACTACATAATAAAACTAAACAACTGATTTTTTTATGATGTTATGACCACAAGGGGGTACTGTTCTATTGAAATCTATGGATATATTAATGTTTTTTAGCCAGCACATTGCAAGGCCGCTGTCAATCATGTTATTAAATACAGTGATGTAGAGATACCAACTCTTCTGTTCAGATTAATGTGTCTATATTGTAACAGAATACTTACATGAAAAGAAGGTGTAAATTATTTAGGTGTACACGAGGAGCACTGGAAAATGAATAATTTTTAGGTCTAGCATGGCTAAAAGTAGAAAGTGTAATGAGGCTTTAAAAGGAGAGGACTGAAAAAGAAAAAGTAGTTCACTCCTTTTTTACCGTTTTCGAATACTTATTCCCTCTTTGCAGCTTAATAGTCATTGTGGGGTCTCATTCATCCCTTCATCTTATAATCACTGAGTTGACAGTATTGAGTAAAGTGGTTATTGAGGGTTGTCGTCTTTGTTCAGTCTTATTTCATGACAAGAGAAATATGCCAAACACCTCAGTTTAAAGGTACTTTAAGAGCAGCTGCCTGACACATGCAGAACAATGTGTACAAGACATCCAAGAAGACTTTCTCACAAATAGTTCATGATATTTTGTACATGAACATTCCTTGTTGGTTATGTGCTCTGTCTTAAAAATAGGACTTAATGGTGGAACCAACTAAGCTTCAAGCTTATATCCATTACTGTCTATAGGAAATGATGGAGAGTTACAATGTGTCTCAAGGTATTGAAGCACACCTTCACTTGATAGCCCACAGAGGATCACTTCATTGTGTATTCTCATTTGTATCTCATTCACGTAATTTTTTTACTTGTAAATCAATAGGTTGTATTGATGGGTCTTGCACATTACTTAATACCACAAAATGACTGCCTTCATTGAAACATTTCGCCACACTGAATATACTGTGTTATCTGTAGGCAGTATGTTAAAGAGCAGGAGGAGCTGATATATGGTTTTATGGAAGATGATTCAGTATAACTTTTACTTTATTCATTTGAAACAGTTTTCCAGGTCAAAGAAAGTTAAATGCTTAAAATAACAAATGGAGCGACACTCACCCCTTCTTTCCCCCTCTGATCCAGGAGCGGGTCTCTGCTCGTCTTCTACGGTCTCCCTTTTCCAGAGCTCCACTGATGACATGAATGTCCCTTCACTTTGCTGCTGCAGCCAATCACTGGTCTCAGTGGTCACACGTGGTAGTCGTTCATGTCTGTAATGGGCTGCAGCAGCCAGGTGATGGGCCAGTCAGGTCAATGCTGGAGTGCCGGTAAAGGGAGACCTGAGGAGGCAACCAAGAAGCCTGCCCCTAGAAAGGAGGGGGTAAGAAGGAGTGAGTATTACTACATTTGTTATTTTTAACAATTACCTGCCTTTAACCTTTTTTTTGACACAGGAAACACCTTGAAATTTCTTCTCTTTCTATGCTTTGGAGTCCAGCGGATGGTTCTTATCTATGACTGACAGCCATCTCTGTTTGCATGCTCATACAGGAGAGACTGTCATTCATTAATTGATGCTGCCCACTGAACTCTTAAGCATTAGAAGCAATAGGGAACTAAATGGTCACTAACTTTTTAACAAAATTTTCATAACTCAATAGTGTAGATGAATATAAGTATTATATCTAATCAGGTAAGAATGCTTCCTTCTCCACTTATAAGGTTCCTTTCCTCCTAAACTGATATTCACACTCAAATCTGTTAAATCCATCTTACTCTCCCAAGACAGACCCTGCACCCTCTCCTTTTTCAGCTCTCCCTCAGCTGGTAGGTGGAAAATAACTGCTATGATGTCTGCCATAGACAGCACACAATAAGTGGTAGAGAATCTACTCATCTATCACTCTCTCACTCACTCAGAATCACCAGCAAGATAATGGATAATTCTAAAGAGAAGTACTAAGCTATATTGATTGAATAAAGCATTTGTGGTGCAATAGACGTTTCATATCAGCTGCTGCAGTCTCTGCGTCAGTGTTTTTCCCCTCTTTCTGTGCTCCATAGACTTCTATATACTTCTGTACTATACCTCTGTGATTGGGAATACAAGTCATATAAGGGCCATAGTGTTACTAATCATGTACACACACTGTTGTAAGGGAATTGCCAGTTGAGCAATTCCCCAGTGCTGCTGCTGAAACCTGGGAGGAAGGGAATGACAGAGACAGTGAGTCCTAAGCTGAACCCCCCCCCCATCCCTGCGTACTTGCCAGAACTGCCCTAGGCGACAGACGACAACTGGGCGACAATCCCTTCTCTAGACAAGTGTAAATACTAAACGCGGACAAGACAACACAACACAAAAGAGGAGTCAGCCAGCCAAGGGTCAAAGCCAGAGAGACAAACAGTACCAAATTGCAATCAAAAAGAGTAGTCACAAGAAAGCCAAAGTTCAGAAATCAGAAAGTGCAATACAATAAGAGCGAGTAGAAAGCTTAGCAAGGACAAGTCACAATAGCCAGCCAACATGTGTGAGCAGATGACCTGTTTATAGGAAGTCTAGAATCTGTCCCAGATGTGATTGGTAGATAGGCTAAGATTAACTGTGAGGAGCAGAGGGAAACACAGGTGAAGGAGATGGGTGTGGTGGAAATTCAGTTACAGAGAAGAGGTAATAGAGCAGTGTTCAGACATAGCAACAAGAACCCTAAGCAAGGAATCAAACTGAACACGCCTCCTGCACCGCAGCGTGTGAACGGAGGGTGGCGCAGAGACCTGAACAGGCAGAGACGTTACAACTGTACTATTGATTTATGTAAAGTCTGTAGAAAAGTTAGTGACCATCTAAATAAATAAAATACAATATTAAATCTGTTACTATATTAGAGATACAATACTGGTTATTAGGGCTGTGTAGATTTGGGGAAAGCATTAGACACCAACATAATCTAATAGGCAAAACAATTACAATACATATGCCGCACCTTTATGAAAGAATGTATATTATTAGATCTATAAAACCCAACGTACCGACTTACAGTGCAGATCATTGTTAAATGACATTACTTTTCACAATATCCATAAGAGGTAAGCAGTGAAAAAGTAAAGTCCTGGTGACATTGTGTCTGTGCACGAGCGCTTCAGCCAATCATTGGCTAAGCTTTGATGCTCCATTGGGGCAGAACATCACTGATTGGCTGACACACAACTGTGCAGGTCAAAGGTTAGGAAGACTGAGGACCCGAACTGAGACTCTCCATTGGATCCCTAACCAAATAAAGAGGTGAGTAAATAGTGTTTATTTAGGTCTGCCTATGTGTTAAAAATGTTCTACAACACCCCTTTAAGTTTCGACACCCAAGGAGTGAAGATCATAACCTGCTTACCTACAAGTACAATAGTACGCTTCATAAACCCTATCATTTTTAACTTGACAATGGACCCTTCTAACCATTAACAAGATATATTATGGGAACGGTTTAATAATGCATGCCATGAATTGTAAAGTAGTCGCATAAACTTTAATGGAACAAAAGTTACTACTTTTAGCACTGAGCCTTCCATGCTGTAGTCTGCTAGTGCCTGTGTAACTCTAGAAGACCCCCGAGGAGGAAATGGAAGAGTTCTTTATACTGGTTTAATTCCAGCTTTTCTTCAAATTCACTGCCAGATATCCTAGAGAACTCCATAAAGTCAGAGGCATCAGTGCTTAGTCTGGCTTCAGTGATTTTAGTGTACTGTGTGAATAGCTCCTGAGCGAGCATGGCCTAATGTAAAGTGAAAATAACTATCTCTTAGTGTTCCCCATCTGCATCACTCGCCATGTGTCTTGTCATTGTAAGGCTTGATGTTCTGTTCCTACTTATATGCAGTATACTGGGACATATTTATGGAGATTGGTTTCTATTTTAGGACACTATACATTGAGCTAAAACAATAAAAATGCTGAGTTGTGAGATAATAAAACACAGACAAGACATAAAGTGGAGTCTTGATCTTTGTCATATTACATGCAATAGGAGTATGTATAGATGATAATGGGACCATTGATATAGTCATAGAGGGGTATGGTTGGGGTGCAAGTAGAGTAAAGGTAGGGCCATATGTAGAAATCTCATCCACTTGCATCTGCAGGTTTACTGACTCAAATAGATCTGTGTGAGCCTACTCTAAAGTCAGCCATACACAAGTATAGCTATCTCACCAGACCCCCGCTATACACATGCACACTCAGCTAAGCAGTGCATGTGTACTGAATAGGAGATAGGACATATCTGGAAGTGGCTTTACTCTTCATGAAACCCAACTTCCCCATCCTTATCTCCCCCAACATCTGTTGTGAGGGAAGTGTAGGGAGGATGCTATACAGATCAGATGGTCAGCTCAACCACTGTTCGCAGGCCCAGACAACATATATTTAATGTGCAAGGGCTGTTTAAGAGAACAGTAGTGTTGAAGGTAGGGATTGTGGTGACATTTTCTGCTTATTGCACAATGTTTTAATCACCATAATTTTTGCTATCTCACTGTAGAAATTTCTTTACCGTATGAAACCATAACATACATTATATATTATACTAAACATGTTGCAGTCAGTCCCCATTATAGCTTTTGGAGCAGGCTCCAGGACCTTTACTGATAGTCGTTGTATTATACTGTACAGCCGTCCTTGTATCTTTCTTCATTAATGTGGTAATAGATTGTCATCACACTAAGGATTCAGTATTATATATCTCTGTACTGGTTTCATAATATTGGGGGGAATTTATTAACCAATCTATGCAAGTTTTCTGGCAAGTTCAACATGCCTGATCTTTACTTTTCTGACATCACCTGTTATGGGAGAATCAAGGTTGGGAGGACTCATACACACAAGATAGTCGACTAGTCTCACCAAAACTGATGGGTCTGGAGGACTTTTCTCTTCTCTGTATGTGAACAAGCAAAAAACCTGGAGATCAATGTGTGTTCTACTACCTATATTTGCCTCTTATGTAAAGGAGCACAAATCTTGGAAGGTAACATCATGTGCAATAAATGTAAATTCCCCTTCCACCACAGTAAGTGCCAGCATAAGGGACAGAAGATTTCACAGGTTCTACTTTCTTATTCCAAAATGTTCCATATAACTGCTTCTGAGCGTCATAGGAAAATAAAGGAAAACTCTCTCTATATAAGAAGACAGGTCACAGTACTCTTTGTCCAGGCTCCATGATACAAAGTACTTCACTTCTAAAATTACTAAAATTGTGGACTTATTTTTAACAAAGTGTAAGAACTGGAATATTTTATTACTAATATAATAATGAGATTTCAGGTAGAAGACAGAATGTAGCCTGATGGGACTGCAGGGGGCCCTAAGTACAATATGTAATGTTGGGCACACAGACTTGTAGGGCTTGTACTATACATGACATAAAATGGAGGTTGCCCATAAAAATGCTGCAAAATTACTAATATCGGTGAACTATAACTCATATATTTTTGTAATAGAAAATGATTACCTACAGATCATATGGAAATGACAGTACTCCCTGAAGGTACAGTTGATGCGTTAAAGAGAATCGTTCACATGCCTTGACATGTATGATTTTGTATTCCTCATGAGATAGTTCTGGAGCATCTTTTCTTATAACTGTTCCTCCTAACAATGTATCAATATATTAACAACTGGGTGATCCTGCATATTATCTGTCCAATCAGTATGGCCAACATCAGACCACCCCTTTGGCAAAGGTAATGATCACACCCAGTTGTTAATTTATTCATACATTTCTAGGAAGAATAACAGAATGCAGAGTTATAAGAAAAAAAAATTCCATAATTGTTATTTCTTGAAAAATTCAAGTATATACTAAAACAGACATTGGTAGTCTTCTTTAAGACTGGGGCCACATGTTGCAAAAAAACTGCATTTTTTGTTGAAAGTTTTGTTTTGGCTTTTTGAGGAGTGGATTTAGAGTCTTTGCTTTATATTTCCCATTCGTTTTGAAGCCACTCCTGGGTTTAGCTCAAAAAATTGCAGCAAAATTTGCTACAAAAAACTCATCTTTTCCCCCAATGCATTGCCTCAGCTTCCACCAATCCATCTGAGCCAGAGAAACGGTTCCACCATATTTACACAAGCTTTTATGGCACTAAGGCTGGATCCACACCAGCATTTGGTTTCTGTCCCCCATTCCGCATTTTTCGGGTGGAAAATGGGCGGACCCCATTATAGTCTATGAGGTCCGTGGGTTTCCGCAGGTAAGAACAGAAACCTGAATGCTAGTGTGAACCTAGCGTAAGATATTAGATGAAGGAATGTTATCCTAAAATATCAATGACCAATCCAAGAATGAAGTAGTGGTCTTCCCCCTTATAAACAAGCAGCTATCACACATAATTACAAACCTCTCACAGTTATCCATGGGCAACACAAATTTTTCAGAACTGAACCCAAAGGCAGCTATAATTCTTATTTGCTTGCACATACCTGCCGTACATTACTTTATCATGTCTAGTGTCTAATTTCTGGGACGCGGCAAGGTAGACACCAGATTTTGGTTGGAGAACTATGGCCTAACCCACCTTATTATGAATCCACTTCGATTCGGAGTCTACCTAATCCACCTTATTATGAATGTTAAGACCTCACAATTCTTCTGCTGATCTTGAGGGTGCACTTTTGCCCTACGTTTGGTTGATACAAATACTGCCTACATAAAATAGAAATCTAGACAAAGCCATACATGTTAGTTCCATACAGAAATAAAAAGAAGGCAACTGATATACAGTAACACATTGAATGACGTACACAGGCAATTGCTGGTATTAAAAGTGAAGGAAAAGTGACAAATATCAAAGAAGGAGAATTCTAGAGGTATCTGTAATACGTGAAGCTTAATGGCTTCTAAAGTGCATAGAAACTCATATGTCTGACACACACAGCATAGAAATGTATCATTCCAGTTCTACCCTGTCCGTTTATTAACAAGGCAGGTTTCTCTACATTATTAGATTAGGTATTGGACTGTGAGCGTTCATCCACTGTGACTTTGTCCAAGTTTCACTTCCATGTCGTAAATCACATTTGTGAAACCAATCCGCTTAATAACTGAGAGTTTGTTTTCATGTTGCTTGAGGTGTGAGAGTTGTTTATTATCTGTCACCTCGATCCTTACAGTTCCCGAGACATACGTCTAGCTTGCCAGCCTGTCATCCCATTTCAACAGTGGGGTGACTCATCCAAGGTCATTGAGCGCTCGGTTTATGCCGTCTTTTCCTGTTTGTCCTAAAAAAAAGCTGCTATTTTATTTCACTTGAATAAGGCTTCAAAAGATGTTCTTGAGCAGATTCTTAAAATGTAGCACTGCAAACCTGTGATATGTACGGACACATAAAGAATAAGGCAGCCACAATAAAAGCCAAGGAGCCTTGTGATCTACTGGTGGCGTTGGAGGAATTCCTTTCTGTAGGCGGCATCTTGGTGGCACTTGGGTTTAGGTAGACGGGATCTTTCATCGTTCGGTTGACCATGTCGGTTTCAATTGTCCGTCTCTTTGTGTCTAAAGGAAAATAATTAAAGGAAATGATCAGCTTTTGTAATCATATTAAAGGTGTTTCTGGGATCAGGATACTGAAAGCCTATAGTTAACAGGCCACCAATAGCAGATTGGTGGAGGTCTGACTCTCGGCACCCTTGGTGACCAGCTATTTGAATAGACCACAGCAGTTTGGTCTCTTTCATGTTTACCTTAATCCATCTACCCACACACTGTCTACATTGTAGTGATGGTACAGGATATTGCAGCTTCATTCCATTCTAGTATGAACACTGGCCATACTAAGTAGATGGTAGGCAGTTAGACGGACTGAGGCATCTATAAACAGTCGATTGGTTGGGAAGCCAATAGTGAACCCCTACTAAGTGGCAGTAAATCAAATAACATTTTAAAGTATACATATAACATGATAATACATTTGTCCCTATACAGAAAAATAATTATTAATACCTGATTTATAGAAATATATTACAGTTTGTGGGTTAATGAAGAATATTAAAGGACATAGATAAATAGGTTAAGCAATGGGACATATGGGAATTGTGGGGCATATAGTGTCTAAGGGTAAATGGCCTCAAAATCCAATTGGCGCCAATGAAAAAACAAAAAAGCAAACATGATGTTCTGTTTGAAGGGATTTCGAGTATTAAAGAAAGAGAGACAATTTTTTTTCTTAAAAAAGCACCACTCCTAGCCTTCCTTCTGCTTCTGTGCAATGTACGGAATAGTGTTTGATGGTATAAGCAGTTTCCAGTATCCTTGAGTAGGCTTCAAACCTATTTCCTGTGGATATCAGGGTCTTACAGTACTCACCTTGCTCCACTACTGTCATTGCTACTGGCAGCTTCACGGCACATCACATCATCGTCCCTTCCTGCTTCCAGCTGCCAGCAGCAGATACAGGGGTTGAGTGGTGAAGCAGGGAGACGATGGCTCCCTGCTTAACCACTGTACTCAACTGCATCTGCGTCCAGAGGACTCAGATGAGTTAAGTCAGAATATATCTCCAAATGTCCAGGACAGAGGGACAGCACTTGAAATCTGAGAATGTCTCGCTAAATCCTGGACAGCTTGAAAGCATAGCATGACTCCATGGTCTGCGTCTAGTATTGCAGACTCTATTTCACTTGAATAGAGATGCAGGCCAAAGTTCATGGACAAGGATAGTGTCTCTGGACAAGAAGCAGACCATTTTTGTTTTTAAATCTCACACAACCCCTTTGTTTCTTAGGAAAACAGCCATGTTTCCTTTCCTTCTTACTGTCCTGTGACAAGGTCTAAGACAACTGGCTGGAGCAGGAGTCCTGACTGACGAATAATGTGTGTTTAAGATTGTCTCCTATTTACTTTTATCATTTACTTTTAGATTTCGTGTTCCTTGGATAAGGTATCTGTCCTGTAACCTGATAACCAAGGGCAACTAACATGAATCTGTGGCCCTGGGCACAGATGTAATTCTAGAATGGAAAATCCACTCCATATAAAATCTCTATAATATGTGGTGTAGGTGACATGCAATTTTGCAATGCACTTAACTTGATAGCAAGATTTTGACATCTCCCACTAGGATAGTGTAGGATCCTGTCCTAGTGTTTAGGACGTGATAACCTGACAGTGGTTAAGAAGAGCCTTTATAATAAGTGTGATTGGACAATTATCTTAAAATAACTTGCCGCAGCACAATTCCCTTTGAATGTTCACGTAAAGCCCACTCTGGGAATGATAATGAAACATTACCTCCTACCTCCTTAGACTGCGTAGATTATGAGACTGTTGAATGGTGTGTTAATGCATCTCACTTAAAGGCAAAAACATAATGAAATGGCATATTAGTCAAGTAAGTATGTATTTATTGTAGTAATGGCTGCAGAGCCAGGGTGCAATTACAATGCACACTGCATCTTGGGGATAACATTTGCATTCTGAAATCCGGGAAGAGACATGGAAACCTTTCAGACTGCCATTAAGGGTAATTAGGAATAAATTCCAGAGAAAGTGTCGGTGCAGTGACAGACACCAGCATGTGCCGCTCCATCACTGTCACTCCCCACAGCAGAAACCTTTATGGCCTCATCTGTTGCTTTCACTAGTCTCACCAGTCATCTTGGGTTCATCCCTCCTCCTAAGAAACATCAGAATCACTTATATGGGCCAAAACTATTAAAAAATGTGCATCTAAATCCCAATACTACTACCAGCTGATATGGCACTGCGGAGCAACAATGGCGTCCATGTTCCAAATCCATGATCTCTATCTCTAAAAAGAAAAGATACCCAGAAATATAATATATATAAAATATAGCGTAGGATTGCAATGGTAGCAGGTCAAGTAAAGTCCAGTGCCTGAAGTGACCCAAAGACACCTAGGCCATGTAAGAAGATACCATGGGAGTTAAAGGCCCTGTCATACTGTAGATAATGCATTGGGGTCCAAGGCTTCTACTGACTACCCACTTCAGCCTTGTTCTAAGGCCCCACGCTGTGGAAACGCAGCAGAAAAGAAACACTGCATTTTACAGTACCAGCAAAGTAAATGAGATTCTGGCTAATCCTATCCACACATTGCGGGAAAAAAAAACACTGAAGAAAAGCTTCGTTTTCAAAAACACATGCGTTTTTGAAAAACCTTGCATGTTAATTTTAGCTGCAGAAACACAAGCATTTTCCCTATATAATAGGGTAAATAAAAACGCAGAGAAAGATGCAATAAAAACTTCAGTGGAAAAAAATGCAATGCGTTTTCACTGCGGGTTTTAGCTGCGTCATGCTACGTTGGGCCTTAGCCTTAAATGGGTTTTCGGTGACTTACATATTGATGACCTACCCTAAGGATAGGTCATCATTATGTGATTGGTGAGGGTCTGACAACCGGGATCCCTGCAGTCCAGTTGTTGGAATGTATGATGCTATTCTTAGCATATCACAAGGCATTATGGGAAAGGAGCTGGGGAGCTCATGCGCCCTCTATTGGATGTAACAAATCCTCAATTTGCTTTTGACTCACCGAGCCTTGAGACAGCAAAAGGGATTTTAGCCAAGCCAATTTCACTTATCTGCATACAGCGCTGTTTCCGGATCGTTGTCCTTCATCAGTACAGAGCAAAGTGAATTGGCTGGCTTAGTGGGAGGCAATGAGTGGGTTAGGGACAAGAATCTCTCACATTGAGGAGAGCACCAGTAAAGGTGTGTAGAGATTTTAATTGCCTTTTGCCCTCTACTTAGCATCTACATATCACAAGGCATTATGGGAAAGGAGCTGGGGAGCTCACGCGCCCTCTATTGGATGTAACAAATCCTCAATTTGCTTTTGACTCACCGAGCCTTGAGACAGCAAAAGGGATTTTAGCCAAGCCAATTTCACTTATCTGCATACAGCGCTGTTTCCGGATCGTTGTCCTTCATCAGTACAGAGCAAAGTGAATTGGCTGGCTTAGTGGGAGGCAATGAGTGGGTTAGGGACAAGAATCTCTCACATTGAGGAGAGCACCAGTAAAGGTGTGTAGAGAATTATTCTTAGCATTCAGTGAAGAGGTTACAGCACTTACCTAGATGCTGGGCCCTCTTAAATTAGCAAATCGGTGGGGGTCATGGGTGTCAGACCACCAGTGATCATATAATGATCATATAATGATGACCTATCCTAAGGTCAGGGCATTAATATGTATGTTCTGTCAAACCCCTTTAACTTGCTGCCAGAAGAGGACGAGTCAAGTATTATATTTGCAGGTGATTATTTTACTTCTAGAAGAAAATGCTCTAAAGGCCATATTCACATAGGGTAGTTTTGAATTTTTTATCTAAAGCCATATAGAGGGAAGGCTTGTAATTTTTACTTGCATCAAAAACTTTACTGTGTGAATATGGTCTTAATAATCACCTAGTATTTTTACTTAGGTAGACTAGTAGCCTATTCAGTTATTTTGGCCATGTAATGACATCATGTTAGTCAACTGGTGTCAAGATTACAGGTCATCTGCAATGACCTCACAATGATCAGCTGGGGGTAAGACAAACTTGTGGTAGAGGTCAATTTTCTAGGTCAGTTCAATGACAGCAGAGAACAGGTGGGTGTATACTCATGTAACATAAGACCCGAACTCTAGGACTATTGCAGGAAAAAAAGAAAAGCAGGAGACACTTTTTGTAAAAAGTATGTTTTTTTTTTTGGTTTGTTTTTTTAAAGAAATTGATAGAAAATGCATTTATGCCAAAGCCATACCATCTCACTGATCTGTTACACATAATCATCTATAAAGACACATATATGTTGTCTTTTTACTTCACAGAACTCCAAACATATCTCAAACATATCTCTCCAGACATATATAACCACTGAATTTCTCCCAGCACAACAATCTCTTTATATTAATGTTACCCCATTGATATACATGACCGGCCACGTCCTCCAGAGTAGGAGTTACTCTATGTTAGTGGCTCACATCTCTTACTAATAGAGGGGGTCTAGCGTCCTACTTTCCTCCCAATGACTTTAATATAGTATGACATTGTCCATTCAGATGAACTACATGTCATATCTATTCCTACAAAGAGTGTGAGACAGTCTTTCCAGCAATTCTTGATTCTAGCCCAAAGATTGGGGTCTGGAGAATGAGACTTCCCCTCCCATTTTGACAAGGTTGTCTTCCTGAGACATGGTTTTTGGGCAGTGGCTCAGACTACTCAGGGGTTTGTGACTGACACGGAGAGGCTCTATAGCTGGTACAAGGGGGCTAAGGTTGTCTTTTATTGGGGGCTTTGAGCTTAGTCTGGAGATTGTGACTGTCACTCTTATGGGGCAATTGTGACCTGCACTATCATGGAGGGCAATGAAACAGGGGGTAATCAAAGATTTACAGCGGGTACATGCAGGTGTGTATTTTGTAGTGAAGGGGTTGTACCTATTCTTGTTCTCAGAAAGTTGACGAGTATAAAACTGCACTGTGTGAACAAGGTCCAAAAGCATACTTGCCAATTCTCCCAGAATGTCTAGGAGGCTTCCAAATAAAAGGTACGACTTCTTGGACTCCTGGAAGAACAGGCAAATCTCCTAGGCCACTGGACTAGTAGTCATTTTATATGTGACTTGAACACTTTATGTGTTGGTCACATCTGAAAAAGGGCAGTGGCTAGCACATTTCATGCCCACGTCACAAGAATGGGGGCATAAAGATGCCCAAAAGTGGTCATACTGAGGCCCATGCCTAAATGTTGGCAAATAAGAGATACATGTCCCTCTGCAAATTTTCTACTCTTTGGGTCATTTCATTGTGGGCGCCACTGCCACCTCTGCACCTTCTATACCCGTAAGCTACATTTTAGCGGTTTCTTAGGTACGCCATGATAATAGTTCCTACATTGCTTGTCAGCAAAATTAGCCAGGTTCCTGACTAGACTTTACCTGGTTTTGTGATGAATTTAGCCAGACCAGTTATTTAGCCTTACTGGTGTATTAGGACGCAGATTGGCCTTTCAGGCATTTTAGAGTCTGGATAAGCTGGGTGACAATACAAGAGTACTGTGTATATTATAACTAAACAGATTTGTCATTTGGTAGTTTGGGAAAACTTGGGCGTAAACTATGGGCACTGTAATAGCAGTACAGCAACAGAGAAGAGGTTAATTCAGATTTACATTGACTGCTTTATTTTATTGCTGTGACACTTCAGAATATTTGCTTTGATGTCGGGAAATCCCACGATGTGCCAGCTATATCCACAGCCCAGTGATTATAAACACAATATACGGACAGAAGGAAGAGAAAATACCAGAACCACATTATTCAGTTCCTAACAACTTAAATGATGGCGGCAGATGGACTGGGAATGTCGTGGAAGGGGAAAGGAGGGGGACAGATTTTCAGTATTTTAGTCTTTTAAAGTGAAAGTCCACCCACGCATCCTAAAGCGAGGGGCTTAGTAGAAATAACAGAACATATTGTGTGCTGTGCTGCCCACATGCCACACACAGAGTCTGCTACAATGTAGCTCACATCTGCCCTGGAGTGACATAATCTCTTCCAAGAATACTTTCTGCTACTCTTCTGCCAACCAAATCTCATGTCTCAGAGCCAACAAGCATCACGGCGCGTGAAAGTCCCTGGACTACTGAAGCAAACAGTGTAACCGGACAGTGAATGGAAGGGATTACATGAGCTCCGATGAAGACGAACTTATCTGGGAAAAGTAGAAGACTTATGTAAATATGGAAAGGCTTTTGTAGGAGTCTTGAAGTTCACTACTGTTTTATCAAGATGACATCTGATGACAGATATGCAAACCTTGTCAATGTCAGTGGGGATTATCGCCATTACACTGAAGCATCACATAGTATTCCTTCTTTGATTTCCTATGTCATCCATGCATACCATGAGATACTATATGCAGAGTGAAGACTGGCAGAAGTGTAAGCCTGGACATGTACATCACAGTATTCTGAAGAAAACTAGTCTTGTTCTTGGTCTTTTTGACTTGCATATCGTTGTAACGTGTATAAGCAACACCAACACCTTTATTCTCACAGACAGGGGCATAACATGTAAACATGGGGCCCCATAACCAAACTTATAATGGGGCCCCACTCCCAGGTTTGTATAGGAATACTGCACACACTGATGTCACAGTACATGGATTAAACTTCTTTCCTTTACCATCAAAGGCTTTTGTCCTTCGCAAAACACACTGACTTACCACACATGCAGAAATCTACGGGCTGTAAACACACAGCACCTCTCAGATACCCTACATTAATCACTGTCTCCCATCTCTTCTCTCTCCTGTCCTGAACTGGCCACCAAACACTACAATGAGACTCTCAAAGCCACCCTGGATAAAGTAGCACCCTTGACCGTCCGAAAATCCCAACACAGACACCAGCAACCTTGGCACATTCCTCAAACACGTTTTCTTCAGCGATGCTCAAGATGTGCCGAACGTCTATGGCGAAAATCTCACACATCAGCAGATTTTCTTCACTTCAAGTTTATGCTCAAAGCCTAAACTCTGTCCTTCACCTCACCAAACAAACCTACTTCACCTCTCTCATCTCTTCTCTCTCCAATAACCCTAAACGACTCTTTGACACCTTTCGCTCCCTCCTCACACCAAAGGTGCGGGTACCTGTCACAGACCTCAGTGCTCAACACATGGCCACGTACTTTAAAGACAAAATCGACAACATCCGTCAGAAAATAACCCATTCTCCAAGCGGCATCAGTCCCCTTCCCTCCCTTGCTCCTCATTGTGAACTCTCATTATTTGACCCAGTAACAAAAGAAGAAGTCTCCCAGCTCCTTTCTTCTTCTCACCCCAGTACTTGCACAAGTGATCCTATCCCGTCACACCTCCTCTGGTCTCTGTCCCCTACTGTTACAACTCACGTTACTAAAATTTTTAACTTCTCTCTTTCTTCTGGAATCTTTCCCTCCTCCTTCAAACATGCTGTCATAACCCCAGTACTGAAAAATCCCTCCCTTGACCCATCCTGTGCTGCTAACTACCGACCTGTCTCTAACCTCCCCTTCATCTGTAAACTCCTGGAATGCTTGGTCTATTCCCGCCTAATCTGCTATCTCTCTGCTAACTCTCTTCTGGACCCCTTACAATCAGGTTTTCATGCACTACACTCTACAGAAATGGCCCTCACAAAGGTCTCCAACGTTCTCTTGACAGCTAAATCTAAAGGGAACTTATTCTTATTCTTCTGGATCTCTCAGCAGAATTTGACACTGTAAACCACCAACTCCTCCTCACTGTGCTCCATTCTATTGGCCTCAGGAATACCGCTCTCTCTTCCTATCTCTCTGACCGCTCATTTAGTGTATCATTCGCTGGTGCTGTTTCTTCTCCTCTGCCCCTTGCGGTTGGGGTTCCTCAAGGCTCGGTCCTAGGTCACCTCCTCTTCTCTCTGTACACAGCCCCTATCGGACAAACTATCAGCAGATTTGGCTTCCGGTACCATCTTTATACTGATGATACCCAACTATATACCTCATCCCTTGACATCACCCCTGCACTACTACAGAACACCAGTGACTGTCTCTCTGCTGTCTCTAACATCATGTCTTCTCTTTATCTGAAATTGAATCTTTCAAAAACTGAACTTCTTGTGTTCCCTCAATCTACTAACCGACCTAACCCTGATATCTCCATTTCTGTCTGTGGCCTTACTATTACACAGAAGCAGCATGCCCACTGTCTGGGGGTTGTATTTGACTCAGATCTCACCTTTTCCCCACATATTCAGACACTTGCACACTCTTGCCACCTGCACCTTAAAAACATCTCTAGAATTTGCTCTTTTCTCACCGTGGAAACATCAAAAACCCTCATTGTCGCTCTGATTCTGTCTCATGTTCACTATTGCAATTCTCTTCTAATTGGGCTTCCTCTTATTAAACTCTCCCCACTACAATCTGTCCTGAATGCGGCCGCCAGACTCATCTTTCTGTCAAAGCGGTACACAGACACATCTACCTTGTGTCAGTCGCTGTATTGGTTGCACATCCATCACAGAATACAATATAAAATTATCACACTCACCCACAAATCCATCCATAGCGCTGAACCCCCTATATCTCCTCTATCGCCACTGTCTACCGCCCTAACCGTCCTCTCCGCTCTGCCAATGACCTTAGACTTGCATCCTTTGTTATCCGAACATCCCACTCCCGTCTTCAAGACTTTTCTCGAGCTGCACCGGTGCTCTGGAATGCTTTACCCCAGACAATCTGATTAAATCCCAACTACAGCAGCTTCAAAACTGCCCTAAAATCACATCTGTATGGTCAGGCTTATCACGTGACCTGATCACAGTGTAGTGTGCGGAGGAGGAGAACAATAACACCTTTTATCCTTCCTCCTCTGTTCCTCAGATCCTGGCCCCTCCATCTAGAAGTTACACTGCATTCCTTGCTGACGGGTTCATACAGCTTCAGTTACACAACCTTTTCTATTAAAAGATGGCTGGACCATTGTAACAAACAAGCCCTCTGACCTCTTGTGTCCCCCCTATCTCCTCATAGAATGTAAGCTCTTGCGAGCAGGGCCCTCACTCCTATTATTTGATATGTTTATTTCTTTGTCACACTGTAATGTCTCATACTGTCTGTTCATGTGTCCTCTGATTTGTACAGTGCTACGGACTATGTTGGCGCTATATAAATAAAGTTTACTATTTTTATTATTATTATTATTATTAGGGATAATGCACACACTGATGTCACAGTACATGGATATGGAAAAACAGTGTTGTCACAGTACAGAAATACTGCACACACTGATGTCACAGTACAGGGATACTGTACACACTGATGTCACAGTACAGAAATACTGCACACACTGATGTCACAGTACAGGGATACTGTACACACTGATGTCACAGTACAGGGATACTGTACACTCTGATGTCACAGTACAGGGAACTCACTGATTCACCAAACACCCACTGCACACACTGATGTCACAGTACAGGGATACTGCACACACTGATGTCACAGTACAGGGATACTGCACACACTGATGTCACAGTACAGGGGTACTGTACACACTGATGTCACAGTACAGGGATACTGTACACACTGATGTCACAGTACAGGGATACTGTACACACTGATGTCACAGTACAGGGATACTGCACACACTGATGTCACAGTACAGGGGTACTGCACACACTGATGTCACAGTACAGGGATACTGCACACACTGATGTCACAGTACAGGGATACTGCACACACTGATGTCACAGTACAGGGATACTGCACACACTGATGTCACAGTACAGGGATACTGCACACACTGATGTCACAGTACAGGGATACTGTACACACTGATGTCACAGTACAGGGATACTGCACACACTGATGTCACAGTACAGGGGTACTCACGATGTTACAGACAGAAATTGCACACACTGATGTCACAATACAGGAATAAGCACACAGTGTTATCACAGTACAGGGATAATACACACTGATGTCACAGTATATGGTTAATGCACACACTAATGTCACAGTACAGGAATATTGCGCACACATGTCACAATACATGAATATCACATACACATATGCACACACTGATGTTGTCACAGTGCAGGAATCTTGCACACAGTACATGGACTCTGGAATGCTCTATCCCGGACTATTAGATTAACCCCCAATTTCCACAGCTTCAAGCGCAAACTAAAGACATATCTTTTCAGACAGGCCTATCACAATTCCTAATGTAAACCCTTCTGTAGTTAGAATCCCTAAAATGTACCCTCCTCTGTTCACGCTCCCCCATTACCCCACAGGATATGATGCCGTATCAGACTAACTTTATATGTCCAGGCACCATCTACACGTTAAAGGACACAACTGGTGACCGCTCATACAGCTTTATATATGTGTAATGACAGTAACCTCTATTACAAAATTGTCTGACCACTGTACAAACAATGCTACGTCTGTTGCCGCCCCTGCTACCTGTGTCACCCCCCTCTACCTCACAGATTGTAAGCTCTTGCGAGCAGGACCCTCAGTCCCAGTGTGTGAATTGAATATTTCTTTGTAAAGTATCTTTTTTGTCAGTACTTGAACCCTACAAATTGTACAGTGCTGCAGAATATGTTGGCGCTATATAAATAAAATGTATTATTATTATTATTATTATTATTATTATTATTATTATGTCACAGTACACGGATAATGTACACAGATATCATTACTCCTATCATTGATCGTTATCACTACTTGAAACTTAGGTCTCAATGAAAATAGGCCCCCATAGTTATTGGGCCCCATATCAGCTGCTCTGTCTGCTATCCTGGCCGTTACACCCATAGTCACAGATATCAGATGACTATGCCATCCATTATTTCATAAGTAGGTTGAAGACATCCCTTTAATTTGAGCACTTTGAATATCTTGGCCAAGGCAGAGAGTCTTGTTGGCATCCAGCCCCTGAGGTACATGCCCGCCAGTCTCCTTAGCTATGCCCCAGGTTCTTGTAATTTCGATTGAATACACTGCAAGATTTCATTCACATCCATATTTCCATGTACAGAAAATCAAACGTACAGCCATTCCATCTCCATAGACAAACATTAGCAGCAAAATGTGTTTGTCAGATTTGTATAAGTGCAGTTAGTACGCAGTAGGTCACAAAATCTCACAAAAGACAGCCAAGTAATAAAATGCATAGCACATAAAATTTGTCTGACCGCAATTGAAACACTCATTCCCAAATCCCAAATTGTCTCTGGCAGCATCAAAAGCTGCGCTTCATGATCAGCTGCACACAAGCGTGAGATCACCATACACAATGCCAAGCATCAGCTAACGTTTTGTATAGCATTCTGCCATTGTACACTGAGCAGGGGAAAGACATTCTCTGGAATGGTGAATAGTGGATCGCTATCTTGCAGCCTGATAGATGAATCTGAGTCACATATACAAATATGTTGTATGCCAACACTTTTTTTTGACCGCAGCTAACCCACTATGATGTACAGTATAGTGGATGAGATGTAACTAAATTTTGTCCATATGCTGTGCTGAAAAGCTACAGCGTAAAGTGACCTGCTCTTCAAGTTTTCAGCCTGCAGGATTTTATGCTCCATATTAAAGTTGTTAAAGAGACAGCATATTTCTATAACACCTGTCCATGAGTTATGCCGAAACATTAGGGTGGACACTCACCTGAACCATATATCTTCTGCCTAGCATAGATCAGTATTATTTATGATATATTTAGGGATTGGTTTTTGAATTATTATATTCATCCCATTGTCCTAGGCAACTTATGTTTTTTACTTCAAAATGCAAAATTATATTTAGTTTGTGATTTCATCAACTTTGATCATCTCTTGCTATGGAGATGTCTATTTGTATGCATTATATTATTATTTAGGAGTGATTCAGGGATTTGGGGGCGTAGTGTCCCATTCATATTGGGCTTCTTCCGTTTTTTAAACTTTTATGTGTTTGTACAGTGGGGAAAAAAAAAGTATTTAGTCAGCCACCAATTGTGCAAGTTCTCCCACTTAAAAAGATGAGGCCGGCCTGTAATTGACATCATAGGTAGACCTCAACTATGAGAGACAAAATGGGAAAACAAATCCAGAAAATCACATTGTCTGATTTTTAAAGAATTTATTTGCAAATTATGGTGGAAAATAAGTATTTGGTCAATAACAAAAGTTCATCTCAATACTTTGTTATATATCCTTTGTTGGCAATGACAGAGGTCAAACATTTTCTGTAAGTCTTCACAAGGTTGGCACACACTGTTGCTGGTATGTTGGCCCATTCCTCCATGCAGATCTCCTCTAGAGCAGTGATGTTTTGGGGCTGTCGCTGGGCAACACGGACTTTCAACTCCCTCCAAAGGTTTTCTATGGGGTTGAGATCTGGAGACTGGCTAGGCCACTCCAGGAACTTGAAATGCTTCTTACGAAGCCACTCCTTCATTGCCCTGGCGGTGTGCTTGGGATCATTGTCATGCTGAAAGACCCAGCCACGTTTCATCTTCAATGCCCTTGCTGATGGAAGGAGGTTTGCACTCAAATTCTGACGATACATGGCCCCATTCATTCTTTCATGTACACAGATCAGTCATCCTGGTCCCTTTGCAGAGAAACAGCTCCAAAGCATGATGTTGCCACCCCCATGCTTCACAGTAGGTATGGTGTTCTTTGTATGCAACTCAGCATTCACTCTCCTCCAAACACGACGAGTTGTGTTTCTACCAAACAGTTCTACTTTGGTTTCATCTGACCATATGACATTCTCCCAATACTCTTCTGGAACATCCAAATGCTCTCTAGCAAACTTCAGACGGGCCCGGATATGTACTGGCTTAAGCAGGGGGACACGTCTGGCACTGCAGGATCTGAGTCCCTGGCGGCGTAGTGTGTTACTGACAGTAGCCTTTGTTACGTTAGTCCCAGCTTTCTGCAGGTCATTCACTAGGTCCCCCCGTGTGGTTCTGGGATTTTTGCTCACCGTTCTTGTGATCATTTTGACCCCATTTGATCTTGCTTGGAGCCCCTGATCGAGGGAGATTATCAGTGGTCTTGTATGTCTTCCATTTTCTAATTATTGCTCCCACAGTTGATTTCTTCACACCAAGCTGCTTGCCTATTGCAGATTCAGTCTTCCCAGCCTGGTGCAGGTCTACCATTTTGTTTCTGGTGTCCTTCCACAGCTCTTTGGTCTTCACCATAGTGGAGTTTGGAGTGTGACTGTTTGAGGTTGTGGACAGGTGTCTTTTATACTGATAACAATGTCAAACAGGAGCCATTACTACAGGTAATGAGTGGAGGACAGAGGAGCCTCTTAAAGAAGAAGTTACAGGTCTGTGAGAGCCAGAAATCTTGCTTGTTTGTAGGTGACCAAATACTTATTTTCCACCATAATTTGCAAATAAATTCTTAAAAAATCAGACAATGTGATTTTCTGGATTTGTTTTCTCATTTTGTCTCTCATAGTTGAGGTCTACCTATGATGTCAATTACAGGCCGGCGTCATCTTTTTAAGTGGGAGAACTTGCACAATTGGTGGATGACTAAATACTTTTTTCCCCCACTGTATTTATATTCTATTTGGAATAAAGACTGTTCTATTTTATGTACTTGTTATACTACAAATTATACAATGCTGCGAAATATGTTGGCCCTATATAAATAAAATGTATTATTATTATTATACTTTTGCACTTTCTTTACTTGGTAGAATGTGGTTTTGTGGTGTAGCCTATTTATCATTTATGATTGTTTTTTTCTTGATCTAAATTCCATTTAATATGTGGATGAGATTGATGTCACAATCGGATGCTTGGACGACTACTTCTATCAGTGTTTTCTTTCTGCATTCTAGACAACCCCATTTATTTATATAAGTTTAAGAAATTTTTTCTAAAAAATAGCTGGAACCTCGGTTTCTTGGTGTTAAAGGAAAGCTGAGGTCTGGCGGCATTTTAAAGATTACATTAAGGAAACCATAAGGCAACACAGAAGCTGAGGAGTTAAATAAAAGGGAGTTTTCTGGAATCTCACTGCCTGATGTACAGAGGCCAGCATCTCTTTATTACGCAGTGTGTCTGTCACTGCCAACCTGTAATTGCCTTTAGTTTAGCAAATATTCAGCACACATCGCCAGCTTTCCAGACCACTGTCTACATTCAGTCAGGCAGAACAGCAGCTCTATCACACATGACAGTTATTGACAGGGGCTTTGATTGGACTCTGCATTCTGCATATTTAGAGAGAAAATACTGATCATCAAACACCCATCTCATAATAAACCCCACAGACTCATGCCGGAGTGGGATCACTGCCCTGACATCATGAGCATTTCTTCATTTGGCAGGAAAAAGGATTTTACATATGTGTTTTCCACCCAAACATGGTCCAAAAGGGCTGCAACCAAGCTGACACTGAGCTGGTCAGTCCAGATTACGTCATTTATGTCTAAATATATGTAACTGATGCCTATGAGTTATTGATGCCTATCAACATTGGTGTGGGTGAAGATGGTCCCGAATACAGATAGAAAGAAAAGCAAATAAATGGACCCCTGAACAAATCAAGCCCATCCATGTGACCAAAATGCTACTATTTTACTTAGTATGTATTATAAGAAGTTATAACCCAGAGATGGATTGTACAATCGTGAACATGCCATTGAAAAGCCTGCACACCAGGGGGAAGTATGGGATGCAGAGGCTGCAATTCCCTCCGGTCCCTTTTGTTTGAAGGGGCACAATAACTGCCTTGGCCACATAGAAGAATACCAGTGTATATCATATCTACACTGTGAACACATCCTTTGATTTACTATCATCCTTTAGATTTGTGACTATAGTTATTATACTTGTGCTGTGACATCACCGTAATTATCCCATTACTGTGACATCATTGTGTCCATTACCTCTATAATGTGACACTACTGTGTGCATTATTCTTATATCATGACTGCTCTATTTATTGATTGTAGTAATATCATTAAATGCATCATTTCCATACTATAACATCACTGTGTGCATTATTTCCCTTCTGTGACATCACTGTGTGCAGTATACTGCATGCAATAATCTTTTATTATGACTTCACAGTGTCTATTATCAATGTACTATGACATTACTGTGTGGTCTGACATCACTTATTACTTTATTATTGAATTATGACTACTATTACTGTTGTGGCATATAAAACGGTTTTCTCCATGTAAATCAGCGGGTTTACTGTCCCATACTCAGAGCATCTTCATGGGACAGCAGACCCGCTGCATGGCTAGAACTCACATTATCACAGATCATTGTGATGCAGTGAGTTTAATTCAGCTGAGCTGCAGGTGATCCGGGAAAAGCAGCAGTCATATGCAATCATATCCAGAACTATTATTTATCTGCTCTGACATCACAGCATACACTATGACTTCACTCTATTATCTGTGTTAGGCCTCCTTAAGAAGACTTCAGTGCAGATGCAAAAATCACGGACTCCGTTATAACCAGTGGGATTTGTTGGGATCTGACTGGATGTCCTATCCTGACACATGTACACTTGAGTATACATAAATTTATATATATATATATATATATATATATATACATATACACCATACACACACCATATATAGGACCAAATACACACAAGGAAGAACATTGTATCAGCAGTCTAAATGTTTCCTTTGGTTGCTATCATCCTTACTGTGATCTGTTAGCATTTTTCATTGGGATTTTAATAAAAGTGTATTTTTTCTTTTATTAACCAGAGGGCCAAGGGCATCTGATTCACATTATCTTTATGTCATTTATTATTAGCTGTTAACTGAGACAAAAGCTTCATGAGCATGAATTTTAATTCTACTTCTCTATACTGCTAATTCTGCATAATTGGCACAGTGTGGGAGCACGGACCAGATCCAAGGAATATATGAAAGTGATAATGATTTATTCCTCTTTTATTTCTGTACTTGTGCCAGACACGACACATAAGAGCTGATAACCTTGTGCATACAACATTTGCTAGACATGTGCCAGATATTAATGGCCTATGGTTGCTACAGGCCCCTTAGAGAAAGGGCCACACTTCACCTTAGGCCATCCTCCTTCCCCAAGGAGCCTGGCTAGAATCACCCCTCTCCATAGCAACACTAGCAACCAGGTAATAGAAAAACCAAAATAGGGAGAGGCAAAACGCAAAGGACTAATGTACCAAAATCAAGATCAAGATCAACCTTGCGTGAATTTCCCTATAAGTTACCATCTTTATGAGAATAAGAGCTGCTATGTTATGAACACCTAAACAAATACTAAAAAAAAATTGTAATTTCAGTTTTTTCACAGTTTTATATAAGAGATTTTTCACTGGTTGGGGTGAATGAATTGAGAACTTCTCCGATTGACAGAATGAAAGGCACTGGTTCTGAGCAATGTTCCCGTCGACTTTTAGTTGGGAGGTTTCCACATCTCTGAAGACCTCCAAGCCAATGTTGACTGATAATGTTGGGAGTATTATGTGCATATTATAGTTGGATGGATAACACGCGTCCATCAAGACAGCATATAACCCTACAGTGTTGATCCAGAGGAAGGCAAAAAAAAAAACCATGAGGCTTTTGCCAATTTCCCCATGTCAGGGAAAAAAAAATCCTTCCCAACTCCACTATTAAACCCAGAGATATCCCTTTATTCTATTAACCGGTGGGGGTCCCAGCTCACATACCCTGACCAAGAAAGACACATTGGAAAGTCTTGAAGTCTACCTATCCTTTAAAAAAACTTTACATAAGTCAATAGTACAGTGTGTGGAGATGGGGAATAACTATATTTTTGGCTATTATATGACATAAATTCTGCAGTTTTAGCAGTTTTTCTCTCTACAGGCTCTATCTGTAGTTTATAGTTCACCCTGAGCTGGTGGATGGAGACTAGCTACTATACACTGCACACAGTAAGTAGAGGAGGATTTGATGCATAACTGTCTCTGACTCACTAAGAAACAGCCCCAGAACCATGCAGGACATATGTAGAGACGTTCTGACAGATACTAATGTGAATAATGTACTTTGACACTCGTCCCTCCACCCCTATCCGTAGACTTCTTTAGACATGAGCAATGAGACCTGCAGTCTGTCTCGAGATGGATAGAGCAATGATTTTCAGAGTGAAAGTCAGTTTAGCAGAAAAAGACGGAGCAGGAAAACAGTCTGATAAGAGCAGAGAGAAGCAATTTCCCTAACTCAGACAACTATGTGACTAGGCTGTCTAACTTATTCTGGGTCTGTAAAACGTGGCATTTCATAGTTGGCACAGTCTCAAGTAAGACACTGTGTTGCCAAGTAGATGATGTGACTATACATTTCCATCCCACGTAGTAACCGCATCAGTGGTGTGAGTCACACTTTAGATGTCATGCCAATGTTATGCACAAGACAGCTTGCATCCTACCTATAGGGGTTGACTTTTATTTCAGCATATAGACATTATAGAGGGGACAATGTTACAAATTTGCCAAATATTTGCCATTGGCCGACATCTGTCACGCTCGTCTGTGTCACAAATAAGCACTAATGGTCTGCAGAAAATGGTCTGACTCTAGTGTATGGCCACAACATCAAGAGCACCAAAATGTCCTCTTTTAGTAGTAAATGTAAAGGTAATAGTGTTTGCGATTAGTGTAGGTTTGAGGACACGTTGCGGTTGAATAGGGTGCATGTGGTTTTCTGCAGAGGGCCTGATAATGTGGCAAATGTTAATTATCAATTTAACTACTGGTGGCAAGCTAAGGATATGCCCACTATCAGTTATTGTGCAAAACCACTCAGCTGCCGGAGTCCCATAGTGTCATGTGTATACAAGATGGTGGTGCTGGGGGTGAGAGGGGGTTTAGGCAATCACTGTGTAGATGGCGTTAGTTATAGTGCTATAAAGTACAGATGTAGCAAAGTTTAATTTCACATTTAACACAGTAAGAACATGCCACAAAAGGTATACTTGAGTCTCGTTCTATGAATTTTCAATGGCTTTTGTTGTCTTCTATGGTAAAATATCACACTAGAGAAAGTCAACTTATACTTTGCTACGTCTGTACATCAGCTGACTGCATTCACAACTTTTTTCCAGCATAAAGTCAAACGGAGACTGAATGATGTTGGCCTAAAAGTCTCCCTTAAAGCAAAATCTCATGCAGTAATTGGGGACATGATCTGCAATGATGCAATCATGTGTGATTACAACTATAAGCAGCCATTAAAGGAATTGTCCAGGATAAATGGGAAACCCATGCAGGGGCTGAGGGTGGTATAAAAAAAAAAAAAAAGTGATACTCACCTACTTCAGGTCCACCGTTTGCTTGGTGTGTCTCCTGTTCTTTTCTGTACCTGGACTGGCTGGGCTGGAAGTAAAGTCACCCAGGTGACTACTACGGCCAATAATTGGCCTCAGCTGTCACATGTTGGATACCAGTGATGTCACTGCCGATATTGCTGATTCATCACTGGTACCCAACATGTGACTGCTGAGGCCAGTGACTGAGCATCTTCACTTCTGGCCCAGCCAGTCCAGGCACAGGTTAGAAAACTGGGGGTAGGTAAATATCACTTTTTTATTTTTATTTTACAACACCTTTCCATGGGTTTGTCATTGAACCCAGACAACCTCTTTAATATTCCAATTGGAGTTGTCACTTGTGGTATGTAGGGTAGGTTCATATCTTTATCGAAGTCTCTGTAGGTTATGTTCACATGACAACAATATACTTCTGTAGTGTATTTTGACTGTAGGTTACATGATGTTTCTGCCTTAGGTCAGAACATTGATTATTCCTATTTAATGGGGCTAATCATTTTATGGACACCTGATGCCCTACTACCAGCATTGAAACTGTGTCTGTCACTGACTCCCATTGGAAACAATGAGACTTTAGCGTGGGAGTTCAAATGTGTGAACATAGCCTTAGGAACCTTTGTTGTAAATTCTATCATAAATGGTGAAAAAAAAATTGCGTAGCATGCAGCACTATCATAAGGAAACCCTGACGGACTCTGTTCTAGACAATGGGATCCATCAGTTAATGCCTGCGGTGTGATGCACATGGTATTGCCATCATTTTCATTTTCCTCTTTCTGTAATGATACTGACAAACAGTAGCAGTGTGGCTTCTTCTTAGTAGCCAGACTGTGGTGTGGTACTCATACACATGTCCCTGAGTCATTTGAAATCCATTTCCACTGTCACGTCTTTGTGACTTAGGCCATGTTCACACTACCGTTATTAGTGTCTGTTGCTGTCATCCATAATAGGATGACAGTAACGGACATTAAAGGGGTATTCCCATGAATATAACCACATCTATATTTGTAGATAATTAAAAGTTAAACATTTTTGCAAATATAAGTAGTTAAAAATTCTGCAGAGTTTTAAAGATTTTATCTAACTATCCTAGTGGTGACAGTCTGTTGTCTTGATCGGTTGCCAATGGATACAACCACGAATGCAGAAACTTTGTATGGTCTGGGACTTGTCAAAAACCCAGCCATGATTTTCTTATTGTGGGCAGGTTATCAGGCAGGGACACTACATGTATCAGAAGATAACCCGGTCATAGTAAGGACATCATTGCTGATTTTCTGACCTTAGAAAGATCCTGCATTCATGGTCGTATCCATTGGCAACAGATCATGACAACAGGACTGTGATCACAAGATATTAGAGAAAATCTTTAAAACTCTGCAAAATATTTAATTATTTAGATTAGCAAAAATGTTAAACTTTTTATTATCTACAAATTTAAAAAAGGTTATATTCGTGGGAATACCCCTTTAACTGTAGGAGCCCCTTCTGTCTGTGTCTGTTTCCATTGACGCTGTTTTTCATCATGTTTGCTTACCTTTATAAAGGAAGAAAAGTAAAAAACATGATGAAAGAAAGCTTCCATCCTGTTATTTACATGGGGGTGAATGCAGACGGACACCTATGATAGATGAGACCAACGGACATTAACTAATGATAGTGTGAACCTAGCCTAACTTTACCAACGTGTTGTGTCAGTGTGGTGACAATCCACCATGACAAGTCAGACACAGGATGTAGCTTGTGAGAGTTCCCATACTGCCGAATAATATACCCCCCCTCAGAAAATATCAGTAATTCAGTGATAATGTAGCAAACGGAGTAAACTATTTTCTTCCTACAAATTTGGGAATTTGGTGGAGAACTAAAAAAAAAAAATTGGAATTATATTCAGTTAATATAAATTCCACATTTAATACAAGCAGTCACTAAGGTGATATTGGAATAATCTCAGGATTATCGATGAATAGCTGCATTTCTAGGAGTCGAAATTAAAAATATTTTTCCACTATTTATATAGAAAAATCAAGATAAAGTCTGGGGGCGATATGTATGAGCTGAGACAGAAGCAAAGTGCATATCTCAGACCTCATTAGGCCGATAAGACTGAGTCACATGATCAGAAGAGAAGGCTATTGATTGAAGGTCACCAGGAGCCTCATAGCTCACTGTTCCTTCTTATACTCCTGGGGATGGCAAGTCGTGAAATAGAATTAGGAGCTTTAATAAACACTTATGAGCGCCTCCAATTGTGTCATACCGGACACATCCAGACACGTGACTGCACTCATTTGCGGGCTTAGCTCTTTTGCTGTTCATGGAAAGAGGGTTTATATTATAATTATATTAAATTGTAAGCTGTAAGAGTCAATGGGTTCAACTTCTCAACGTGAATGTAAAATAATAATAATAATAGCAAATGTGATTTGATGCCTATAAGATTACAGTATACCTAAAATATTTGTATAGAATGTGTGTACTGTAATATATATATATATATATATATATATATATATATATATATATATACCTTTGCCCTTTGCCTTACATCAATTCTTCTAGGTGCACTTGCAGACAGTTTTGGAAGGAACTCAGAAGGGAGGTTGTGCCAAACATCTTGAAAAACTAAACACAGATCATCTGTTTGATGTAGGCTTGCTCCAATCCTTCTGCATCTTAAATGTAATCCCAGACAGACTGGATGATGTTGAGATCAGGACTCTGTGGGGTCCATATCATCACTTCCAGGATTCCTCCTCCAAGAGCAGTTACACCAAATATTGATGTGATTTAGATTTCTCTTTTGTTCATTCACTTCATGTTGTTAATTGACAAAAATAAACTATTAACACTTCTATTCCCACTTTGCAGCATTTTTTTTTCCAACATATACCTAAAACTTTTGTAAATTTACTGAGCAGGATCGCCAAGTGCTGAGGCCAGTAGTGCATAAAAGTCACCAATGCTCTACGGACCCCCGTTATTAACATCAGTATAAAAACTGTGCTATGGCTATTTGTGACATTGGTTTCCATGACTGAGTAGCTGCATGCAAGCCTTGCGAAGCCCAATGCCTAGTGTCAGATGGAGTGGTGTAAGGCACAATGCCACCATTGGACTCTGGAGTGGTGGAAACATATTCTGTGGAGTGACAAATCACATTTCTCTATGTGACAGTCTGATGGAAAAGTCTCAGTTTGGTAAATGTTAGGCGAACATTACCTGCCTGACTGCATTGTGCCAACTGTAAAGTTTTGGTGGAGGAGAGATAATGTCATGGGTTTGTTTTTCAGGTGTTGGCCTTGGCCCTTAGCTCCAGTTAAGGGAAATCTTAATGCTTCAGGATTCCAATACATTATGGACACTTGTATGCTTCTAACCTTGTGAGAACACTTTGGGGAAGACTCTTTTTTGTTCCAACATGACTGTGCTGTAGTGCAAGGCAAAGTCCATCAAAGCATGGTTGGGTACGTTTGGTGTGGAAGAACTTGGCTGGCTCACACAGAGCCCTGACCTCAACCTCATCGAACACTTTTGGGATGAAGTGGAATGGAGATTGCAAGCCAGGCCCTTTTGTCCATCATGAATATCTGGCCTGACAAATGTTCTTCTGGATGAATGGGCGAAAAATCCCACAGACACTCTCCAAAATCTTGTAGAAAGCCTTCTCAGAAGAAAGGAAGCTGTTTTAGCTGCAAAGGCGGGGGAAGGGGAGCACAAGCGTATGATGGGTGTATATAAAAGTGCATGCAAAGAAAGGAAAAAAATTATGAATTATTGGCTCATATAGTTTTCTATAATAAAAGAGTTGAGTAAGACCTGGGAATTTCACAAGTGTTGACTGTTTCAGTCCCCAGGTCACTCGGTTATGAAGATCTGGAATTTCCCTTTGCAGACTATGGAGGCCCTGTCTTTTTCTGGTACTCTGTTTGCTATGAGCTGTGCACATATTACATCAAAAGAAATTCTTTTGCAGAGTTTGTTAACGTACTGACACTTTTTTAATATTATGTTGGTATTGTGGTTATTGTAACACTGTATTTGCTACTATGTGGGCATTGTGGTGTATTTAAGGACAGCACTGTATCTTTTATGTATGTGCTATGGCAGTTATAATGCTGTGATGGTTGCTAATATACAGAAGTAGCAGAGTTAACCCAAACTTCGACAACTGGTTAAACTACCTTATCACAGAAGACAACAAAAAACAAAGAAAAGTCACTGGAAAACTCTGCTACATCTGTATCTGCACTGTTCTTGCTATTTGTTGGCAACGTGTAGGGTATTACTGTGACATAGTCTTCAATAAGTAACGTTGCAGTGACTATTAGCAAAGTACTTTGGCAGCTTTTCTGGGAAACTGTAGGTACTATTTTGGAAGTTGTGCATTTACTCTAATGTGACATTTCCTGTTATGTAGGCACTGTTAAAATGATGGCAATAATAAGTTGGCTATTATAGAGGACATTTCGGCTGCTATATGGAACCAATGAGGCTGCTACTGTTTCCCATTTCCCTCATGTACAGTCATATACTTATGCTAGTTTCTGGTGTCAAAATTTGCAAATTTTGGTGCGCAACTTTTTTTGTCCAAAAAATTAGCAACTTTTTCAAAAAAGTGAGAAGGACTTACAACAAGGGGGCGCGGTCTCCTGTGGCCTGACAGATTTACTATAAATCATTCCAGAAACCGGTGTAAATTATAGCATAAATCTACTCCAGATTGGCCTAGTTCTGATCAGCACATCTCTCCAACTGTGCTAATACCACCTAACAAAAAATATAGCGAACTCATAGCTACAGTATGGGTCCATGATTTATGAGAAGACTAATGGCTGTCATATATACAATTCACAGAGGGTTCAGTCCCACTAACCAAGTTCACAATATCACTGAAGAACAAAAAGAAAAACAACGCCCAGACCCCCCGCCCCCCCCCCGGGTCACCCACAACCAAGTCCAATATCACTGAATGTTGTGGGAACAATTATTAAAATGTAATTTTTATTAATTATGTATTAAGCATAAACCATGGTCCTGCAAGGGAATTAAATATGCATGAGGAATAGTCAACCCCTCACGCAGGGTCATTATTTAATAGATAAATTCAGCCAGAATTTAGGACACATTATTCTAGCTGAAATTATTGTCGGCTATGCTATATTCTAACAGCCCATATACATGCTTCCCAATAAACTGGAGCTAGTATAAATGACTAGAGTCCAGGGTGAAGCTGAGTATAAGTCTCCATATTTCCCTCCTAGCACCCTGTCCTGCCTATTCAGGTGTGGGTAAGCTTTAGCTTGGATAATTCACCCCTATCACCCTACTCTCTCACCTCAATGTGTTTCACCCCCATATAAATTACTCCATAGGAGTACATCAGGCGATGGGAAATTCTAGATAGTCAAAGCTACAGTCATAAGATATATGCAGTTCCTGGATCCCTGATGGTGGGCACAGCTCATTTTCTAAAGTCCCAGCGCCCACCATCAGGGCTCTGGGAACTGCAGTTTTAACTGAATATATCTTATGACTGTAACTTTGACTATCTAGAATCTCAAATCTCCTGATGTGCCCCTAAAGATTAATTTATATGGGAGTGAAAGAGAGAAGACAGAGTAGGGTGATAGGAGTGAATCTAAAGCTTAAAGGGGTATTCCCACGAACATAACCATTTTAAAAGTTAAACATTTTTGCAAATATAACTAATTCAAAATTTTGCAGAGTTTTAAAGATTTTCTCTAAATATCTTGTGGTGACAGTCTTGTCTCTAGATCATTTGCCAGTGGATACAACCATGAATGCAGGACCTTTCTAAGGTCAGAAAATCAGTCATGATTTCCTTATTGTGTCCGGGATATCCTCTCATACATGTAGTGTCCCTGTCTGATAACCCGGCTACAATAAGGACATCATGGCTGGGTTCCTGACAAGTCCCAGGCCATAGAAAGTTTCTGAATTTATGGTCGTATCCATTGGCAACCGATCTAGAAAGAAGATTAGATACTTAGAGATAGAGAAAATCTTTAAAACTCCGCAGGATTTTTAACTATTTATATTTGCAAAAATGTTTAACTTTTAATTATCTACAAATGTAGATATGGTTATGTTTATGGGAATACCCCTTTAACCACACCTGAATAGGGAGGACAGAGGAGGGAAATATGGAGGCTTATACTCACCTTCACCATGGAGTCTAGTCCTTTATACTAGCTCCAGTTTATTGGGAAGTATACATCTGGGCAATTGGGTTGTTAGGATGTAGCATGGCCGACAATAATTTGAGCTGTCAGTCATTGGTGAGGGGTTTGGAGGTGGCGGAATGAGGCATTCCCCTTGTGAATACAGCCAACTTACCATGACTCTTCACTATGAGTCCGCTATATTGTTTGGCTCTATAACACTCATGGCACAATATTTTTAGTGCTTTTTGACCTCACAGTACAGCAGTCCACCCGTAAATGGGACAGTATAGTACGGTGTCAGATCTTCATTATTATGAGAAATAATAGGTAGATTAAACACTTTAGGTTCAGTTCACATTTTCATTGCCATTTCTGTTTTTTTGCTTCTTGAAAGGATACAAAAAAAACCCAACAATTATCCTTCACTTGATGGCATCTGATCTACTTACTATACTATAATGGGGTCCATTGGGATTGTCATCTATCAATTTGTGAGAAAAGTAATGTATGCGGTGCTACTTTCTGGCAAATATGATAAAATCATCAAAGGAGGCTCTTAAAGGAGCCTCTAATGCACATGTTAAATTCCAGACTGTTATTACATTACATTATCTTACTACTGTAATAAAACTGGGGCACATATGTGCATTTCAGATATAAAATTCCATAAAGTACTATAAAAGATTTGGTTTATGCACAGATTACTGGCAGGGGCATCTCCCAAAACTGAATGTGAAGTGTCAGTGCCATTTGTGCCAGGGCACTGATATGCAGTAGGTTCTTTTTCTATAGATGCCCTTGAATTATGAGTGCCAATTGTATCCTATAAAGAAATGGTCCTTGAGCAGCTGGTTGCGAGTTTTGCTTAACAACAGCAATCGGATGGCTGCGAGAGATGATGACAGCAGCTAATGAAAGTGACACCAGCCCGAGGACCTCCTCCTTGTCGAGAGGCCTGCTGCTAAAGTGCTCAGAGAGCTTCTCTGGAGAGGCGGCTAATGAACGTTATCTTATTAAGCTCTCATCTATCACTGTAATGTTATCGATTCAGTGCCTGAGCTATTTATTGTCTCCACACCTGCAGTGATGGGACATCATTTTAATCCAGTCTTTGCTTCATAGAACTTCACTCATCAAGACCCCATCAACTATCTCACGCTGTGTTTCCTTAAAGAACATTTCCCTCTAAAATCAAAAACATCACCTGAGTACAAGCCCTTGAGTTGTCCTCGTCTGTCAAGTTGTACAAAAGTCTGTTCTGACACTTTCAAGTGACATAACTTGTTGGGGAATCTGAATGACAACCAATATCATTGACATTGCAGCTGACACTCAAGTTGTCACGCTCTCCTAGAATCTTCAATGCCAAATATGCCTAGGTAAACATAGGTAAAGACATGCTGTATATTGCCACAGTTTTGCCAGAAATGGCTAAACAGAATTTTTAGAACTTTGTTTCTGCAGACCGTATGTTAGGCTGTCATATTAACCCGTGCTATATACACCCTATTAGAGACTTAACCCTATCCCGACTGTAGGTCTAATCTCTAGATCGTTAGACCTGTGGCCAAGACGGATTTGTGGATGTAGAATGGACTATAAAATAAGGATGTATTATGGCCGTGTGAATCCAGCCTGATACAGCAGGAGGAGCAGATTGATATATAGTTTTGATGGGAAAGTTCCAGTATAACTTGTCATTTATTCACTTAATTCACAGCTCATTTTCAGCTTAAGAGTCATGTGGGCGGTCCTACACAGTGACTGGCAGCATTCCTGTATAAGTGTGTATACAGAGATAACTGTCTGGCTCCAGAATGACAGTCAAGTGGAATAAATACAGGTTATAGGGAATCTTTTCCTACATAATTATATATCAATCTGTTCAGCTCCTCCAGCTCTATAACATGCTGCCTACAGAATGACAGGTCTCCTTTTAGTATTCTAGTTTCCAGCCCACTGGATGGTCTTATTAGTGCTTGACAGCCTTTATGTATAGATATGCATACAGAGGCATCAGTCGATCAGTACATAGGGCTTGGACTTCTTATTCCAGAATGAGCAGGAATCAAAATAAAAAAAACTGTAGAAAATCTTTTCCACCAAAACTATATATTAAACTTCAATGTGACAAGTTCCCTTTGAAACATAACCCTTAGGATGCCTACGGCAGTAGGGGGGCTTAGGATCTTGCTGCATATTAGGGGGATTTACTAAGCAAAATGCACCCGAGTTCTGTTGTAATTCTGTCTAATCTGCCACGTGATTTAGACACATTTAAAATTTATACAAAAAAGGGGCCTGGCTTATCAGAAAGTGGCTGTGGCCTACGTTATGACAAAAATGTGCCAAAATGTTGAGTTATTTTTCTTTACAATATGAGCCAGCTAAGAAGTGGTATAAAGTTAAACTAAGCAGTCTAAACATACGCCAGATTTATCAAATAGCATTAGACACTCAGACTAGACAGTCTCAAACTGTGCCATAGCTATCAAACTGTGCACTGTCTAAGACTTAGATAATCTTAGTAAATCTGTCCCAAAGTCTTATTATTGAGGTCAATGTATAACAGTAAGCAGTAAACTCCATAGCTCCCCTAGTGGTGGCTGCAGGTACCCATTTTTCCATCTATGTCTTATATAGCTTTTGGAGTTCTGTATATACATAACACTGACTGCTTAAAAGCCATATAATGAAGCTTCACTACAGAATTAAAAGGACTAAAGGATCATAAATAATAGGATACTAAACTTTAGGTTTAGGATTTTAGGCTAAGGCCCCACATTTTTTCTGCATTGTGTGGATGGGATTAGCCAGAATCCCATCCACTTTGCAGGTACTGTAAAACCTGGCGTTTTAGCAACGTGGGGCCCCGGCCTTAAAGGAAGTCTGCCACATCAACCCAGTCACACAGATAGATAGGTTAACAAAGGTGTAGCTATAGGGGGTACAGAGGTAGCACTAGCTACCAGGCCCTGAAGGCTTAGTGAGCTCTGATTAGGTGAGGGCCCTGTTACTGATTTTGCACTGTGGCCCAGGAGTTTCAAGTTACGCCTCTGTTGGTTGGGGGTCACCTGAATCAAACAGCATGTTCCCCTTGTGAATCATTCTCTCCACTGCCAAAATATTGCCATTGCTTCAAAGAGTTAAGCAACAACTCCCTCATTGCTCCAAATAGCTCATTTGCATATTGACAAAATCAGCAATATCTCAGCAATAGAGGCAGTGATTCACAAGTGGAAAACACTGTTTGGTTCAGGTGACCCTAACCTATCTATCTGCGTAGATGACATGTTCGGTTCTGGTGACAGACTCCCTTTCCGAACTTTTACTTTCTTTTGTTTTTTTATTCATAAGGTAATATTGTTTAAGTATTTGGAATGATAACCTTATCTTACATGTACGCTTCCCATTTCTTATGCTAGTTCACTTTAACTGTAATTTATTTGCACAGCAATCTGAATATGGGGTGTATTAGATATGTATGTATACAGTATTTAGAAGGCATCTGGGACCTGAGAGACCCTTCTGTTTCAGGGGACTTATATGATGCTCTGCTAAAGTGGGTCCTGTGCACCACACAACAGGAAGTGTACATGGAGTATACAGTTCTCAGAGGGGTTGTCTATTATTAAAGAGGACCTCTCACCTCTCATGGCATGTCTGTTTCACTAAATATTTTTTTTTCCTTGGGAAAGAACAATTCTGCAGCATTGTTTTGTAGAACTCTGTACTGTGCGGTTCCTCTTTTATTACTTATTTATTATAAATTTCTGAAGAAACTGATATGTCAGTGTTACCAATTAAGGGAAGTGTCCCTATATACTCTAAAGCCCCATGCACATAGGGGGATCCAGGTCAAAACTCCGGTTTGTACATTGGCTGGATTTTCCAGCCCAAACCCAGTCAGGACATGAGAACTTCTTGCATCACAGGGAGTTATGATGCTAGGAGTCCCTACATCCTGGCAACTCTACTGTCCTAGACTATATACAGTACAGGAAAGTTAAGCCATAGGCAGGCCGGGGCTCTTAGTATCATAAATCACTATGATGCAAGGAGTCTCAATCTCTTGTTTGGGCTGGGAATTTCGACGGATGTACAGACCAGATTTTCCGACCTGGACTCACCTGTGATCATTGGGCCATAGACTGTGTATCAAGACTTAGATTGTGGCTAGTTGTCAATTTATTAATATAGTTCCAGGAGGAACAAGAAAAGATGCTCCATTCACAAGGAGGCTTTAGGGGGACTTTTGGTCCCCCGTTCTCCTGATTGCCGGGGGACCTGGCCCCCTATGGATAGGGGACAAGTGTCCTTACCCCGGACAATCCGATTAATTCCCAACTACAGCAGCTTCAAAACTGCCCTAAAATCACATCTGTATGGTCAGGCTTATCACGTGCCCTGATCACAGTGTAGTGTGCAGAGGTGTAGAACAATAACACCTTTTATCCTTCCTCCTCTGTTCCTCAGATCCTGGCCCCTCCATCTAGAAGTTACACTGCACTCCTTGCACTTAGTATCTGTTATTCACAGATACTAAGCTGGTGACGTGTTCATACAGCTTCAGTTACACAACCTTTTCTATTAAAATATGGCTGGACCATTGTAACAAACAAGCCCTCTGACGTCTTGGGTCCCCCTATCTCCTCATAGAATGTAAGCTCTTGTGAGCAGTGCCCTCACTCCTATTGTTTGATATGTTTATTTCTTTGTCACATTGTAATGTCTCATATTGTCTGTTCATGTGTCCTCTGATTTGTAAAGTGCTACGGAATATGTTGGAGCTATATAAATAAAGTTATTATTATTATTATTATTATTATTAATGACATAACACCTTTAAGTGAAAGCTCTGTTGGCCCCAGCACCGTATGCAGTTGTGATTTCATTCTAAACACTGTGAAAACACCCTGAAGGGACCCAAATACCCCCTGCCACATAAGAAGACACCAGTATTATAAATTGAATATACAAATGTACCCTTTCTCTTGGTTGAACACATATGAGATATGTGAGTTGTGAGATGGCCAGCTTTTCAAAACAACATGATTTTACAATATTCTGTCACAGTTTATATGCTATGTACATCCATGCATGTACACCTAGTGGTTGTGTTGTGAACCGTAGCCAGTCAAAAGTTTTGGCAGCATGTCACAATACTGCATTGAATTGGGTTCACAACAGGAGTTCTTAACCAATCTGAGCAAAGATAAGGTTGGACACATACGCTAGTGGGGTGGTTGGCCTTGTAACAGACTTTGTGCCTAGCAGCTTTAAGTTATGGCTGATCTGATTAATGCCAAGACTATATGGTGATATCTGAGATCTGTAGCCCCACCGTTAGCAGAGGTCACATACATTGCTGTCATAGCAATAGGACAGTCTAAGTACACTTCTTTTCTTTCTTTTGATACCATGGAAGATTAAAGCATGGCCACAGTCTCCTATCTTTTAGTAGTCACATTGCTTCTCCCTGTGCAATGGGACATGAGTCTTCCGAGCCTTTGATTAGAAAATGTGTAAAATCCTAACAAAGCCAAATTGTGAGCCAGAGAGCGTGACTTGACAACCATGTCAAATAGATCGGAGCTAATTTTTTTTCTGAAGAAAGCAAGGGTCCTCAGCCAAAATGAGGGGTTCTGTAGTTATACAAAAAGAACAATGGCAAAGAAACAAGAAGGCCTTGTCTATGGATCATATAAATGAATGAACAAGAGCGCAGCTCTGAGGCACACAATGAAATCATTCACAATTCCCTCCCAGTGTACACACATCCTTCACTGTGTTTGTGGACTGGACGCCCAGGCTCAGCAAACCCGCCAGCTTGCTCTCCACATTTCCTCCTTTATGGCGTAAGTCTTGAAGCACAATTTTCAAGCGCTGTATATGAAAGTCAGTGTTAGATCTAGATATTGTAAATCATTTCCTCAATCCCCGGGGCACAGAACTAAGGTCAAGTTACAACAGAAAACGTTGTGTTACGGTCAGTGCATTTTCATTTTCTTATTTAAAGGAAGTGCCACAAGCCTGTTCAGCTATGTCTTCATTTATAGTTCTGATCCCATAAAGATGACATGAAAGGGTCTGAGACAAAGTGAAATGTTTGCACCCAATATAAGGCACGAACCATTTGCGTCCATTTGTTTCTATTGGTTCAAAATACTGAAAATAAAAATGTATGCACATGAATTAGAGAAAAATGCTTCTTTCTTTACTTAACAGGCTCCTTTCCTCCTCCCACCCTCCTAAGCTGCTCAATTCATTGCTTAAATCCATCTTCTGTAAAGAAAGCTGTGCAGTTCATAGAAGTCTATGGAGAAAGGAATGGGAAGAAGGAGGAGAAGCTGAATGAGAGCTGTAGCTACAAGTAACTTTGTGCTTTATTCACATCGATCAAAGGAGTCTGATAAGTGAAGAAAGAAGCATTTTTCTCTAATAAGATATATTACAAAGGTTCATATATTTGCTTGTTCTATGGAATTACGGAAGAGAAAAAGTTATTTAAGGCTGGGGCCCCACGTGGCGTAAACACCGCGGTTTACTATCGAATCACATCCCCTTAGTGTGGGGAAATATGCGGTGCGGACAATTATACCTACGGAAACGCCAGCAATTTCCCTATAGATATAATGGAAGCAGAAAGTCCACAGAATGGGTTGTCATCGTGGTTTTTCCCACATCGCTTTCTTGCATGCGGGACGCTACGTGGGGTCTTAGCCTAAGGCCCCACATTGTGGAAATGCAGCTTTTTTGTTGCAGATTTTGCCACAGTTTTTTGAGCCAAAGCCAGGAGTGGATTGAGCAGAATGTAGGAGTATAAGAATTTTCCATTCCTTTTGTAGCCATTCTTGGCTTTGGATCAGGAAACCGCAACAAAATCTGAAGCAAAAAAAGCTGCTTTTTACGGAGCGTGGGGCCTCCCCAAGTACTGAAAACCCTGTGATCTGGCCAAAAAATGCTGGCTAATCCCATCCACACAGAGAAATATCCGCTGCAAAAAAGTGTTTTTGTAAGTTGCAGTATGTCAATTATAGCAACGGAAACGCTGGCGGTTTCTGTATAGGTATAATACAGGCAGAAAGTCCACAGAGGAAAACTCCGTAGCGTTTTTCGGTTGCGGCTCGCTATGTGGGGCCTTAGACTTAAAGTGGTGTGGTTTAGTTACTGTTGTCAGGGCAAGAGAATGTTTGCTGGTATAGTCAAATCTTCACACAACCTCATTGGGAGTGGTTAGGTTAAAGGGTAGGTTCACTTTACAAAAAAAAAAAACTTTAAAGAAGGAGTTGATAAAACTAAAAATGTATATTATTTGTACTTTACTCTCATTACCTTATTTTTTTCATCAGTACTGAAGGTGCAAGTGATATTTTAATATAACTGGATTGCAGTTTTTTTTTTGTTAAGACTCACGCCTGACTGCATTTTAACAGCCATGAGGAGGCGGAGGAGACTGCGTAGTCAGACTGCTGAGCAGCAGCCAACAAGCTGATGAATCTAAAGGTGACAAAGCTCAAAAGCAAATACATTATATGACATACAGTTTTGGGTTGAAATAATTATATAAGTAATGCTAATGCTATTTCTTATTCTTTAGGAAATCCATAAACCTGTGAACTGAATTTAAAGTGGTTATTCAGAATTATAAAAACACGGTTGCTTGTATAAACAGATCTGTATCTGTCCATGGCTTTTGTCTGGCATGGCAGCTCAAACCTATTGAATTAAATGGAGCAGAGCTGTATTACCAAACACAACCTTCAGACAATTGTGGCGCTATTTTTGAAAAAAAAAAATCCGCTATATTTTCCTAATTGTGAACACCCCTTTTTTCTAAATTCGGTCATGTCAGTATTATGCCATCTTTTACATTTCCCAGGAGTAGAAATATTAAGTGTAAGTAAGTACTATAATTATTTTAATAAAAGACGGTAAATCTTAATTTCTATATAAAAATTTAAGAAGAATAGATATCTAATTGTAACATGACAATGTAAGCTGTATGCGTCATACCTGGGTCTAATTTGTCACCAGATCCTTGGCAACCATCCTCATCATCACAGTCACCACTTGTATCCTCGGCTTCTGATCTGCTGTATCCTCCGCTACCTTCTGTAATCCGCCAGCGCTCTGCCTTGATCCTTTTTTCACTGCCCATCTAAAAACATAAAAGTAATGGTATCACTCATTGAATATTATAGAGGTTATAGCATGACATGATATATCATGACATATATATCATGAATATCATGACAGTTACAATAATCCCAAATCCTATGATTTTACATAAAAACTATAATCTTATATTATAGATTATCTGTATGACTTTTCCGTGCGGACTGTACCATGTAAGGGTGCAGATGACACAGTATCAAGTGACCTCTGCTCCTGAGCCAAAAGGCTGCTATTTAGTAAGCAGGCAGGCAGCAGTAATGAGCGACGAGTGTCAACCACCCGACTATTTTTAGTTATCAGATACTTGTGTGTTGAAGGACGATGTATTTTCCTATTATTATAACAACTCAATTTACTTAATCACCAAAATAGCAACAGGAAGAGCGTTTGGGAGTATAAACACATTTGGACTAAGTCCCTATCTCTAAGAGCTTGTAATATCACCATGGAATAGTCGCTATCCAATAAAGCCTCCATTGCACAGATGATTTGCTGACCACATTGTCTGGTCGCTGTCCAGTTGTTGAGACGCGGAATACAAAGCAGGAGCTGGCTGAACATTTTGCAAATCTTTAGTTTAATGTATCCGCCTGTATCCTGGGTAAAGCTGGCTTTAGATATGCATAATATGACTGCGTTTTAGTGTCCATATTCTTACCGTAACACACTGATGCTTCATTATTCTTATGAAAAGAACATGAATTACAATGGGATTCTCATTTGACAACTGTCCCAAATAATACTGGAAAATTATATCCTAGTCATAAAGGGTGTGTCTTACAAAACCATTCCCAAAAGTAGACCATCCATCTCTGTTTAGGGGTGGCCGAGGGGGAGGTTTGGGGGGCAGTTCCAGGGTCTGGACTTAAATGTCCCTATTTTACCAAGATAAATGTTGGTAGGTTTGGATTCTATGATGATCTAGGTCTAGATCGAATGCCTAATAAAGCTTAAACACACATACATTTATGACCAGAGATAGGGTGAAAGGAGTTGTCCAGTTCTTTTTTTTAACTGATACGTCAACAATAAGAGATCAGTGAGGGTCCGATACCCGGGACCCTTGCTGCTCACCAAGCAAATTATGTCTGGGTGCCCACTAATCAAAATGTTTAGGCCATGCCCCCTCTTTACCAGTACCGCCCTCCATTTACAGGTCACAAAATGCCCTCTACTGACCCCCACAGTATATTACCACCTTTACTGGATTCCATACAGTATATGGCCCCCTTTATTATACCCCATAGTATATTGCCAACTTTACTGGCATCCATACAGTATATTTCCCTCTTTACTGGCTCCCACATAGTATAATGTCCCTTTTTTGGCCCCCACATATAATATTGCCCGCTTTTTTGGCCCCCACACATAATATTGCCCCCTTCTTTTGGCTCCCACACATAATAGGGCAACCCTTTTTTGCCACCAAACATAATAGTGCCTCCTTTTTAAGAACCACACATAATATTGGCCCCCCTCTCAGTGACATATTATGCCGCTATCTATTGGATTATTCAACAGTTAGCAGCCAATATTTTACTCAACCATCCCCTTCACTGGGTCAAAACATGAGCAGGGACAGATGAGTAAAATATCAGCCACTACCTGTTTGCATAATCCACCAATTTAAAAAAAGTCAACCCAACCTACTGCCGTGGGGCCCCCTGATCTCTGGGGCCCCACACAATTGCATGGGTTGTATTACGGATAAATCTGCAACTGAGTAGGTGTAAAGGGGTCTTAAGACTTTCAGAAAAATTGACTCCCCCTTAGTGTTTTTGGTGCCACATATAATGGGGCAGCACAAAGCTGGCATCGAATAACACCAAGGAGGAGGCATGGAGGGTTTAGTTAGGAGAGCCATTGCAATTTCCTGACATCAGACTGCCCAGTGGACCCTTGTGAATTCACATATCGATACAGCAATAAAGTTCATTTTCTCTGAAGGTATAACGCTATCAAAAGTTTCAGATAAAAATAAAATTCCTTTATAAATAAATGTCCATGAGCTAAGTTGCTAAAAATTCTGTCTGCTTATAGTAAAGCTGAATGAAAACCTCTAAAGCTTTCATATAGGTAGTCAGTCAGTCAGTCATCAGAAACCCATATAAATAAGCAATGGCATAGTAGAGTTTGTGCCAGCTTGAAAGAAGACTGCTGCTCAGAGACATATATTTCTAGGTGACTTTATGATTTTAGGTGTAAATGCTTCATGTTTCCCAGCTCCAGGTTAATATTACATCAAAGAAACTATTACATAGTTCATAGCAGTTTCTTGTTCCTAAGGCGCAGTCTGCACACACTGCAGACTTTGTTACGGATTTTTTTTTGAAAATTAAAATCAGTTTTATTTATGTGAATAAGACTAGGTTTACATCGGCGTCAAAAGTCTGTTCAGCACAGAGTCCGTGTGAAATTGCGCATAAAAAGTCCTGCAAGTCTGACCATTTCATCCAGTGAGATCAGGGAGAAAATAATAGATATGCGATGGACCCCGTTATAGTCAAGACCATTTCTTTGTTTAATGCGTTCTTCTGCTCCTGCGACAGAATGGATTAAACAATGCAGATGTGAACTCACTCCAAGGCTTGCAGAAATCCATGTGCCTACTGTCAAAACAACCCCATTCAGATGAATGGCACTAATTGTCAGTAGCAGAAATATCTGCTACAAAATCTGCAGCGTGTGAAGACACTCCTAGTAATTTACTTCTTTCTAGTGGAGCTCTACGCAATGAAGGTTATAGAATTTCTGCCAGTTCTGATCAACCGTCTCACTGCACGCTTGTTAAAAGAGAGAACACTTATAACTTACTAAGCCCTTTACCTGTGTCGGACATGACCAGGACAGGTTTCTATTGAATATAATAATGTTTCTATTCACTGATAGCAAGCCAAAATCTTATATGCGGAGTATATCAAATGATGGCAAAATCTGTAATCCATATAATGACTGATAGTAGACCACACATTATAATAATTATCCGACCTGTTTTTTTAGTTTATTTCTCTGATTTGCTTTTTCCTTAGTCAGTAGGTAAAACCCACATCGACACCATTGTTATAAAATCATCTCATATGTGAGGACCAGACATGTTTCTGCGGATTTCATATGATTACATTGTAGGTCTTGTCCATGTAGCCCAGAGATATGGTGAACCGAGCATTAAATGTCAATCTCAGATGTGGGCAATAGATTTCCCATCATATGACTAGCAATTTGTACATGACCAACACAGAGAAAGATTAGTCAGAGGTTAGCTCACACAGCACAAGGGGGAGAGCTGTTTGTCAAAGCAACAGTGCATTATTATGCTCAAACAATACCCAATACAACTGGCGTCCTTTACTCAGAACCCATCCCACGCCAGGGAGGTAAAGGACAACTGCAACCAACACCCATAAAAACAATTACCCCGCATGATAGTAAATGCAGCATCAAGCGTGGGGCTCATGGGGGTGACTGCTATAAGCAAATTGTGACCTGACAATTATATGTCCACCATATGGCGTTCTGTAGGAAGATTTTTCACTCCTATATGTGTCTCTTTGGTTAAATAGAAATTGGAGCCCTATATTTTTGTATCTCATTTGCTTGTATTATATCGCGCTAAAGGGATTTCCAACCTCAAGCATCAATGTCATCAATGTCTGAGAGGTTGGGATCCTACCACAAGGACCATCAATATTGACTAGAATGTAGACACAGCACCACTATTAGTGTGTGGAGAACACGAGGGGGCAGCATTATAGAGTGGTGGGCATTGTTACTGAGTGGAGGGCACTAAGGGGTGGTGATCACTAGGGGGCACAATTACTGTGTGAAGGATGCTATGCTAGCACCAGTACTGTGTGGAACTATATCTGTTAGGGAACTTAACTGTGTAGGGATTTCCATTGCTAAGTGAGGGACACAAAGGTAACACCATTACTGTGTAAGGAGGGGGCATTATTACTGTGTGGCAGACAATAGGGTGCACTATTATAGAGTGGTGGGCACTATTACTTGGTGGAGGACGCTAAGGGGAGGTGGTCAGTAAGAGGGCACACTTACTGTGTAAATGGTGCTGATTTGGCACAAATTCTGTGGGGGGCACAACTATGTAAGGGACAAAAAGGAGATGCCATTACTATGTGTGCCATTATTGAGTGAGTGTCGGTCTCTAAGGGCGCATTATTACTGTGTGCAGAGCACCAAGAGGTATCTATTATGTGGGACACAAGGGGGCAATACTAATGTTGTGGTGGCATGAAGAAGTCACTATTACAATGTGGAGCACTATTATTTTGTGGCACAAGGTGAGGGGCACTTTTACTGTGTGGTGAACTAGAAAGGCAGCAAAATATGGAAAGACAAGTTGCCAAAAAAGACATCATGATGGTCTGGGCCAGATGTAGAAGAAATGGGAAAGTAAATGATTCCAGTCAGAGAAGATGTCCATAGCGAGTCATTGGCTGCAACTGTACTATAGTCACTTATGTCACACCTATAATGATATTATACTCTGCACCAGTGTAGTATTGCACTCTAACCACTATGTTGTTAATGTTTGGTGATATTATTGGTTACATTAGATTCTATGGGTTTATGTAGACCCTTTGATGACAGAGCCACAGTGGCCCCCTTATGCCTTAGCTTCTTTCATTCACATTAGAAAAAGGCTGAGAAATCCTCTTACAGACACAGGTGCTATACTTCTGCCTTACATATTGTAGACTCTGAGAGTGTGAGACCTGTCAGTGACACATTACTGTTTTGGGGGAGAAGAGATTGAATTGTAGCAGTGCAATGTACTGTAGTTTAACATTTGTGTAGATGAACTATACAGAGGAATACCTAAATACTGAGAGAGGCAGTGGATCCTTCAGTAGCCTTGGCTTTTTCCCAACCATGCCTGGAGTTACTTTTCGTATCCCCCTGGTGAAAGCCATTGACATCAGGCATTGCTCAGGTTACTCAGAGCAGGAATGGCTCTGTATTTAAGGGCCCCTTCCCTTGCTCTTGGTGAGTGGGGCAATTTCAAGATCAGGGTGAAACTGCTTGTTGGCAAGGAGGTTAGCTTGCAAAGTGATAAGCTTGAAAACTTGTTGGATAGCTTGATGAGTAAATCCACCAATTGGTTTCAGAACCAACGCACCTTAAACTCACTCACAAGTAGGAGAGTAGGTTATCCAGTGGTGAGCAGTGCATCTCCTACAACAGTGGAATTAAGAGCTCAACACGACAGTCTGTAATCTTGCGAACTAGGCCTTATGTTCTACTGTTGCTTTTCATCTGTGTTCCATTGAAGTATTCCATCTGCTGTTTTTGTTGTGTCTTTGACATCTACCTTAGTAAACAGAACTTCAGTGATGAGGGAATGTCCGAGTGTCTTTGCTGGTGGGCGCCTTCAGGTGACTCGCTCGTGTCTGGGTGGCAGCTTAGGAGAGAACAGTCCAGGTACAGCAGTTCATTGGCCACAAACAAGTGGGGTGGCTGCAGAGGAGTACATGTATTATCATGGACCTAACGCTGGTGAGCCCATCCATTCCTATTACACACCTAAGCCTAAGATCACCATCTACAATTCCAAGTTTCAGCTTGAGTGTTGTATAGGTCTCCTATATATGAGCTACTTGTGGCTGCACTTTTGTTACTGCAAGACGCTTCCTTGTCACAATATGTTTCATCTAGAATTGACGAGGCCAGATCTAGCTAACCAAAAATTTCATGAATGGTTCATCTATGGACTCTGACTACTTGATTTCATGTTCCAGTTTGCAATGCGTATGGTGTAAATCCTTCAACTCAGTAACTGGAAGGATTATCACCTATTCTGGTCCATAGAGAGTATCACAGTCTCCCAAAAGTGACCACAGAACCATGGCAGTAGTCAATAAGGAAGTGGAGGAAGACAGGTACATAATAAAAGCAGGCAAATAGGCTTTATCACTCATTTATCAGAGTTATTCTAAAAATCATATAAAACCCTAAAACAAAATATAAAAATAATATAAATTGATGCCCCCTGCTGTGATCAAGGAAAAATCTCTACTTGAGAAGATGAGGAAGTCTGGTAAATCAGTCGATGTTTTGTCATTTTAAAGGAAATTCCGCAGTGTGAATCTTCCCGAGCAAGGAACAAGCATATGTGCTCTGAGATTCTATCTTCACCCCCAGGCCTCAGCCTCTTCATATGAAGAAAACTGCAAAACATGCTAATCCATGGAGATACAAAGATGGTTAATGTCCTTGAATAGAGTCTACAATTTCAAGAGCAGGGTAAGCTGGGCTGTGAAGCAGCGCTGTAGAATTGTAGAGGAGTTTCCTGCGGTGCTGGAGAGTCGCACAGCTCATCTGATTAATGAAAGCGTTAATGCTCCTTATCCATCTTGTACACACCGGTGAAGGGTCTAGCCTCGGCCCTTTCTCCCATGGTTGATGTTGCCTTCTTAAAAACACTCTCACCCTTCTTGCTGTATTTATTCTTTTTGCCTGGAGTAAAAATCCTATAAAAAAATATTAATCCAAAAGGTCACTTCTCTTCTAATAGACTTAATGTGGTTACCACAGTCTCATGATGGCTGCAGCTTGAAGGTTACTCTCAAGTAAAAGCAGATTTTCCGAGGCGTCGCAGCCCAGCAGCTCTTGAAGGGCACCATTCCGGCAAGCCACGTATCTTGTGTTCTATAACCTATAACCTTCCCTAAATTGCCAGCCAACACAAGGCCAAGTCAGCCGCTCAGCACCAATACAATTACCTTTTCATCTGCAGGAGGAAGTACTGTTGTCTCGCTCCAATGAATGTTAATTCTCTACCAAGCTCTTGGAATAATTATTTGTATCTCAATACCCAGTTACCAAGGATCATTTCACCTCAGGATCAACTGCCTGAGATGTAACAAAGTGACAGCTCTACTCTAACACCACACATGAACAAAGGGAGCCGAGATGATGAGCTGACATTATCCCCAAAGAAAATACATTGAAAGCCTAGACCTTGTTGTCACGAGCATCCGTTCTCTCTCTGTTTGTGGCAGTATTTATGGCAAGACAAGGCTGTCAGATCTTGCTGGCTGCTTGGATCTGTCTGGCTGTTTTTTGGCCTGTAAAACTGCTGAGGTTGAGCTAGAGATTGCAGCTCTTGATATATTACTTCTGCAGTACCGTTTGTTAATTTAATTGCCCAATTACTATGCATTTTGTAGTTTAAAGGCAACTGATCCATACAGAATACAGACAGAGTATACCGATGACGCTACTTCTAAAGTTCGTCATAGTAAATATGTAAGATCAAGGGAATCTGTCAGCTCCCACATGGCTATTAAAGTAGACATAGTAGGTGACTTAAACACAAGCACAGTCATACCTGTGCTTTATAATTTCATGCCCACAACGCTGCAAATTCTGCCTTTTATGCTTTATGTAAGTAACCTACCCAGAGAACTGGAGGTGTGGATTCCCAGCCTGAGCACCATCCATCACTGTATCTCCCCTCCCAGCTCTGCCCTGCACCCCTGGCGCTGAATGCTGCCGGTAATGTCAGCTTATGTTCAGCACAAGAGGAGTAGGGCAGGGCTGGGCGGAGAGACGCAATGATAGATGGTGTTTGGACTGGGAATCCATGTCCCCTATGGTCCAGGCACCTGATTTACATAAAGAATAAGGCTAGGGATACATGACAACTTTGGCCACAGCTCCCATATCTTTTTGCAACTAGAACCACAATGACAGCAGCTTGAAGGTCACAATATGACTACATTCAGTAACACTGGTAAAGGAGTCGAAGGGTAATGAGGCAATCTGTGGTCACACACAGGGTGTTGCAGGCAAGGTCGCTGTGTAGCCGTAGCCTAAAGGACAGAATTTGCAGCATTGTTACATTTTTCGGAAAAACCTTCCTCTGTACTACTGAGGTGAAAGAGCCCCAAAAGAGTTTCATTCACTTCTGTGGGACTATTGGAGACCCCAGCCCCACAAGTCCCACAGAAGTGAATAAAACAGTGGCCAAATATGTGCACCACCACTCTCTAGGCCATGAAAATCAGAATCAGTTGATTGGTGGGAGTGACCATTGTCCTGGCCAATCAAAATACAGCTTCCATTTTGTAATCCCACCACTTACACCATTTATAATACTTGTCGTTTGACCTCTAAGTTTGGCCCATTCTGTCTTGACCATTCTTCTGCCTTATCCCTGGCATGTTGTGACTGTTGTTTTTTTGTTAACTCTTTGCCATCACCTTGTAATGCCTTGGTCTGATTATCCTGTTGTCTGACTATTGGCTGTCCCGATGATATGTGCAACCAAACTGCAACCAATTGCTCTGCATTGACTTAGATCCTCTAGAACAAGTTATCCAGGATAGGTGACTAGGGTCAGAACCAGTTTTTAACAAAGGTCTAAGGTGCATTGTATTGGTGGAAAGTATGGTCTGTTCGGTTTTCCCAAGTTATGAAAATTTACTTTCAGCAAATGTTAATGAATACTGGCAATTTCAAAGACATTACAAATAATCCAATGAATTTCTTCAGACAGATTAAATAGAACCTCCAAGATCACACAGAAATCTTTAAAAATTAAATTATTTAAAAGACTGCTTCAAAAGGTTCATCTAAATAACCAAGATTTAGTTTAGTATCAGTCACACTGAATATTTGCTGTAGTAAGATTCCCGGGGGATGTCTTCCACTTGACCTTATACAGAATAATTTTGCAATCTCATGACTTGAGCTGGAAGCCTGTACCACTATTAAAACCTCATCCTGTCCTGCAAAAGCCTGGAATTTCCTTTGCTTGACCTAAACCACCTACGTCGACCACTAATAAGATTGGGTCTAGAACCAAGTAGAGGGTGGAATGAGAGGTCTAAAGCAATGCTAGCTTCAGATAATACAATACTAAGTGACTGACAAGAGAGAACATATCTGTTTATGATCATTATTGGAATTTCTAGTATGACAAATCATGGACGTGAAATAAAGCAACTCACACCATGAGAGCAGAGCGAAATATTAATTCACCAGATGTTCTGATAAACAATGGGTTAGTGCTGATCCAGCAACATCTGTTCAAGAAAGAGACCCCAGACAGTTCGGCCCACCAGGGGACAGCGGCACACCTGCTTTGCTAGTGGAACCTTGCTGGTAATTTTCATTTCCCCTTTTTAAATTAATGCACATTAAACTCTGAGCTGGGAATAGATACATTACAGCGCTGCTCAATCCATAGTTTTTCAGAATAAAGAGCACAGGGAAACCTGTCTCCTCCACTTCCACTATATTGCTGACTGCTTTAGAGCATTTCCTCTAAGGGAAACTTCAGTCGGAGCTGTAACAGGGTCTGTAATGGCCCTTTATATTCACTAGTGCAGCTCTCATGGAAATTGTTAACCAGCTTTCCCAAGCTTCTGAATTGCAAATCTACCTAGATATAATAGTCATATAGTCCATGGCTATTTATTGCTCTATAACTAGGCAGATTTAGCATAAACTATGTTGTACTATTAGGACATTCCGGTCTGTATACCCCATAGGGAAACAGACATCATAGAGAGGGTCCTTGGAACAGCATCTCCTTCTATTAGCAAGAGTAGAGAGCAATTGCATAGCCAATTCTCATGGACATCTGCACCACTGTTTCCTATTGCAACTACTTGTAAGGCCTCATGGAAATAACTGAGTGTGTAAGCCGAGGCTGTTCTGATGGGGGGGGGGGGTGTCTGATGCTCCATTACGGTATGATGATTATAAAGCAGATCCTATCCTGCTCCATGACATTGGAATGGAACCCCCCCCCCAATGAAGTCAATGGTTAATGGAAGCCTCTCGGATGACACTCAGATGTCATCCAAATGCATTCTGCTATGAAATGGCCCTCTTTCCTTGTTCTGTACAATTGGTCGTGTACGTGTAGCCTAAATCTTAATGCCAGGACAATTAGCAGGAAGTTGGCAGGGCGGCTTGTTCTGGATGCTAAGGAGTATCAACAATTCCTTATTTCTTGGAGAGGGTATTTAGATACTGGACCAGGGAAGCAAACTGAATCTTTGTCTCTGGTACAGTTCTTCTTGAAGCAAACCTATCATTTGATTTCTGCTTCACTTAGACCAGGATATGATAGAGGGAGAGAAGCTAAGCCCTGTCACATATAGGTTTATAAGATTTGGAGCAGGATTTTAGTTTCAAGTAGATTACATACTGACAGGACTCCTAGGAGAGACAGCGAGAGTCCTGATTATCCTGCCCACACACCGTGATTGACAGCCTTCTGTTTATACACACTGACACATGGACAGATGTCAATCACTGTATTTGGGCGGAGTATTCAGGACTCTCTCTCTCTCTGTCTCTCTCAGGAGCAGTGTCGGACTGGGATGTCTAGGGCCCACCAGTGGAATTGTTTCTAGGGGCCCACCATCAGAACCCCTGCAGATCAGCGGTACCGAGACAGGGCGGCTAAAGGTAATAACATGTTGGGAGCCATGCTGCTCAACCACTATACAATGTGCACCACTGCACTACCTAAACCTACTGCTACACCTTGTATGGCAAGTAAGCAGCGTTGCTCCAAGAATTGTTACCTTTACCTGTAGCCGCACTGTCCTGGAAAAGCTGATCTGCAGAGGTCCTGGCTGTTGTATCATCGCAGATGTAATATTGATGGCCTAGCCTAAGGACAGGCCATCAATATTAGAAAGATGGATAAATCCTTTAAAGAGGTTGTCCAGGCATTGGAGCAACCAATGTAGCTGGCGGGAGGTGTAAAGTAAAAAATAAGTAAATTAAAAAGCATACTCACCTGTCCCCGGAGCTCCGTTGTCCGCTGTCAGTGTCCATTCAGTCTTGTGCCGGCGACTCCTTGCTGGGAGTCCTGCACCTCATGTGATCGCGAAGACCAATTAGGTACAGGATTTCCAGAAATGAGGCGCCGCCATGAGACCGAACAGACACAGGCAGGGGACAATCGGGGTGCTGGGGACAGGTGAGTATGCTTTTTTTTTTAAATTTTCTTATTTTTACACCTCCCTGGTGACCGACACAGTGGTCGCTCCAGTTTATGGACAACCTATTTTAAGGGGTTGTCTGGGCCAAATATTTCTATGGTGACTTCACTGGTCCCCCCACATAGTGGCCTCTTCACTGGTCCTCCATACTGTATGGGGAACAGTGATGTGGTCATTATATTGTGTGGGAGCAGTGATGGGGGCTGACATCCTGTGGGGGGGACATTAAACTGTGTGGGGCATATTAAAGGGGTTGTCCAGGGTTAATCTTTTTTATGGCCTATGCTCAGGATAGGCCATAAATACCTGATCAGTATGGGGCTGACACACGGCCCTATCAGCTGTTCAGAGCCACTTCCGGAGCCCGTTCTGTACACAACACAGGGCTGGAAGCAGAAAGCTCCATCTGCTGTATAGCAGCCCGGTGCCTTCACTGCAGCTCAGCTCTGACTGACTTACTGACTTCAATAAGTGCTGAGATGCAGTGAAGGTGCCCGGCTAATATACAGCGGACAGAGCTTTCTGCTTCTGGCCCTGTATTGTGTACAGGACGGGCATCAGAAGTGGCTCCATACAGCTGATCAGTCCGTGGTCATCCCCCTACAGATCAGGTATCTATGGCCTATCCTGAGGATAAACCATAACAAATTATGCCTGGACAACCCCCCTAATGCGCCACACTTTAAAGAGGTTGTCCAGTATAATTTTTTTCTTTTTTAATAATTAGTCCGGGGAAGGTGAATCCCCCCTACCCCCCCCCCAAAAAAAAACAAAAAAAAACACACTAAACATATTCACCTGTCTCCGGAGCTCCGGTGTCCTCCCAGCACGGTCCGGTCTTGCAGCTCCGCTGTCTTCTTTTTGCCGGAAGTCCTCACTGGCTGTGACGTCCCAGGTCCCTTCCCTTAGGCCGCTGATTGGCCTCAGGGGTCACGTGACGTCACAGGTAGTCATGTGCAGGGGGATCTTTAGCTGGAAGAAAACAACAGAACTGCAGGACCAAACTGCGCTGGGAGACACTGGGGAAAGGAGAGAAAGTTTTTTGTTTTTTTTTTTGTTTTGTTTTTTTCACCTGCCCCGGCGTAATTTAAAAAAAAATGAAGGAGCCACTGTATGGAGTATAAGCTTCACAGTGGCCCCCACCCAGTATTATATACTCCCCACAGTAGCCCCCACCCAGTATTATAAGCTCCACAGTGGCCCCCACCCAGTATTATATACTCCCCACAGTGGCCCCCACCCAGTATTATATACTCCCCACAGTGGCCCCCACCCAGTATTATATACTCCCCACAGTGGCCCCCACCCAGTATTATATACTCCCCACAGTGGCCCCCACACAGTATTATAAGCTCTACAGTGGCCCCCACCCAGTATTATATGCTCTCTACAGTGGCCCCCCACACAGTATTATATGCTCTCTACAGGGGCCCCCATCCAGTATTATATGCGCCCAATAGCCCCCCTCCGCTTCGGTGCTATTATTATACTTTGGGGTCTCAGGGAACCAGGCTTTCCCCGACCGCTACCATAATGGTCCGGGGCCCGGCCATCTCCCATACCCCGCTGAGCCCAGTCGCGGTCGCACCCCCTGTGACCGCGATCGTTACGCCTCTGGTCAGGGGCCCGATCGGGATGGTCAGGATCCCGATCGGGCCCCCATGACATGAGGACTAATAGTCGGGGCTCGGGGATCCACCGGTGGATTCACCGGTTCCCCGGTGGGCCAGTCCGACCCTGCTCAGGAGTCCTGTTTTTTTTATTCCTGCTTCAAATCATATAAACTTATATATCACATAGCTCAGCTTCTCTCCCTCCATCATATCCTTTGCTCACATAGGGCAACATAAGTCACCTTATAGGTTTGCCTTGAGTTTAAGACCTTTGGCCCCACATTTGCAATGTATGTATGTTGTTGTGGTGCAAGAAGGGGTTAAGTAAATAGATGGACATGTTTCTTCCTCTTTAGTAAGGATCAGTTCCAGCTGAACAGATGTTGTTAGAAAACTACCAGTGATAGATATTGTTAGAGGTGTACAATGTGATTAGTCATGAAGTCCTTGTCAGGGGCAGACGCCATTACGCCTCTCTTGTATCACCAACATTTTCTGTTTTGTTTTCCTTGTTTCTCTTACTAAATTGCTGTGACACAGTTTTCTCATGTTAGATGTCTCACAGCGTCAGACTCTGGCTAATTCTTGTGAGAACAAGGTCTTGTTTATTTAACAGCTGAATTTTGTTAGCAGAAATATGTTTTGAGAACTGTCCTCGGTCTTAACACTGAGGCAGAAATGGATTATCCATAAAATACAGCACTACAGTGGGGGTCACCATATTCACAGATGCAGCTGCCAGGTAGCCAAGCAGGTATTCAATCTGTACAATAAGAATAATATTAGAAGAAGGTTATACATTCGCAGATAACTCTAAGAGAATATTCACACACCTCAGATTCGCTGCATAAATTTCTTCAACTGCAAATCATCTCCATTAATTTGCAAGAAGTTGTTTAGATGCCAAACACATGGATTTCCGGAAGCTGTTTTTTAGGAACAGTGGTGCGTTTCTGAAATATAGGATGCATTTCTCAAGGGCAACGTCTACATGGAGTTTATATTTTCTCCTCATGTTATATGAAGGATTCCTAGAGTCACTCCGGCTTCCTTCCACACTCCAGAAACATGCTGAGAGGTTTTGTATAAAATTGCCGCTACTGTATGTGTGTGAGTCTAGAAATTTTAGATAGTGAGCCCTAACCCCCAACGCCGTGGTATATGTTGGCAATAAGCAGGAAAATGCTAAAGTGAATAATAAGACTGCGTAAATGTGTCCTATATTATAAAAATAGTGCCCAAAAGTTGGAATTGGGGCAGAGGTTTTTTTTTTTTTTTTTTATAAATAGTTATTTTTTTATTGAAGTTTTCAAATACAAAACTAAAAACAGTAAGCAAAACCAATCCCAATATGAATGCTGAGGCCCAATGCAGGCCCAATGGAGGCCCAACCCAGGGAGAGCATCGGATGCCACAAGGAGGCCCAGAAGAGGGAAGGTGAGTGTAACGGTTTATTATTTTTTACACCTCCCCTGGGCCTCCACCTATTATACTCTGGAGTCTGAACAGATGTAATAACTTCACTTTCAGTTTGCAGGTCACGAACCCCAAAAGTTTCATGTTCAGGCGGCCACAAAACTTTCGGAAAATTCAGGTGGAATCAGGTTCTATCTCTACAAATAATTGAAGAAACTGGCACTTTAGTTTAATAAAGTATATTACAAAGTTTAGTTATGCCTTAAAATTCTACAACTACGCCACATATTTATTGCATTTTTACTGCTCCGCACATACAGCGTAGCTGCAGTATCCATGTGATCTTATGCTAGCTGAGATATCCAGTAAAAGCATAAAACACAGGCAGTGACAACCACGTTGTAGATATTTGGGCATAGAGCAGAAGTTGTCAAAACCACTCCCTCTTTTTAAACATCAGTAAGACAGATACTGATTTAACATCACCCCTACCCCCGCACACTCGCTGCACTATGCAGCCTAAGGCAGATTATACCAGCAATGTCCTCCTAGTTTCTGTGTCACCATCATAAGTATAATGAGAGACATATGAGTGATACAGCAGTGCCCACGTGACTGTCGACAATACTTATTAAAAATGTCAGGAGTTTCTAATTAAATATCGGCTACAAAGCTGCCAAGTTCTGCTTGGGTTTGAGCCCATGACCTCTCATTTTTAGTCTAAGGAATGTGAGTGGAGGCTATATCTGTCAATATTTTATTTGTTAGCCTGTATCATCCTGTTTTTTATCTTTTGCTTTTGGAGCTTCTTTTTAGCTTGCTGTAGCACTGAATGTTACCTGTACATTTAGAGATATCTACAGTTTGTGCAGCCTCTTTGGACTTGATGGATTTACGACTATTTCCAGGGACATAGCTACAGATGGGATATACTGTACCAATTACACTTGCTTCCTGGTGCCTAAGGGGGCACAAAGCTCCACTGCTACATAAGCATGTAGCTAACATACCCATGTTATAAACGGAACATGATACCTGCTGGGCCTGTTGGATTTGGCATTAGTAGCTTGTTACACTATGTCTCATATTCTCACCATTCATTGTATCCTAATCTTGTGCCAAATGTGCGCCACAACCACCGTTCCGCACCACATTGTGCGAAGGAGGCAGAGAAGGAGGCAGAGAAGGGCAGGGGAACACGGCCTGATATATTCATTATAATACAAGTCAGTTTTCTGGCTTGAGTTATAATGGAAATCTACACCAGTTCCTAACTGGAATAGGTTTCCATCCTGTTGATGGCCCTCGGGGGTGATTTATGAAGAGGTCGGACAATATTCCAGTCTTAATAAATGTACCCCAATGTCTTAAGAAGATCTGCACCATAGGATGTGGAGGAGTGGGACTATCAGGCTCAACAGATTTATCATCATTTGCACCAGATTTGTCTGTCATAATCGATGCCAAAATTTGTGGCAGCAAGAAACTGATGTAGATTGCTTTTTGGCACAAGGATGTCATTTATGATGACATGCATTAGGCACAAACTCTGGCGGGGAAAGGATTAACAGGACCCGCATGCAAAATGGTGATATTGACAAATCAAATCCTTAGGCCTCATGTACACAAATGTTGGAAAAAAAAAAATGGACGTTAGAAGTGGCTGCAACGTCACAGCCATTTTGTACCCATGGGACATCCATTTTCACAGATCCCTTTTAGATTTGAGTCTATTGATGTATCTGCGAAAACAGACAAAGATAGCATGTTCTATAATTTGATGGCCCGACTGGTATGAAAATGGACATGTGAAAAACCACACTTTTTCACAGTTGTGTGAATAAGGCCTAAGTGTTTCTAGCGCTGGAAAATATAAAGCTGGTCCTTCATCAATGGATGGTTACTAAGATCTATGTCTTCTTAGTTAACATAGATGGAGATCAAATACAAGACAAAATTATAGCATCTTGTAAATGGTATATCCTGAAGATGATGTTAACTGGAAGATGATGACAAAATCGTCTTCCAGTAAACATTCTTCCTTGAAGCCTCAAACAGGTCAGATTTTAGCTGTCCAATTGAATTTTATGGTTCCTGTTACTTAATATCTCTATTCTTTCTTCCTGCATGAATGTCTGCCGTCATTTACACACATTTCCTGATCAGCAGGTGATTCATGGATTTCTGTCCATTCTGGTTTATAGGCACATGCATTGTATAAGCAAAAATGCCCTTTCTTGGGAAGCCATACATTGTATATACATGAAAGAATCAATTGTATTTTCCTTACTAAACATGGCAGTGTTCCTATTTTTTATCATATTTTATCACTAGGTCTTGTCTGTCTGTGCATGGTAATGACCCGATACATATGATATAAATGATTTATGACTGCCCTAGAAATAGAGCGTTTTATTCAAGACTGATTCATGCATTGCTAATGGTAATTCCCTTTTTAGCCAGAGGTTTATGTCCCCCTGCCTCTGATCACCTTAATATATGTCCAGCTTTTAATATAGTCAATTTCTATATGGTACTGTAAAGGTATATCCTTAACTGCAGAGAGCTTCACACTACACCAAGTAACAACCACCATTTATCCAAGAAGAACCAACCAAACCAAGGTAAAACACCACTAGAATGCATCAAGCATTTTATACCCAGAAATAGTTGCCCATCATCTTGGCATATTGATACCCATTGTTCCAAACCTGATTTTTAATGTGTCCACCTCCAACTATGACAGCAAAGTAAACCGAACAAACAGTTGTACAAAACCATCTATAAAGATTCCGCCATGTAATATTCTATTAAGCAAGACAGACCTGCCCTCTTCTATCCTCCTCTGGCTGTTAACTCTCTACCTCCGTAGGCGTCTGTAGTCATATAGCATCATGCTCAAAAGAGTGGTATTACTTTAACAAACAACCTAATACTTAAGAAGAGCCTGTCACCAGAACCCAGCATTTCAAGCCACATAGATAGCTTAGAGTTAGGCTCCCCCCGAATCAAACAGTGTTTTCCCCTTGTGAATCGATGCCTCCTTTGTTTTTTGTCAAAATACAAATAAGCCCTCGTTGCTCCAAAGAGGTAAGTGGAAACACCCTCATTGCTAATTTGTGCTGCGGGTGGATCTATTGCGGACATCCCACAGTGAACATGACCTGTGTGTCCTGGCCTTAAAAGGGTTGTCTAGTATTTTAAGATTTTTGATACATACTGATGACCTATCCGACACCCAAACCGATCAGCTGCCAAATCAAAATCCATATACTAAGTACACACGTGGACAAAATTGTTGGTTCCCCTCGTTTAATGAAAGAAAAACCCACAATGGTCACAGAAATAACTTGAATCTGACAAAAGTAATAATATATAAAAATTCTATGAAAATGAACAAATGAAAGTCAGACATTGCTTTTCAACCATGCTTCAACAGAATTTTTTAAAAAAGAAAACTCATGAAACAGGCCTGGACAGAAATGATGGTTCCCTTAACTTAATATTTTGTTGCACAACCTTTTGAGGCAATCACTGCAATCAAACGATTCCTGTAACTGTCAATGAGACTTCTGCACCTCTCAACAGGTATTTTGGCCACTCCTCATGAGCAAACTGCTCCAGTTGTCTCGGTGTTTGAAGGGTGCCTTTTCCAGACGGCATGTTTCAGCTCCTTCCAAAGATGCTCAATAGGATTTAGGCCAGGGCTCATAGAAGGCCACTTCAGAATAGTCCAATGTTTTCCTCTTAGCCATTCTTGGGTGTTTTTAGCTGTGTGTTTTGGGTCATTATCCTGTTGCAAGACCCATGACCTGCAACTGAGACCAAGCTTTCTGACACTGGGCAGCACATTTCTCTCTAGAATCCCTTGATAGTCTTGAGATGTCATTGTACCCTGCACAGATTCAAGACACCCTGTGCCAGATGCAGCAAAGCAACCCCAGAACATAACAGAGCCTCCTCCATGTTTCACAGTAGGGACAGTGTTCTTTTCAAGATATACTTCATTTTTCCATCTGTGAACATAGAGCTGATGTGCCTTGCCAAAAATTTTGATTTTTGTCTCATCTGTCCATAGGACATTCTCTCAGAAGCTTTGTGGCTTGTCAATATGTAGTTTGGCAAATTCCAGTCTGGTCAGATTCAAGGTATTTCTGTGACCATTGTGGGTTTTTCTTTCATTAAACGAGGGGTACCAACAATTTTGTCCACGTGTGTATATGGCTAAAAGCAGCCCTGCTCCTATTGAAATGAATAGGAGCAGGGCTGCAGTTCCACACAACACTGCTACACTGCACAGACCAGAAGCTCCATACAGTGGATACATTTTCAGATCCTGGATAACCCCTTTAATCCATATGCAAGTAAGCTCTTCAGTGCACCTGCACAGGGCCAAAACTCCCAGAGCACCTTTTTCGCTTGTTGTCACCACCCACTGCCCCCTAACATAAAGATCGACAGGTTCTGCCTTGAGATGAAGACCAGAGTGCTATGAAGGAGCCTGGTCATTGGGTATACGACTCATGTTATACAGTATATGTCACTCTAGGTGCCATCTCCAACTCTTATAGTGTATATCTGACTCCTGCTTTTCTTTTTCATTAGAATTACATTTGTGCTGATATCTCGGGTTCTGCCAGATGCGCGCTCCTCTGCAGGCCTCTAATGGGAATAATTAGCCGTATTTTGCCTCGGTTTTGATTCTGGTCAGTTTCATAGAGACAGTTTACATCTGCTGCAGCTGACAGTGATGTACGTCATAGTAAAAACTTTACATACGCGAGCAGCAGAGACTGTCATGAGTTTGTTCATAGCTGACACATGGACACAAATGTTTCAGATCCTGACACAGACCTCATCCCAAAGAAATAAAAAAAAAAAACTTATCCCATAAATTTTTTATATAAACTAATATAATGGCAGCAAAATGTAATGGAACGTGCATGTCAGTGAGATGAATTGAGGTCATACTGACCAGGAGATACTGCGCAGCGATAAGATTGATGTGCAGATAGATTACTGAACATCAGAACACTTAGCATACCGATGTGGGATGATAATAGGTTTTCTATCAGATAAGACACTGACAGAGCTCTGAATAATTTGTGGGAATATGAAGAATATGAATCACAACTCAAGTATGTTTGGGACAAAGCTCAACTTTATCAGATTGATGGACATGCCTTGATGTAGAAGCTGAAAGCTCTCACAACAAAGGATCCTGCAGCCACAGCTCACAGTCTTTTGATCCCAGGGTTGAATATGAGTAAAGATATTGCCCAACAGTACTTAAAGTAGAATTTCCCTCATAGATGGTTATGGCATATTGCTAAGATATACCGTAACATTTTGATTGATGGAAGAACAGCCATCTGGTGATAGAAGGCACCGAGGCATCAGACCTTGACCCCTAGCTAGGACTGTGGCCCCTTCATCCTAAGGATCTTGTGTTGCGAGTAGCTAGACCTCCAGTTCCAGTGATCAGTAAGTGATCCTATTCAATATTTCAAAGTGGAGGTCTTTAATGGTACCCACCCCGGGGAGGGTCTTAGTTACTCTCACTAGGTATGGGGCCTCTAAACCGCCATCAATTCATTATCTAGCTGGTATTTAGGATTCAAAACCTGCCTATATCCAAACTATACTTGCCAACACTCCTGGAACGAAAAAGGGGTGACCTCTCGTAGTCCTGGAAGATCTATCTAAACTGCCTCTGCTGGGATTTCTCATGTTGTTTGCCCGACAGCTATTCCTTCCAACTACCTCATTCTCTTGTGTGTCAAGCATGCATGTCTTCTCAATGATGAGAGGAGAATAGACTCATGCCAGACACTTCTGCAGGCAGCTTATTTACCTGAGGAACAAAGAATTGGGCATGATAAAATTGAGCATGCCAAAAGAATGTCTATGAGAAGTTAAGGCTATACAGTATGCTAGTCATGATCTACTGATGCGCAGACTGTGTCAATACGTACAATACGTACAGGTAGGCATAGCTTATCCAGCGATACAGCAGAAAGTAACCAGCTCTCCTTTTTACAATGGTAGCTTTTAATAACACAGCAGCATAGTTTTAATGGCACATCTTCAATAATATGTACTGTAATATTTTTTGGCATATAACCCAAGGTAATGTAATGTATTAGGATACAGATATTGCATCCCTTAAGCAAAACCCAAAAAAGAACACGATGATCTTATACTAATAGGTATTTTTGGAAAGAATTACATAGAGCAGAGAACGCCCCAGAGCAAAATAAAAATATGTTTCCCTTTCTTTGCTGGTTCATGCCTCAACACCCTATCATCCCGGGATACAAGTGCCTAGCACTTGTTATTATCCCCAACCCCCATCCCATTATTTGTAGGACAGATTGGGGGCATGACCCTATGGCCATTTCTCCTTTTTCTCCATACAGTGCAACTAAGACGATGATAGGTCTATCCGGATCTGGGCCCCCTCCTTCTCATGGGCCCCATAGCAACTGCTAGCTGTATGGTATGTATGCTCTTGTTTTGGATAAAAGAAGATTTGGCAAATTTCTTTCGAGAGTAGATTATACATAAATCTTATTCTAGAATAAAAAAATATTTAGGTTTCAATAGCAATTGTCCTAGATCATCACTGACTGAGATAGATGTTTATTGATATTCTGTACATATAGCTCTAAATTTATATATATATATATATATATATATATATATATATATATATATATATAATGTGTGGGGGTATATATATATATAGTTGTCAGCTTCCTTGGCAAATGGTGTATTCCTCCTTAGTTGAATCCATTCTAGGTGTTAACCACTGGCTGTTTTCTCCTTCATGTCTTGTTATATTCATGCATTTGAGGTCGACAGGGTCAGGACACTGTAAGCAATGAGGCAAGCCAAGGAATGGCATCAGTCTCCTGCTGTATGCGTGGCAGATGAGCTCACACCATGTCCACTGAATTGTTTGCTTCTTCATATCTCCTCAATCAATGCGCACAGCAGTGAGCAGATTATTTTTATCTTGCATGTAAATACATAGCCAGGCTTGGCAAATTCTATCTCCGGCATGGAAAGCAAATGGATATGCAGAATGCTACAATTCATAATAATATGTAGATCTGTGTCCCAGCAGCTTGCGATCTATTAGTTTCTAAGAGATGACATGTCACAACTAATCTGTCTGTGCAATATGGAGCTTGACTTGTTCCATGCATAAAGAGCCATAATCGCATTGACTCCTCAATGAAATTATGAAGCTTTTTACAGCTGCCACTGCCTTGTTACAATGTAACCTATTTACAGGAAATGATTTTTTTTTCTCCTTAGGATGCTGCTGGAGAGGATTGTGCAAGGTAACAATGAGGAGACAATCAGGCATAATGGTGAGCAGACATCACTAGTAAATACATTTATGGCTCAGTTATATGCGCACTAGAATTTAGGTGAACAGGAATAGAAGGAACATCTGTCCATTGTAATCCATGTCAGGTTATAATATATTATCTTATTCAGTGTAATGATGTCTATTAGTTTTTACTGCCCGGTACAGTCATATTCGGGAAGGTTTAAATAGATAGAAATTAGTCTAAGGGGTTTACATATCTCTGAATAAGCCTATGGGGAGGAGCTTGTACACCTTCACAGTGTAGGGTTTAACCAATAAAATTGATTGTTGCATCATCTTAAACATAAATTAATTAATGTTGAATTATTCTGACTATACAATATCTTGGATACAGATATGAGGTCCCCTATAACTTTAGTGAGTCCAGTAGGATGAATATTGTGGCTAATTCCATGGTATCTGAGAGCTGCTCTCTAGTTGTATTTGTGTTGCCTACTACCTAAAAGGGTTGTCCAGCCTCAAACAGTTATCCCCTATCTTAGGGGTAACTTTCTGAACGGTGAGTATCCCGCTGCCGAGATCCCTGCAGATCTCCGGAACTGTAGTGTTGTGACCCAGTTTTGAATGGTACAACTGGTCTAATAGCGCATGCGACTTCATTCATTCTCTAGTACAGCGGTTCCCAACCTTTATTTCTACATGGCCTGGCAGGGGGAGGGGCATGGAACGGGGGCGGGGCTTTTGACATATGGGGCGGGGTTATACAAGAAACAGTGCTGTAGACCGGGGCATGCTGGCGGGACCTCAGTGTACAGCGCTGTAGACCAGGTCCCCGCGATTAGCTATAAAAGGAGCCATAACACTTTGGCCAAATCGCCAACCCGCCCCACATAATGTGCTGGGAGTCGCGTTTACCGAGGCCAGCCCGCCGCCCTGTGGACAGGAAAAAAAGAACCCCAACAGCCCGGTCCCGGTCCGTGGACCGGTGGTTGGGGACCCCTGTTCTAGTAGTCCCCCATTTAAATAGGGACTACTAGAGATAGCTGAGTGCTTGCACCTTTAGTTAGGTTGTCAAAATTACTTGGACAACCTATATAACTAAAGGTCCATTTACATGGGCTAACAGGTATGGCATTGATCGGGAATGGACATTTCCAGTTTGGATTTGTTGGCAGTGCATGCCTGTTTCCAGGGCAATGTGCTCTGGGCCATTTTTTTTGGTGAGCCCAGAGCAAAGGTTTCATAAATGGACCCCTCCCCTCTGGTGTCAAATTGTGTTGCCTAGGGCTCACTAGTAAAATTCATTCTTTCAGTCCACTATACAGCTACATGCAAATATTATCTGACACTCATGCGCAAATTCCTAGAATAAATTCATTATTCAGCAGTACCTTGCTGCCTAGCCCTTGCTTCTCATTGTTTCTCTCCTGGGGTCCCGTCAGTAGTCTACTGCTTGGCTCTTGCCTTGAACTAGGACCCTCTTATCTCTGTGAGCTTGAGATATGTGCTCACACAGAAGCAGGCCAAAGGCAGGAGAAAGATGCTATAAGATGATCGGTGACTGGGACCCCAGCACTGTGATTGAGAAGATGGGGCCCAGGGAGGAAGGATATCGTTGGCTTGATTCTGCACTTAGCTGTCATCTCAGCCGTCCAGTGTGTCTACAGTATATAAAAATACCTCGGTAGTTTCTTAAATAATATTATACAGATTCGTAGCCTGGTTGAGATGCTATATGATGCCCACTGGTGGATTAACCCATTCACCTGTGGGGCAGTCCGAGTGTAGACCCGATCACCACTTAGACTTATCTCCCAAGTTCGAGTGGAATCAAAAATAAAGAAATGTGGCGTTGTGATCCAACATAAAATAGTGGCCTTCAATATAAAACACACAGTAATGATACCTTCTTAGTTCTAAAGTAGAGTTGGGCTTATGGGAGCCTTTCCTTTCTCAATCTCAGATCAGACATGACTGATGCTTTATTGCCACAGGATATAGGATACTGTCTAGGGTGACGGGGAGCTGCTTATTGTCTTCTTCCTATTAAAATACACATGCACACACAGCTGAGCCAAGCTTGTATGTTTATGCTAAAGTTGAAAGAAATAGCATTGGATGTCAGCTAAAAGTGGCAAAAAATGTTCTGACAATTGAATTGACTGCCATGATGGCTGTCACCCGGTCTTCCCAGATACAAATACATAGTATGCGGAATACTAAAATTTGTAATAACTGTATAAAAGACGGCTAGTTTTAGGAGGAGGATAAGGCATCTTGTTATTATGGAACAAAAGCTAAAATTGCTTTGTGCTACAAATGGGCCTCTACACCAGGGCAGAGAGCTGCGGCGGCCTTCTGAACTGCTCTTATGCCACAAACAAGCTGTAATGACTCCACAATACGAGCAATGTATCACAATATTCTGTAGAGACATCTTACACATGAATATATATGCAAATTCAGCAGCCTGCTCAACCCTGAATTCAGGGCGAGGTGTGTAATAACGCAGCTCTCTTGCCGGAGATCTCTTTCTGGCGCTCCAATCCGATTTTCAAGGCAGCTGTTATGTACATGAAACAAACACTGAGGCGGCCAGAAATGATTGAAAATCAGTCATGCATGAGGCACCAACAATAGAACCCAACAAGTAGCGACGAAGATTTTCTGTCCATTATTAGAATAAAATACATGTAATTCCAAAACACCCTTTCACCTGAGAGCAAAGAGTGAGAGGAATCTGAAACATGTCTGTGCCCATCGCTGGCTGCATGAGAACAGATGGAATCTCAGCACGGCTGTGAAAATACAGTTTATGACTTCCAGCTAAACCTGGTGTCACAATCCACCGGCCAAATGCCCCCACCACTAATGATACAATTATAGACAATTACAGGGTGTCGTAATCCCAAACTACATCGGAATTCTAGGATTCACCTATGGTGGGCACTATGCCCTGAAGGCAGTCACAGGTGTGACTTACATCCCAGGGTGGAGCATGAATGTAATATACAGATCAGGAATGTGAGGACACAAGGTACCCTGGGGAAAGGCCATCAAGTAACAAGTGTATTTATCTAAGTATCACATCTACAAATGAATAAAGCTACACAAGCCCCATGGCAGGTGCGTCTATTCATCTCAGGTTCAGTGCTGCACCCTTGAATAATACTGCAGGTTTTAATATTGCAAAGTTGAAAGGTCCAATAAGTTTAGACTAATAAAATGTGCGTTGATCTATGAGGGAAAAAAAAATCTATAAAACAATGTTTCTATTTCCATTATATACTGTATATATTTTCGGGGGGTTAAGAGGGGGCAAAAATATGTCTTGGATGGTGCAGTGTGTTAATAGCCAAAACTGTGAATTTGTATATAAGTTTTTTAGTTTTTTGTTGCACTAGGCCTGTTGTGACTTTAAGTGACTTATACCAATGTGGCTGGGGTAAGATAGATGGTACAACCCTTGATCTTAGATCATTCTAGTGAGAGGAAGGAGATAGTAGGTCTTCTTCATTCTAAGGAGGAGACAGTAAGTCTGACTTACTCCCAGCTTGGGAGTGGAGGTTTGAGATGGAGGGATACACAAGTTAGGGTCAGTATCGATATTGCAGTCTCTTCACTTTTATGGAAATTTTTAGATGAACCTCATGGCTGTAACTAGGACCTAGGACCTCAGGCTAGGCCTAGCAACTTTTAGGAACATCCTGTAGCTAGGGCAGTTGCAGGTAAATGTGTTTTTATGGAATAGAAAAGAGCACACTTTTTGAGGAAACTGCCAGAACTAGAGACCCTAAGGAAAACCATCTCCAAGACTCAGCTACAGCTCAGTAGTATCCAAGATTCTGCCTCTGTTTCTTTGGGAGATTGTTTTATCGCCTTGTTGAACGCTTCAGTAAAACTGAGAGTTACCATTTATCATTTAGCACCATTTATCTCAAATCCTGCATCAACATGAAGAGCACTCCAACCATTATCAGGCAGAAGACACACTATGGTGTGTGCCCTGGGGGGAACTACTACCACCAACATCCACACCGCAGGCCTCCTCTTCACAGTTACACCATCGACTGTGGCAAACTGGAGGTTTAGTGGAGCCAAGTAAAGCCACTGTGAGCCCAACCGTGACCGAATACTACTTAGATCATCCTTACATTCCTCCACTGGGATGCTGCAATGGGTCATGGCTGGAGGGCTGAGTATAAGTTGCAAGCAGGGGTTCAGGCTGAACTTTTGCACTGAGGCCTATGCCGTTGTATATCAGGATTGCTGAAAAGCACAATACGAATGTGCAGATTTACAAATGTTGCATATAGCAATGTTGTGCATCAGTCAGATCCAATATCCTAGTAATGGGACAAGAATCTGACAAGGAAGTAATACTGGCAATGTATTATTAATGCATAATAGCATGGTAATTGCAAAGAAAGGTTCATTTTATATGGACAGTAAATACATGACAAAGCAATAGAAGAAAACAACAGTATAGGGGGGGGGGGGGGGCATACACATTAGATGTACTTTAGATTAGAAACCAGTTGGTTTGGCCAATGTGCATGGGGCCTCCCAACTCTGACGGCAGATTCAGAGATCAGCACGGCTGATGCTTTTGTTCTCACAGAGATAGGCCATTACCACGGAAGTCTTGAAGAAATTCTCCACTCTCTCTTTTCAACATATGTATACTTAGCCAAGCCGAGTGTACATGTGTATGGGGATTAGGAAAAATAGCTGTTAGCTGATGTACATAGCCAGGGTAAGGCTATATTCACATCTGCGCCGGAGTCTCCGTAGAAGTGCCCGCCAAAAAAACCATGGAAAAGTCCTGAACAGAGGGCTTTCTCCTCTGCTGGTTTAGTTTTAAAAGGAGGGTCACCTGACGGACCCCATTATAGTCAGTAGGGTCCGCTGGACTCCGAGTGTTACCACTGTTTTAGCGGTCTGCCTCTTTGTTGTTCAGTTCCTCAACAGACGCTAGTAAGAACCTAACATAAGTCTTTCATATTAGATACAAACAGACTGAGAGGTGGGTCTTGGTTAAAGTGACGTGACTTCATATGTCTGATTTCCTATTACAAACAATGCAAGATAAGCATTAATGCAATAGAAGCGTTATAACTTTAAGAGGATGCATTGAGAAGAACACTAAACCTACAAGTAAATATTAACAGTACATAAGAAATAATTTTGTCCACACTGTTGTCAGTTGGCAGAATTTTCTAAATGTTTCTGAAAGAAACAGTCTTGTAGAAATCCCTCACAGAACACAGGGGTTAATCTTCCACTGATTTGCTCCATCTTTATCTGGAGGCTGACTAGGGGGCACGACATAGCCAAGGGGATGGGGCTTAGCTATCTTTCTGTCCTTTTGTAGACAGGGTACAGCAGGGAGGCTCCTATTCCAATCGTCTTATACCTAAACACAGGATAATAACTAGGAGGACATGGCTGAGCTCCTGGGATATATAGAGAAGATTATGTTATATATTTCTCAGTTTTAGTTGTAATATGAAACAATGTAGGATCAAAGAAAAGATAAAGATTAATGGAGGAAGAGCTGAATTAGATATTTAGTTACAATTTTTGTGCATTTTCTATGTTTAGTGCTCCTTTAGGATTGGCCTGTCATTTGACATCACATTTATTACTGAGAAACAGTGACGGAGAAAGGTCAAACCTGTTACTGAATAAGAGTCAGAGTGGAACTGGATAGAATTGGAAAAGTTATTGTCTCCGGATTAAAAAAAAAATAGTAATTATTTTTAATTATAGTATATAATTATTAATTTTGTATAATTAATTAGATGCAGAGCTTGTTACATATTCACTTTCATAGGAGTGCTGCAGCATCCCAGAGTGTCACTGTTGGTGGGAGATTGGTTGAGGGTTATCGCCACTACTACTCCCATCCACCGGTTCCCTCTATCTGGGTTGCAGCAGTACAATCACTGGATTTTTAATAAGTTAGAGAATCTTTACTGCTTGTGACTGGCCATGGCTGTCAACCATTTGTGAAGGAGTCAGAGTCAGAAAAATAGAGGAGTCTGTGTCTAAGCCTACCGACTCCAGTGCCCTGCTACATACTCAATCCCACAGACTTATTCAAAAGGCAGACAGGTCCTTTAGACTCATTCGCACATTGTTAAAACTTCTTGAAAACCAGCGTCACAAAAGGTTATAACTGTAAGAGATCTTATTGCTCCAAAGAGAGTATTTCATATGATAATAGTAAGCACTTAATGGAAATTTTAATCAACGCTTCTTGTTCGGTAAAGTGTGGTGCTGACTCACGCCTACTGTTCTAGTGATGCCCAAAGCAGCTGTATCTTATTGCTAACACTTGACCCAGCCCTAGAGAGGGCTAACATGGTTGTCAGTATCATTCATCTGAAAAGCAGTGATGCTCGGGCTCTGGGATCAATTATCATTGTGTCTGAATGATCCTCAGCAGTGAACTGTTCTGTGTTCCATCTGGGAGCAGGTACAGAGGGAACAAATCCTTCCTGGCTCTAAATATAGCAACCAGATCAGTTCCCTTAACAATTTGCTCCATTATAATGGGATGGCCATAACTATTGATACCATGCTTTTAAATTGATAGATTGAGTCTGGTATGAATATCACTTGGCAGCAAGTACCACAGTCTAGTGAAAGCAAAATATATTGTCCACAGGCTCCAAGTATTAAATGGAATTACGGAATTGGAAAAAAGAAAATATGCACCTGAAAACTAATGGAGATCTCAAGAGGAAGGCTGCAGGGTCATACAATGTGGGCGTACAATAATATTTGTGGGTGACACTTCAATAGACTTTTTGGTTTTGGGGGTTGGCTGGAACATAAAATGCTAGAGCACTGTTTACATATTAAAAGGAAATTTTCTGGATTTTTCTTAAAAGAGGCCAGATTAGGTGCACCCCCCGTACCTCCACAATCAGCAGAATGGGAAAGCAGAACCAATTCATCGCAGCCCTTATGTAGATCCATCCTGTGTCTGCTACAGTTAATCAATTTACCAGACCAAGTGCCTAAAGAAATTTCTGAAAAAACCCTTGGCAACATCTGCCATATATAGCTGCCACCATGGAGTTCACACAATCTGTTGTACCTGTACAGAGCTGTGATCAAAGAGGCTCAGTACACTTTAGATGCTGCATAATTTTATAAATAATTGGTATTCCTGTGTTTGTAACTACAAAACACAAACACAAAAACCATTGGAAGTTTTCATTTTTTCAGATTTTCCATTTGATCTGTTTTTAGTCATCCTTTGATCTTGGAACAGGTGTAATTTTATTTAAACGTTTTGTACCTATACTTTTTTCTTGTCTAGATGATGCCCATGATTTCTTGTATAGTCTTCTTATGTTGCATGAGCAAGAAGGCTCTACTACTGCACAGAGATGTAGTTAACTGTATAGCAAATAAAACTTCCTCTGATGACCAGTGCACTCAGTTAGTAGTTACCCAGGGAGGGAGTCAAGTGGTTCCTAGGAAAATACCACAACTTGTAAAAACACCAAACCTTGGAGTTAAAAGAAGGTAAGTAAACATTGGTTTTGTAAAGATACAATTGAGCCAAATGCCTGATGTATACATTAGGGCAAATTTATTAAGACTGGCATAACGTACACCAGTCTTACTAAATTGCCTGACTGGTGCAGGGGCCAAGAAATTTATGAAAAGTCTACGGCCTCTTCATAAATCTGTTGCACTTCCCAGCGCCAGAATGGAAATCTGCACCAGGTAGGAACTGATGTAGATATCCATTCTTACTTACGACAGAAAACTGTCATGAGTTATAATAAATCATTCGGGTCTGCCACAATATGGCGGGTGAGGCACTGATTAGGGCTTGAGGTCCATGTTTGACACAAGAAAGAACCTTGTACCAAATATGCGCCTCTTATCTTTGTATTCCAAAAAGAATACAAACAACCTGTAACAATCCTATATGTTTTATGTCTCTAAGGGGTATATATAAAATACATAAAAAAAAATATCTATCTATCTATCTATCTATCTATCTATCTATCTATCTATCTATAGATAGATAGATAGATATCTATATATAGATATATATCTCAAAAAAATTGCCCTTTTAGCACATGATATGCTTATTTGTGGTTAGTATCTGAACACACTAAATAGACCAAATAGGCTGAAACCACAAAAGACACACCAAGCTATATACACCATGCTACCAACCACAGGATATCCTGAAGAACTGACAATTGTGACATGAACATTTGCAAATTATTGCTAGTTATTTAAGTTGCAGCTCTGTGCTGTGATATATACTATTTTTTCCATGCCTCCATTTTCTTGTGTCACTTCTTCTCGAGGCATTTAAGGTCTACTTTCTTCATTACTATATTCATGGGTTACACTGACATGGAAAAGCAATTTGTAAAATACAGTTAAATCTCTGCATTCAACAGATTCAGTGAGCCTGACTGAGCTATAATATATAGGTCAACATGACTCAAGTAAAAAAAAAAAAGAAAAAAAAAAGCCTTCATTTATATGGCCAGACCTTGGACATTATATGAATAATACTAAGAAAGTACAATACGCCCTAATTAAAGCATCAACAAGTCAACCTATATATATGTCCTATGCCAGCCTCACAAGTAATGTCCTAAAGTATTCTGCCCATCAGGCCTTGGCTGACTGTCATGGCCTACAGAAACATAGTGTCTCAGCCACCAAAAATACCAAAATTAGTATAAACTGGGCCTTGAATTAAATTGAACATTAAAAGTCTCAATGTTAATGACCATTTTTTGATATAGGACAAAATATTTTATAACTGCAAGTGTAAAGGAACACTCCAGGAAAAAATATAATCCACTGTGTAATGTGTAGTGCAGCCTGAGGGGGCAGTATATGATGCAGAAATCCTCTCATTGATATGAATCCTCTCATGCACCATCCTTTCAGGCCCTGTGCTAGGTAATGCATGGTACATAATAAAGCCTATATAAAAGACCACCTATTTTTCCACCATATATGCTGCAATCCTGTGTGTCCCCCACATGATTTTTCCTGACAGGGGTTCGATGAAGAGGATGTATTAGTGGGTGTATCCTAGGAAAAAGGGGTGTAGTACCTCAACATAATGGTCCCTAGAAGGCATATAGCCCATTTTAATGGCCCCCACAGAATATACTGCTCACTATACAGTATGGTGCCCTCTTTATTAACCCTCATACAGTAAACTGCCCCCTTTACTGGCCTCCATACAGTATAATGCCCCCTTTATTGGCCCCTATAAAACATACTGTCCCTTTTATTGCCACCACACAGTATATTGCCTCCCAAACAGTATAGTGCCCCTATATTTATTTTTTTTTGTCCCATCTGAACATGAGCCTGTGTTTAGTGTAATGTTATTGAATAACTTACTGACAACTTATTATAAAATTTTGTGTTCCCCCTGGAGCACTGAGCTCCTCCCTGCTCCTCTGTTGCACACAGTGTTTCCTGTGTGAAGAGGAGGACAAAGCTATCAATACAGTTCTATAGAAGTCAGATTGAGACTCTAATAGGCTTGTATTGTGAGTTTGTCCTCCTGTTCATAGAGAAGCAGAGGGGATATCAATGCTGTGGAGGGGAGCACATAACTTCACAATAAAGCTGTCATTAAGTTATTCAATAGCATTACACTACGCACAGGTTTACTTTCATATGAAAGTGGGAAATATTATAACTGGAGTTTTTCTTTAAGGTGAAAATTGATTTTTATTGTCAATAACAGCTGTGACAGCACAAACATAATATATGATTTCTTCTATTGGTTTCTCTATGTAATGTAAATATTTAAATATTTTTGTCAAAAAAATCTATAACACTCTTCTTTATCTTCTTAATCTTCTTGCTTTGTGGTATGTTACCTCATGTGCACCCTACAGTACCTGCATACCTAGAAACAGAAGACATGGATGATGATAAAGTATGTAACAGAAAAAGAACAGAAGTGCCCCTGAGCACATACCTGTGCTATAAATATCATATGTCAGCGCTACAATACCCTCTTCATTATTCACTATACTCTACCTGCACTGAAATATATTACTTTATACTACAGGGGCTGCCTGTGATGGAACAACCCCCTTCTACAACCAATATGTGAATATTTTCAGTCGTGAAAAACTGTGGACACTGATCGGATGTGAAACAAATAGCACTGGCGGTTTTTAGGCTGCTCATACACGCTGTTCTGGATTGTATGGAAGTTCTTAGGATCTGCAGATTAAAATCCAGTAGATTTATACATTATACTGTGTGGAGGGGCTGCTATGGGACATTATACTATGTGGAGGGGTCACTATGGGATATTATGCTGTGTGGAGAGGCTGCTATGGGACATTATACTGTGTGGATAGGCTGCTATGGGACATTATACTGTGTGGAGAGGCTGCTATGGGACATTATACTGTGTGGAGGGTTGTTATGGAACATTATGCTGCGTGGAGGGGCCGCTATGGGACATTATTCTGTATAGAGGGGCTGCTATGGGATATTATACTGTGTGGAGGGTTGTTATGGAACATTATACTGTGTGGAGGGTTGTTATGGAACATTATACTGTGTGGAGGGGCCGCTATGGGACATTATATGGTGTGGAGGCCACTATGGGACATTATACGGTGTGGAGGGGCCGCTATGTGACATTATACTGTGTAGAGGGGCTGCTATAGGACATTATACTGTTTGTAGGGCCACTATGGGACATTAAACTGTGTTGAATGATGCTATAGGATATAATACTATGGTGGAGGGGCTGCTATGTGACATTATACTGTGTGGAGGGGCCGCTATGTGACATTATACTGTGTAGAGGGGCTGCTATGGGACATTATACTGTTTGTAGGGCCACTATGGGAAATTATACTGTGTTGAATGATGCTATAGGATATTATACTGTGTGGAGGGTTGTTATGGAACATTATACTGTGTGGAGGGTTGTTATGGAACATTAAACTGTGTGGAGGGGCTGCTATGTGACATTATACGGTGTGGAGGCCACTATGGAACATTATACGGTGTGGAGGGGCCGCTATATGACATTATACTGTGTAGAGGGGCTGCTATAGGACATTATACTGTTTGTAGGGCCACTATGGGACATTATACTGTGTTGAATGATGCTATAGGATATAATACTATGGTGGAGGGGCTGCTATGTGACATTATACTGTGTGGAGGAGCCACTATGGGACATTATACTGTGTGGAGGGACCGCTATGGGACATTATATTGTGTGAAGGCCATTATGGGACGCAATACTGTGTGGAAGGGCCGCTATGGGACATTATACTTTGTGGAGGGGCCACTATGTAACATTATACTCTGTGGAAGGCCATTATCGGATGTTATACTGTGTGGAGGGGCCGCTATGAAACATTATACTGTGTGGGGGTCACTAGGGGAAATTATACAGTGTGAAGGGCCGCTATGGGTTTCCCTCTCACAGAGTTGGTTGAGATACTGATGTGTAACCTATTGACTTAAATTCCTTCTCTCTTCCATACTTAGGAGTCCAGTGCATGGAGTTCCAGCCTTTTTTGCTTGAGCATACATAGCGAGTGGCCTGAGTAGGATTGGATCAATTGCTTGATACACTTCACTTGGCAAAAGTACATCTCTACTACCAGGGTAAACAAATTCCCCAATGTCATTCTGCACATCTGTAAGCAGAATACCACAACAATCCTAGTCTGCCGGATAGGCTGCAGAATATTTGATTTTCCCTCACCCCCCTTTTTCTATTATTAGATTGGTGTTGCCGTAAAGGAAGTCATTCCAATTATGGATGTACTGTATGTATGGCAATTGTCAAATATGGAATTTCCTAGCTTAGAAGTACGGGTTCAGTTAGAGGTTCATAATGCAACTTCATGTAAAATTGTCCAATTCTGGGAAAACAGAAATAACATTGCAATGTGCTTTATAACCGTAGGGCAGAAACTGTAGATACAATCTCTTAATCCAGAGAGACTATACAGGCAGTAATATAATGAGATATGCAGAGCTGAGACATAGTCACACACCCTGAATTATAAAGAGTAGTTATGCAGAGTACAGTAAATTATGAGGAGGGTCTAGAAATATATGCTGAGCAGATTAGAGGGAGCACAGATCCCTAGGAGAGGTATGAGCAGGGGACGATTCATGTCTACCTACAGATCCAGCACTAATGAAGTGCAAGCAGAGATCCGTCACTTTAAATAAAGGGATAAAGAAAATGAAGTAGGTGTTGTGCTGTACATGAAGTCATAAAACATGAATAGGAAACATTATAATGCCTGGACTCACTGTTGTAGCTAGACTTACCTAGACATGTTACTAGTACATGAACCCAAAGAGTTATATATTATATACATTATTCCATGCTACATGGATTTGAAACCTGGAATTCTGGGCTGCGTACTGGCACTGGGTTAGTGAATGGTTTAAATGTAAAGTCACATTGAATGTTAATGGTTTATTTTCAGGCTAAGGTTATGTTCACACTTGTGTCATTTAGTCCGTTGTTGTAATCCATCCTAGAATCATCTTTCTAGGAACAGCTTCTGCTTTCATCTTTCAGCATTCACTGTAATGTTAAAGTGGTTATGCCACAAAGCATATTTATCCTCTATCGATAGGATAGAGGATAAATAACTGATCGGTGGGGATCTGATCACTGAGACTTCCACCGATCATGAGTAAGAGGGTTTTTTTTTTTTTTTACACTCTTTGGAAATGCAGTTGAGGAGAATGTAGGCGAGCCCCTTTTGGACAGGATGCATCCCTCAACCAATTTCACTTCAGTGGGAGCTCCAGAAATGGGTTCCTATTAAAGTGAATGGGAGCAGGGATGTGTCCTGTCCAGCAGGGGCACATCTATGTTCAGTTCTCAGGATTGGTGGGGGTTTCAGCAGTCAGACTCCCACCAATCAGTTATTTATCTTTTAGAGCGTGGAACACAGCTTTTTTTGTTGCAGATTTTGCTGCAGGTTTTTGAGCCAAAGCCAGGATTGGATTGAGCAGAAGGTAGAAGTATAAGAGCTTCCTATATATTTCCCATTCCATTTCCCATTCCTTTTGCCATTCTTGACTTTGGCTCAAAACACTCAGCAAAATCTGCAACAAAAAAATCTGCTTTTCCGCAATGTGGGCCCTCAGCCTTAAAGACAGAAACTTCCATTGTGTTTGTTTATTCTTCAAATGGAAGATTAACCCATAGGACTCTATAGGACTTTGCAGAGAACTCTAATGTTTAATGCCATAACCAACCAGACAGACAGAAGAAAGCTTCTATCTAACATTAGAATGAATGATTAAGAATATAAGTGAAAGCTGTTTCCGTAAAGCTGTGAAATTTTCAGTCTCTTGCTCTGATCCTAGGACAAATCTGAACAATAGATTAAATAATGCAAATGTGAACATAGCTTAAGACTATGGGTTTCACATAGCTTCAAATGTGTTAGCCTAAAGCTAGTAATACTCATGAGCTTTTGGTTGAAGGCTAAAATTGTTTTGTTGGTCCAACATCTGGCGTTGTTGGATAGACTGCACGTTCCATACATAAGAGATCGTCATCATATTTGATTGACTTTTCCTGTCTGGATTTACTCTATTTTTTATTCAGAAATCCTGCTCTAAATCACATAACCCTATATATAAGAGCTTTGCTTCTCTACTTCTATCACATTATACTGTCAGATAGAGCAGCAAAAATTGCAGGACAAGGATAGGCCATAAATATCTGATTTATGGGGCTGTGGGGGCCAATGCCAGGCCTCTGCAAGGCTCAGCTATTTGGGGTTGCTTCTGAAACCGCTACTATACACAGCACGGACCCAGAAACAGTTTGCTCAATTCCCTGTATAATGGCCTGGCAGCAGTACTGCAGCTCAGCTCCCATTAATTTCAATGGGAGCTGAAGTGCAGTACAGACACCCATCCACTACACAGGGACTGGAATTATCTGCTTACAGCTCTGTGCTGTGAATAGTATGGGCGTTGGAAGTGGACCTGAACAGCTGATCCTTGTGGGGGTGGATGTTGCACCCCACTGATCAGATATTTATGGCCTATGCTAAGGATAGGCCATTTAAAAAAAATCCTGGCCAACCCTTTAAGTACTGTAGTTTTCTTCACAAGTTGCCAAAACATTTCCCAGAAAATCAAGTTAAAATGTAATTTGACAAGGGGTGCACAAACTTTTGCATACAGCTGTATAAACCACTAATACTTACTGACTGGAGCTAATGACTTACAGGAAAGTCTGATTTTTAGGCTTCATACACAAAGGCATTTTAGCTTGGTGTGTTAGACATGCCTGACCCCTGTACAGAGACACAGGTGTCTGTACAAACCGCAGCTGCTGGAACTTGGACGAGTATGAAATGATAAAATGTAATGTGTGTTTATTTGTGAGGCTTGTTAATGTGGTATTGTTAAGGTTCTACTGTGCACACACTCTTCTATTCTCAGCAGAAGGATCCCTAGTGTATATATACCATCCCCACCTCTCACCTCCCTATCCCACCCCAAAATGGAATGAAGCACGGGTGGATTAACACTGCCTCTATACACTTGAACTTACTAAATTGATAAAAGGAAGCCTCAGATGGTAAATGCAAGGGTTTCCTGGAAACTATTAAGTTAAAAAAATATAATATAATGGATAGCAGTTCTCAAGATGGTGCCAAAAAGTAAGATTACAAACATGTAAAAATAATAACTAAACAAAATAAAAATAAATTATTTTAATTGTCAGCATTGTTCCTTTTACACACAGTAACAATCTTATAATAAGCCTAAACAACCACAGAGGACAATTCAGATTTCCAGCTGCTGCCCAGTGAATCTGTTAGCAGAATGCAATGAATTATCTAGTTCTTATCCATAAACTATTGACCATGTGTACTGCTACTGTATAGATGGACATTATATTGTACTGTTAGGAGCAACAGTAAAGCATATTTCCACTTTCTGAGGACTGAAAGGGGGTCAAAATCTGATGCCTGTGTCTCCTTTGGCCCTTAGTGCTCCCACACAGTATAATGTCTCTTATGTGGCCCCAACACAGTATGATGGCCCCTTAGTGCCCCCATACAGTATAGTGTCTCTTATGTGGCCCCGACACGGTATAATGACCCCTTAGTTCCCCCATACAGTATAGTGTCCCCTTTGTAGCCCCCTACACAGTATAATGCCCACACATAGTATAATGCTCCCTTTGTGGCCCCCACACGGTATAATGCCCCTCACAAAGTATAACGTTCTCATTGTGGCAACCACACACTAAAATGAATACTCCTCTAAAGTCCAATCTGTGTTGCTTGTGGCATGGTGTAGTGAGAGCAAGAAAGAAAGAGGCTGAATGGTGAAGCAGGGAACAGATGACTCCCTTCTTTACCATTGTGCTCATCTCTCTGTGTGTCCTCTGAACACAGATGGACCTGAAGCTGGAACATACAGTACAGACCAAAAGTTTGGACACACCTTCTCATTCCAAGAGTTTTCTGTATTTTCATGACTATAAAAATTGTAGATTTACACTGAAGGCATCAAAACTATGAATTAACACATTTGAAATTATATACTTAAGTGTGAAACAACTGAAAATATGTCTTATATTCTAGGTTCTTCAAAGTAGACACCTTTTGCTTTGATTACTGCTTTGCACACTCTTGGCATTCTCTTGATGAGCTTCAAGAGGTAGTCACCTGAAATGGTTTTCACTTCACAGGTGTGCCCTGTCAGGTTTAATAAGTGGGATTTCTTGCCTTATAAATGGGGTTGGAACCATCAGTTGTGTTGTTCAGAAGTCAGGTGGATACACAGCTGATAGTCCTACTGAATGGAGTGTTAGAATTTGTATTATGGCAAGAAAAAAGCAGCTAAGTAAAGAAAAATAAGTGGCCATCATTACTTTAAGAAATGAAGGTCAGTCAATCCAAAAAATTGGAAAAACTTTGAAAGTGTCCCCAAGTGCAGTGGCCAAAACCATCAAGCGCTACAAAGAAACTGGCTCACATGAGGACCGCCCCAGGAAAGGAAGACCAAGAGTCACCTCTGCTGCGGAGGATAAATTCATCCGAGTCACCAGCCTCAGAAATCGCAGGTTAACAGCAGCTCAGATTAGAGACCAGGTCAATGCCACACAGAGTTCTAGCAGCAGACACATCTCTACAACAACTGTTAAGAGGAGACTGTGTGCAGCAGGCCTTCATGGTAAAATAGCTGCTAGGAAACCACTGCTAAGGACAGGCAACAAGCAGAAGAGACTTGTTTGGGCTAAAGAACACAAGGAATGGACATTAGACCTGTGGAAATCTGTGCTTTGGTCTGATGAGTCCAAATTTGAGATCTTTGGTTCCAACCACCGTGTCTTTGTGCAACGCAGAACAGGTGAACGAATGGACTCTACATGCCTGGTTCCCACCGTGAAGCATGGAGGAGGAGGTGTGATGGTGTGGGGGTGCTTTGCTGGTGACACTGTTGGGAATTTAATCAAAATTGAAGGAATAATGAACCAGCATGGTTACCACAGCATCTTGCAGCGGCATGCTATTCCATCTGGTTTGCGTTTAGTTGGACCATCATTTATTTTTCAACAGGACAATGACTCCAAACACACCTCCAGACTGTGTAAGGGCTATTTGACCAAGAAGGAGAGTGATGGGGTGCTACGCCAGATGACCTGGCCTCCACAGTCACCAGACCTGAACCCAATCGAGATGGTTTGGGGTGAGCTGGACCGCAGAGTGAAGGCAAAGGGGCCAACAAGTGCTAAGCATCTCTGGGAACTCCTTCAAGACTGTTGGAAGACCATTTCAGGTGACTACCTCTTGAAGCTCATCAAGAGAATGCCAAGAGTGTGCAAAGCAGTAATCAAAGCAAAAGGTGGCTACTTTGAAGAACCTAGAATATAAGACATATTTTTAGTTGTTTCACACTTTTTTGTTAAGTATATAATTCCACATGTGTTAATTCATTGTTTTGATGCCTTCAGTGTGAATGTACAATTTTTATAGTCATGAAAATACAGAAAACTCTTGGAATGAGAAGGTGTGTCCAAACTTTTGGTCTGTACTGTACCTCCTACTGCCTGGGACAGCAAGACCGCACCCAAAATCCAGGACTATCCCGCTGAGTCCAAGACCGTTGACAAGTATGGTAATGTATGGATTTTTGCTGCTATAAATAATGTTGCTAGTGATTACTACATGTACATATGTCTACTGGAAGGTTTTCATTTATGTAGGTATAGTCTGTTACAGTCATATGAAAAAGTTTGGGCACCCCTATTAATCTTAATCATTTTTAGTTCTAAATATTTGGGTGTTTGCAACAGCCATTTCAATTTGATATATCTAATAACTGATGGACACAGTAATATTTCAGGATTGAAATGAGGTTTATTGTACTAACAGAAAATGTGCAATATGCATTAAACCAAAATTTGACCAGTGCAAAAGTATGGGCACCTCAACAGAAAAGTGACATTAATATTTAGTAGATCCTCCTTTTGCAAAAATAACAGCTAGTCGCTTCCTGTAGCTTTTAATCAGTTCCTGGATCCTGGATGAAGGTATTTTTGACCATTCCTCTTTACAAAACAATTCCAGTTCAGTTAAGTTTGATGGTCGCCGAGCATGGACAGTGCGCTTCAAATTATCCCACAGATGTTCAATGATATTCAGGTCTGGGGACTGGGATGGCCATTCCAGAACATTGTAATTGTTCCTCTGCATGAATGCCTGAGTAGATTTGGAGCTGTGTTTTGGATCATTGTCTTGCTGAAATATCCATCCCCGGCGTAACTTCAAATTCGTCACTGATTCTTGTACATTATTCTCAAGAATCTGCTGATACTGAGTTGAATCCATGCGACCCTCAACTTTAACAACATTTCCGGTGCTGGCATTGGCCACACAGCCCCAAAGCATGATGGAACCTCCACCAAATTTTACAGTGGGTAGCAAGTGTTTTTCTTGGAATGCTGTGTTTTTTTGACAACATGCATAACGCCTTTTTGTATGACCAAACAACTCAATCTTTGTTTCATCAGTCCACAGGACCTTCTTCCAAAATGAAGCTGGCTTGTCCAAATGTGCTTTTGCATACCTCAGGCAACTCTGTTTGTGGTGTGCTTTCAGAAACGGCTTCTTTCGCATCACTCTCCCATACAGCTTCTCCTTGTGCAAAGTGTGCTGTATTGTTGACCGATGCACAGTGACACCATCTGCAGCAAGATGATGCTGCAGCTCTTTGGAGGTGGTCTGTGGATTGTCCTTGACTGTTCTCACCATTCTTCTCTGCCTTTCTGATATTTTTCTTGGCCTGCCACTTCTGGGCTTAACAAGAACTGTCCCTGTGGTCTTCCATTTCCTTACTATGTTCCTCACAGTGGAAACTGACAGGTTAAATCTCTGAGACAACTTTTTGTATCCTTCCCCTGAACAACTATGTTGAACAATCTTTGTTTTCAGATCATTTGAGAGTTGTTTTGAGGAGCCCATGATGCCACTCTTCAGAGGAGATTCAAATAGGAGAACAACTTGCAATTGGCCACCTTAAATACCTTTTTTCATGATTGGATACACCTGGCTATGAAGTTCAAAGCTCAGTGAGGTTACAAAACCAATTTTGTGCTTCAGTAAGTCAGTAAAAATTAGTTAGGAGTATTCAAATCAATAAAATGATAAGGGTACCCAAATTTTTGCACTGGTCAAATTTTGGTTTAATGCATATTGCACATTTTCTGTTAGTAAAATAAACCTCATTTCAATCCTGAAATATTACTGTGTCCATCAATTATTAGATATATCAAATTGAAATGGCTGTTGCAAACACCCAAATATTTAGAACTAAAAATGATTAAGATTAATAGGGGTGCCCAAACTTTTTCATATGACTGTATGTGAGTATGTTGTTCTACTCTGTACTCCGTCTTGTGATGTAATTGGATTATTTATTAAAGGAGTTATCCAGTTTTTCAAAATTCATATCCTACCTAAAAGACCTCAATATTAGATTGGCAGGGGTCCTACCATGAGGATCCCTGCAGATCAGCTGTTTCCCCTTGAGTGCCAGCAGCAGTGCCCAATGTACTTTCAATAGTGGAGGATATAAGTACTGCAGTGGTGTACCAAAGATACTGCTGCGGTACTCACCATTGTCTCTATTAGAAAAACAGCAAGTGAGCACTGCAGCTCGCATTGTCACAGAGAAGCAGCTGATCTGCAGGGGTCAAAATTGTAGGATCTCTACCAATGTAAAACTGATATTCTATCTTAGGTACTATAGCGAAGGTCAAGTCTACGGCGGGCATAGAATTGACATTCTAGTGCATGGACTGTAAAGAGATGCATCAAATTTATTAAGAGGTATGTAATTTGCTGCACTTTACTCCACACTTCTGCAGATTAAGGCCTTATTCACATGACAGTGACATATGCCAAATCTCGCCCCATTTTCCATTTTGACAGCTCTTTTGCATCCACTTTGCATCTGTTCCATTCCATTTTTGATAGCTGAGCATCATCCATTTTACATCCTTTTATAGTGGGCCATTAAAAAACAGGGATGAATTTCATTGGTCTTTCTTTTTTGGCCCTACCCACTCATCCATTTTTAGTGTACATAACTTAGACATCAATCCATTTTACATTCATTACAAATTGATCCATTGACTACTATTGGGTCCATGTGTCTATTACAATGAACAAAGATAGAGCAGGTCAGTTTTATTGACGGCTGTGAAAAAAACAATCTGTCAAATAACGGACATGTGAATAGACGCAAATGAAATTAATGTGTTCTGAAAACAGCCATCACATGACTGTTTATCACTGATGTGTGAATAAGGCCTAAGACTGGCATTTAAAACACTAGCGGTAATTAACTCCTCCTCATTGTCTCAAATTGTGAAAAACAGCTTTTTCACCAGCCAACTCTATCATCAAGAAGCACAACTAGATTATAGTGGACTGGATACAGCATCACTGTGATCAAGTAGATTATTACTAAGGACTGGATACAGCACCACTGTGATCAAGTAGATTATTACTAAGGACTGGATACAGCACCACTGTGATCAAGTAAATTATTACTAAGGACTGGATACATCATCACTGATTGATCATATTACTGGGGACTGGATACAGCATCACTGTGACCGAGTAGATTATTACTGGGGACTGGATACAGCATCACTGTGACCGAGCAATTATTGAGGACTGGATACAGCACCACTGTGATCAAGTAGATTATTACTAAGGACTGGATACATCATCACTGATTGATCATATTACTGGGGACTGGATACAGCATCACTGTGACCGAGCAGATTATTACTGGGGACTGGATACAGCATCACTGTGACCGAGCAGATTATTATTGAGGACTGGATACAGCACCACTGTGATCAAGTAGATTATTACTAAGGACTGGATACATCATCACTGATTGATCATATTACTGGGGACTGGATGCAGCACCACCGTGATTGAGCAGATTATTACTGGGGACTAGATATAGCACCACTGTGACCGAGCAGATTATTATTGAGGACTGCATGAAGCACCACTGTGATAAAGTAGATTATCACCAAGGACTGCATACAGCACCACTGTGATTGAGCAGATTATTACTGGGGACTGGATATAGCACCACTGTGACCAAGCAGATTATTACTGGTGACTGGATGAAGCACCACTGTGATAAAGTAGATTATCACCAAGGACTGGATACAGTACCACTGTCATCAAGTAGGTTATTACTAAGGACTGGATACAGCACCACTGTGATTGAACAGATTATTATTGAGGACTGGATAAAGCACCACTGTGATCGAGCAGATTATTATTGAACACTGGACACAGCACCACTGTGATCAAGTAGATATTTATTATTGAGGACTGGATACAGTACCACTAGGATAGAGCAGTAGGCATTAGTTATTGGATGGTTACTGGACCTAAAGATGGTCATACATTTTCAATTATTGCCGGTCAAATCTACTGATTCTGACAAGATCAACCATCTAATGTGTATGAGTTTTCCTGGCTTTTCCCTCAATGGCATTGGACTTTAGACAAGCAGTTGCTTAGACAAGTTACCAGCAGAGGTGCCTGGCAGTGGCTTACTACCTTCTCCCCATTCACATGCACTCACGGACCAGCACAGCTTGTATGTATACGGAGGAATAGGGTGGAATAACTGTTGGCTGAACAAGCATTTGACTATGGTCAGCTTCACTGGATCACTAGACTGCGGGGCCAATAAAGACTGGACACTCTATGACTGAGTCACCTGGGTCATGGCACCACTAGGATCACACGTCTCTATACACATGACTATTTTCAATTTCTTTATTGGCAGCTAAAGATTATTATATTATGGAAAACTGGCAACACTCCAGGGCCTCAACAGTATTCACACTATAGTATGGAGCTGTAATTTTCAATATGAGAGCTTTAGATTGCATTAAACATAATTCCCTTTACCGCAACATGAATAAAAGAAAATGCTGAACCGTGTAGGGAAATTCATGAAAACATTTACACTCTGGGAATCTGGGCACATTTTACGTGATGACACAGAAGTATTATTTCTCCATTGTTGAAATGAAAAAGCGCAAATCCGGACTAGTTATACCTTCTGAACACAGCTTATACTATATACTGACTTCAGCTCTCCACCTACACACAGATTCACAATGCAAGTCTGCTCTTACCGCCAAAAGGTGAAAGAAAGTAATATGCAACACAAAAGATTATAATGGAAGGTGGGTCGCGAGTTCCTGTTATCATTTCAGCATTCATACAGCGAAGGGTGGGGCGTATAGACTTCAGCCAGTATAGTTTTACTAAGGCTTTGTTGGAGTCACAGTGTATATTACTATATATAATAGGGGGATTTGTACTACAGGTCACCTGGGAGTAAGAATACAGCTTGTATAGCTTACAGGAAAGGACCCCGATAACACAATGGACTTCTTTTTACAATAAAATAGTGTGACTGTACAGTACTAACAAGAGTACTTTTTATGATACAAGGGTAACAAAGTAAATGCATAATGTGATGGATGTTAATAGATATAAGTATGTACTGTAAGACGTGTTTAACCATTATCTTCGAGCGTGAATGTAGCTGAAGATTCAGGTTACTATTATTTTGGAATCCCACATTTGCAGTATGTATTGCTTAAAGGGGTTATCTGAGGAAAAAGAAAGCTTACCAGTAGAGTCATAACTAAAGCCTCTGTGCAACTTCTCGCCACAACTGTTATCGGTGTCCTATACATACATTTAAGCAGCACTGACATTTCACTTTCCTTCTCTATCTGGGTCCAGACCCACATGAAGACTTGTTCACATCTTTCCCATTATTTGTCAGCGCACCCCACATAGTAATCATGCCCCCTTTTGTGTCACAGCCTGCTTGACTATGTGTTGTTAATCAACTTTTATTTTTGCCATTAAATGGTTAATTTTCTCCTTTTTGGCAGTGGAGCTGTGCATCATAAATCTTCTCACTCCAGCTCACCAGAGGGCAGGGGTCATACATTTACTATATACCGAATTCCAGTCATCAAAGGAGATCAGAGAAGTTTATCCAGCCCTAGTGTATTGAGGTTGACTTGGCTTTTGTGCCAGGTTGCAGTTGTAACCACTGTGATAGGGCAGGACAGTGGCTCAGTGTTTAGCATTGTTGCTTTGCAGCACTGGGGTCCTGGGTTCTAATCTAACCAAACAAAACATCTGCAAGAAGTTTATATGTTCTTCCCATGTTTGCATGGGTTTCCTCCACCATGCCAAAAATATAGTGATAGGTAAATTGGCTCCCTGTACAAACAATTGACCATTGGGGATGGTCTTGTTCCTCTGCCTTCCACTGTTCCTTTTGGTCACATGACCGACTCTGCTCTACTCTATGGACCTGCAGCCAGAGTAGATCAGAGTTGGTGACATCACACAGACTGGAGCAGCAGAAGAGGCAGCATGCATAGACTTTTGGCACCCAGCTGCACTGTGCAAACGTAGACACTGGGGTTCCAGAGGGCCTGCTTATATGTTAGAAATAAAGCTTATGCAGTTCAGAGAAAGTACTCATAAGCTTTATTTGTCCCTGCATAACCTCTTTAATGTGAGTTTCCTCCTTTATATAAAGCTTGTACTTTAATGCTTGTTACCCAAACCATTTCAGACAGTGCTGCTGGATACTATATATTAATATCTTGACTCTGGGATGAATGATGACTACAACTATTCAATGCAAATCACTTGACTCTCATCTGTACAAATTCAAAGAATGTGGCCAAAGCCATGTGACTGCCACCAAGTGTTACAGCTGAAAGCAACCCTCTGGAACATAGTAAAATTTCACCATAAACACAGTTAAAATAGCTGGTGTCCTCTTTTTTAATCTTTCTGGAATGGTTCCTCTGGCTCCTAGTCTCCTCTTCATTTCTGTAAAATGACTACTATCTTCTCAGACTCTATGCACACTGTGCTTTGCTAGTCTGAAATACTCCCCCTCTGCTCTTGGGTGGACCAGATGTGAGCAGGAGGGATTGTCTCAGTCTTCCAAAACACAGTGGCCAGAATTTATTAAACTAAGTATGCTGTTTTGCACGGAAGTGCCACTTTGTCCTTTTTCCAACTTGCTTACCACTTTTGAGAAAAATGGGTGGAGTAGATTTACTATCGCTTGTAGCAGAAAACTAACATAATTCTGGTGTAAAACTGGTGAAATTTTGTGCTGGTCTAAATTTCAAATTATGTGCATTGAACCTCCTAAGATGTGGCAGAATTAAGATGCCAGTCTCTTAGTAATTCTAGTGCATCTCATGCCAGCAGAGGAATTGATAAAGCATGGCACAGGAAACGCCAGTTGTAATAAAGTCCCTTCAGTGTATATACGTAGAGCCATCAGAGAATCTGGTGGCCTTATTACAGAAATGTATTGGGGACTAGGAATCAGAAGAGCTGCACTAGAAATATTAAACCTACGCAATATGCATTTGTTATGAATTTTTTAGTACATGCCACTATTGATGCCATGTACTAGCCAGAGTGCCCAGTGTCTTGTGCATAGTACAACACAGCTACCTACTAAAAGATCCTACACTGTCATCCAAAAACCAAGGCCGTTTTAATATATTAGTGGGTTCAGTTCAAACGTTTGCTAAGTGACCCTTCCTCCCACACACATATATAATATAATGGGAAAAAAAAAATCAAAAAAACAAAAAAAAAAAAAAAACACACACACCACAGTTATACTCACCTAACCTTGTTCACAGTGAGTTGCCTACAGGTTCTGGTGCTCATCGTACCTTCCTGCCTCAGACATTGTTAGATGAATCATGAATGGTAGAGCACAGAGCTAATATCTCCATGCTCCATCACTGTATCCAACTTTATCTGGGTCCTACCTACCACCAAGAACAGTGGGACAGCACCCTAAATGCGAGAATATCCTGCTTGATCCGTGTTGGCAGAGGGGGCCCTCACTACCAAAGGCTCGGCACTGTCTGCCCTATGGTTAAAGAGTCCCTGCTCACAAGACTCACCTCGGTAGTCGCATGAAGACAACTCTTCTCTATGTGCATGTGGCATGTGGGCATTAAAGTGGAAAGTCCCCTGTGATGAACAGACCCTCAGTTATATATCTTTCTTGGAAATTTATTTTTACTTGCTCATATCAATCCTACACATATATTTAGGAATGTTGTGCTTAAGTTGTGTTTACATTGGTGGTCAATTCGCTTCAGTGGTTTTATGTGCATACCATGGGAGAGGGCCTTTCTGGCCTGCCAGTTTTATTACCCCTGGACAGCAGATGGCCATGGGGGAGAGAGGGCTAGTGACCCTCAGCTCAACCCCAGACACACATCTTTCCCCAGCTAGGAAAACATCACACTTTTCTCAGGTCCTGCAGTGTGTGGAGAGAAGAGTGGCTGCCTGGGGGGAAGGTGTGGCTGGACACTAGGTTTATACTGCAAGGACGGGGTAGATCCTTGGTCTCCCAGTCTGGACAGCATGTAGGAGACACATGCTCCCTGAGACTACATTTCCTCTGTAGTGTAGTTACTGCTTTTGTGAACTCAACCTGGCCATGCATAACATGGGTGCCCATTCATGGGTACCATGTAATACTAGCTTTTTCAATGTAATGACTGCTTGGGACCAGGGTGACTACTGTTATGATGAACTTGGCAATGTATAACATGGTCAACAATTCATTGGATTACGTATCATGCAATTCTAAATATCGCCTGTAGCGGATGCTTTGAGAGTAATGTGAGGGCTGCCACATCTTCAAACAGGGTTTTAGTAACCAAGCTCTTAGAAGGGGCAAGATAGCCCCTTAAATCGCCTGTGCAGTATGCCTGTTACTGACAGCCTAGGCTGCCAATTTGTAAGGCGAACCTATCTATTTGAGTTTAGATATTTTCTAGCTACAAAGTTATAAATTTTATTATAAATTTTTTTGCATTGAAACTAATAGTAATTGTATGAATGCAGTTTTCTACTATGTGTTCAATGAAGTGTGATTGACATCTCTTCTAAATTGTTGCCAGCCTTCCCACCTGCAGTCTGTGTCTTGGTCATCGTTGATGGTCTAATAGGTGTTTGTTTTGCAGGGCTCTATAAAGGTATTGAGAAATCATATTAAGGAGGATACAACACCCACTGCTTCAAGGCACTGCATGGCAGATGTTGTCATGGAGCCAGGATCTTCTATATAGGATTATATCATATGAGCTGCTTACAAAAAAATAACACAAAATGGAAATTATAACTAAATAGACAGTGGCTTTTTTTTTCCATATGTGATGACAGTATGTCAAACTGCTGTTGGTTGGAAATAGTCGCATCTCCGTACCCGTACATCTGTGTCACTTCAAAGAACGCCAGTTAGCAAGCGTCAGATGCAGGCAAACAATTAATGAACACATTTCCCAGTATAACTCAATCCAGTGCAGCTTATGAACATCTGCACTAAAACCTGCTGCCTCAAAGATCTTACAGTCTCGTCGTAGGACAGGATCATCCTTTATAGATGGAAGCAGTACAGTGCCAGGATTTAGTACAGATGTTTATTGCAGTGACCCCGCAAAGTGCTATAAATTAGAGCTGGTTGAATCAATACAGGGCTGAAAATAGTAGAAATTCATATACATTGGGAAAGTATCAGCAGAGCGAAAACCAACAGGGAAAGTTACTCGTACTTTGGAGGCTTTGATGTTTCAGAAGATACTTATATAAATTATGATCAAACGGCCGGTGCTATTTAGAGTGTTAGGAAGGAAAACACCAAGGAATTAATCAGTATTCTATCTAATCCTTCCCAAGGAATTAATGAACATGTGAGACGGGTCCTCAGGCTCTCAGTCGCCACAGTCACTAGTACTGCAGGAAGCACCCTGCTGCCACCACAACACTTATCAATGTGAGATATAACAATTCTATCGGTTAGGCCCACATTTTTCACCACTGAGTTAGGTGTTGCAGCTTTGGTGTTAGAAACATATGCATTTCTTATTTTATTATTGAAGGGATTATCCGGGGACAGGAAATTATTAACCATTAATAATTTTATAGGAAAACAGTTCACTTAGGGTTGGGTTGGGTTGGACATGTTACTAAACAAAATAGTTCAGCATTATTATAAACAGTGAGTTGTCTAAGTAGTCTCCTGGTTTTCACGCTTTAAGCGCCGTATTGTAATCTGGACTTCGGTGCACAACTACCTATTGTAGTGGTTCCTTGGTTGGTGACAGCTGGTCTTGTGGTTAAAAGAAACTGATACAAATCATTGAAAGATCAGGAAGTAGTGTGGTCAAGTATGGGCAAAGTCTGGGCTGGTAGAGTTTGTCAGTGTCAATAAACAGGCATCAGGTCTGGGTGGGCAGCATGGAATCAAAGGTCAGAAACTATCTGGGGTTATTCACAGGAGGTCAGCAGAGTAAAGTCAGATATTGGGAATGAAGTTAGAAAACAGGCCAGGGTCAGTACACTTACAAAACACAGTAGACAAACACTCCCAAGAACTAGCATGCTAGGAACCTATATTGCTCAGGCACCATGCACTTGGCAGAGCAGTCATATAGAGGAGAGCTTCCTGGATTGGCTAAGGATGGCTTACTGGTGCACGTGCTGGCCCTTTAAAAAGCAACAAGAGCCAGCAAGCATGCTCTACAGACAATGGAAGAGGAGGTAGGAGACTGGAAGACACTGGAAGCAGGGTGAAGCAGAAGCACACTGGGAGCAGGAGAAGGTATGAAAGAAGCTGCAATTGCCAGAAGGAATGACATGGCGGTGATCACAAGCCTCTGATGTCATAAATATGCTTCGCTTTTCTAGCGTAACAGGATCTCTGTCCTGAATCACAGATTAAAAACCCAGTCACATGGTGTGGGAATTCCTGTAGTTCCGAAAGACTAATTCTTGCCCCAGAAGCAGAAGACCACATGTGTCATGTCCCAGGACTTGGTTTAATTCACTGACATGTATCTGTGATACTGTTTGTCTTTGTAGTTTGTCCCCTCTCTCTCTCTGTATCCTTAGCTGTGATGCTGTAGCTCCTCCCTCTCTCTCTCTCTCTCAGTTTAGTTTCACTTCTTTGTAAGCAACATGTCTGCTCAGCTCCTGGTATTTCATCATTTTTCACCTACTGCTGTATGAGGTTTTACAAGATTTACCTGGATTAAAGCATCTGGAATCTTATCTACGCCTCCTCAGTTGAGTTGAACACTATCTGATAAATATCTTGGTGTAAATTGCTGGTTAGCATAGAGACTACAGGACACTCTCACAACCTCACACTTGCAGCCAAGCTATTGAGTCAGAACAGTGAAAAATGATGCATAAAGACTGCCAGATACGGCTGTAAGACAGTTCACCAACTTCTGACATACAGTCAGTCACAGCAAGTTACCTGAAGCCAGAAGGAATCAGCATTGTGTAAGTTGCATCTGCAGCTCAGACCCCTCAGCATAGAAGATTCTATCAAGCAGCCATCTCACTCCAGCAAAGTTATATTTATCCTGTTTGTGTTGCATCATGGCTGAAGGGCACCCTGAAGCACAAGGTAGCATGGACCTCAGTCTGCAGCCCAGTGAGAAGGCTAGACGCTTGATTAAACCTACGTGGAAGGTTAGAGACAATCTAGAAGGTTTAAAGCATGACCTTTCCTGTGAACTCTCAAAATGGTGGCAGAAAATACAGACTAAGATATCTGCCATGTGCTTGCCTGCATACCATGTATCACCACTAGAGGGAGCTCTGTGACAGCTTTGTGCTATGCATGGACATTATAAAATGAAAGCTGAGGAGTATGAAAGCATATTGAGAAAACTTCATACAGACGATTCTTTAGCTGAATTGCAAAGCTTCCAGCATCTCAATTCAGAACGAGACAGCTTAGTACATGAAACTAAGTTAAGGACAGAGGTAAGAATTGCACAACTGCAGGAAATGGCATCCCATGTTTCTGAGTCTACCAAGCGTTCAAAGCGTACATCTAAGTCACGTTCCTCAAAATCTTCCACACTCAGTGAGCAACTTATAAAAGCACGTGCAGAGGCGGAAGCTACTAAGATACAGGCAGCCTTTGCACAACAGAAAGCAGCGATGGAAGCTAAGGCAGCTCAACAGAAAGCAGAAATGGAAGCTAATGCAGCAGCAATGGAAGCTAATGCAGCTCAAAAAAGGGCAGAACTAGAAGCTCTAGAGAAACAGTATGAGCACGCTGCAGCCATGGCAAGGTTAAGCATTTTAGAACAGGCCATAAGTGGAAGTGAAAGCGACAGCACCAGTTTGTGTGATGTGGAAGCAGAGGATCCCCTCAAGCGCACAAGAGACTATGTACTAAGCCAAAGCAGTGAATCCCTATTTGCCACAAATGTTCCTGTCAGGGACAACATTTCTCCAGAGCAACAGGGCACAGTATCTTCTGCAGCACACCGCATTCAAGGTCAGTACAATGCCCTGCCTGTCCAGCATCCAGTTTCTTCTTCCTTCATGGATTCCCAAAGCCTTGCACCTCAGCAAATGCAATATACTGATACTCAGGTAAACACCAATGTGACACCATACCACCAGACTGCAAACAACCGTCCAGTCTCACATCCATATGTGCCTAAACCTATGGACTTTAAGCTAGCTCCTAGGCTGAATGCCTACGCAGCCCCATTACTACCTACCTCTGTTAACCAGAACTCCACTAACAACGTAATCACCGCTACTCAGCCAGCAACTCAATATTTAAAGTCAGAGAGAACAGACATGTTAGAGTTTGCAAGGTACATGGTTCGCCGTGAGCTTACTAAGACTGGACTCACAAGGTTCGATGACCAACCTGAGAACTACAGAGGTTGGAAATGTGCCTTCAAAACTGCAATTAGTGACCTTGGCATTACTGCAGCTGAAGAACTAGATTTGCTTATCCGGTGGCTTGGCCCACAGTCCACAGAACGTGCTAAAAGACTCAGATCCGTCCACATTTACAACCCCATAGCAGGCCTTACCGCTGCTTGGGAAAGACTGGAGAAAACCTATGGCAGTCCTGAAGCAATAGAGAATGCTCTGTTCAAACGGTTGCAAGGGTTTCCAAAGATATCTGGTAAGGATCATCAGAAATTTCAAGAACTTAGTGACCTACTCATGGAGCTCCTACTGGCTAAGGCGGACACTCTCCTACCGGGCCTCAGTTACCTGGACACTGCTCGTGGGGTAAACCCGATAGTCTCCAAGTTGCCATATAATATTCAAGAAAGGTGGACCACAGTTGGGTCAAGATACAAAAATGAGAATCAAGTCTCCTTTCCTCCATTTTCCTACTTCTGTGAGTTTATCAAGAACATTGCAGAATCCAAGAATGACCCAAGCTTTTCCTATGGGGATCCCAGTGTTCCTGGTTCACCTCCTATTAAGTATGACAGCTCACATTCTAACTACAGAAACCGCAGAGGCCCAGTTTCAGTGAAAAAGACTGATATTCTTCCTACACCTACATCAGCACCAGAAGAAAGCAGTTGCAACAACAACCAAGACGAAAAGGTAGAAAATCCTAACCGTCTGTGTCCTATTCACAAGAAGCCTCATCCCCTCAAGAAGTGTATTGGCTTCAGGAGGAAACCAATCCAGGAACGTAGAGAGCTTCTTAAGAAACTAGGGATATGTTTCAAATGTTGTGCCTCTACTGAACATGTTGCTAGAGACTGTAAAATTGCTATTAAGTGTATAGAGTGTGGCAGTGAGAACCATGTACAAGCTCTTCATCGATCCCAGCCTAGTGCCACACCACCTAGAGGTTCCCCTTCCCCAACTAAGCATGGCGGGGAGAACACAGATCAAGCAGCAAATACTACCACAGTATCTTCCTCATGTACAGAAGTCTGCGGAGAAGACCTTTGTGACAAGTCCTGTGCAAGGATATGCCTAGTCAATATATACCCCAAGGGCCAACCAGAAAGGGCTCTGAGGGTGTACGCCATCTTGGACGACCAGAGCAACCACTCACTTGCAAGGTCAGAACTCTTTGATCTGTTTAACTTAAAGGGTGATACTTATCCATATACCTTGGGGACTTGTAGTGGCATATCAGAGGTTTCTGGAAGAAGGGCCAGTGGTCTTGTAATAGCTTCTCTCAAGGGCAATCTGGAGATGCCTTTGCCCACACTTGTTGAGTGCAACCAGATACCATCAAACAGAGAAGAGATACCCACACCAGAGGCGGCTTTCCAGCACCCTCATCTAAGGGCTATAGCCAGTGAAATACCATCCCTTGACAAAAATGCAGACATTCTACTTCTGCTAGGTAGAGACATTCTCAGACTGCACAAAATACGCCAGCAAATTAATGGACCACATGATGCACCATTTGCCCAGCGCCTCGATCTAGGATGGGTAATCATTGGCAACGTCTGCATAGGTAGGATGAAAAGGCCCACCAATATTTCTTCATTTAAGACGCATATGTTACCAAATGGTCGCAGCACTTGTTTTCAGCCATGTCCACATCACTACCAAGTGAAAGAGAAGATAAGCAACAGTAAGTGGCTGCATAATCACCGAGACAACGTGAATACTTTCCTGCCTGGGGACGACATCCTTGGATTAACAGTGTTCAATACAACAAGTGATGACAACAAGCTGGCACCGGTTATAGCTGATAAAGAATTTCTCAAACTTATGGACAAGGAATTCATTCAAGATGATTCCAACAGCTGGGTAGCACCCTTACCTTTCCACTCCCCGAGATCAAAACTACCAAACAATCTGAAGCAAGCAGTTTTTAGATTTTCCTCTTTAAAACGTACCCTCAAGAGGAAACCAGAGATGGAGAAACACTTTGTAGGTTTCATGCAGAAGGTATTTGAGAGAGATCATGCAGAACCTGCACCTCCACTAAAGGAAGGAGAAGAATGCTGGTACCTTCCATCATTTGGCGTGTATCACCCTCGCAAACCTGACCAAATCAGGGTCGTGTTCGATTCTAGCGCTCAGTATGAAGGCGTCTCTCTCAACAACCTGTTCCTCACTGGTCCTAACTTAAACAACAGCCTCATAGGAGTCTTAATCCGTTTCAGACAGGAACCAGTTGCAGTGATGGCCGACATCCAACAGATGTTTCATTGCTTCATTGTTAAGGATGATGACAGAAACTATCTCAGGTTCCTATGGCATAAGGACAATGATGTCAACAATGAAGTCATAGATTACCGGATGAAGGTACATGTCTTTGGCAATAGCCCATCTCCTGCAGTAGCGATCTATGGACTGAGAAGGACCGCCCATGAAGGTGAGAAAGAGTACGGCTCTGATGCTCGTCAGTTTGTTGAGAGGAACTTCTATGTTGATGATGGTCTTAAATCCTTACCTGCAAGTGAAGAAGTGATCGATCTCCTCTCTAGAACACAGGAAATGCTGTCTGTAGCTAACCTCAGACTTCACAAGATCATCTCCAACAATATGGAGGTAATGAAGGCATTTCCCTCTGATGATCATGCAATCAACTTGAAGGATCTTGATCTCAGTTCTGATACTCCTCCTATGCAACGCAGCCTAGGATTGCTATGGAACACTGAACAAGACACATTCACATTCCAAGTGTCTTCTTGTGACAAACCTTTCACCAAACAAGGAGTTTTATCTGTTGTGAACAGCATTTATGATCCTCTTGGTTTCATTGCTCCCATCACCATTCAAGGCAAGCTACTACTAAGACAGCTTACCACTGAGAACATGGATTGGGACACTCCACTGCCTGCTGAGAAACAACAAAGGTGGGAAAAATGGAAAACCTCTTTGCAAGTATTGGAACAACTCCAGGTTCCACGTTGTTATGTACCCAGCTCCCTTTCAGCGGCAGTAAGGAAGGAAATCCACATCTTCTCTGATGCGTCAGTGGACGCTATAGCTGCAGTGGCCTATCTGAGGACATTCGGAGCCAATCGTGAGCTACACTGTGGATTTGTTCTAGGTAAAGCCAAACTGACCCCAAAACCTGCACACTCCATTCCGCGACTCGAACTTTGTGCAGCTGTGCTTGCAGTAGAAATTGCTGAAGCAATAAGAGATGAAATGGACATTGCCATTGATTCATTTACATTCTACACTGATAGCAGAGTTGTCCTTGGCTATATACACAATCAAACAAGACAATTTTATGTGTATGTTGGAAACAGAGTGGAACGTATCCGAAGTTTCTCTGCCCCTGATCAGTGGCATTACGTCTCCACACAACTTAACCCAGCTGACCGTGGTACAAGGCCTGCACAGACAGCGCACCTTTTAGACCATAGGCGACTCTTTTAGACTCTACACTTCTGTGATTCCAAAGGCGAAGCTGGAGCCACATCGCTTTGAACGTTTCTCAACCTGGTCATCCATTGTGAGAGCTGTTGCCCGACTGTTTCACATCGCTCAGTGCTTTGTGAAGGACAGATCAACGGAGTGTCATGGCTGGCATATGTGTACGAAACACCCTACCGCAGCGGACATTGAACACGCTGAGCAAGTTATCATCTGGAGTGTTCAACAAGAGGTATATCATCAAGAGATTGACAGTATCTCACGGAGCATCAATCTGTCCAGGAACAGTGCACTTTACAAACTAAACCCCGTAATCGACCACCACGAATCATTGAGAGTGGGCGGCCGGATTGGAAAGTCTGACTTGTGTAGCAAGGAAAAGAACCCAGTGATCATTCCAGGTGAACATTACATTTCTGCTCTGCTGATCCGACATTACCACAAGAAGGTCAAGGTAACCAAGGAAGGCTCAGTGCGAGTTTTCTTCCGCCCAATTAATGAACTGGTGCTTCTTCTTCCAAGAGGAGATGTCACATAAAAGAAGATAAGGACACCATTCACAGCTCATGGCGGGGAGCTTCCTTCCATGAACTAAAACCGTGTACTTGTGGATTACAGTGTGGGTCGGTGGAGGTGTTGGCAAATTGTGGCTTCCCGATCTGAAGATTGGTTTATTTGACTAACCGTTGATTATTGTTTGTTGTGCATGTTTCCTTTTTGTTTTTCAAGTTTGAAGAGAACTTTATGGACATCTCAGGACATTTAATGTTTGTTTTCATTGAAATCTAAAGATTTCAGGCGGGGAGTGTCATGTCCCAGGACTTGGTTTAATTCACTGACATATATCCGTGATACTGTTTGTCTTTGTAGTTTGTCCCTTTTCTCTCTCTGTATCCTTAGCTGTGATGCTGTAGCTCCTCCTCTCTCTCTCTCTCAGTTTAGTTTCACTTCTTTGTAAGCAACATGTCTGCTCAGCTCCTGGTATTTCATCATTTTTCACCTACTGCTATATGAGGTTTTACAAGATTTACCTGGATTAAAGCATCTGGAATCTTATCTACGCCTCCTCAGTTGAGTTGAACACTATCTGATAAATATCTTGGTGTAAATTGCTGGTTAGCATAGAGACTACAGGACACTCTCACAACCTCACATTTGCAGCCAAGCTATTGAGTCAGAACAACATGTATGACAATAGCAGTGTTACATGGGTTTCACAACATCAGTCAACTGCCTCTGGCTCTTCTGCCGGCTGCTCCTCCATCCAGTAGCACTGGGTTTTTATGGTACCTAGTGCTGCCTTATGATGGCACTGGCAGTCCCACTAAACAGAATGATGTCTCTCTAATGCTAGGTTCACACTAGCATCAGGTTTCTGTTGTTTCAAACTGAAACCAATGGAGGAAAAAGTCCTCCGTGCAGGGCTTTTTCCTCCACCGATTTTTGGCAGACGCTGTGACAAACTAGAACTAGACACTGCCTAGTTTTAGAATTAGTTACTACTTAGGTCTCCAGTTGTTTCTCTTGAGATACAGTTTTGTTCTCTTGTTATCTTTTGACTAATACTTCACTTTGCAAGCTTCACTCATGCCGCAGACGACCGTGGCTGTGATCAGTGTGCTATCCGTGTATTTCATGGATAGCACACTGACCCATTCTATTCTATAGGCCTGTACACACGACCGTGAATTTCACGGTCCTGTGTGTGGGCCGACAGTCCGGGCTGCAAAATATTGAACAGGTCATATTCCTGTCCTATTTTCTGGCCCTTGCTTCCGTGGCTCGTATTCATTTAATGAAAATAGCAGCAGAAGCACGGCCTGTACACGGGCGGCACCAAGACAGACATCTTCCTGCTAATCAGTTCAAGCTTTGCTCAGCTAAACCATAATTGCAAATGCCTCTCTGCTACATAAATGTTGGTTCCACATGCCACACCTGTCCCTTGGATTTTCTCTAGTCCAAGTTGAGGTTACTACACAACTACAAGTTATTTGGCCTCCATTAGATGAATGAAACCCTATGGATACATTTAGCACAAACGGGATTATATATATCAAACATATCACATATTAATGTGATGTAGACAGAGCCTTAGCTGGCGTGGTGCACGCACTCTAATATATCTTATTACATTGCAGATCTCTTACTTAGCATAGATCAGGACCAAGGGGAATTGTAAGACAGACAAGAATGAGAAGACATTGTAGCTGTGATGCACATGCAATAAATAAGTAACTGTGGCTATCAATATTATGTTGTTACTGGGACATCTGAAATAGAGCCATGTAATTAAATTTCATCAGTATCCTGGGCATGTCTCATGTACCTGTCGTTGGTCCCCAACAGATTACCTAACTCCGGTATCACATAAAAAAATTCCCATACTGAAAAGTTTGGCATCTTATAGTGTAAGGCATCGGTTACATGCTGGCTACGCCTACAGCCAATGTAAGATAATGATCTGGTGATTACATTGCTGACACCTGGTAGCAAAACAACATATATATGACCTAACCCTGAAGCAAGCCCGGGCAAGAAGAACTGGAACACTTATAACTTCAGTCACGGTAGGTATGATATTGCAATTTATATATTCATACACAGTATTGGGAAACTGTATTATGTACAAATCCTTGAAGATACTACAACTAGATAAATGGATCCTCTGAAACCTGTTGATAACTATGGTCTGCATTTACAATGGTCTATAATGTGTTTATGGGTCGTAGAGTACAGACTGTTATAGGACAATCTGCAGTCTGTTGATCTGCTGTTAAATCACATCTGTAGTAGAAGTCACTCTTTACTATGAGTGATTTGGCTAGGAGAAAAAAATACAGCTCCTAGATATAAGATCTAAGAGACTTCCAAACCATAGCTACACTTTAAAGGAAGTCTGTCACCAGAACCCAGCTATCAATCCAGCCCCACAGGTAGATAGATTAGGGTCACCTGAATCACATAGTGTAGTGTTCCCCTTGTGAATTACTGCGTCCTACTGCTGTTTTTGTCAGTATGCAAAGGACTGTGAGCAGCAATGCCTTCATTGCTGCAAAGAGCTCATTTGCATATTGACAAAAGCAGTGATATCTTGGGAAAGGAGGCATTGATTCAAAAGGGTTAAACACTGTTTGATTCAGATGACCCTAATGCTGGGTTCTGGTTACAGACTCCCTTTAAAGACTGAAGACTACTGTTTGCAGGGACACACTATACTGTCTAATAGAGGAGGTAAAAAACAAGACTAAATGCCCTAATAAGGGACATAAAAACAAGTTGTTTACCAGACAGTACCTTTAAATGGGACCTTTCATCACCTCCACCAGCTCCAACTCTTTGCATCCTTTAATAGCTGCTTCTCCACTGATTCTGGCTCAGGTGAATTTTTTTCTATAGCCCCCACCATTCCAAGGAACCCGTGCAGTTCATTTCAGCAGCAGATATACTGATTACGATCTCTACTGTTAGGTGGGAACCACCCATCTGACAGTAAAGATCCTAATCAGCATATCTAGTGCTAAAACTAATGCCACTAATTGCTCAGGAATGGTGGGGGCTAAAGAAAAAAATTCCAACTGCACCAGAATCAGTGGAGAAGCAGCTGTTAAATAGTGCAAAGGGTTAGAGTTGGTGAAGGTAGTCTCCTTTAAAGTGTACTTCTAATTATACAATTTGTTCATAAGTGAATAGTGCAGGTGCATATAAGAAACTTATTATATATAATACTTGAAATATATGTGACCAAAGAAATATGTTTCTTTTTCCACTTATTAGGCTGCTCTTCTTCACATTCCATTCATTTAGACTCTTAGCTCTAAAAGTACCTGTACCTGTATCCAGTCTCACACACAGGAGTGTATGGAGAGGGGAAGGGGAGGAGAAGGCTGCTGATGGCTTGTTTATTTATTGGCTCATTCTGTACAGTTGTATAGCATCATCATACAAGATATAGTGGGGCTAGAAGAATTATCTTCGCTACAATATGTTTCAAGGCTTACTGCAGTATGTGTATCTTGTCCAGCAGCCTCTTCCTCCCATCTCCATATACTTCTATGTTATAAGTAACTCAGATTAATAAACGGCAATTGTTGCGATGTGACATACCTTCCAACCATTCTGGGTTCAGTAGGACAGGTGCTGTTCTGCTGTCCTGGATGGTGGGATGTACCTTCAACTCATTTGCATCCAGAGTTGAGTACACTAGTAAAGCTGGAAACCATCTTCACCCTGCGTCACCTTTCAGACCCTGTTTCTGATCCTGGCAGTTTGGAAGCAGGTAGGGATGATATAGTGATGTCACCACATCTTCATACTGTGGTGGCCATATTAAGGGGGGCATTATACTATGGGGACTACCTTGAGAGGAACATTATACTGTGGGGCCATGTTAAGGGGGACATTATACTGTGGGGACACATTGAAGGGAACATTATACTATGCAGGCCACATTGAAGGGGACATTGTACTGTGGGGGCTACAAGAGGACATTATACTGTGTGGGGATCACAAGGAACATAATATTGTCTTGGGGACACTAGAGGGGCATTTTACTCTGTGGGGGCACAAAGGGATATGGGTGGACCATGAGCGAGACTGGAGGTGTGGCTTATAATACCTAAGTTAGCCACAGCACACGACGCACATATTTTCTCGCTCTTTTTGGTATGCCATGGTGAGGCAAGTATCACTTTAGCTTTTTTTTTAGTTTAGTAGGTACTACAGTATAAAAAAACCTTGCTGCAAGACTGTTACTTCTTGCATAAAGAAAGGTTGTGTTGGTAATGATATGTAACCTATGAAACCATTTGATCAATCCCTTATCTGCACTGTACATTGTACTGATGCCAAATTAGGTCATGAATAGCACCATATTAGTACTTTCAGACAATCTCCTATCACAATTCTATTAGACCAGTAATGACTCTATATGGCCAGGCCTGTTAAGTCTTTTCTGCAGATAAAGGGAAAATGACTATGAACACTGCAGCTTGGGTACCATAATCTGCAGATGGAGGGTTCCCTGCTGTGCTTCTGGAATGGAGCTCTCCTCAGTCAAGTACGATAGAATTTAGTGCATGAAAGAGAATTTAGCAGACAGTAGCAGCTGGTGCCTGAAACTACATTAAAGCTGGTGCAAATAACAGGTCATTTTCTTTAGCATATAAGCCTGGTTGTGCGGTCTACCATAAATGGCCCTAACAAGTCACTGGTAAAATAAGAATACCACCAAAAGTAATGGAATATTACATCTTAAGCTGGCCACCAAACACACTGGATTCACATCAGCAGAAACAGACAATTTCTATGGGGTCGGTAAATCTAATGTATGTAGTAGTGTCCTGACTTTCCCCCAACATTTTAGTTGAGTTGTTTGATTCCATTATCTAATCCTTTTGGTTATAATCTACTACTAGAGGTGTCGGCTAGTGACTTTTTTTCTCTCTCCCCATTCAGATTACATGGGTGCTCAGCTGAGGGTTAGGAGCAATAAAGATGTGTCCACCCTTAAAGGGGTTGTCCCAATAAAGACATATCCCCTATCCACAGAATAGCGAATAAGTATCAGATTGCTAGGGATCTGACTGTTAGGTCTTCCAGCCATCAGGAGAACAGGGGACTCAAAGTCTCCCATGCCTCCTCCATGTGAATGAAGCCCAAGTGCCCTTGAGTCACTGCAATGGGTCTGGGGGAATGCAAAATCTAGCAGCCCCATAGAAATGAATGGATCGTGGGTCATGCAAATGTACTGGTCTTACATTAACTTTTAGTCTCCCGTTCTCCTCATTGCTGGGGGACCCAATGGTCGGACCCCCAGTGATGTGACATATCACGCAGACTTCAATGCAGAAAATCTGCACTGTAATCCATTAGCGTTGAGTCAATCAGAAATTATATTTTTCACACACGATGCAGATTTTTTTTTTTTGGGCACAGAAATAAACCTATGGTGCAGATTTAAAAATCTGCAGAATGTCAATTTATTTCTTTTTTTCCTGCATGGATTTATTGCAGTTTTTGCCCATACACTACGGCAAAATCTGCTCAATTCATGGACATGGTACAGATTCACAAGCACAGCAACACCAAAATCTTTATATACAATACTAGGAAGGAGACAATATGTAATTTTAGGAGCAGAAAAAGACACCATTTCATCTGTGTATGATGCTGTGCTTCTAGGTGTCCTCACTACAATTCTCTCAGAGCTGGCTCTGTGCCATTTTTACAGCCCTTTTACCACAGGATGCTTGAAAAATGGAGGCGGAGATGCTACATTGGTACCAGAGACAATGTGAAGTGTGCTGTTATGAAAAATCAAGATGAAGTGTGGTAAAGAAGATTACATCACATAAAATTAAAGTAATTGTGGTGTAAATTTTTTACTCATGTATAGAAATACCCACAAAAATGGCTTCAAATTCTGCACCAAAATCCATCTGTACATGGTTGAAAATTTGCACCAAAATCTGTGCCAGTTGCTGCAGATTTTCTGCACAGATTTCAGCACGTACTGTATATATGCAGATGTCAGTGCAGTTTTCTGCGTGTTAATCCTAATTACGTGCATATACCCTAAAAGGGCTGCAGTTCATAATACAACCCCTGAGTGGCCACACACAGACACATATAGCATATGAAATAATATTGTCTTGAAAAGCTAATCATCTCATGATCTGGACATGGCCAGCCAAGAGAAAAAGTAAGGAAGGGCATGTCTCTAGTCACTGACCTAACAAACATTCAGTTGACAGCTATCTAATGTGCATGGCCAGCTTACCCACGTTACATGGTCTATTGTTGTCTATCAAAAGGAGACAGTAAGAACTTCAGAATAGATGCGCACTGTAGACTTTTAACAAATACCATTTCAACAAAGACTGGATTCCTGGTTTTGAGAAAATGGGAGTAGTATTTCTGACAAGATAACTGAGTTTAGTCAAGTTCAAGACAGATGTATTTACCATGGAAAGACTGTGGGCCTACAAGAGCACATCCCAGTCAAGTCGTTCTTCTCAGGGCCTTCCTAAACTGTTCAGAAATGGTGATACTGTGCATGGGAAAATGCACTCAGAGGGGAGGACACAGCTATGAATGCCACCAGACTGGCTGGTATTACTGCAGGGAGGCTGCTGCTGGGATTTAATTTGGAATACTAGTAATTTTTAGAAAAGATGCCTGCTCATGCAACTCCTCCACCCTTGATGCTACCACTCCTTATTGCACTGGTGGATGCAGTGCCAGGAAGAGAAGTCAGCATACTGCAGTTTTTGCTTCAGTTCCTTGAGTCACATATCAAGTACTTATCGCACTCTGGACCATCTTCTTGGAGGAACTGCCTGGCTTTACCCTGAATAAGTGGTGGGCACCTGTTTTTACTGTCTCTGCCTCTAGCATTAAACCAACAATGACAGTCACTCATAACCCACTCACTCAAGTTCACTTTAGAGAGTATGGAGGTGGATCGCTCTTTTGCACACTCAATCAGCGGCCACTCGGCTAAAGCCACCATCCAGGAACTGAATGACTCTTGTGTTATTCACAGAAGCCCCTATTCTTACTGTGCTGGGAGTGTGTGCAGAACAGACCTGCTAGTCAAGACATAGTCGGATTGCACTGCTCATTCACTGGAAAGTTCCCAATGGTAAGAACTACTAAGTCATAGAACAATAGAATTAATGCATGTAGGCAGATCTAAAAAAAAAAAAAAAAAAAAACACCTTTTTGTAAATCCATGTAAACCTGGCCATTGTTTTTAGTTGGAAAAGGTGACAATAGACCACATCCCAGACAAAGCTGAGACCATTTTTTCCCTGCCCTTTATACAACTGGGTTAAAACCTCCAGGCTAACTTTGAGGCCGACAGAGATATATGATACATATTAACTGATTCATTCATTCTTGGAATATTTTGAAAGTTTCTTTTCAGGCACTGGAGGCCTAGTTCCAAAAGTATTTCAGTTTTCATTGGGCAAAAAAGATCCAAAGACTTTGTCTTGGGGCAAAGGAATTGTTCCATCCCTTTCATCCATGGTCCTTACTAGCACATCTCATATGCATACACTGTGTGCAGAATTATTAGGCAAGTTGTATTTGAGATGTTTATTTTTATTACTGAACAACAACTATGTTCTCAATCAACCCAAAAGACTCATAAATATCAAAACTTAATATTTTTGGAAGTTGGAGTGGGTTTTTTTTTTTAGATTTGGCTATCTTAGGAGGATATTTGTTTGTGCAGGTAACTATTACTGTGCAGAATTATTAGGCAACTTAATAAAAACCAAATATATACCCATCTCACTTGTTTTATTTTCACCAGGTAAACCAATATAACAGAAAATTTAGAAATAAACATTTGACATTCAAAAATAAAACCAAAAACAAATAAGTGACCAATATAGCCACCTTTCTTTACGATGACACTCAAAAGCCTTCCATCCGTAGATTCTGTCAGTTGCTTGATCTGTTCACAATCCACATTGCGTGCAGCAGCCACCACAGCCTCCCAGACACTGTTCAGAGAGGTGTACTGTTTTCCCTACCTGTAGATCTCACATTTTATGAGGGACCACAGGTTCTCTATGGAGTTCAGATCAGGTGAACAAGGGGGCCATGTCATTATTTTTTCTTCTTTTAGACCCTTACTGGCCAGCCACGCTGTGGAGTATTTGGATGCATGTGATGGAGCATTATCCTGCATGAAAATCATGTTTTTCTTGAACGATACAGACTTCTTCCTGTACCACTGCTTGAAGAAGGTGTCTTCCAGAAATTGGCAGTAGGTCTGGGAGTTTAGCTTCACTCCATCCTCCACCCGAAAAGGTCCCACAAGTTCATGTTTGATGATACCAGCCCATACCTGTACCCCACCTCCACCTTGCTGGCGTCTGAGTCAGAGTGGAGCTCTCTGCCCTTTACTGATCCAGCCTTGGGCCCATCCATCTGGCCCATCAAGTGTCACTCTCATTTCATCAGTCCATAAAACCTTTGAAAAATCAGTCTTAAGATATTTCTTGCCCCAGTCTTGACGTTTTATCTTATGTTTCTTGTTCAAAGGTGGTCGTTTTTCAGCCTTCCTTACTTTGGCCATGTCCCTGAGTATCGCACACCTTGTGCTTTTTGATACTCCAGTAACGTTGCAGCTCTGAAATATGGCTAAACTGGTGGCTAATGGCATCTTGGCAGCTTCACGCTTGATTCTCCTCAATTCATTAGCAGTTATTTTGCGCCTTTTTTTTTTCAACACGCTTCTTGCGACCCTGTTGGCTATTTGCCATGAAACGCTTGATTGTTCGGTGATCACGCTTCAAAAGTTTGGCAATTTCAAGACTGCTGCATCCCTCTGCAAGACATCTCACGATTTTTGACTTTTCAGAGTCCGTCAAATCTCTCTTCTGACCCATTTTGCCAAAGAAAAGGAAGTTGCCTAATAATTAAGCACACCTTATATAGGGTGTTGATGTCATTAGACCACACCCCTCCTCATTACAGAGATGCACATCACCAGATTTACTTAATTGGTAGTTGGCTTTCAAGCCTATATAGCTTGGAGTAGGACAACATGTATAAAAAGGATGATGTGATCAAAATATTCATTTGCCTAATAATTCTGCACACAGTGTATATACAGAGATAAGTAAAACAAATGTTTTATACAAGCCTGCTTACCGCACAAACCCAAACCAACAAGGACAAAATGCCAGTATAGAGGTATAGACAACATATCAGGCTTTATCTACAAGTCCTGGCACTGACTGTTTCCCTTACCTGGATGAAGAGCCGCATCTTATTGATTATTTGGTTGATGACGACATTGGACCCTCGGACTTTAACTTCTGGATTATTTACTTGATCTTTAAAATCACTGGAAACCACGAGGTTGGTGTAACTATGGAAAACAGGAAGAAGGAGGTGACCCTGATATGAAAGTATTGAATCCAGATAAATATACATGCACATTTATTGGCTGAGCATACGTTCTTTATATTATCTATTGATATGTCATATAAACATGCTAGAATACTGATCAAACACAATGACCAATGATAGCAAAGATTCCAACGTAATGAAATGGCTTTAGTAAGACACATACAGTATATAAAGGAGTGAAAAAGTAAGTGCATTATATTACCCACCCTTATGTGACTTGTAAGAGTCTTTATACTAAATGCCTAATAATCTAAAACTTAAAAGGGTTTTCCAGGCTAAAACTATTGATGATCTATTATTATAATAGGTCATCAATATTGCCATAGTCGAGGTCTTACATCTGACCCTCTCATGGATCAGCTATTCTGAGCAGCTGATATACATAGAATGGTGCAGGAAGTAGACAGTGCTGTTCTCTGTGTAGTTGCCAGACCTGGTACTGCATTTACCAAGCGTTACACAGACAACTGTGCCATGTGCTTCTTGCTCTATTCTCTGTGTATAAGCTGCTATGAACACATGATTGATGATGGGAGTGCTAGGTATCGGACCCCCAGGACTCTGATATTGATGGCCTGTGTCCACTAGTGGGGGCTACCAATGTCTTATTGGTTAGCAGTCACTAGACTTTTTTTCACTTGCCCAGCAGGGACTATTTCCACCCTCGTTGAGTGACCAGGCACTCAGAATAACCAAAGCAAATGAATCTCATTATAATGAGCTATTGACAAAAGCAACAAAATCCATAGGATCAATGCTACATTCCTGACTACCTGATCATAGGCATTACGAGGGGCTATGCTGTAAATCACTATTCATGGAGCCCATGAATGTATAAACACCACTATCATCATTATATAAGTATATAAGGTGAAGACAAAGTAACAGGTAAAAAGAAAACAAATAAAATAAGATCTGCCTATTTGTAGACATACCTATAAAACAAAATGTAAAGGGAAGACCAAGCCTGCCAGCAGTTCATCTTTTACAGCACGTCCCCTTTGTTTCAGAGGTAAATGTATAATGATTAAGGCCATAGTAAATGTCATGTATATAAGGTCATCTGGAGGTAAGCACAAGTACGGTAAATGGACATTCTGGTGGTGCCTGGCCCTTGTAGACAGGAAGATATTGTCTGCTCACATTATCTCTAGATGTAATTACATGTGTATTTCCATGATACATGCACACATACATAAAGTACTGTGGCTGTAGTTGGAAGCCTGTTGCAGGTAGTGACCATTTTTCTCCCGTTCTGATGTGACATTTGTGTTTCATCCCTAGTATAGCATTTCCTTTGTTTTCATCAGCTGCTTTTTCTCCTCTATCTACAGTATAATAGAGTATATAGGATATATACTTGGATCATTTATTACTGAGAAAACCACACTAAGCAATATCCAGACAGGAGGTTCATTACACCTGTTCTTTTCATCTATAGTGGTTGGTATGATATGTACTATAAAGTGCATCTATAACCACATAGGGCTCAAAGCAGAGTATACATTTCCTACACTGAATACCTGTCTTAGCTGTAACTTTTATAAGGAATCTGTTAGCAGAACCCAGTATACAAACCATTGCAGTTAGATAGGTTAGGGTCACCTGAATCCATCGGTGTTTTGCCTTTGTGAATTTTTGAGCTATCACCGTTCTTGTCAACATGCAAATGAGCTCTTTGGAGCAATGACAATTCCCTAGTGATATCTTTGCAACAGAGGCACCAACTCACAAGGGGCTAACGCCTTTTGATTCAAGTGACTTTAACCTATCTATTTGTGTGGCTGGGTTCATATACTGGGTTCTAGTGACAGAAACCATTTAAGGAATATTATTAAGCTAAAGGGATTTTTAGCAATTAAAGAAGAAGTTGTAAGCATATGATCAGGATTTTACAGGCATACAAGACCATACATTGATATAATGGCGATCTCAGTGGTAAGAGACCAACCCATGAGACGCACTGCATGCAACAACGAACAGACAGAACCATCTGTATCCCACCATTGCTCTGCCATCCTAACGCTATCATTGTAACTTTTTATATAAACCAGTAGTATCTGTAAAAATATTATAAAACTGTAATATATCTTACTAGGAGCATGTTCTACCAACTTAATGCTAAAGTAAAAAAATCTCTTTAGCCCGAAAAATTCCAGTGGTGTAAGGTGCAGCTGCCTTGGCTTTGTGTCTGTGAGACTGCATGCTGCGAGAGGTGACATGGCAGTGACATCTAATTGGAAACAACACAGCGTTTATATCACCTAATATAGTAGATGGTCATAGTTACAGAAAAGTTTTTCTTTTTTTTTATACATAGGTGAGTTTCAAAGTGTTTTCTTTAGCCGCCTACAAGAAGGTGACCAGAAGGTTATCTTGCTTCATGTCATTAGACTTGACATTCACTCCAGGAACCTCTCCACTTACATATACTACCTTATGAGCCTAGGTTACCCTGTGAACAACTTTGCTAATAAATGGCATTTTTCCCTGCCCCCATGTGCTAAATTCTGTACCTGGCTACAACCTCTGCCTGCTGCTTTCTACCACTGACTAAGCACCTCACATATGCTGTGTCTGCAAAACAGTCAATGCCAGCTAAGTGTTCAGACAAGGTGGGGCATGCTTTTCTCCGGTTATCCAGAGGACACCCATAAAACACTGCCACAATGGTAGTAATATTTAGACTGTGTTCACACTTTGTCTTTTAAGTACATTCAGCATACGCTAAACGTATCCATTGGTATGGGCTGTCACACCCACTAGCAATATTTCTCCCTGTATGGGAAAGAGTAGCTAATGCATTATTACTTTTTCAGGGTCATACAGTAAGAAAACACATTGTCAGAGCCTATAGGTGATGTACAGTATAGCACTGTATCCCTATACAGTGGCATATTTCACAGGCTTCCATCAGAGGTATATGTTGGGAAATACTCCCAACATATACCTTGGATAGAAATCAAACGCAAAGTGTGAACAGAGCTAATGTATCTCATTTTTCAACATTTGATATAATCGTTATAAATATAAATTTGATATATTTGTATATAATATATAATGTGAGAAGAACCTACAGTATAGCTTTGTTTGCCCTGAATACCAAACTTTCCGGTCCATGAATAAAATGCAAGGGCAATGTATCGTTTTTTTTTTTTGTTTTTTTTTTAAGGGAAATGCTTTTTTAGGCCATCATTCAAATACCACACATACAAATAGGCTCTTTGGCTTCATATGAAAAGTTCCCTAATATGTGTGTGTAATAGGGAAATGACTTTAGCACTTTATAAGCATATGAAAATAATTATAACTACAGCAACATTAACTTTTTAGATCAGAATCAGGCTACATTCTCATTTGCATTAGAGTCTCCATAGGAATTGCTGGCCAAAAAAGTCCTGCGCGCACTGTGTTTTCGGCCGCTGTTTTCAGTTCTAAAACAGTGGTCACACCAATGGACCCCATTATAGTCAATGGGGTCTGTCGGGCTCCCTATGTAATGGCTATTTTAGCCAAGGGACCAGAACAAAAGACAGCCAACACTAGTGTAAACCTAGCATCAGTAAAATCTTATTACTGTATCATAATGGAAAAAAAGTGGAATCGGCACTCCTAGAAAATGGAAGGCGCTACATAATAATATTGTATCATAAACTCCAGTGCACTCTTCTTGCAGATTAATACCATTTTATTGTTTTGATATCAAATGAAAAATACCCAGGCAATTCAGAAGAAAAAAGTCAATGCTGTACAGAGCTGACAGAGATGGAGGTTTCGGCCTATTCCGACCTCTCTCAGCATATCTGCATCATGGCTGGGAGTAAAGAGATGTGTCTGTATATGGAGCACCGTGTTCGGCAAAATCTTTTTAGGCTGGTTTCACACACAGCATTTTTAATGTTGTTCTTACTTTTACATGCAGATATGTCACTTTAAGGAGGTTATTCACCTTTTAAAAACTGATGAACTTTCCTAGCCATCAATTTTTGATCTGCGGGGGTCCAACTGTTGGGAGCCAGCAAATCAGCTGTTTTCTGAAGTGCACAGCTCCTGACATTTTTCATATGCTGGGAGCAGTGATGCTAACTTTTAGTAGCGGCAGTTCTGGTTACTGCTGAATGTCATAATTCAACACTGGGGTCTGTGTCAAGTTTCCTTTGACAAGTCTCTGGTAGTCATGGAGCTGGGTTTTTTAATGAAACCTGCTCAGACGTGCCCATGCAAAGGCTCACAAAATGGGGACTACTTAGACTAAATTGCTAGCATAATAGTACCAGGGACTAGGTTTGGTCAGTGTCACTGGGAAAAATTTACACTCCTTAACATTGAAATTGAAACACTACGAAGGACAAGTCCTTAAAGGGAACCTGTCAGGTCAATCTGGGACACTAAACCACCCACAGGTCCTTATAGACCTGGCGTTTAGTGTCCCAGATCGCCCTGTTGTAATGCAATCCGCAGGCGCATTAAAAATAATATAAAGCTTTTTTTTTATTTTTAATGCGACCATGGATTGCGTTATAACAGGTGATTTGGGACACTAAACCCCAGTTCCATATGGACATGGACGTGTGGGTGGTTTAGTGTCCCAAATTGCCCTGACAGATTCCCTTTAAGGTTATGCAAATCAAGGAAGCAGCAGGTGTCACTAAGATCTGTAAATGGTCAAATTTTCAAGTACCTAATCCCCAATCTGTGGCATCTCGGAGGGGCATAAAAGCCAGATTGAAAGCATAGATTTTTAGTCACATGAAACCTCCACAATTGGATGAAGTGGTGCGGGATGTGAGTGATGAGTGATTCCTATGTTCGTTGAACCACTGCACGGATGGATTGTCAGATTGGAAGAATGGCGTATAGTGATCCATTCTGTAATGCAAGTGAAATTGGACGTCACATCCCAAGCCTAGGGCGACAAACAGTGTTGACATAAACCATGAGAAGGTGTTTGCATGTTATTGGGCTATAAGACCGACATCCAACTAAAGGTGTTCCATTGACCTCACACAAAGGCTCTCAAAAGCTATTATAGTGCACAGTAAGATGGCAATGGAGCCCGGAATGGACGTCTATCCTTTGTTGTCTGCAATGATAGTAATTTATCAGAAGCCCATGTGGGTACACCTACTTCTGGGATTATGGTGCGGGATGGCATAATGTACGGTTGTCTGATGCCTTTAGGCTTCATCTCCAGTACAATAACAGGTCAATACTACATTGATTTGGTTGTGGAACACAAGACCGCATGTTGCTTGTGCTATTGTGAGTAGCCTGCATGACCTAAACATGCTATCATGGCCTGCAACATCTCTGGACTTGTCTCCTATCTGACACATCTAGGACGTCATTGGACGTCATCAATGTGCATTCAAAGTGGCATAACTTTCCTCAGACAAACCATATAAAATCGGGGAGTTTTGAACATTTTGTTTCCATTTTTTTATCATTTGCATATCATAAACAAGTCCATGGATCCCATGATTCCCATAATTTCAAGACTTTTCCTTCTTGGTGTTGGAATTTCGATGCTGAGGAGTGTATATTCGTATATGTGTATTTCCTCCAGCTTCTAATAGTGTAGATAAGAATATGTCCATTTCCTCTGCAATTCTGCTGCAGCACATAAGCAATTACTGAATCTGGATACAGACATCGGATTCATTGGGTGTAATAAATATGTTTTACTAGAGCAGCTTTGATGTCATTTTTTTGCAATAAAATCAAAGGCAGAACTTGAAGCCTCTTGGGCCCAAACCATCATGTGCCATTTATACTACTGCAAAGGGTGCGACCGCTACAGAACGTCTCTGTATGAAACCTGCTAGCTCCATTATAGTGCTGACACTATTTTTTCCTGCAGAGCTTACAATTTACAGCTTTACCCAGCAAACCCCTTAATTTCTTTATTTTCCAGGCCACTCACTTTGCTCTTTTAGGCCTGACCAAATACATCACTGCTTGTAACGTGTCAGTTGTAGCTCACGGCTCAGTGATAACACCAGCAGTACAGTATGCAGTGGTCACATCTTTTAGGCAACCTTGAGGGAGCATTCATCATCCATGCACTAATTGTCAGAGGCAGGTCATTCCGTCATTAAGACGTGAGCGGCAAAGACTGTATCCAGCGCTCTCCTAGCCCTCACTACAACCCCCCCACCTCCAGACGCTGCTTCTGTAGCAATGCACTGTCTATGTTTCAAGAGCATATTTATTGATTGGAGAGAAGCAGTTTCTTAATGTGCACTAATTTACCTCGATCAGCCGCTCGGTTTCTGCTGAACGCAGCACTCATCCAAAATAGCAACACACTTACAGGCCCGCTGTGTCACTTGAACCCACAGGACTTGATGTTTGTTCTTAATGCCACTAGACCATCAGAAATAAGCCCTTGAGGAGTTAATAGTCATTTAGGAAAAAACGGCCTCTAATCCCATTATTAATCGTCTTATTACAATGTTGTGAATAAGAGCAACACAAAGGTATTATTTTTCCTTAGGGAGAGCACCATGTAGGCCATGCAATGCTCCTCTGAGAAAAAGCTATTCAAATTAGCTCTTTTTCCAAAAAAAGAAAGCTGGGCCTCTTACCCTGAAACAGCTGCAGATGAGTGTCTGGTTTAGATAACACCCTAGTCATGTTTTCAGGGTGTTATAAGGACTATGATATTTATTGCAGCGCCTTTTGCACTACTTACCAAGCAAAGTGCCATACATTGTATAATGGCCGTTCTTGGTATTGCAGCACAGCCCCATAACCAGAGGCGTAACTTGAAGCTTCTAGGCTACAATGCAAAATCTATAATGGGGCCTCTATTTATCTTGTGTAATTTAGATTATTGGTATATTTCATGTGCCAGGGCGACCATAGAGGCATCCCCTATAGCTATGCACCTGGTGACCCCTGGATGAGATTTCTCTGACCTAAGAAGAGGAAGTGGAGGTGACTATCATAATCTTGGGCAAGTCCTTTAAGGCCTGTTTAGAGAGTTGGCCATAAACATACAGGGTTGACGCCTTCCAGAGTTAGAGTGCACTTCTTTTTTTTTTTTTTGATGTCTGTAGCTTTCTTCAGGAATTTTCTTACACATTTTATAAATACCCTATTTAGAAATTGTGTATGAGAATTCTGAGATAATGGAGGTCGCTCATTCAGACCCCTTATCTATTAACCAGAGAAGACAGAGGATACAAAAACATCTCTTCAATGGATACCGTGTAATGCTTCCCCTAGGGAGCACTGCAAACCTTATTTATTATGCTTACTTATATAACGCCATCATATTCCGCAGCGCTTTACAGACATTGTCAGTCACTGTCCCATATAGGGCTCACAATCTACATTTCCTATCAGTATGTCTTTGGAGTGTGGGAGGAAACCCATGCAAACACAGGGAGAACATACAAACTCCATACAGATGTTGTCCTTGGCATGATTGAAACCCAGGACTCCCGCGCTGCAAGGCTGCAGTGCTAACCACTGAGCCACCATGCTGCTCTGCTGCCCCACAAATTAAAACAGATCACTGGAAATCTCTGCAGTGGACCCTTCTAAGGCTAAATGCACATGGCCGTGGGCATGTATGGGTCCATAAGATATACTGATGTACTGTATACCAGCCTGAAATAGATTCCATCTAGAGAATGGGGTATGGATATAAATGTTCTGATATATGTGCTCGGGAAAGAAGTGAACACTGCAAAATGCAGCTTAACAAATGGTATTGTGGAGATTTGGTGCTGTGCTATCATGTCTGTGGGTGTCCATGGAGTAACTCTATGAGCTCATACAGTATATGGGTCCTTATGTAGAGATATAAAATTGTTTCCATATCTTTTTGCATTACAAGACAGACTGGCCATAAAAGAGTCTGCAAAAGCCTTTTTTGCTGTTTTTAATGGCTTCATTTGATCAAATATGCTGTGATAACATGTTTCTTCAAAATTATTTTTGTTCCTGTCATTTTTAGGGTTTGCTGCCTTCTGTTCAAAATGCAATGCAATGTTCTTGGTATGGCGTTTTCCTCTTTATGCTTCTCTATGGGCCATGTGGTTTCTGAATTGTCCACAGTAAAGAGTAGTGTGTAACTGCAATGCAGTGTGTATATGCACATAGTATCTTTGTACAGTGTCATGTGGATGGGGTGCCATTCTATGCCGTACAGTTATTATACTTATATGGGCATAGTGTGGTTTGCAGATGGGCGCAGTGTGAGGACTGTAAGTGAGTACAGACTCATAGTAGATGTGTGGTAAATGGATGCGGTCTAGTAACAGGAACTGTTCATCAGTCTCTTCATACTGTATGTGCTGTAATAGAAATGGTCATTTACCATAGCAGTGAGATGTGTCTTCCTAAAAGTTGTGATGTGAGTGCCCTCTGCTGGAAATTTTGAGAACTGCAGGAAGTGAAAAGCCTGGACTCCAGGCCATGAAGGAGGGTGTGGCAGGGATGAGATTGTTATATATGTCAATTTAATAAAATAGCTTTCTTTGGGTGGGGTTACAGTCTAAATGTCCCAAAATTATTTTTTTTGTAACTTACAGTAATCTGTCATTGTGAGTGAAAACACTCAGCCATGCTAACAATTACTGACCTCAGACAGGATTTATCATGGGGATCTCTGTGTATAAAGTGTGGCGATACTCCCATTTATACAGGTTGTAGACACACACAAGATGGATACATTACTGAATTTCCAGCAGTGAAATCCAGCAGCATGGTTCCCTGAAAGCCACAGCTGTGAATACCACCTACAGGGCAAAGGTAGAAGGCCGAGGGTGAAACCTACAGCAATAATTGAGATATTGCAGGATTAAAACCCACAGCACTGCTTACTTTGTTCTGTGGGTTTAGTTACAGCATGTGGATGGGATTTGTAGAAATGCTGCTAATGTACGATACATTGCAGTGAATTAGCTCCAGCAAGTAAGGGGTGTGTCCCCTGCATTATGAGCTACATCAGGATCACAAGTCCTATACCTACAACACACCTATGGAGCAGGGCTTCTCAAACGTATTCAATCTGGATCTCACCAGTCAACCTGTTATCATGCCGGGGCCTCATCAGCCACATAATACGGTATTATGGCTGTACACATAATACCGCAATAAGTGGCAACCAAATTTTATTTATTTTATGATTACTTGTATAGCGCCATCATATTCTGCAGCACTTTACAGACATTGTCAGTCACAGTGCAGCACACATAATACCTTCCCAAACACCAGTGTTGTACATATAATACCGCCATCAGTAGAAACCAGATGCCACAGTGCAGCACACATAATACCTTCCCAAACATCACTCTGCAGTACACATAATACCACCATAAGTGGCAACCAAATGCCACAGTATAGCACACATAATACCTTCCCAAACATGCCAAACACCACAGTGCTAAAACAACTTCTCACCCTAGCAGCACCAGAAAATATCACCATGCGGCATCTCCACAGAAGTGCCACACACCACTGTACAGCATCACTGGAGGCAGCATTGCCCCCCAACTTTCCCTTCACCTTATGGCAGCAGCAATCCCCTCCAAATAAAACCTTCCACACTTGCAGCTAATCTTTCCCCAATTCTACTCCTCCTGCACTGTTAGGAAGAGCCCTACAACAGAGACAGGAGATAACAGCCTCCTACCTCCAATAGCAGTCTGATACCTCTGCCTCTAGAAGATTAAACTTGCACCTAACCTGCCTGGTTTAACGTGAACAGTGCCACCTACTGGATCCACTGGATGCTTTCTAGCTACAGAGACTGCAAATAATTCAAAGCTTTTTGTGGAACCATTTTTTTTGGGGGGTGGGGGGCATACTTGCAGGACTTTTTTCTCCATTCTAAAAAAAAAAAAAAATATATAAAAGGATCCATGACAGAAAGCAACCATACTAACATAGTGACAATGTTGAATGAAGACACAGGTCCAAGTCCAACCTATAACCCCCACAATGTTGATCCAGAGGAAGGCAAAAACCTCATGAGGCTGATGCCAATTGCCCCATATCAGGGGAAAAAATTCCTTCCTGAAATCTGGCAATCAGTATAAAGCCCTGGATCAGCTTACTGTCCACAAAAATCCCCAAGTCTCTTTCAGTGACAGTCTTACCCAGTAATTTACTATTAAGTATATAATTATACATTTTATTTATTTCTTTGACCAAAAAGGAAACTTTTTAATTGTCTATGTTGAACTTCATTCCGAGTTTCCGCCCATACTTCCAGCTTCCCTAGATCCCCCTGTAATATTCTACTATCCTCCTCAGAATACTTTACAGAGTTTAGTATCATCTGCAAACATGGACACCCTGCTTTGCAAACCATCTACCAGGTCAATAATAAAGATATTAAACATGAGAGGACCCAATACGGACCCCTGTGGCACCCCACTGGTGACTGTGACCCAGTCTGAATATTTCCCATTAACAAGCACCCTCTGTTTCCTATCAATCAGCAAATTGAGAACCAAAATAAATAATAATTACCACCAGTCTCAACAGTCTCATTTTGTATACCAACTTTCTATGTGATACAGTATCAAATGCCTTTAAAAGGTCCAGATATATTACATCTACTGCATTACCCATGTCCAGTCTAGAACTGACCACTTCATAGAAGCTGATCAGATTAGTCTGACAGGACCGATTTCTCATAAACCCATGCTGATATGGTGTTGTAAGGTTATTTTTATTACGTTACCCCAGGATAGCATCTCTTAGAAAACTTCAAATATTTTACCCGCCACTGAGGTTTGACTTACCGGCCTATAGTTTCCAGGATCACTTTTTGACCCCTTCTTATATATGGGCACCACATTTGCTATGTGTCAGCCTTGTGGGACAGAGCCTGTTTACATAGAGTCCTTAAATATTGGATATAGGCGTCTGTCTATCACCATGTTTAATTCCTTCAGAAAGTGGGGGTGAATATGATCAGGAACCAGTGACTTGTCTATTTTAGTGTTATAAGAAGAGCTTACATGATCTCTAGTCATGTCATCAGTCACCAGAACTGAAGACAGCATTTAATAGATTAGTCTTTTCCTTTTCTTTCTCCCACATTATTTTTGAGAGGACAAACAGTCTCGGTCTTACATTTCCTGTAATTTACAGTATGATGAACCTCTCTGTCTCAGTCATTGCTGTCTTTATCTGTTTTTTGCATATCTTATTTTTCTCCTCATAATTTTTTATTTCCCTTCTGATTTGCTTTTTTTAAAAAAATATTCTAGTCAATGACACAATGATATAAACAGAAGGTAATATGTTTATATCTGCCCGTCCATTCCTTTTTGCTCTGATCAAAAGTAACCATAGCACAAAATATAGTCTATGATAAAAGGTGTCAGAATATACAGTGCAGTATGGTTTTCTACCGACTGGCCCTTTCCACTTACAGAACCAGCAATGGGCTCCTAGAACTGGACCATGGAACAGTGGCAGAAAGTGGTCTTGTCTGATGAGTCACATTTTATTACACATCATGTGAAGGGCCATGCGTGTGCGCACTTATGTGGGAAACAGATGGAACTATGTGAAGAAGATACAGCTAACTGCAATAAAATATGTACCGCAAAATGGTTTCATGTTGGCATGCTGAAGGGGCCATGAACCTAAAAAAAAAAAAACATCACTGACCTCTCTTCAGAACTCCTTATCTAGCTGGGCAGCTTTGGTATTCTGTATAGAGATCACTGCAGGAAAATACAGGCCTCAGCAGTGACCTCTGACTACTGTGACATGCCGTTTGTGAAATTGTGACCACTGAGGCATGCAGAAGTGGAAGAGAGAGGTGAGTAAATATTTTTTATGTTTATGGATCGTCATCAACCCTATCAACTAGTCAAAAACGTAGGACAACTCCTTAAAAAATTACATGTCCCCCCAAAAAAACAAGCCCATGTATAGCTGACTGACATAAAAAAAGTTATGGATCTTGGAAGGTAGCAATATAAATCAATATAATTTTTTTTTAAGTTCTTTTGCTGTGCAAAAGCTGGAGAAAATAATAAAAAAAACTATACATATTGTTTATTACCACAATAATACCCACACATGGAAGAGGGATTTTTGTCATTTCCTTCATAAGGCTAAGGCCCTACGTAGCGTCCCTGCAGCAAAAAAGCGCAATGTGATTTTTCCCGCAGCGCGTTTCACAGAAAGTTTGCAGAGGATTCCTCTGCAGACTTTCTCTTTAATTATATCTATAGGGAAACTGCTGGCGTTTCTGTAGGTATAATTGACATGCTGTGATTTCCAAAAGCACAACGGTTTTGGAAATGGCAGCTTGTCCACTGAGCGTATTTTACCGCTGTGTAGAGATAGGATCCCATCCACTACACAGTGACTGTAAAACGTCATGATTTTTTCCAGCAAACTGCAGTGTTTATGCCACGTGGGGCCCCAACCTCATAGTTAACAAAAGTTAATCAATAAATCATAGTTACCCCAAAGTGGTACCATTAAAAATACAGCTCACCCTGCAAAACAAAAGCCCTCATTCCAGCTCCATAAACAGAAAAATATAAATGTTATCCCTCAGAATGTGATCAAAGTAGGTTAAAAAGAAAAAATGTTAAAAAAGAAATCAGTTTTAATACAACAAAAAATATACAGAATTGGTATTGCCAATTCTTTAAAGTAAACATATTAAAAGAAATAATAAAAATCATTGCCAAATTTGTGTTCATCCTGCTTCCCAGTGAATGAAATGAAGTTGAATGGGATTAATCTACAATAACCAAGCATGGCTACTACATAATGTACTTAGCTGTGCCTGGTTCTGAAGTGCCACAACCTCTTCTATCAGCTGATTGGTAGGGGTGCCAGGAGTTAATCCCCCACCAATGTGATTGGTATTGACTTCTCTGTAAGTAAACAGCCCTGTAGTATTCCAATCAGAAACATGAAAAGTGTACAATCTGTACAGAATGTATTGCCCCTGAGCTCTCTTGACCATTCAGAAGCAAAAACAGGACTAAAAGGTCACTAACTACAAACTTTGCATGAATCAATAGTACAAGCGAATACAAGAAACTGTGTAATATAGCTCATAATCAGAAAAATGCTTCTTTCTCCATTTGTCAGTCTTTTTCCCTGCCCCAAACTAAATACCCTGTTTCCCCCCCCCCAAAATAAAACCTACCCCAAAAATAAGCCCTAGCATGATTTTACAGGATTTATGGAGTATGCTTGAAATATAAGCCCTACTCCGAGAATAAACCCTAGCTACAGTTCATTGAAAATAGTGTCCAGGCAGCAATATATGTAAAAAAAAAAAAAAAGTAAATAGAATACAGCAGGACAGATACAGGAGACCCTTCATCAAGGAAAGCAGACACCACCAAAAGAAAGCAGACATCCCCAAAAGAATTGGACATTGACCTTATAGTAGCTATCTGTACAAGATGGCACTAGTGAGATAGTTCTCCACAATAAGGGTTGACTACTGGTAGTGCCTGGCTCTCACACACAGATTGGCTAGTCCACGCTGAAATAACTCCAGTCCTGAGCCCGAATGTTGTGGTTGCTTCCAGTCACCAGGGGGAGCCAACCGCTACATTTGGCTGCAGTGCAACGGCAAGGGACCTGACAGTGACATGCCTTTGACAGAAGTGATGCAGATCTGTGTGTGAGAGCCCATCCACCATTGTCTCTTGCCAATGAATAGAAAATGTCAGCACTCACCACCCTGCAAAATCTTTATTCAGTCAGGCATAGAATGCAGGATTTCTGAGTTGGTGCACAAAAAGGGACATTATACCATGTGGGGAGCATTATACTATGTGGGAGTCACTGAGGATACATTATACTGCATTCAGTCAGGCATAGGATGCGGGAATTCTGAGTTGGTGCACAAAAGGGGACATTATATTATGTGGGGAGCATTATACTGTGTGGGAGTCACTGAGGGGGCATTATATGGGGACACTTAGGGACAGTATACTTTGTGGGGACACTTAGGGGACAACATACTGCGTGGGGACACTAAGGAGAGCATTATACAGATTATATGTGAGGGCACATTTTACTGTGTGTGAGGAGCTACCCCCCGTGAACTCCCCTCCCTCTCTAGAAATCCTTCCCCCTCCAAAGTGATGATATATTGGCACCAACAGAACTGTCGCTCAGTAATAATGGTATTATAGAATTCCAGGTCTGAGCACACATAGATGCTTATAAAGGCTGGTTACTGAGTTCTATATTTTATGAGCGTATGCACGTGGCATGTATTGGTTCCATCTTTATATAGAGATATTCTCCCCAGGAGCTGCTATGAACTGTATTCAGGTCATATTTTATACATGACGCCTTGCTTATCATGCTGACACAGTAATATATTACACCGCCATATAACACTTCTTATGTTTCTTTCCTGCATACAAAAGAGTGACAGAATTGTCCTTTAATGTATAGGAATTCTCCTGAGCATGTTTTTCTCTCCCAATAAGCGCACATCCTCCCACCATTATCCCCGGCCGTTCCCTAGCGTGCTCCTCGGCCATGATTGCCCTTTTTCTCAAGCTTTTGCATTTAAATGACTGTTGCTTCAATTTGCACAACAATGCGACCGAGATGGGAAACAAGTCCTGCTTGAACTGTTAGTAGGCCAAGAATCTGGATGCCATGGCAACCACAGGAACACAACGTTGTGTTGTAAGGGACAGTGATGTGGTTCATGAGCATGTTAATGGGATCCCCATGAAAAATCAAACAATACAGCACTTTATTCAACAACTCAATTCACTACAGCAATGCTCATTTGCGCTAAATAAGCCAGGCCTGGAGGACGCATTATGTACGGTTTTATCTCACATAGAACAACAATGCCAGCTTTTCCGGTTATATGTGTCATTTTATATGAACCTTCAGGGACGATCTGGGCTATACCGTTACAATATGCTCTAATACTAACTGTAAGGGCCCCTGTCAGAAATATTAGAGCCCCTAAATTAAGTGTCTTAAAAAATTATTTCTAAGATCCTCCATCCTATAGGGTATTTAGTTTGTTGGGCGTCTGGGGGAGGATATGCTACTCATGTTCTTAGAAGCAGTGACACATTTTCCAATATGTAGGTCCTTATAGGAGATGGTAAGGAATATGATCTTTATGCATCGGTTCTGACCCATATGGAACACTTTTAGGAAATTTGAAAAGATAATAACTGGAACGTGTCCAGTTTGGGTTGCCATTGGTGTGATAAGATGGTGGCACATTATATAAGTAAGTGTACATAGTGCAGTTTTCAGTTAGGTTATAGTGGCCAAACCCTTTAAGTTCTCTAAAATTATGTAAAATATCAGAGTGCCATGTTTGTACAGTATTGGCATGTGAGGAAGTTCATTTAGTATAAGTGAAACTTTGTGAGTCTCAAGCAGTAATTGGCAGGTCTCCTTTTTACGATATTTTCCAGGGCCTCTGTTGATAGTACTACTACGGCCGACTCATCATTGGTGCTGTTGAAGCTATTACTCTGGGTCACTGATCTTTATTAACTCCAGTGCTAAGTTTTAATTAAATAATCCCACAATACAAGGAACAATTGTCCTAAATCGTGCCATGGGGTGATGTCAGGTTATTTGGCTGACATATTTCCTTTAATGCCCTAAAACAGATGTTAATGTTACAGATGACAACATCACAGATGTGGACATGGGTGATATCATAAGAAGCACTGACCATCTAAACTGAGTACTTGGACTTGAAAGCTCCTGATAACAACAGTGACTGTACCCTTTAGCGGGGTGCCTCCCCTTTATGGTCTCAGTGGACATAAGGTGGGCAAATGGAACTGCCTTGTGGTGATGTAACCACTGATGTCATTCAGGAATTTGTCAAGGACAGGGGTTGTTGGGATCCCTGTAGGCCACTAGCAAATATAGTGACATCGCAGGGTCAGTAGTAATGGTGACATCATAGTGGCCACTGTCAGTGATTTTTCAGGATGTGTCTCCTTTAAGGCCCAAAAGGGAGAGGACAACAAATGTCAGGGCATATCAGGCAGTGATGTCACAAGTGCTGAACCTAGAAATTGAGTGATGTACCTGCTGCTGCCAGACAGCCACAGCATTCAGAAAAATTGGTTGGTCTCCTTTAAGGATCTATATCAGGGGATGATATTGTGGATGTTACATCATAGGGAAGAGGGAATCGGGATGTCACCATTGATGATATAGAATGAGGTTAAGGGGTGTCAGTAACATGGGTTGATTTGTCTCCTGTTGGGCACCACTACATGTGATGTAATTTCAGCACCTGGATCTGCAGCTGCTAGGGAACAGAAGACACTGCAGACGTTACATCAATGCTGATAACGTCATTGGTGGGGGGACATGTACTGGTAAGTCCACTGTAAGGCAACAGCCTATGTGATAAGAGTGATGACATCACTAAAGTGATGAAGTCATAAAGGCAGTGTTATTGCCTAGCTAGTTGTGATGTCACAGATGGCATATGATGGCATCAGAAGAAGTACTGGACCTATAAATTATGCATAGGGACCTACAGTCATCAGACTGCCCCCCAGCAGCGGGGGTAGTTTGTGATGGGGGCATGGTGTGTTCCATTTCAGGCTCACTTGGAGTGATGTGGGTGGTCATGAGGGTTGATGTTACTGCCTTGTTGAACTCACCACTGATGATATCATGGAGGAGGAGGGGTCTCCATGTCATGGACAACCAAACGAGACCACTTGTTTGCCCAAATTGGATGGCATTTGGGCACACACATGGAAATCCATAAATTATAATTTTTTTCTTAGTATCCTTTATTCTGCATATTTTACCAATGTCCCTCATATGGAGTTATGTTGCAGTGATGTCTTCTGATATGTACTTATGTAGACCATACTAACAATAACACAATATGTCCATATGTATTACCCATTTAGAACTAAATGAATACCTTCCCCTTCATCAGGATTTAGGATACATGTTTTTCTTTCTCTTCTACTTTGTTACACTTTCAAGTCCTGATGTATAAAATTAAAACTTTGCATGAAACATTCCTGTCCCCGCACATCATGTGCAGAGCTATAGACAGACTAATACGAACAACCTTCTTGGCAGGAATTCTTGACTTGCAGGCAGCAGGCAAACATGAGAGCAATTTCTGACCTCCCGACACCTGATGACCATCACAGCTATACCTGACATCAGGGTTGCTGGAGAGGTGAGCTGGGTGCTAGATACATTTATGATATGATGTGTTATAAAGACTAGCATCATATAGTAATCATATACCCTGTTCACACTGAAGCCTCAGTTCTCTGTTCTGTTATGCAGGTCAGGATTATATCAGGTTCGGTATATGACATGTCTGGAGGAATATTGCATAACTCTCTCTGGTGAACATACCACACATACATATACTATATACTAGGCTGGTGTACGTGTTTACACTATGGAGCGCTTCTCATGTTCCCAATAATTTATGGCCTATAATATTACAAGCTTTTTTTTTTGCTGGCAAGGGTACAGTACCCCAATAATAAAGTATATAGGGAAGGAAACCACTAGCTTGTAATAGAAATCAATCAACAGAATTAAGATGAAGACGTCTCATTGTATACCCTGAGACCCAGACCCCGATAGCATGCAAGTGTCTGGAAACACACTATAACCCCGGTATCCATACAGCTTACAGCCATGTGGCATCAGGCATTACTTTGGGTTGCAAATAAAAATATAACAGATGACATCTGCCTGCTTATGAGAACCTCCGAACTATAAAGTTAAGCCTTCCTTTGTTCTCACATGTGGCCTATAGCATTCCTGACAGAATGAATTGTATATGCAGTTGTGATGAAAGCATCTGTAACAAAGAAGGTGGAAGTACTTAGACTTCAATCAGCACTTAATATGTTAAATTAAGTTAGGAATTTAGCTTTATAAACAAATTATAACAGGCAAGCAAATATAATATACAGCACACACGACAGCGATGAAAGAGGGGGTGTTTGTGATCTGAAAAAAGGGTCAACTCAAGAACTGCGCCTCTCTTGCCCGTAGTCTTTATCTGGTATTGCAGCTTATCTTCAATGAGGCTGAGCTGCAATACCAGAAACAACCCATGGACTGAAAAAGAATGGTGCTGTTCATTAGAAAAAAAACCTTTTAGGCCAGGGCCCCACGTTGCGAACACGCAGTGTTTTGGCTTTTTTTTTTTTTTTTTTTGGAAACACCGCTACAAAAAAAGCTGTGTTTTACATTGACTGCACATTGCAGAAAAAAAATCTGCAGCGGGAATGCTGCAATTTCAAAAACGCTTGCGTTTTTTGTGAATCTCAGCATGACGATTATACCTATGGAAACGCTGGCATTTTCCATATAGGTATAATAGAAGCAGAAAGTCTGAAGAGTTTTCACTTTCTGTGAAAAACGCTGTGGGGTCTTTGCCTTAGGCCTCACATTGCGTAAACGCAGCTTTTTTTGTTGCAGATTTTGCTGCGTTTTTCTTTTTAGCCGAAGCCAGGAGTGGATTGAGCAGATGGGAGAAGTATAAGAGCTTCCTATATATTTCTCATTCCTTTTGTAACCATTCTTGGCTTTGGCTCAAAAAAAACGCAGCAAAATCTGCAACAAAAAAGCTCTGTTTCCGCAACAAAGGGCCTCAGCCTTAGGCTGGCTGCAGACGACCGTGCTGCAACTGATCTGCCGTGAATTAAAAGCACCCCGTGTCCCCGTGTGCTTCCCATGCACGGGCCGTGCTTCCACGGCTTCATTCTTTAAATGAATAGGATCCACAGAAGCAAGGGCCACAAAATAGGACAGGAATAGGACCTGTTCTATATTTTGCGGACTGGACTGTCGGCCCGCACACGGAACCGTGAAATTCATGGTTGTGTGTAGGGGCCCATAGAAAAGAATGGGTCAATGTGCTATCCGTGAAATACATGGATAGCACACTCACCACAGCCACGGTCATCTGCAAGGGGCCTTAGGCTAAGGCACCACATAGCAAAATGCATCTAAAACCACTGCAGAAAAAAATGCAGGGAAAACAAGCTGTGTTTTTTTCTGCAGTGTTTTCCTTTGAGTTTTTGCTGCGTTTTTTTCTTCCTCTACTGAATATATAGAGAAAATGCTTACAATTCTGCAGCTAAAATTTAGTTTTTCGCCAATGTGTACACATTAATTCACTCATTCACTATGCTGGTACTATATAACATAGTGGAACTTAACCTTAGCCTCAACGTATGGGTCAGTGAAAACTGCACGGATAACACATGGATTTGTATCTGTGTTTCATTCGTGCTTTTCACTAACCCATACATTGCAGTGAGTGGAATTAGGTGCAAATTTGGACATGTATAAGACCTGCTCCATATTTTACGACTCTTCACTACGACCCAGACACACAGCTGCAAAAAAACTTTGGCTGTATGTATGGGCCCAAAGTAATGTATTTGTCCATACTTTGATCCTCAATTGTGGATCAAAAGTACAGCTGTCTGAAGGAGGCCTTATACATTTTAGCACAATTTCCTTAGAAGTCAATCTGGATTGTGCCCTTTAGTAATGTAGTATGTCATGTCACATGCACCAAACAAGAAATGGAATACAACATCATCTGTGGGGGGTGAAGGGAATGTCTTGCAATTGTGCTCAAAGATATATTTTTTTTTTTTTATGAGCGTTCCAAAATTGGTCAACAATGGCTACGCAAAAACAGATGGCTATTTGGTTACCTATGCAAAAAGGGAACCTGTCACTATAAAACTGCAGATGAATCAGCAGGCAGCATGTTATAGGGCAGGAGGAGCTGAGCAGATTGATATAAAATTGTATTCAGAAAGATTCAGTATAACTTGTCATTTATCCATTTATTTGTCTGTCAATCATTTATTTAGCTGTCAATCATTTATAGGATGCAACTGGCTTCTCCAGCTCTCATGTACTAACATAGCTTCTTTACTGTATAGTCTTCCCCTTTAGCAGACTCTGCTCTCCTCCCTCTCTACACGCTGATACAGTCTGTGTGATCTCTGCACCTAAAGGCTCCGCTCCACTCCCTCTTTACCCTTTGATACAGTCCATGTGATCTTTCCCCCTAAAGAATCTGCTCTCTTCCCTCTCCACTCTGATACCATCCATATGATCTCTCCCCCTAAAAACTCCGCTCTTCTCCCTCTTTACACTCTGATTGAGCCTGCTGTTCTGTGTACAAACTTTCTCCCATTACCTGTTAGTATCTCGCACTAGTTGTGCTACTCAAATAGAAATGAAGGGTATAACCGAGAGAACTGTCTCTCATTGAAACAGCATTGAGTTGACAGCAGCCAGGTGCTGTGTAGTGCTGCAAGTACATCAAAAGCAGCACTACTACTATCTGCTAAAGGAGTTGCACATACTAGGGCAAAAATAGCAGGACATTTTTAATGAAGACTGATGGGAAAGTTGTATTTTGCCGTGTTTTACTTACAGTACATCCAGGACAAGCACTTGAGAATTTCATTCACACCAATCTTGTTCTTAGCTATTTGAATTGTTGATTATGTAGATAATCTGTTTTCCCTTAGTCTGGTAGGACAGGCGGAATTTTTAATTTACATAATTCCTTAAATGATACTCCCCTATAAGAGGCCAAGGAGACCTCCCCTCACTGTGTTAGTTATAAAGAATAAAAAGAAAAAAACAACAATCCTTCCTAAAGGGGGGAAAGCTTGTGCTGCTGTTCGGACTAAGGGAAAACAGATTATCTACATAATCAATGATTCCCCTTACGTCCAACAGCAGCACAATATGGGGACGTAGCAAGTAGATCCCCTAGGGAGGGTTCTCACTCACTACAGTACTATATGAATGTCCAAAGGCAGTAGCCTCTGAACTACGGACATCTAACTGATAGTGTTTAACAAAGGTTAGTTGGTGTTGACCAAAAACGGCTGTACAAACTGCTCAAAAAGCAAGACCGACTCTCACCCAGGAGGCCGATACAGCCCTTTGATAAACTCGGGCGATAACCCGAGCAAAAGAAATTTAAATTAAGAGGGTTTCCCAATCTTCTGAAAGACTATGTACGCAGAAGATAAATTTTGGAGACACCATACTATATCCAGAGTATGGAGTTTTCCCCCTTCCTTAGAGGAAGGAGCTGGGGAAGAAAACTGGTAAGGAGACCACCTAGTTAATATTAGCCTGAGAGGGCACCTTAGGGTTAAACCTAGGAAGAAATCTGAGCTGGACCCTAATGAGAAAAAAAAAAAAAATATATATATATATATATATGGCTCTTCAGAAAAGAAGACTGCAACTCTGGTATTCTTTTAGCTGAGGTGATAGCTAGCAAAAAGGTGGTTTGCAAGCCAGAAACTTAAGATCCACCTTCTCAAATGGTTCCAATGTCGGGCCGCAAAGGCCAGAAAGAACTGTGGATAGATCCCAGAGTGGAAAGGGAGCTGCAACTTCTTACCTAAGTCTCATAGCACCCTTTAGAAATTCTGGGAATTAAGGGGTTCTGAGACAATCTTTTGCTTAAGCAGGTGGATAGGGCTGAAACCTGTACCTTAAGTGTGGCAGGGGAAAGGCCCTTATCCAAGCGGTCCTGAAGAAAATTCTGAATCATTCTCGTAGAAGGATTCAAACTATTCACTTCCTGTCTGGAGAACCACTCCTTGAAGACAATACCTATCCTAGGTATCTTTTATTGGTGGATTCTGCTCTTGCACAGAAAAAAGGTCTTCAGGACGACTTCTGACAGTCCACTAGGGACTGAGCAACCTTCTGGCTGTCAGGTTGAATCTCCTCAGATCCTGGCACTTCTGAGTTCCTTGGGAAACCAGGTTCTGGATTGGGGGAAGCCTCTAATAGATCCCTCGACTCATGAGCATGAGTTGGGAACACCAAGCTCTTTTTGGCTATCACATAGGCTTGGTCCTGTCTGACTTTCATCAATACCTTTGGTGGTATGGAAAGTGGAGGGGAGATGTATGCCAGCCTGAACCTCCAAAGGATGGACAGGGCATCCACTGCCAAGGGATAGTCCTGATGTACTGAGCAGAACGTCTCTACCTTGGCATTGAGTCTGGTCACCATAAGGTCTACTTCTGGAAGACCCCACTTCAGGGTGATCTGGTGGAACACTCTTGATTGAGATACCATTCTCTTGATACGGTAAGACCCCGACTCAACTGATCCGCTACTATGTTCAAGGAGCCCTTGATGTGAACTGCGGAGAGATGGGTCAGATCTTTCTCTGCCCAGGCGAAAATCAGACCTGCCTCCCTGAGGAGAGAGAATTATCTGATGCCTTCCTGTTTATTACAGTCACCATGTTGACGGACTGGAACTTGACAGCTCTTCCTCTGAGAAGAGGAGAAGAATGGAGGAGAGCCAGGTGAACTGCTCTGAGTTCCCTCCAGAAGGTAGATTTCATCTTTTCTAGCCTGCTCCAGACTCCTTGTACAGTTTTCTCATACAGATGGGCTCCTCATCCTGAAAAGGATGGATCGGTCAACAGGGTCCAAAGAGGTTGGACCGTGGACATCCGACCTTCAGGTGTATCACCAATTGAGAGAAAGACGGGTTCTGGGAGAAAGTCTGATCCTCTTGTCAAGACTCAGAGGGCTATGATTTCAGACCCCTAGTACTACCGACTGGAGGGGACGCATATGTCATAAAGTCCAAGGAACTGAATTGGCTAGTGCTGACATGAGGCCAGGACTCTCATAATTATTTTGATGAACATCCGGCGCATCTTGAGAAGATATGATAACCTGTATAGCACCATCATATTCCGCAGCGCCCTCATGGACATTGACAGATATAGGGCACTGTCCCATATAGGACTTACAATCCACATTCCCTATCAGTATGTCTTAGGAGTGTGGGAGGAATCCGGAAACCCCAGAGGAAACCCACACAAACATGGGGAAAAACTACAGTCTTGCAGATTTTTGAATCACCTCTGACTTCTCCCGGTTATTAGCCTGAATGTTGGAAAAAGACACAGTTGTCTGCAAGTGCTGGAGCAGGATGGATTCTGACTAGGCTTTTATTAGCCAGTTGTCCAATATGGCAATATGAACAGACCTAGAGGTCTGAGTGCAGTTTTTTCTGGAGCCATCACCTAGGTAAAGGAAATGCCAAAGGACAGGGCCACAAACTGGAAATGTCACCTGTGGGCGGCAATAGAAACAGCAATTCTCAAATACCCTCTGTGAGGAGGATAACTGGAACTTGTAAGAACGCATCCTTTAAGTCGAGAGTGACAAGAACATTGCTTTGGAGCAAGGATGTGACCAACTTCCCGGTGTCCCTTTGGAAACGCTCTTCCTTATGAAGAGACTTAGATATTAGGACTATAACATATATTGGTAGCGGGAAGTCTGGAGAACAGACCCCAAACCTTCTTCTGAGGGGGGACCTTCCCAAGACCCCCCTGCCCAGGTATTCCAGAATGGAATTTTCCAGTATAACCTGCTCCAGTGCAGGAGAGAACGGGTTGCGAGAATCTGTCTTGTGGTGGGCAAAGAATTCGTCCGCATAACCCCACTATACTTATCTGCAAGGCCAAAGTTCTTGGATCTTCTCCTGCAGCAGGAGAGAAAAAATGGGAGAAACATCCCCCAACAAGAGTACTTGCCGCCACAGGAGGCGAAAAGATGGCATCAAAGCCAGGCTTCTTTCTGTCCCCTCCTTGGGGAACTTACATCCAGCCCCTCTGGGCTGATATCTAGCACGCCTCTGATATTAGAACGTAGATTGAGGCGGCTGCACTGATAACTTCTGCCCTGGACAGAAGGTCCTGCTTTCCCTTTAAAGGACTGAGGAAGGCACTTAACCTTTTAATCACAAGACCTTCCATGATGTCATCCAGGCCTCTGCTAAAATGTTTACCCAGCTCAAGGGTAGGGAGCATACGTTATACTTGAATGCATTGTCCGCTCCCCGAGGTTTCAATCATAATGGCCTTCTAGCAGCTGTAGAGAAGGCCCTAGATCTGGCAGGCATCTTGACCTGGTATACGGAAACTTCTGCTAGATACTCTTATTCACTACCTCACTGGAGGCGATGTCCACAGAAATCTGAGCAAGTCAAAGCTTTATCCAGTGTCGCGTCCACTTGGAAGGCCCATGGCCCCCTAAAAGTGGAACTAGAGGCTTCCCCAAGTTCAACATCACGATCGCCTGACCAGATGGACTTCAGCAGTATAGGCATCCTTACCAAGAGGCCTGCTGGGATTTAGCGCAGTGTCAACATCACAGTCGCCTGACCAGATGGACTTCAGCAGTCTGTGAAATTCCTCTTCTGACAGAACTGACTGAGGATGTCTCTCAGTACGAAGCTTCTTGAGAAATCAAGTTCCGGATTTCTTATCCTGCTCTTTGACCCACACAATTACGTCACGAATGGACGAATCATCAGATGGGGTCCCACGGCATTGGCGAAAGCGAGTGTAATTGTACCATCAGGCAGAGGGATGTTGCACTCTATATAAGCGAAATGTTTCATCTTACAGGACTTTTCCCTCATTAAGTCGCCGCTGCCACCGAAAGCAGAAAAAAGGGATCCAGGAAACAGGACCTGCAAAAAAGGTTTCGGAACCTGAAGTGACAAAATCACTTCCACCGGATTAAAAAAAAACTTTCTCTCCCTATTTGCTTTAATTCCACTGCTATAGGAAGTGCGGTGTGTCTTTGTGGCAGACTGGAATAGAACCATAACTGCAACAGAAAGGCAGTGTAGGGAATTTGTGTCTGAGACGCTGTCATTAGTTTAAACTAAGCACAAACACCTGAAGTGTAAGCTCTGCTGAAGAGCTCAGCCAGGCAGGAGATGCACAGAGGTTTATATTAACCCTGCAATACAGTCTCCAAGTTCAGAAACTGACACATACTGAATGCACAGCCTGCCCAGCCGCAAACATCTCACCTGAGATCAGACAAGGGCAGGCACACCCAGCCCAGAATGGTCACAGCAGGGAGAAACAAGGAAGCCTTAGGAGTAAAAAACTCCCAAGGAAAAGGTGAACAGCTGAAAGAGGAGAAAAAACTTAAAAAAATGTAGTTAACCCCCAATCCTTAGGAAAAAATGGGAGGACAAACAACCTCCCTCCACCTGTCCAACACAAAGGACAGAAAAAAACAGTGAGGGGAGGTCTCCTTGGCCTCTTATAGGGGAGTATCATTTAATTAATTATGTAAATTAAAAATTCAGCCTGTCCTACCAGCACACAGGGGCAGAGATACCCCATATTGTGCTGCTGTTGGACATAAGGGGAATGATTATTACTGCAAGCTTGCGTGTGGGATCAGGCAGGGAAATTCTGTCTATCCCATCTACAGTTCCTCTTTAATGTAGAGTCACTGGGGGTTACTTATCATTTGCCCCTTTTTTGGACATATTTTTCAGAGGTGCGCCTTTTTTTAAGACTATTGTTACTGTGGTGCCTATTTATGATGCAGATGCACCTCCTTCTTAAATGTTGTGATAGTTTAGAGGCGCCTTTATAAGCCATGTACACTTTGCCCCTATTTTGTTCAAAAATAATAATAATAAATAATAATAATACTTTTTTGCTAAAAAAAAATTGCACAATTGCCCCTTTATATTGCAATCTGGCCTGACAGGCTCTTTTAAATGTGCCCCACTAAGTCCACTGTTTCAATACAGTAGTTTCTCTCAAGCTGTATAACATTGATAGGATGAGATGGTCTTACCTTTCCACCACATCTACTCCATTCCAGCAAGTTGACCCATCTCGTACTGCTAGGTCTCCATCACACAAACGCTCTGTCATTGTGGTGTAAAATGTTTTTAAAGGCTTCATGTACTTGATGAATTCCCTAAAACACAGAGAGACAGATCAAGCAGAGCAGTTATAAGACCAGGACTATAAGGTCATAAGGACACAGCACACACCGGCAAAGCAGTAATGTGCCAACAGCATGTTAGCCTAGACAATATACTGTACTTTCTATATTTTACATACTGTGATTTTTTTTTTTTTTGGAGAGGGCTGAATCTGAGCAAATAAATATGTGAAATAAGTGAAAAGCTAAATGCTAAAAAAAGTAAGTCTATAAGTGTGCACATAGAGCCTCAGTGCATCCCTGCAGTTTGGTACTATGTCCTTAGAATACTTCACCAGATGGGGCATTGAATCCAACATAAAAACCTTCAATACGCCTCTGCAAGGAATTGGAGACATAATTGTACAGTGTGATCCCATATTATGGCTCCCTACAATTCAGAGATCATACAAGGCCATAATACAGTCATGTACACGACAGACATATGATTTTAAGAATTTGTGACTGTGTTGCAAACATGTTCATATATTGCTATTATATCAGTGCAGGAAAAATGACAGTGTTATTGAAATAATTCAGGCCACAGACATTCACAAGTACTGATATGTTATAGGTCCATCAGTACAGAGGATGGCAACAAACAAAATCCCAAAAATACAGTGACCATGCAATCTGCAAATATCCCATTCCTTAATGCTTACTTCCAGCAGAGGGCAGCACTAGGCTACAGCTTTCAAGCTCTCAACTGACTATGCTATCTCCATCAGGAGCTATCGATATGTGATAACTCCTATATTTCTGTCATTATATATAAACTCTGTAAGCACTAACATAACTATTACAATACCAGTAAAATACATTCTATTATACATGGCAGACCGTGGCTGTAGACTGAGGTTGGTGCATATTAATAAATATATATAATGTAAAGATATATTTCATGCCATTGTTATCTGAAGTGACACGCATGAGTATACATGTAATTCACTCTACATTTTCTATACGCAGCTATTTATGCAGAGAGACAGTAGCCTGATGGAGGCCAAACATATTAGGGCAAACACTTATTTGGTTGACAGCGACTCCCGACCCCACATACATTTGTATATGTTCTCAAACTGGGAAATCAGAAGTGTCCTTTTCTTCCCCTAAGAACAAAATATTGGGCATGTTGACATCCACCATATGTTGGGAGAGAGTCAGCAGACCCCAATTCATATTGGTCATATGCTGGTCAAAGGAAGGATTACCCTTACACCAAACAGGCAGAATACTCTGCCCACAGTCCTAAATTCTGGTAAGAAACACTAAATATGGATTAAAGGAAACATAACATTAAAGGGGTAGTCACATCTTCTGATGTTATGTTATATTGCTATGATATACCATAACATCAGTGGTGTAACTTTAAGCTCCTTGGTCCCAATGCAAAACCGACAACGGGGGACTCCACTTGGTGTCTGATTATATAGTAGAGAGGCCTTTGGGTTCCCTGAGGTTGCAGGGCCTGGTTGCAGTTGCTACCTCTGCACCCCCTATAGCTATGTCCCTGCATAAACTTTCGGAGGAATGACCTGAGGCACTGTAGTAACTACAAGACAGCGCCACTCCAGTCTTATATTTCTAAACACTTTGTCTGGCCTATTCATTTTGGTGACCCACCAGTTGGGCCTCTGTGATCATAAACTGACAGCATATCCTAGCAATAGGCCATAACTTTCTATCACTTTAAAGTGAACATATCACCATAAAAATTCAATACAATCTGCAGGCAGCATGTTATAGAGCAAAATCTTAACAGATGGATATATAGAAAAGATCTAGCATAACTTGCCATTTTTTATCCTTGTTCTTTCTTTGCCTAGAAGCTGTCATCTAGTCATGGGGCAGTCTTGTCAGTGACAGCTATGTAAGCACATCAAGACTGTCCTGGCAGATTTGGGACTGTTGGTAACTATCAAAGATCTAAATGAATAAATGCCAAACTGTACCAAATCTTTCCCATACATCAGGTAAAAGAACCGACTTGATGGCAACAATATTAGATGTAGTGATATGGAAATACTGTAAGTACACCTATTGAAGTGGGGTCTGACACCACTTTTTGTGCAAATCTTTAGGTTGTGGACATGCAGAGCACTGTCTGCCGAGGATGTGAATGTGCTGAAATGTATTTTACTTTCTCTCTCTCTCTCTCTATATCTATATATATATATATATATATATATATATATATATATATATACACACTATATATATATATATATATATAGTGGGGAACCGCTCAGGTAGATGCTTGGTAGCAGTGCAGCAAACAGGGACACAGAGACTGGATCACACTCAAGTTTAGTATTTATTCACTTGCAAGTGCATAAACAGGTTGCCTTTACAAAGGCACAAACAAAAACAAAACCTTCTCGGCTGAGAACTACCTACTACAACAAATGTTCCCTATCTATACAAGAGCCTGGCTGCCAGACTCCCGCTCTGGTTATTCAAACAGGGGTGGCACAGAGTTACCTTGCTGCAGGTCCAGATACACAGGTCAGTTTTTCCTCAGTGTAGTGCCACATCTCCTAGTTCTGACACACAGCCTATATCAGACCTTAAAGGGGTATTCCCATAAACATAACCATATCTATATTTGTAGGTAATTAAAAGTTAAACATTTTTGCAAATATAAGTAGTTAAAAATTCTGCAGCGTTTTAAAGATTTTCTCTAACCATCTTAGTAGTGCCTTGATCGGTTGCCAATGGATACGACCACAAATGTAGAAACTTTCTATGGTCTGGGACTTGTCAGGAACCCAGCCATGATTTTCTTATTGTAGCTGGGTTATTAGGCAGGGACACTACATGTATGAGAAGATATCCCGGCCACAATAAGGAAATCGTGGCTGATTTTCTGACCTTAGAAAGTACTTGCATTCATGGTCGTATCCATTGGCAACCGATCAAGACAACAAGACTGTGACCACAAGATATTTAGAAAAAAATCATTAAAATTCTGCAAAATGTTTAATGACTTATATTTACAAAAATGTTTAACCTTTAATTATCTACAAATTACAAAATGTTTATGTTCGTGGGAATACCCCTTTAATTAGTCAGGTGACCTCCCTGCTGTGGGCTTCTACCATACACCCCTTAACTGCCTGGCTGGAAAATATCTGTTCTCCCAAACCACACCCTTCACTTTCTCCCTATATATATATATATATATATATATATATATATATATATAGACTCTGAGGCTAGGATAGTTTGTGTCTCTATCTCATGAATCATGCATACACACAATGCAATTGTGTGTAATTTACTGATATAATTTTTGTGACAGAAACCAGAAATTTGCCTTTAATGAGCAGTTTTTTGAAGTATCCTATATCTGATGCAGCATAATAAATTACTACTGTTGCCAAGCTACATATGCCAATATTAGCAGCTGACTACGTGACTACTTTGTATCTAATCGCAATTTTGCCATTCCAATGTTCCTTTTTTTTTTTTTTTTTTTTTTTTTTTTTTTTTTTAAACCATGATTTAGGCCTTTTTCACAGTTCGTTCAGTTCACAGCAGTTGAACCTAAACAAAAAGTATATTGGAAAGATCTGTACCTCCATATTTCAGACTTACATGCACTCTAAATGTAATAATATATTACATGGCCTTATGAAAAATTCCAGACAGAAAAGTAAATGAATCAAATAGTTTCCAGACCAGTTTCTTAAAATCACGCCCCTGAACAGACCCCCAATACTAATTCAGTACACCAACCAGACACCTATACTAATACATATCTAGACCACACCCTTAAATTTAATGGGTTGTCTGAGACTTCTAAAAATGAAACTCTCTGCAGGAAGTGTTTTAAAATAGAAAAATAAACATTATTCGCCTATTAAGTCTCTTCCATTGCAGTGCCAATGCTGCGGTGAAGTTTGTTTACTTGCCTGGAGCAGTGACCTACCATATATACATGTGACTACTGCAGCCAGTCACTGTCCAAAGTCTTGTACTGTACATGCTAGTATCCCTACTGAGACTAGTGATTGGTCATAGGGTATATGGGTATATGCCACGTCATGCCAGGGCATCACTACTGGAGCTACAGGGGATTTAACAGGTAAGTGGTTTGTTTGTCTGTTTATTTATTTTACATTTTAGCTTAATTTCTTAAACTCTCAGGCAACCCCTTTAATTCATACCCCAGACCAGACATCTAAATTAATTCAGACCCCAGACCAGACTTCCAAACTAATTTAGACCCCATACCCCTAAAGTAAACCCAAGACAAAACTCCAAAATTAATACAGACCTAAAATAAATTCAGACTCTAAACTAGACCCATAACAAATTAAAACCCCAGACCAGACTCCAAAATAAAAGTAGACCTTAGACTAGATCCCCAAATTAATTCAGGCTCCAAACCATATCCCAGCAGCCAGCCCTATAGCTAGTGCAGTATTCATTGACTTGTTGCCCTGGTTCATTTACTATATTTCAATACATCCTTTTCACTTCCTGCAATCTTGTTTTCAGTAGAGTTCCTATACTGCCAGGATCTCCAACCTGCAACTCTACAACTGTTATGAAACCACGTCTTCCAGAATGTTCTGACAAGCTGCAGCTGTATGTACCAAGACCTTTATAAGAGCTCACATCTATATTAGGAATTATGTTTATCTGTTCCATCATAGGAGTGTGATGGAATTCAAGCTGTGACCGATCCATACATGACAAACATCAATGGACTTCTAATGGCGTTTGTCAGGTTCTGCCAAGGTGTCTGTCATTTCACCAGACATAGCATAGTATGCAGTGCTACTTTTTTTTAGCAAATATCAAAGAATTTGCGATGAATGCTCCAACGCAGATGTGAACAGAGCCTAAGATAACAGGGTGGGACCGGCAATGTGTTGCTTGGGAAGTTCATAGAACAAAGTTTCTTTCACTATGACCAATGAACTGCTGATGTATGGAGTATTAATGTCACAAATTATTTTCATGTTGGCATACTGGCAGACACATTCATACAAAATGACCACTGTAAGATCTGCTGTATACATTTATATTACTGTAATGTGAAACTTTTCATACTGTTGCCTAAAACTAATTCTCAGTCAGCCCTAGAAGAAAATATGTACCTGTCTACTAGAGATAAATGCATTTCACATGTTAATACAGCACAGCTGAATCAGCCGGGCCCTACACTGAGACAAGCGGCAGCCAAACATAATGTTATTGTCCAGCAGGAGGCTGAGGAGCACAAACATTCCAAGAGGAGCAACCTACAGGGCCAAGGGGAGCTGGAAAGATCGAAAGCAAGCAGCCAACCCATGGGGAATATCTTACCGAGAGTTTCTTTTCAAACTGCGTGGCTTGTCATTCTTCGAAGCTTTCAGAGGCAGAGAACTGGAGAGTTCAAGGTGGGATAAAGAGCACCACCCAAGAGAAGGGAAGCAGTGTAGCAGGCAAAGAGCAGGAGAAACAAAGGAAAAAGTTAATCAAATGAAAAAGTGTATTTATCTCATCCTTCATGCAGTGACAAAAGCATATGGAGTTGGAAGAAAATGAGGGTTGGGAGATCATGCACAGAAGAATCTATGGATCAGGAGAACCATTCATGGGAGTGAAGTTCAAGAATAGTGATGCAGAAGCGACATAAAATGCAATGAACAAAAATTATCTTGAGTTATATTGTATTCTTGAAGGACATGAGAAACATTGCCCTAGTTCTATGATGACTTTCAGAATACCTTCTCAAATTTCCTAGAGAGTGGAGTTTTGTGACTGGAGATACTTCCACAATTTCCTCTTTCATGGTCTTCTCCTCAGACGGTTTGAGAGGACTTTCTTGCAGTTCACCACACACCTTTTCTACCTACATGGGGCATAATAAAACACTACATAAGGCAACAATATCAGACAAGAATATTTTGCTGTTTACAACTAGAGATCAACATGCATAGTGACCACAAGATACTGTGATCTGTCCATCTTTCTTAGGTCTAATGATGACCATACACATTAGTTATATGCTGTTTTAAAAAGAATGATTTCAACCAAAATGATGATTTGTGACATTTTACAATGTTTTAGTAGACCAATGACAGACCATCATCATCTTCAAAGAAATAAGGCTTGCTTAAAAATTTGATAGTCGCCAGTCCATGAACAATATCTTCATGGAAGAACATTCCCAAAAAATCGTTTGTACTTTGCCCGATGTTATTGAACTTGTAGGCCTGCTTGAATAACTGTAGTGGTCAATATGGACTAACATGTGTATGGCTTCATTGGTGGAATGACCGTTCTATAGATTATCGTCCATTCACAGGTTGTTAAACCATCAGCCTCCTTCTGTCTAATGTGTATGGACACCTTAACTTCTGTATAGAGCATTTACAGTACACTTTGTTAATAATCTCAGAATCCACCATGTCTTATGTCATTTTGAGCATCTACTAAAGCCTTATCTGATACAAAAGATCAATATATTTCATTTTCCTATAAACAGCACCTTCTGGCACTTAAGATTGCAAATACTCAATCTAAGGCTTTGTTCACATTTGCACTGTAGTTTCCATTTTAAAAGGAAACCATGACGCAGGGCCAGATCTGTCATATTTCGGTCCCCGATATTGCCGACTATTTCCACTGATTCATATGGAGTTTGTTAGGTTCATTCAAGGTATCTGTTGTTTTGACGGAAAATATATTTCTGCATGAAGCACGACTGTTCCCAAAAATGATAGTCTACTTCAGAGGCTCCATATGAGCATAGCCTAAGCCTTTGTTCTTTTACACGCCTGCTATGCTGTATTTTCAGACCCTTACATCTCTAGGACGGTCAAAAATAGATTAAAGATGTGCTTTTCAGACTGGTAATTTTATTAGGGTTTTTACATTGAAATCCCAAAGTATATTCAGTTTAAATATCCAATAAAATGAAATCAAAGGACAATGAACTCCATCATTATGTATCCCAACTAGACCTTACAGTGTGTATATTGGGTATAAGCACTATGTCAGAATTATCACACAATTGGAGCCACATCTAAATTGTTGGTGAAAATATTATCTAATCACTTCCTTAAATTGAAAGAATTTGTACAGGTTGGAAACTAGGGAAAGTTTCACATATGGCATCTTATTCGACGTACTTACACTTCAAAAATGCTGTAGAATAAAGGGTTGACTTAGAGCAGGGTACATAATCTGCGGCCACCTATGCATTTGGACATAGACATATTAGTTTAGAAATATACAGTAGGGAAAAAAAGTATTTAGTCAGCCACCAATTGTGCAAGTTCTCCCACTTAAAAATATGAGGCCGTCCTGTAATTGTCATCATAGGTAGCCCTCAACTTTGAGAGATAAAATGAGAAAACAAATCCAGAAAATCACATTGTCTGATTTTTAAAGAATTTATTTGAAAATTATGGTGGAAAATAAGTATTTGGTCAATAACAAAAGTTCATCTCAATACTTTGTTATATATCCTTTGTTGGCAATGACAGAGGTCAAACGTTTTCTGTAAGTCTTCACAAGGTTGGCACACACTGTTGCTGGTATGTTGGCCCATTCCTCCATGCAGATCTCCTCTAGAGCAGTGATGTTTTGGGGCTGTCGCTGGGCAGCACGGACTTTCAACTCCCGCCAAAGGTTTTCTATGGGGTTGAGATCTGGAGACTGGCTAGGCCACTCCAGGACCTTGAAATGCTTCTTACGAAGCCACTCCTTCGTTGCCCTGGTGGTGTGCTTAGGATCATTGTCATACTGAAAGACCCAGCCACGTTTCATCTTCAATGCCCTTGCTGATGGAAGGAGGTTTGCACTCAAAATCTCACGATACATGGCCCCATTCATTCTTTCATGTACATGGATCAGTCGTCCTGGTCCCTTTGCAGAGAAACAGCCCTAAAGCATGATGTTGCCACCCCCATGCTTCACAGTAGGTATGGTGTTCTTTGGATGCAACTCAGCATTCACTCTCCTCCAAACACGACGAGTTGTGTTTCTACCAAACAGTTCTACTTTGGTTTCATCTGACCATATGACATTCTCCCAATATTCTTCTTCTGGAACATCCAAATGCTCTCTAGAAAACTTCAGACGGGCCCGGATATGTACTGGCTTAAGCAGGGGGACACGTCTGACACTGCAGGATCTGAGTCCCTGGCGGCGTAGTGTGTTACTGACGATAGCCTTTGTTACATTAGTCCCAGCTTTCTGCAGGTCATTCACTAGGTCCCCCCGTGTGGTTCTGGGATTTTTGCTCACCGTTCTTGTGATCAGTTTGACCCCACGGGGTGAGATCTTGCGTGGAGCCCCTGACCGAGGGAGATTATCAGTTGATTTCTTCACAACAAGCTGCTTGCCTATTGCAGATTCAGTCTTCCCAGCCTGGTGCAGGTCTACAATTTTGTTTCTGGTGTCCTTCCACAGCTCTTTGGGCTTCACCATAGTGGAGTTTGGAGTGTGACTGTTTGAAGTTGTGGACAGGTGTCTTTTATACTGATAACAATGTCAAACAGGAGCCATTACTACAGGTAATGAGTGGAGGACAGAGGAGCCTCTTAAAGAAGAAGTTACAGGTCTGTGAGAGCCAGAAATCTTGCTTGTTTGTAGGTGACCAAATACTTATTTTCCACCAAAACTTGCAAATAAATTCTTAAAAAAAAATCAGACAATGTGATTTTCTAGATATGTTTTCTCATTTTGTCTCTCATAGTTGAGCTCTACCTATGATGACAATTACAGGCCGGCCTCATCTTTTTAAGTGGGAGAACTTGCACAATTGGTGGCTGACTAACTCCTGAAACTCCTGGGCCCCAATGCAAAATCTGTTAATCTATAGGATAGAGAATAAATACCTGACTGGTGAGGGTATGAGTTATAGTAAATGTGAAGGGCTGAGGTGTACCTTCCCCAGCCCACCGCGCTCTGCCCACTGTCTTAAAATGTGTTGCGCTTGAGGGAAAAACGCTGATATGGTGCATCTTAGACATGAATCAGGGCTCGTTTTCTGGCAGAGCAACGATAGTAAGTTCACCTAATGTGTTTATTTTCCTAGAGTTCTCCTTTAAAGTGGCATTCTTATCTGAGAAATATGATACGGATACGTCTCTGGGACTTTTCCCATATATGAGGAGAATGGAGGATCTCTGATCCACAGTCTTCACTGAAGAGAGAAGAAGACCATGTATGCACATATTGCTCTCTTTTGTACTTTATGGAAGCTGTGAAACTCTTGTGTTTATGTAATTCTCATAACTTACATGGATAGAGATGAACACGTGTGGTCTCCTCTACGCTAAAGTAAAATATAGAGAAGCAGGGGACATCCTGAAGTCCCAGAAGAGACCAACAATTTGGCCTTCTGACCAGAAAATCTTGTGCATCCCTGATATGAAGTATGGCCATCAGAGTGGCTATCTGATTCTAAGGCCTCATTGGGGCTTAATGGCAATATATCCTGTACCATTTATTGAAACCTTTCCCATATTCTCTAAATGGAAGGCAGCTTCCTGCAACAGCAACCTTTTTCTATTGCTCTGATTGTAATGGGAGACCATTCTAGGTAAACTTTGTACCTCAATATGTTGTTGCTTTGCACATCAGAGGTCCAGGGTTGAAGTAATCAGGACTCTTTGTTGTCTTAACTAAGAGTCAGTATTTATTTAGAAATCATTTGCCAGTCATATAAACCTATGTATCTCAGAGCTCAGCTTCTCTCCTTCCATCATATAAACCTATATATCACAGAGCTCTGCTTCTCTCCTCTATCCAATAAAGCAATATATCACATAGCTCAGTTTCTCTCCATCTATCATATAAATCTATATATAACAAAGCTCAGCTTCTCTCCTCTATCATATAACCCTATATATCATATAGCTCATCTTCTCTCCCTCTACCATATAACCCTATATATCACAGAGCTCAGCTTCTCTCCCTCTACCATATAAACCTATATATCACACAGATAAGCTTCTTTCCCTGTATAACATAAACCTATATATCACACATCTCAGCTTTTCTCCCTCTATCACATAAATCTATATATCACATAGCTCAGCTTTTCTCCCTCTATCATATAAACCTATATATCACAGAGCTCAGCTTCTCTCCTCTATCATATAAACCTATATATCACAGAGCTCAGCTTCTCTCCCTCTATCATATAAACATATATATCAAACAGATCAGTGTCTCTCCCTCTGTAACATAAACCTATATATCACAGAGCTCAGCTTCTCTCACTCTATCATATAACCCTATATATCACAGAGCTCAGCTTCTCTCCTCTATCATATAAACCTATATATCACACATCTCAGCTTCTCTCCCTCTATCACATAAACCTATATATCACAGAGCTCAGCTTCTCTCCTCTATCATATAAACCTATATATCACAGAGCTCAGCTTCTCTCCTCTATCATACAAACATATATATATCACAGAGCTCAGCTTCTCTCCTCTATCATACAAACATATATATATCACATAGCTCAGCTTCTCTCCTTCTATCATATATACCTATATATCACAGAGCTCAGCCTCTCTCCTCTATCATATAAACCTATATATCACAGAGCTCAGCTTCTCTCCTCTATCATATAAACCTATATATCACAGAGCTCAGCTTCTCTCCTCTATCATACAAACATATATATATCACAGAGCTCAGCTTCTCTCCTCTATCATACAAACATATATATATCACATAGCTCAGCTTCTCTCCTTCTATCATATATACCTATATATCACAGAGCTCAGCCTCTCTCCTCTATCATATAACCCTATATATCACAGAGCTCAGCTTCTCTCCTCTATCATATAACCCTATATGATCACAGAGCTCAGCTTCTCTCCTCTATCATATAATCCTATATATCATAGAGCTCAGCTTCTCTCCTCTATCATATAATCCTATATCTTACATAGCTCAGTTTCACTCCCTCTATCATATCCTGTTCTCAGATGGGGCAGCAGAAATAACCTTAGAGGTTAGACCAAAAACCTTAAAAGCCTGCTGTAACTGAGCATAAATAAAACAGTAGAGTGGGAGCAAAATTGTACAGGGTGTTCCTAAAGTGATGAAATTAGACCTTGGTATATAATTCAACTGATTTATAAAGTTCTTCCTGTCATTGACATAAGAAAAAAGTGAAATGTTTTTTTTTATGAATGAATACAGCAGATATCATTTGAGTCTTATGGTTTTCTGTTTCAACATTATGGGAGCCTTAGTCACGAGTCCCTGCGGTAACATCAAAGTAGCACCTGCAAAAACCACAGAAATCAGATTCCTTACTGCAATGGGAAATGTAAGAAACAAAACCCTCCCTAAAAAGAGCTTGTAGAATTTTACTAGTTATATCATCAACGTAAAATGTAAGTGAAGCTTCACCTTCAGACACCGAAACATGTCAGGTGAAGTTATCCATAGGGGTCAGTGCTGTAGGATGAGAAAACACCTGGCAGGTTCCCTTTAAACAGTAGTGGAGCTTTTGGGCCCACTCAAAAAGCCATTTGCAACATAAAATGTCAAAGAACTATATAAGAATTTTAAAAGGTTTTGTCTCAAACGGTAAAATGTAACAACTTGTAATATATCTTCCTTAGTGATTCTGTGCCAGCATTGCGCTGCCAGTCCTTTGTTCTTTTTATTTATTAGCTGCATGTGATGATGTCATTATGTTATGTAATGAAGGCAGCCATTAGAGGCCTACAGATGTGATGTCACATCACACAATTACTACGGTTACATGTCTATAAAACTGCAGTCTAGATAACAGGTATTTAAAATGGGGGTAAAAAGTCCCCATGTAGTGAAACACAGCAACAAATCATGCAAAAAAAAATGCAGCTAAAATGCCCTGCGTTTTTTTCTGCAGCATTTCTAATTGCGTTTTTGCTGCGTTTTTCTCTTTCCCTACTAAATATATAGGGAAAATTCTTGCAATCCTACAGCTGAGATTAACATGCACATGTTTTTCGCAGTTTTTCTGCAGTTTAACTGCAGTGTGTACACATACTGGATGTCAATGGATGTGACATCACTTGACCAGAGGACTGACCGTGGACTAGGGAGTTAGCCGCTGCCCCGAAAAGAGGTTTGTTTTTTTTTCCTTCATTTTTTATACTGTAAGCATATTAAATATATATGTTTTTCCTAACATCCATTAAAATGTCACATGTGGAATAGTGAGTGTGGTGCGACTCGCCTGATATATATTAGACACCGCTATTGTTAGACATCTCAGAGTTGGTATATTATATATTAATATTTTGTGCAATTGTAGTCAGCAAGACATCAAGAAAAGACTGCATAGAATATGTATAATGTATATTGTCACAAGCATATATACACTGACAAATTCACTATTCATTGAATCCATTGCCCAGCTGATAAGCTTATCATTGGGCCAGTAATCTTGGAGACTCGTATCTGCTGTAGACCAAGGCTTACATAAGAATGTAATAATCCAACTCCAGGACCTTATCCAAGATGAACAGACTGTGCTAAAGTATTACCACGGTTCCTTCTCTCTTAGTAAATACAGATAAGTGCCCATATCGGCAACTTCAGAAGTGAGGGTGTCCAGCATTCCCCTCAGACGCCAGTAGTCTTAGCAGTCAGAATAATAAAGCAATTGAGCATTGAAGCCAGCAGATGTTTCAAGGTTTGGGAAATGAGTGAAGTATTGGCACCAAACGGCCAGCTCAGCCTTCAGAAAAGCTGTCACGGTTGCTGAGGTCAGCTTGACTCCTCAATGGACTATGGGAGATGTATTTGTTCTACCAGACAGAGTGTGACGAGTGTCACAGAGACATTTCTATACAAAGAATGAAGACTTTTCATAAACGCAAATATTATGGTAGCCTTTGTGTTCTTGTTTCCGAAACAGCCAAATGCTTTGTGACAAAATGGAAGGGGTAAGCTTGTTAACATACCCAAAATACAAATCACTACTGAGAGAGAAGGTCAAGAATATCAAAAATATTCCAAAAAATGCTGAAATAACCTCAAATCCCTTATAAACTGCCACAAACAACGCACAAAGCAGTAATAACCAACATCAAGGTATAGAAAATCTATAGTACAGGCAGGGGATCGAAAATAAAAGGCATTTGTTACAGTTTGTTAAAAAGTTTAAAGTTCAGGGGTTTGGTTTAATTTTTTGCAAGTGAAGCGTCTCGCTGGAAACTGAAACATTTTGTACATGTATAAAAGCAATGGCAGAACAATACAGGAGGTACGGCGGGGCGATTATGGCCAAAATCAGAATCACAATTGAATATTTTACCTCTATTATGATCAAATGAATGATTATTTTAGGACATTCCCCTTTTTACATGGCAAGTCCCCTATTTGTTTTCTACCCCATGGCACTGGATTTTGGTTTGTTATTCACGTATCAGCAATCCTGGATATTGTACAGTTAGTGATACATCTTCTAGCCAATGGCAGTGTGAGACAAGCTATCTTTATATTTCCCATTACTTTTTAAATCACTTCTGGTGTTGGCTCAAAAATCTATAGCAAAATTTGCAACAAAATCCACAGCTTTTTTGCAATGTGTGGCTTCAGCCTAAATGGTTTTTCTGGGATTTTGATGTTGGTGACTTATTCTTAAAATAGTCCATCTATTTCAGACATGTGCGAATCCTCCTGGCACCCCCACTGACCAGCTCACTGAAGTAGTTGCAGAGCTATACCATCACCTTCACTGTTTGCCTGGTCATACATTTGGATGTGTCTTTCCTTGGTTTTATAGCTCTGTGCAGCACAGGGATTGAGATGCAATTCAGACACATCCTAGAAAATGTATGATATTGTGTCTGGTAAACAAAGACGGTGATGTGAGACTCACCAGATCTCCTTGGCTCCTTAGGTAGCTTATCTGTGGAAGTCAGATCCATACTAATCTGATTTAGATGGCATATCCTAAAGACAGACCATCAGTATCGGAGTTCCAAAAACCTTTTAATGTAAAATCAATGGGGTCCTAAAACTAGCAGAAAACATTGTTTATCCAATCACAGGACCCTACATGCTGTATAAATAGTACTATACTCATTTTTTTTTCCTGTGTCTAGATATTTGAGTGATTTTTCTGTATATAATGATTGAGGCAGCCACCGTGTCTGAGATCTCCTTTGCCATAGGCAGCAATAGACTGGAGCTTTCTTATTGAGGTCTATGGAAGATTTTTCTAGACATGGTCAGTGCCAGAGGAGTAGATAAGCTGTAACATCATCTATTGTAGTAGTGGATGCAATGATGGGTTAGTAATGTCCTGTAAATGAGATGACTGCTGCAAAGAAAACCCCTACAGAATTGGCAAGTGTCAGTCTATTATTAGTCCTACTGGTCAGAGTGAAAATGGCAGGATACTTTTAAAAATAGAGATAGTGGCATGATTTAATAATTATCATAATATATATTTTTTCTTAAAATATGCTTAATGTTAAAGCTTAGTTTAAGTTAAAATAGGTTATTTTCTGGTGACATGTTCCCTTTAAATGTTCATAAACTTCTTTAGTTTCCAAAAAATCCATCTAGTTTGAATACAAGAGGAGAAGGAGGGGGATGCAGCTGCAGAGTCTCTGATGGGGGGGCAGCAGGTCAGAAACATCTGACTGATCAGAGCACACAACACATCTCAAACATCACACCAGGAAAAAAGAACGAAGGAAGAAAATGTACAAGTCCAACATGGAGGAGAAAAAGGAGAGAGAGAGCCCATATACATTTTGGGCTGTGCTACATCTATAGCTGCATCTCAATAAATTAGAATATTTTTGAAACGTTCATTCATTTCAGTAATTCAGTAATACAATCCATAATCAGCGTCTTCCATGATTGTGTGTCCTACTGAACCAGACTGAGGGACCATTTAAAGGCTTAGGAAACCTTGGCAGGTGACACTGAATTTACAATACTGAACTTTTTTACAATATTCTAATTTTCTTAGATTTGGGTTTTCATTACCTGTAATCCATAATCAACATTTACGGAAATAAAACACTTGAAATAGAACACTCTGTGTGTAAAGAGTCTAGAAAATATAGGAGGTCACTTTTTTAATTCAATTACTGAAATAAATAAACGTTTCAAAGATATTCTAATTTATTGAGCTGCCCTGTACTGTGTAATGAAATGTATGTATTGCTGGTGTGTCAGTGACCTTCACAACACAAATATTGTATATGTAATGCTGTTCCTAGGGTAAGTAAGAAAAGCCTGCTATAATCTCACTTGCTCTGCACACGGTTTACATGCTAATTTACATGTAATTATCATCAATTATTTCTCTTGTTTCCATAATGAGATTTACTATTCCTATGTGTAAATGAGCATACAGTATATAACTACATTATGTAAAACACAGCCTAAGGCTCCATGCACGAGGTTGTACATAGTATGGAGCTGAATTGGACTCCATGTGCTGCCACGTGGAGCTTCATCATATGACATCTGATGGAATGCAGCACATTTTTAGGGGTACTTGTTCTCATTAAGGAGATACAATTGATGTATGGTGACTTTCTGGCAACTGCCATGGGTAAAAGGACAGTATGCAAATTAGCTCTCCTCTAAAAGGAAAAAATATCTACCCTGTAAATCAATGTCCAACCCTTGATACATGCCTTGGGATATTAGCCCAATCAAACCCCTGTAGACAGCTGTTTTTGGGTTCTAGCCCCGATTAGTACATAGCAGAGTACAGCTTGGTTAGAGGAGATATCTTTGCTATAGTCTTAATAGCTACATCAAAGGTATCTCATCTAGTCATCCAGCTACCCTGCTCTGTACTGATGGGTGTCTGGTTTGGCTAATAGACCCAGTCATGTTTCTAGATGATATTATAGATCGGATTTTGACTTACAGGTTAGTTATTTATTGGTGGCCACAGAGAGAATCTTTTCTTCCTTTTGCAGGAAAGCTAATTTTTACACAATATGGCAGATTTACTAGTGAAGTTTAAGTTTTAGACAAACCTAGACCTAGCTGCTTGATAAATCTGGGGTATTTTTATACAGTCTATTCTAATAACTTCATGCAAAATTTGGTGTATTTTTTAGTGCATGTACATAGTTGGGATTTAGATCAGCTCTGCAGCTGTATAGAAAAATGTCAATCCTGACTGTGTTTTTAACTAATGATATCTCAAAAACTACAGATAAAACCGCAATCTTATCTTTCATATAATACCAAAGCAATGTTCTATGTTTTATAATGGCCAAACTATAACTGTCTGAAGTGACCTTCCGTTTGCCCGCTTTATTAGAGCCCACACACCCGTACTACAGTGAGACAAAGCATACAGAAGAAAGTGGATTTCAGCAAAGGCTTTCATGGAAAGAGGCCAAAATCTGTTAATAAAGTATATTACAACATTTATTAATGTCACAAATGCTGCCAGAAAAATCACATGTTGTTGGAAAGTTTCGGGGCAATTTAACATCTGATATTAGATCCTATCTATGCCCTTGAATTATGACCAAATCTATTTGTATTAATGTTATTAATATTTATAAAGGTGATGCAAAGCATATACAATATAAATAATATTAATAAGGCTGTCACAATTACAATTCATTGCTCCGGACTTACCATCCTTGAGAGGTAGGGGCCTTGTGACACAGCGTAATGAATCGACTTGTCAACCACATCCCGAATTCCTAATAAAGACTGCTCCAGATCATGTGATCCTGACATTTGATCAGCAAGGTGCTCCACCAAGTTAATGAACTCTCTCCAGGGGCCATCTAGGCTTGCTAGACTGGCCAAGCATCCTCTCATAACATTCAGACAGTAGCCAACACAAGGTCGGATAAGAGTCAATCCCTGGCAGTGAGGACAATACTGCATTCTCACCAATGAACGTGTGCACTCCCGGGTCAAGCCTGCATACTCGGTACTGTTGATAACTTGTTCAGCCAAGCTTAATGCTTGTTTCATCATTCGGCTAGCCCACAAAGATTCGGAAAAATGGGCAAGCATTTCAATTGAATAGTTGCCAAAAGGGTTCATATCCTGTCTTGTCAAACGCAGGCAGTCCAAGTACTCCCCTGACAATGACGCTACCCCTGGGTTAATAAGGTGGTTGTAGACCAGGGGAAAAAGAGCATCCCAAAAACGGGAGAATGCATCGTCCAAGGGCATGTCGGCTCCCATAATATTAAGCGAGAGGTCAGTAAACAGCTCCTTTACTGACTCGTGTGCCTCTTGAGACATTGGCCGATACTTGCTGTCAAACAAAGAAAGTGTGTTGTTTGTGGCCAAGTCAATCAAATAAGTGAATGTCTCTGAAAGAGAAAGCCATAAGCAAGAGTTATTAAATGGAAGACGGTCACTTCATACAGGTACAAACTAATACTCATATTATTAGGTCTCAATATACATCTTAAGAGACTTAAATATGATCTGTCACCTTTCTGTCTATTAAATAGACAGCTGTATTCTCAATACTATAATATAATATAATGTAATGTAATATAATTTAACAATTCTGGAGCATCTTTTCTTAGAACTTGATGGTATACTTATACTAACAAACAACCAAACCTAGTTGTTTGTTAGCATAAGTATAAACCCTTTTGAATTTCTAAACCCTTTTGAACCAAATTCAGGGAACCCAGTCATATTGGCAACTTGACCTCCTATATCCTGCAAGCCTAACCACAGTGGACCTGTTCTCTAATACTGGGACCACTGGCTTGCATGGTCTATTTGTGAGGGGGGGGGGGAATTTTGCAAAAATTGTCCTAGGGTAGGAAATTGTATAAAATAAAAAAAAAAAGCCTATATTCACATTTTTAATGTCCCTTTGCTCCATTGCTGCAATGATGTAATTGTTCACATCATTACTACAACCAGGCACTGTCCACAGCAGTAAAGTGCTGTATAGAGATGGGTGAACCCCTCAGAATTCGTTTCGGTTTCAGGTACAACATGTGTTTCAGGTTGAACAAGTTTGGTACAAACCTCACCTTAAAATGGCTTAAAACATAGTGTAGAACACTCTCATGGCTACTAGAAACCTTTCTATCCCATTAATAGCTGTATAAGGTAAACACAGCCAAAGTTCTGTCAAAATGAAAGGGACATTATTATACTCTGGGGTCTCTTCAGACCCCAGAGTACAGGGTCGGACTGGCCCACCGGGGAACCGGTGAATCCACCGGTGGGCCCCGAGCCCACGACTATTATTTCTCATGTCATGGGGGCCCGATCGGGCCCCTGACCAGTGGCGTAACGATCTCGGTCGCAGGGGAGTGCGACCGCGACCGGGCTCAGCGGGATATGGTGCCGTGGCCAGCTGGAGATGGCCGGGCCCCGGACCACTATGATAGCGGTCGGGGAAAGCCTGGTTCCCCGACCGCTATACATACTGTTATTGGAAAGGGGCCCCGGCATATTGCAGGCCCCTTTCCAATAGATGGCAGGGCAGGGTACCCAGGGGAGGTCACTGAAAATAATAAACACATATCCTCACCTCTCCTGGGCGCAGCGATCTCTCCGGCGCTCTTCCGTCATGTGACTGAGGCCTGTGATTAGGCCCAATGACAGGCCTCAGCAGCGACATCGGAAAAGGGCCTGAAGACGCTGAAGACGACAGGATGGAGCGAGGATGCCAAGGAAAGGAAAGGCAAGGTGAGTATGAGAGTTTGTTATTTTTAATCACTTCCCCTGGGCCTCCGATTATTATACTCTGGGGTATGAGGAGACCCCAGAGTATAATAATAGCACTGAAGCGGAGGGGGGCTGTTGGGAGCATATAATACTGGGTGGGGGCCACTGTGGAGCATATAATACTGGGTGGGGGCCACTGTAGATCATATAATACTGGGTGGGGGCCACTGTGGAGCTTATAATACTGGGTGGGGGCCACTGTGGAGCTTATAATACTGGGTGGGGCCACTGTGGAGCTTATAATACTGTGTGGGGGCCACTGTAGAGCATATAATACTGGGTGGGGGCCACTGTGGAGCTTATCATACTGGGTGGGGGCCACTGTAGAGCATATAATACTGGGTTGGGGCCACTGTGGAGCTTATCATACTGGGTGGGGGCCACTGTAGAGCATATAATACTGGGTGGGGGCCACTGTAGAGCATATAATACTGGGTGGGGGCCTCTGTGGAGCTTATACTCCATACAGTGGCTCCTTCATTTTTTTTTTTAATTACGCCGGGGCAGGTGAAAAAAAAAAACAAAAAAACTTTCTCTCCTGTCCCCAGTGCGGTTCGGTCCTGCAGTTCTGTTGTTTTCTTCCAGCTGAAGTTCCCCCTGCACATGACTACCTGTGATGTCACGCGACCCCTGAGGCCAATCAGCGGCCTAAGGGAAGGGACCTGGGACGTCACAGCCAGTGAGGAATTCCGGCAAAAAGAAGACAGCGAAACTGCAGGACCGAACCGTGCTGCGTGGACACCGGAGCACCGAGGACAGGTGAGTATGTTTAGTATGTTTTTTTGTTTTTTTTTACAGGGGGGGAGGGGGGGTAGGAGGGACTAATTATAAAAAAAAGAAAAAAAATTATACTGGACAACCTCTTTAAAGTGTGGCGCATTAGGTGGGCCCTGGGGGGTATATTAAAGGGGTTGTCCAGGCATAATTTGTTATGGTTTATCCTCAGGATAGGCCATAGATACCTGATCTGTAGGGGGCTGACCCTGGACCTATCAGCTGTATGGAGCCACTTCTGATGCCTGTACTGTACACAATACAGGGCCAGAAGCAGAAATCTCTGTCCACTGTGTAGTAGCCGGGCACCTTCACTGCATCTCAGCACATATTGAAGTCAGTAGGAGCTGAGCTGCTATATAGCGGATGGAGCTTTCTGCTTCCGGCCCTGTGTTGTGTACAGAACGGGCTCCGGAAGTGGCTCTGAACAGCTGATGGGGCCGTGTCAGTCCCCTACTGATCAGGTATTTATGGCCTATCCTGAGCATAGGCCATAAAAAAGATTATCCCTGGACATTCCCTTTAATATGCCCCACACAGTTTAATGTCCCCCCCACAGGATGTCAGCCCCCATCACTGCTCCCACACAATATAATGACCCCATCACTGTTCCCCATACAGTATGGGGGACCAGTGAAGAGGCCACTGTATGGGGGGACCAGTGAAGTGACCATAGAAAAATTTGGCCCAGACAACCCCTTAAAAGAGGTTGTCCATAAACTGGAGCGACCACTGTGGCAACCGCCAGGGAGGTGTAAAACTAAGAAAGTTAAAAAAAAAAAAAGCATACTCACCTGTCCCCAGCATCCCATTGTTCCCTGCCTGTGTCTGTTCCGTCTCATGGCGGCTCCTCATTTCTGGAAATCCTGTACCTAATTGGTCTTAGCGATCACATGAGGTGCAGGACTCCCAGCAAGGAGTCGCCGGCATGAGACTGAATGGACACTGGCAGCAGACAATGGAGCACTGGGGACAGGCGAGTATGCTTTTTAATTTACTTATTTTTTAATTTACACCTCCCGCCAGCTACATGGGTTGCTCCAATTCCTGGACAACCTCTATAAAGGATTTATCCATCTTTCTAATATTGATGGCCTGTCCTTAGGATAGGCCATCAATATTACATCTGCGATGATACAACAGCCAGGACCTCTACAGATCAGCTTTTCCAGGACAGTGCGGCTACAGGTAAAGGCAACAATTCTTGGAGCCACGCTGTTCACTTGCCATACAAGGTGTAGCAGTAGGTTTAGGTAGTGCAGTGGTGCACATGGTATAGTGGGTGAGCAGCATGGCTCCCAACATGTTATTACCTTTAGCCGCCCTGTCTCGGTACCGCTGATCTGCAGGGGTCCTGATGGTGGGCCCCTAGAAACAATTCCACTGGTGGGCCCTAGACATCCCAGTCCGACACTGCCAGAGTATAATAGGTGGTGGCCCAGGGGAGTGTGGAAAAAAAACAAACAAAAAAAAAAAAAACATTCATACTCACCTTCTGTTACCCATTTTAGGCTTCCTCACGGCATCAAGCGCTCTGTCTCTGCCTTCCCCGTGACGTCTGGCACTCTCCTGCAACTGGATCAGCACTGAGGCCTGTGACTAGGGGGCGCATGACATCACAGGAGTGCACCAGATGCTGCAAGGAGGTCCAAAAGAGGTAACGGAAGCTGAGTATGAATGTTTTTTTTATTTTTGTCACCTTTTCAGACCCCAGAGTATAATGCGGTGTATATTTAAAGAGGAACTTTCACATCTTCATGTATATGCTGTTTTACATACCGCTAGTAAGCCGACAGTGCGCTGAATTCAGCGCACTGCCGGCTTTCCCGATATGTGCCCCGGGACTTGAGATATCAGGGGTCTTAGTTTCACATTTTACCGTCAGAAGGGCGTTCCTGACAGTCTAGCTGCGCTGTGAGGAACGCCTTCTCTGACTGTACTCGTTCATAGACTTGTACTGGGGGGGCGTTCCTCACAGCTGAGCGTCATCGCTGGGCTGTAAGGAACGCCCCCTCTCTCTCAACTCGTCCATAGCGCTGTACTGTCAGAGGGGGCGTTCCATACTGCCCGGCGATGACGCTGAGCTGTGAGGAACGCCCCCCCCAGTACAAGTCTATGAACGAGTACTGTCAGGGAGAGCGTTCCTCACAGACCAGCTAGACTGTCAGGAACGCCCTTCTGACAGTGAATCGTGAAACTAAGACCGCCGATATCTCCAGTCCCGGGGCACATACCGGGAAAGCCGGAAGTGCGCTGAATTCAGCACGCTGTCGGCTTTCTAGCGGTATGTAAAACAGCATATGCATGAGGACGTGAAAGGTCCTCTTTAAGTTTGCCCATGTCGAGTCTCCATTTATTCAGTTTTGTAAAAAACAATTTGGAATATTTAGATCGAACCTGGCTTGGTACGAGTCGGTTTGCCCATCTCTAGTGCTGTACATGTACATATGATCACTGAGGGCAGTGACTGGCTGGAACAGTCACATGAAAATAAATGTGACTTCATCACTGTAGCACCAGCAGGGACTATAGCTGCGGGGAGAGGAATCGTGGCACTGGAGCTAAGGCTACACGCACACAGCTGTGTGCATGTACCCAGTCAGTTGTAAAACATGGTTAGCACACTGACAAAGCACACAGTCATGTTCATGGATCCTAAGGGACATTTTAAAGGTGACTATAGCCTATTTCTTTATTTTACACAGCTTCCTACCCTTGGGCAATTTTAAAATCTCGGATGACCCCTTTAGGCTTCAAAAAACAAAAAATGTTGATAAAACCTCCATCCTAAACTGATCTAAATGAGCGTGGTTACAGTGTCCGCATTTATGTCTGTGCCCTCTAAATGGATGACGTAAGACAATGTTATAGATTGGTTTTTCAGACACATTCCCTGTCTGCTGACCTTACAGAAACATCTTCGAAATCTTCTGCATCCGAATTACAGATCAGATGTTTCACCAAAGCCATGAGTAGAATTTAGACATGAATGATGAAATAGACGCTGATGAGAGGTATTACAATTAATGGCGGCTGGCAGCACTGTCTCCCCAATGAGCACTTACGGGATTCCGGCAGAAGATCCTTTACTCTCATTGCCAAACAGAGGCTACAGATGTTTGGATTTACCATTGCTATATGGTGTGCTGGCTCTAAGCCCTGAAATTGCTAGGATCCTTTGGACGTTGCGGATACACTGTGTCACATGATGTCAGATCTTACAGCACTAAATCATTTTCTTGTTATATAGTCTGACAGTCGTAATCCTCCTGCTACAATAGCATCCTGAAATGATGGGGTCTGGGAGAGGAGGATGTATGAGCAGGATGCAATATAATATTTCTGATTTCAGTTGTGATATTCCGTTATCCAAAAAAAAATGGGTTTGGATCATTATTAAATCCTATATATTAAAGGGGTTGTCAAGTTTAGAAAACCCATTTTCATAGACCCCATTAGGGAATTCTGAGTTAATAGAGGAAATTCCTCTTTTCAGGATTCTCATTTTTTGGCCAAAGGAAAGCAGTTGCAAAGCGTGCCTCTCACTCTAGAGGATCTGTCCTGTCTTCCATTATGTAATATGTCCTATGTAATGTCTAAAGGGGTTGGCCAGTTTGTGGAGACTATCTGTATTGTGCTGTAAACTGCATATACTGTAGTTTGTTATAATACTGGGTCCTCCAGATGTGGCCCATTTCTCGGTCTCTCCATAGGACCACCACACTTTAAACTAGTGTTTAATTGCTGAGTGCTACAAGTGGTGTCCAGACATGACTGCTAATGAAGGGGGCAGCTCAGTGATTAGTACTGTAGCCTTGCAGCGCTAGAGTCCTGGGTTCGAATCCCGCCAAGGACAACATCTGCAAGGAGTTTGCATGGGTTTTCTCCCACACTCCAAAGACATAATGGTAGGGAATATAGATTGTGAGCTCTATATGGGACAGTGACTGTCAATGTCTGTAAAGTGCTGTGGAATAACGTGGCGCTATACAAGTAAGCATTATAAATAAATATGACCCAGCATGTCCATCAGGACTAGAATTAGGCCCTGGGAGCAAATCGCTGCCAAGATGGGAATAACCCTTAAACCCTGCAGTGATGCTGCAGAAACCAAACACTTACTGCCAGATTTTCCACAAATCACAGATTATCTCGTTGGGGTTCCAGCATGAGAACACTTTCTTATCCTTTTATAGTCATTTGACCTTTTGTCCTAAACAACAAACCCTTTTTAACACATTCACAGATGGTAAATGTGGGTCCCAACTACTGGTGGTGGTCCATACTAGCACTAAGGGAGTTATGGCTACAATATTGATCAATACCTCCTGAAAACATTGTCATGATCACTATTGATGTCTGGCATTAGCTTATCTATAGGGAGTACAGAAGTTGCATTTGCACCAACGACCTGGTGTCTGTGGGAGTCCCAGAAATCCTGTCTTTATACATTTTATTTGACATATATTTGTTGGCCCTGGAGTTGCTCCTTGGTAAACAGGCAGATCATTACATCAATTTTGCAACCCTAATTGTATTGAATAACCATATATTAGGAAGTCAGTAAATGACTTCTTGTATCAAAGAGACCAAAACACATAATTGACATTTGCAAGGAATACTGATATTTCTCTTCTCCAGGACAAGGTCATCCAGAATACAGCCTAGCCCTGTCTGTAACACTGTGCAGTGTCTTCTATTCTTGTGCTCAGTTATAGTCAGCATTTGACTGTCAATTCAGTTAAGAAGAATATTATGATACTACTGCCATTGTCAAAAATATTTGATATTCCCAACATTTCACAGTCAGTAAAGTGGGTAAATTTCATGAAAAAATGTAGAGCTCATGTAGTGGTCACTACATGGAGTCATTTAACATCTAGCGGTTTTCCTCCATTGTGGGTTTTTTTTAATGTTTTGCTCTACCACTGTAGGCAGCATTTATTTATTTATTTTCTATATGTATTTGACCAAGTTTTTGGTTCTTATGAGTAGTCTAATAAGTCCCCTGATGATTGGTGCATTACTGTACCAGGAAACGCGTAGGGACTAGGGTTCTATAGGGGCACTTTAAGGACAGCTTGGTACTGCCCTTGTTAGGGTAGGAGTAATTTTGGGTGTTAGTGGAAATTTCAGGGGCATGAATAGGGACTTAGTTCATCCTCCTGTTTTGCACCATCACCTGCCGGGTTCTCCTGCCTCAGATGTTGGTAAGATTGTTCCATTTTCTAATTGTTTAGCCGCCATGATGTTTTACGGTATATGGCGGTGAATATTTACATATTTGCTATAACATTAGACTCCAACGAGTGGCTATGTTAAATTTGATGTTTGTTCTACATTTTTGATATTGTTTTAACATTTAGTAATTAAATGTTAAGTTTTATTATTGTTTGCATCAGTGCTTTCCTGATAAAACAGCAGTTACTATGTAGTTAATGAAAAAATGGAAACTTTTGCCCGAAAACTCCCTTAACAAAAGATTTTTCACTAACAGGATTGTTTTGTAAGTAAAAAGTATGTTTAAAAGACCATGTATACAGATGAAAATGCTCTATTGCACAAAAGACTTAGACATGATTAAATTATTAGCAATAAAAGGGTTATTAATTCTGTATTTTAGCAGGAATTCAGCAGTCTCAAGCTCAAACAGCAGAACAACAGCAGTACAACTATGCCCTCACTCCTATGTATTTATTTCTATCACTAATCTGTCTGTGTAATTGCTTGAATCTGATTAAATTCTCCTATTCTATCTTTTGCTTGCAAGCATTTCAGAACTGTGCTCTGTATGATGCAGTGAGATGAATCACAGATCCTTCACCATCTCCACCATTACTGCAACTAGCTTGTGATGATGCTGTATCTTATATACTGTATATGACAGCAGCACTGTAAGGAGTCCACCTGTCACTGTCTGCTGGCTGATGTCAGGTGATGCTAGAACATCGGAGTCTGAGTAACACATGTGTATTCTGTATTTCCTGCTCAAACATGTGGTCTAAGACAAATCTGCATGTGTTTGGTTTAGTTAAAAACCGAAGTTAAAAACCGAATTCGGCGATTCACTTAAATGGGAATAAGATGCGATTAGGCCATGAGAAAGATGAATGTGATGTCACATGGCCTGGGAAGCAAAAGCGGTGCTCAGGGGAGTGTTGCTGTTGTTTCATACTGCTGATCCTGGGGAGGTCCTGGGTATCGGACCCCCAGAGATCTTGATTTGATGAACTATTTTTAAAGGTCATCTATTAAAAATTCCCAGGAAAACCTCTCTAGATATGCATAACAGTGCAAAACAAGTATAAACCATCTTAAATGTACATAATCAATTATAGGGTGTGTGCTCTGCATTAACCCCTACAAAGGATTGGACACAACTATAGGGCCCATGCACACGACCGATTGTACATTGTAGTTGGGGGCCGAGCTTATCATAGAATGCAGTCAGATGTCATCTGAGTGCATTCCGTGATGCATTCATGTTTATGGAACTTCTGGATTCATTTCGTTCTGAAGCAAGTCCTATTGTGCTCCGTGTTATCGGAATGGATCTGGAAGCCCCATAGACATGAATGAATGATGCACACTCAGTCGTGTGCATGGGCCCTTAACACTTCTCATATGAGGAGTGGTACTTTGCATAGAATTGTTTAAGGACATTTGAAAACATGAATCTGAGTGGATATTTTTATGTAAAACATGTCTTTTGTCAGTAAGCAATGCTGCATCTGTTATTGCAATTTATGCAAGCCTCAATGACTGCTAGGATAATAACCACTGTATTGTTCCGAATCCTTCTACTATTCAACATTCACTTCATGCCATCAGTATATCTCCAGCCATGTGTGACAGCTTGGCCTTTGCTCATAATTTAAAGATGATGGGTTAAAGTATGTTTTCTATTCTCAGACAGGTCAACCATTTCATAATTCTCAAGATTCAGCTGAGCGGAGTTCTGTATATGAGATAACAAGACCAGGTTATTGCAATTGCCAAGTCTGAAGGAGTCTGCAATACCCAAGTCTAATTATTTCACTGTAGGATTGATATGAGATTGTATCGTAAAACTGTACCTCACTTCATTACGGGTATTCCAAAATAATTTGGTTATTACTGGCTTCATGTCAAAACAGGTGGTGACCAAGACGAGAGAAATATCCCCCTGGGGTGTAGTTTACAAATATTACAGAAAATCGACACAAAATCTGGCGTCCGCTAAGACAGAGCAATGTGAGCGTGAAGAGTCCATTCCAGTAAAAATACCATCAATAAGCGAAGGAGAAACTAAACAGTGCACTTATCACACAGAGACAAATCCATAGAAACTAATGGAATGTTTTCTTTGATACAGATGATTAAATGCCTTCTCCGTGACTACTATTACTATTCCTCATTTAAAGAAACAACGCACCCACCACGAAGACGTCAAGAGTCTCATTACAATGTACTTGCTTCCATATAAAATAATTTACAACATTGATTTTTCTGCATAGAAAATATATGAGAAAGATTTTTCTAAAGAGCTGAGATCGATATACAACATGTCACTTTATGTATATTCAAAGTGGATCTGTCAGTATAATATGCTGCTATAGTTATAGACTGAATACTGTAAGTTCAGGTCTGTAGGGCTACGTTCCGGCGCAGACTCCGTCAGAAATCCCAACCAAAAAAGTCCTGCAAGTTCAACTATTTTCTCCAGCCATGTAATAAATGGACATCGGATAGATTCCATTATAATCAATGGGGTCTCTTGGGATCCATCACTGTTATAATTAAATGGACCGTTTTTTTCATTCTACTGGTCCTTCGATGGACCAAAATAATGGGAATTCTGATGCCGGTGTGAACAAAGTGTCATTGTACATTGTCCCTTCTTATGTATGTGAGGCTTAAGACGGGTACAGATGTTATGGAGATAAGAGCCTGAGTGAAGGGAAAGAGAAATAGAGCAGCCTAATATACTGAGAAGGAAACATATTTATTTAATAAGATAAATTATAAAGTTTCTTATATTCATGTGTCCTATTCATTTATGAAAAGTGGTTTTATAATTTGAAGTACACTTTAAGTGTTGGCCGTATGGCTTCATTTTAGCTCTGCTGCTTAGGACACAGCTATGACAAGTGAATACAGGACAGCTTAGCACCATTGCCTATTGGTTGCCTGAGAAACCCTGAAATCTCACCACAAGCTTTGGTTGCTACTTTCTCCTCAATAATTTTTACTACAGCTCTACTTTTTCAGAATGGATGCTATGCATAAGTGTAAGATCGCTGTAAATTGCATTAGAAATCGTCCATTACAGCAATAGTAGAATGATTATACGGAAAGGTAATACATACCTAAAGAGTATTAAGAGGGGATCCTTGAGGTCCACTTAAAGCGTAACTAAACTTTCGGACAACTTTTGATTTTCTGGGAGTATTTGGGTCATTAATACATTTTGTAATATACTTTATTAACAAATTTTGGCTCCTTTCTGTGAAATCCTGCATTTTATCACTCTTTTCCTTGCTTCTCTATTGAGAGCTATTTCCTACTTCTCATTGTGTACTGTGTATAGGCTGTGTGAAATGAAGAGAAAATAAGGGTGGGGAAGGGTCACTGCAAACAAAAAATATTCTACGTTTTATAATGGCCAAGATATAGCCATGTGAAGTGACCCTCCCCACCCTCATTTTCTATTCATTTCTCACAGCCCCTACACAGTACACAATGAGAAGCAGGGCGCAGCTCTCTATAGAGAATCAAGGGAGAGAGTGAAAATTGCAGGATTTCACAGAAAGGAGACAAAATGTGTTAATAAAGTATATTTCAAAATGTATTAATGACACAAAAGCTGCCAGAAAATCAAAAGTTGTCTAAAAGTTTAGTCACACTTTAATCCTCATTACTATTGCTAATAAGGAAGGATAATTGCAATTGTAGAAAATAAATACTACCACGGCTGTAAAATACAAGAGTAATAACTGTGTGTAGTTAACAATACCTCCACAACAGTAACTTGTAATATTACCGTCTATTAACAGAATAGGTTCCTACTAATTTTATCTATTCATGGTCAGAATAGAGTCTTTATTGCTGGGATTGATCCCGAGGGTCAACAAATCAATGGCTTCTCTATCCTATCCCTGTATAACAGATGCTGAGCTACTGAAAACTACAATGTTCAATAAAGGGGATCAGGGAGGTCCCAGGTCATAGACCTTCGTCAATGTTATCGCTTCTTGTTCTGAAACAGCATGTAGAAGTATTTTTTAGTCTAGTGAAAGAGTTCTTTAGTATAGTGTAGTTACAAATAATCTCAGCAGGCTAGAGCCACAGTCGGTGAAACTGCTGGCAAGTTGCAGAATAGACAGAAATTTCTAGAATGATGAATATGGGAAGATTTATATAAAATATAGTATCAGGAAAACTCAGAGCAGCAAAATACTGTATGTGTGTCTAAAATGTCCAGTAAGCGTACGGCTGCCATTTCTGGTCAAACGGTTAAGATCTCCACTGCATTATTGTGTATACATCCAGCCCAATGCTTTAGCTATTTAATGTTTTTTGATCCACATCTGAAAATTGTCAATGAGACGTTCTTTTTTACTATGTTTTATACTAAAAATGACTTTGTTTTTAAATACAGTGTTACTGTATAATAATATGTCACTTATGTCACCCAGGCAAGCCATACTTTTATCCTGTACCTAATGCAAGGGAAATGTAGCATTACATGTTCATTTACATCAGTGGGCATCCATGTAATGAATAGAAGTGCTGGGTCTAGCAGAGAAGGAGCTGATCTTACAGAGTGATTCCCAGTTTAGAATAAAGAAGGGACTCCTAAGCAGGTGACATACTCCACTATGATATGTCCATATGATCTAATAGGGCATATAGACATCCAGAGTGGACAGCCCCATTAGATGAACTTCCACCTATTAACAGCGTATTGCATAAAATAGTTCTGTTGTGTGTATTTTTATAAGCATTGCCCCTAAAATAGTTGTTTTGGTTGTGCAAAAAATGGACACTTTAGTTTTGAGGTATGTCCATATATCCACATATGAGATACACTTGGAGATCACTGGAAATAATTCTGTCCAATGGTCCTCAAGTCCTGTGTCCTAAAAATGTATCACTTAATTCTGGATTTTTTACTGTTACACTATGACTATATGATAAGGTTAGTGATTTGCCAACAATTTTTATACAATCAATATGATATTACATTGATCGACCTGTATATTACCCCAATATTAATCTAATGTATATGGCTTGTACCTTATAACAGTGAGTCGGCAATACACTTTATCTTATGTTTCTCCGCTATTGTGCCCTGTAGTTTCAGTGTTCAGAAGGGAATCTGCTTTATCTTTGTGTTCATAGTTGCTGTGCTTTCCTTAGGACAAGTAGCCTATTCAAATTACACTTTAGCTTCTCTATCAATTCTATTTGAAAGGGAAAGGGCTCTTTAAAGGGTACCTGAGTTTTCATGAAAAGTTGAAATATCTGCAGGGTCTTGCTGAGCAGTTTGTTCTCTGGCTGTATAAAGCTGGGTTCACATCAGAAACCACCATAAATCGGCAGAGAGAAAAGTCCTGCACGGAGGACTTTTCTCTCTGCCGCTTTCAGTATGAAAACAGCGGACACTTGGCGAACCCCACTATAGTCAATAGGGTCCGCCAGTGTCCACATATAACAGCTGTTTTAGCTGGACCTGAACAACAGAGAGCCTGGCAATAGTGTGAACCTAGTGTAAGCCTTCATGCATGGTGTACTATCAGTTTTTCTGCTTAAAATTGCTCCCTATGGCTGCAGCACATAGTTAAGTATGTGACAGGTGAGTACGATTTTTTTTCACTTCTCCCCAGCCTATTTAAAAAAAATAAAAATTTTGCCCCAGCAACCTCTTTAAGCCTGAAAGTATCTATGGACAGACCTTCCCTAGTAACAGGGAGTGAATAACAAATTCGTTAAAGGAAAGACACCTAGTGGGAGGAACTTTAGAGAGGTTTTTTTTTTCAGACAGAAAACAGCAACATTTTTAAATAAAGTGCATACATTTTGATCCACAATCACAGGCTCTATTAAAAGAGACTAGGCTGTCTGAAAGATTAGAGACCATTAACTATAAAAAGTCCAAAAACCCGTTTGCCCTTCTCTGTCTGTGTTCTGCTGACAGATTTGCAAAACAATAGCTATCTGCCACTAAAGGAAGTAAGGGAGATAACTGCATATTGTGTATGGCGGTCTGCAGTAGGCTTCTAAGCATGTTATGTTTTAAAACTGTCAATACAGTAGATCTGGATCTCTGTATCAGAAAAACACTGGCCACTATACAGGCATATTATTATTCAGTATAAAAAATGAACCTATTTAAAAAAAAATATATTCAAAGGGGGACATTCCCTTTAAATGCTCAATTTTCTCATGATAAACATTACTACAACAATAATAGTATACAGTGCTATATAAATATAGATACCATGCACAACACTATAAACACAATAAAAGTATAGCGGACACATAGGATAACTTATTTAAGATTTCCAAGACTTAAATTGATGACCTATCTGTTGGGAGTTCTGTGAGTCAGACCCTCACTGATTTAAAGATAGACCATTAATAGAATGAACTCAAAAAACCCCTCTAAGCGCACAATAATGCATGCGTAATCTGAACTATTAATAATTAGGTCTAGTTTTATTACTCCACATCCAAAATGTCACAGCCTGATTTCTGCTGAGTCAGCCACATGCAGCTCCCTGGCACAATATGGCCGCCCTGCAGACATTACTATGTAACAAGTAACCTCTGATTAACTGTTTAAAGGAAACACTAATTGTTACCTTTTACAATAATTAGTCTATTTCGGGAACATGTAGGAACGGCTGAGCTGTTCTGTTCTCCGAGTCTTGGCCTTATTCCCTCCAACATCTTGTAATGATTATGGATCCTGAAACCTCACCCCTGCAACAATGAGCTCTTCAGAGGCCTGTCAGCAGTTTCTCACTTACACAGGGAAATTCTTGGCAGGTCTATCATAAAAAGCGGTCCACTGGATGAAATTAGAAACTGGCTACATGTTTCTACAACCAAACCTTCTATTACCCTGTGGGATGCAACATCTGCTCGTACAGACACAGGAGAATCCCATGCAAACATGGCGAGGCAAAGGTGAGCGACCATCAATTAAGAGCATGCTTTTCATGGCTGCCAAAGCATACACGGATGATGACACCGCTGAGATACACTGATTACATTAGCCTTGTCTCCAGCTAGCTCTTTATTTCATTCCAGCTATGTCCAGTCTTGATTATTTAGAATCTAAAGCCAAAAGACATCCTTACCATGTCTGTATCACAAGCAAAAAACATTATATACATAACCGGGGGCTACTGATTTTAATAAGTGCGGAATGCACTAGCTAGCATCCTATGGTATAATACATATCTTTTTTTTTTTTTTTGTCACTTCTTATATATTAGAAGGGATCCCAAAGTAAGTCCCAGTTTACACATCTCAAATATAGGGATCATAGGAAGTGTTCCGGAATAGTTTAGTTGGTCTTCCAATCAGACGATAATCGAACAAAGTGTATTTGTCATCTGTAAACATGAATATTTTGCCAATAACCAATATAACAGATAGGAGGACCAATATACTTTGCATCGGACTGCGTAAATGGCTGAAGAAAGCTAGTGGTCATCGACACGTTATATCGTCGATTGGCGACCATCAGCCCAACATTCAGGCAGTGTAAATGGACCTTATGCTGATCACATTATCTCCTGCTGCTGAGATCCCCAGTCTCTAGCTATAATCTATGGGCAATATTCCAGTCTAAGGCTACATGCATACTATAGTGGTTTGTACTGTAAGCATTGCATCAGTATGTCATCCGCAAATACAGATCTGCAAAAAGACTTATATGATCCCCTCCTCTTACATCTATGAGTCTGTGCCATAAATACGGACAAGAATTGGGCCTGCTCCATAATTTTCAGATAGTTTCTACAGCCCGGGCACTGATCAATAAAAACAACGGACACATATATGGGACCATAGAAATGAATGGGTCCGTATACTATCTGCAATTGCAGACATTGCACTGAAAACAACTATGGTCGTTCGCATGGGGTCTAAAAAGATTTTTGTAGTCAATATGCACTACATCTAGGGGTGATCATGGTCTTAGTCCTTATTACGTTATTTCTGAAAAAAATGTCAAAGTTGCCTATTACCCCATCGCCATTATCCCTGTATTTGGGCAATTACATTTGTACAACCATCTCCAACCAATGCCACACACTCTGGTTACTATGTGATGGTTGTTAAGATTTTTTTCATACCAATAGGAAGGACTGTATTCATATGTGTCAACATTTGAGAATACCTGTGCAGGAGAACATCAGGCTTCATGCACCATGATAATTTGAGGAGGCCACGACCCCCTTTCAAATGTGTTACGTCCCCTTTTGGCTTATGTCACACTTCTTTTTGTGGTGTGGGCTTGAAAATGTGCAGAGCATACCCCCTTTTTGTGCTGTGATCAGCACATAATGTGCCCAAGTCACATAGAAAACAATGCCAAGGGCCTGGAAGATTTGCTCACTCTTCTAGGAGGCCAAGAAGTCACCACTTTTTTTTGGAGCCTCAGGAGTTGTCAAGTACAACCATACCAAGTGCTCCTCAGTAAACCCACAGCTGTAAAGCTTGAGGAGGTCAGCTCTACCAGATGCCACTGGTGAAAAGGGGTAGGCCCAAAAAGATTGCAGTGTGAAATAGTGAAAAAGGAAGGTCTTTTCACAGATGTTTTTTGGAGGACACAATGACACCCCACCAATCTGCACTATGTGACCATACACATTAGATGAACCACAGATTTCTACAACCATGTAATGTGTATGGGGTCCTCCCAACTCTCCCCAAATGGCTTAGATTTCAACTGCCCGATACTTTTGGTCTCAGTGAAATAGGCCACTGCTAGAGGTTCCTGGCAGCAGCTTATTTCCCTCTCCCATTCAGTACACATAGACTGCCGGCTGATCCAAGTATGCATGTATATGGGGGAACCAGAAGAGTCAGCTGTAGGCCAAATGATCATTCAACAAACAGCTGTCTTATGTGTATGGCCATCATAAGACTGTAGTGCGCGACCAGTGGAGAGAGGGTAATATAAGACCTGGAGGCTGTCTACAGACATCTGAGAAAAGTAAAGGAGAACATTGCAGAGTCTTCATACAAGTTTTTAAGGGAGCACTGAGATATAAACTCTTTAGGATGGCTCAGTTGGTTGAATACAGCTAACTGGATTTGATTTCATTGCAGCCATTTGCTAAAAGCAAAAAAGTTAATTTTATTTCTCATTAATGTACACTCAGCACCCCATCTTGACAGAAAAAAAACAGAAATGTAGATATTTTTGCAAATTTATTAAAAAAGAAAAACTGAAATATCACATGGTCATAAGTATTCAGACCCTTTGCTCAGTATTGAGTAGAAGCCCCTTCCTTTTGAGCTAGTACAGCCATGAGTCTTCTTGGGAATGATGCAACAAGTTTTTTACATCTGGATTTGGGGATCCTCTGCCATTCTTCCTTGCAGATCCTCTCCAGTTCCGTCAGGTTGGATGGTGAACGTTGGTGGACAGCCATTTTCAGGTCTCTCCAGAGATGCTCAATTGGGTTGAGGTCAGGGCTCTGGCTGGGCCAGTCAAGAATGGTCACAGAGTTGTTCCGAAGCCACTCCTTTGTTATTTTATCTGTGTGCTTAGGGTCATTGTCTTGTTGGAAGGTGAACCATAGGCCCAGTCTGAGGTCCAGAGCACTCTGGAAGAGGTTTTCTTCCAGGATATCTCTGTACTTGGCCACATTCATCTTTCCTTCAATTGCAACCAGTCGTCCTATCCCTGCAGCTGAAAAACACCCCCATAGCATGATGCTGCCACCACCATGTTTCACTGTTGGGATTGTACTGGGCAGGTGATAAGCAGGGCCTGGTTTTCTCCACACATAACGCTTAGAATTAACGCCATAAAGTTCAATCTTCGTCTCATCAGACCAGAGAATCTTATTTCTCATAGTCTGAGAGTCCTTCATGTGTTTTTTGGCAAACTCTATGCAGGCTTTCATATGTCTTGCACTGTGGAGAGGCTTCCTTCGAGCCACTCTGCCATAAAGCCCTGACTGGTGGAGGGCTGCAGTGATTGTTGACTTTGTAGAACTTTCTCCCATGTCCCTACTGCATCTCTGGAGCTCAGCCACAGTTATCTTTGGGTTCTTCTTTACCTCTCTCACCAAGGCTCTTCTCCCACGACTGCTCAGTTTGGCTAGACGGCGAGGTCTAGGAAGAGTTCTGGTCGTCCCAAACTTCTTCCATTTAAGGATTATAGAGGCCACTGTGCTCTTAGGAACCTTGAGTGCTGAAGAAATTCTTTTGTAACCTTGGCCAGATCTGTGCATTGTCACAATTCTGTCTCTGAGCTCCTTGGGCAGTTCCTTTGACCTCATGATTCTCATTTGCTCTGACATGCACTGTGAGCTGTGAGGTCTTATATAGACAGGTGTGTGCCTTTCCTAATCCAGTCCAATCAGTTTAATTAAACACATCTGGACTCCAATGAAGGAGTAGAACCATCTCAAGGAGGATCAGAAGGAAATGGACAGTATGTGAGTTAAATATGAGTGTCACAGCAAAGGGTCTGAATACTTATGACCATGTGATATTTCAGTTTTTCTTTTTTAATAAATTTGCAAAAATATCTACATTTCTGTTTTTTTTTTTCTGTCAAGATGGGGTGCTGAGTGTACATTAATGAGAAATAAAATGAACTTTTTTGCTTTTAGCAAATGGCTGCAATGAAACAAAGAGTGAAAAATTTAAAGGGGTCTGAATACTTTCCGTACCCACTGTACATATAAACCAAGGACTTCTGGTTCATGTGTGAATGGGCAGGTCATGCTACCAATCACATGACCAGCTGGGGGTCCACTCAGCAGCAAAATATTGCGAGAAATACAGTACAGACCAAAAGTTTGGACACACCTTCCCATTCCAAGAGTTTTCTGTATTTTCATGACTATAAAAATTGTAGATTCACACTGAAGGCATCAAAACTATGAATTAACACATGTGGAATTATATACTTAACAAAAAAGTGTGAAACTACTGAAAATATGTCTTATATTCTAGGTTCTTCAAAGTAGCCACCTTTTGCTTTGATTACTTCTTTGCACACTCTTGGCATTCTCTTGATGAGCTTCAAGAGGTAGTCACCTGAAATGGTTTTCACTTCACAGGTGTGCCCTGTCAGGTTTAATAAGTGGGATTTCTTGCCTTATAAATGGGGTTGGGACCATCAGTTCTGTTGTTCAGAAGTCAGGTGGTTACACAGCTGATAGTCCTACTGAATGGAGTGTTAGAATTTGTATTATGGCAAGAAAAAAGCAGCTAAGTAAAGAAAAATAAGTGGCCATCATTACTTTAAGAAATGAAGGTCAGTCAGTCCGAAAAACTGGGAAAACTTTGAAAGTGTCCTCAAGTGCAGTGGCCAAAACCATCAAGCGCTACAAAGAAACTGGCTCACATGAGGACCGCCCCAGGAAAAGAAGACCAAGAGTCACCTCTGCTGCGGAGGATAAGTTCATCCGAGTCACCAGCCTCAGAAATCGCAGGTTAACAGCAACTCAGATTAGAGACCAGGTCAATGCCACACAGAGTTCTAGCAGCAGACACATCTCTACAACAACTGTTAAGAGGAGACTGTGTGCAGCAGGCCTTCATGGTAAAATAGCTGCTAGGAAACCACTGCTAAGGACAGGCAACAAGCAGAAGAGACTTGTTTGAGCTAAAGAACACAAGGAATGGACAATAGACCTGTGGAAATCTGTGCTTTGGTCTGATGAGTCCAAATTTGAGATCTTTGGTTCCAACCACCGTGTCTTTGTGCGATGCAGAAAAGGTGAACGAATGGACTCTACATGCCTGGTTCCCACCGTGAAGCATGAAGGAGGAGGTGTGATGGTGCGGGGGTGCTTTGCTGGTGACACTGTTGGGGATTTATTCAAAATTGAAGGAATACTGAACCAGCATGGTTACCACAGCATCTTGCAGCGGCATGCTATTCCATCTGGTTTGCGTTTAGTTGGACCATCATTTATTTTTCAACAGGACAATGACCCCAAACACACCTCCAGACTGTGTAAGGGCTATTTGACCAAGAAGGAAAGTGATGGGGTGCTACGCCAGATGACCTGGCCTCCACAGTCACCAGACCTGAACCCAATCGAGATGGTTTGGGGTGAGCTGGACCACAGAGTGAAGGCAAAAGGGCCAACAAGTGCTAAGCATCTCTGGGAACTCCTTCAAGACTGTTGGAAGACCATTTCAGGTGACTACCTCTTGAAGCTCATCAAGAGAATGCCAAGAGTGTGCAAAGCAGTAATCAAAGCAAAAGGTGGCTACTTTGAAGAACCTAGAATATAAGACATATTTTCAGTTGTTTCACACTTTTTTGTTAAGTATATAATTCCACATGTGTTAATTCATAGTTTTGATGCCTTCAGTGTGAATCTACAATTTTTATAGTCATGAAAATACAGAAAACTCTTGGAATGAGAAGGTGTGTCCAAACTTTTGGTCTGTACTGTATATCCCGTAAGTGACTTCACCATTCGCTTCACATTAGTATGCTAGAGAATAAAATCTACCTCCATAGTGGGGCTTTAAAGATATGAGTGTAGGATTGATGATAACAGTAGCTATCAACATGAGCCATTAACAGGTATACATCAAGTAAGCATAATATGGTGGCAATATACTCTGCCGGAAATATGATAATGTAGGGTATAAAGCAAGCTTTTCTTTTTGTTTATTACTAAACATTTTTATTAAGATTAATGATGAGGAGGGAAATGTAGGAGAATTTAGGAGACACTTGGTTTATTTTATCTACATGTTAAGTCATTAAATTAGCCTCAGCGCTTTTACGTAAGTTTTACGGTTAAAATATATTACTTTGCTCAATACAGTTATCTTTTTGCTGACTTTTTCTGGATAACATCTGTTCATGACTCTTATGAACTAAAGGAGACCACAACTTCTCTTTAGCTTTATGATCTAAAAGCTGTAGTAATGGTAATGTAAGATCGCATGATTTAATGTCTTGTAGTCATAGGATGATGTTATTTAACCCCATGGCGACATCTGCCGTACATTTACAGCAGATATATGGCAAAGGATAAGGAGCTGAGCCATCTCCGTGCACAGCGGGTGCCCTCTGTGTTATATAACTGACTCTTTCCTGGAGCAACCGGGATTGAAGCTAACCTGAAGGTAATCCCTTGAACGACCTGTGTGAAATGGAACCAAAAACAATGATAGACTTGTTTTTTTCTGTTCCATCACACAAATAATTTTTTAAAAGTTTTGCTAAATATTACGTTGTACATTAAATGGTGCCATTAAAAATAAAAGCCATCCTGCCTTCATACGGCTAAGCTGATTAGAAAATCAAAACGTTATAGCTCTTGGAAGGTGGTGAAGAAAAACCATGTAATAACTTAAAAATTGACTGCATCTTTAAAGGGCTTTTCCGGGCAAAAAAATATTTTTTTAACAAAGGTCTGTTAGTGCTATTAATGGGTTAAATACCTTTAGCAGTGTTTTGAGTGATTTCTAGGTTTCTCTGGGAGTTCCTTGCATCCTCTGCTTTTGTTTACATGGTGTAGCTTCCTGCAATGCATCAGGGTAGTTGTAGGCTGACTCACACTACTTCCATCCCTCCCTCTCTCACACCCCCTCCCTGTCTCACTAGCTATCTCATCCACTACTAGCCCTTCCCAACTAACTAACTCATCCCACCCCCAAACCCCATCATACTTACCTGTCTTCCTGTCCAGACTTCCTTCTGTGGGGAAGTCTCCTCCTCTTCTTTGACGTCTGCCGGCACGTGCGCAATAGTCCCAGCATTGCGCTGTAGCCAGCACTCCATCTCTACGGCACAGGTGTGGGAGGCTCCTCCGTCCTCCCATGCTTGCGCAATAGAGATGGAGTTCCAGCTACAGCGCAATCTCGGGACCCTGCGCTATTGTGCACACGCTGGCAGAAGATCATAGAAGAGGAGGAGCCGTCCCCACAGAAGGAAGTCTGGACAGGAAGACATGTAAGTATGATGGGTTGGTGGGGTAGTATCGATGACGTTCCGTTTCTGGAAACGGGGAAATGGAATTTCACCGGATAATCAGAAAATGTGCCTGGGGCGGTCACATGACCGCCCCAGGGATATGAGTAAATATACATTTTTGCTAAAGTAAGTAATTTAGAAAGTAGGCAGGGGCAGGATGTTTAGATTAGTGTAGAAATTGCATTTTATCCCAGACAACCACTTTAAGAGATTACACCTACTTAGTGATTATTGGTTACTCAAGATTTACAAGGGGTGTGAGCCTTTATTGTGATTGGATACTAGTGCGTTTCTAGGTTAGGTTACGTTCACTTCTGCCTTGGAGTCTCCGTTAGATATTTCTTCTAAGATGGCAGCTAAAAGGGTTTTGCATGCATAGCTTTTTTATCTGGCAAAATGACGGACAACAGAGGAGATACCCAATGGACCCCATTATAATCAATGTGCTCCAAGTTAATCTGTCCACATTGGGATTTCTGTTTTTGTTACTAGGTGCCTTATGATACATTATTTTAGGCATTTGAATACAGAGTGTTAGGAATCTCAACATCAGCATTGCTCACAGCCGTGCTTTAAGGTTGCTATGCATATCAGTCAAACTCTGGCTGTGTCTGCAGCCAGTCAGAGCTTTGAGACACAAAGCCAATCCTGACCATCCAATCCTGAGCTGAGGCGGGTTATTTAAACTTAGTATTGAGACTTGCCAGATGCCTGTGAATACACTGTAATTGGGCTTTGTTCTCAGAACTTACTTGTTTGTTGTGTTCCTGGTTACTGATTTTGGCTTTCTTGGTTGTCTGATCTTTTTCTGATTTACTCATAATCTCTTATACTCAGTCCTTGCTTGGACACTGTTATTTTTCATCTGTCATTTTGGATATGTATGTGATCATCTGGTTGTGACCCGACTTGTGAATTACACTCTGCTGTAGGTTAGCTAGTCTGATCCTTTGTCCGCAAGTGCCCCTATTTGCAGACACCAATTTTGGGGGACAACCTGGGTATTGGTATTGGATCTGCAAAGTCTAACCTGCTTTGCAGTGGGCTCTGGTGAAAACCTTGGGGGAGCCTTAGACTCTGCTAACCACAAACGTGTTGAATCTATATTGAATCTACCTATAGCTTGCTTTGCCTGCTCTTTGATCTATCAGTTGTCTGCAATATATTTGGAAATTGCTTAAAGAGCAATTCTATCATTGGGAATTGTTTAAGCAATTTCATTACACAGCGATGTACTGTAACGTGAAGGTTTTGGGTGTCAGTGCAAAATCTGTAACAGAACCCCACCTAATATATGATATTTATTATATTGATTGTGACAATTTGGGGGGATTTAGCCTCAAAGGCGGCAGCCTCCTGGACTCGACAGCAGTGTAGGTGGTACTGGGTTCCGGAGAAGCAGCATTCAGATGGTGCTAATCCAAAGTAAATGGCTTTTATTCAGCTTAAAAATGGAACATAAACAAAATAACAAACAGCCTAGCCCACACTTAGGGCACTGCCTCACTTCTTGAGCCCTATCTAGCCTCTGGGGCAAGAAGCAGCCTGACTCACAGTCAGCTCAAACAAAGTCCTCTTTGGAAAGCCAGTCCTCCTAGGACAGACCGCCTGTCTGTCTCTGACTGGTTCCACCGTACACCTGCTCCCTGCAGGTCTCCACAGCAGCTCTCCTGCTGCGTACACTCCCTCTGGAGTTGCCTCTCCTATGGGTGTGGCTGAGGACCTTTTCAAGCCTGGCTCTGGGTCGCTCACTAGCGCCCTCTAGGGTCACACTCTCACATGGTGTAGAGGGTTCCCTTAAGGCATCAGGGCCTGGTGCGACTGCTACCACTACACCCCATATAGCTAAGACCCTGAGCAGAATGTATTAGGGAGGACAACGAAGTGGAAAATATCTTTACTGAAGCTGAAATTAATAATTTATCAAGCCTGACTTATTTGGTGCATGCTCTCTGCCTCAACGCTGTGACAAGAGAACTATCCAGTTGTTATATGCCAGAAGCTCAATGCAATTTTTAGTGAGGAAAAGCTTTTGGGAAAATTAAATATGTGAAACAAATTCTTAACAAGACTGAGGAGCCTCCTACACTTCTAAGATGCTTATATGTGGATGAGACATGTGGGGGAGCTACTGACAAGGCCGTGGTAATGTACAACATTCCAAAATGATGAGTGTTTTGCTGGGACAATTCAGCAATGAAAACAACACCATGGTTGTTACTGCAGGTGTGCTTTTGTAGGAAAGTTACCTCTGCTACTGCCCTTCTACAGAAATGTCTTTGAAAAGTGTTTTAAAGGGATAGTTCATCAATATCAGATCCAGGGGGTGACTACGGGGACCCCCACTGATCAGCCGTTTGCAGAGATTGAGTACTGTGGTATCTTAACTGTATACCAAATACAGCGACTATACTTCATATAGGGGCTGTGCTTGGTATTGCAGCTTTGCCCCATTCACCTGAATGGGTCTCAACTACTGTGAAGCCTGTGAAGTGGACTTCCACTGCTGCTTCAGACAGCTAATCTGCGGGGGTCCCGGTTATCTGATCACCCCACCAATCAGATATTGATAACCTATGCTAAAGATAGGTCATCAATATTTAACTCTGAGAAAACCCATTTGATGTGCATTGGGGTCAAGACAAGAGATAGTGTAGCATCAAGTTTAGATAACTGGAGAAATACAATTACCAAGGATCCCAGAGTCCATTACATTTATATTACATGTAATCAGATAAACCCTTTCATTGCTGCCTGAGCCTAGAGCATGCACACAGTTATTCTGAGGCTCCAGGTGGAAGACAGGACGTCACATCACTAGATTGATACTAGAAATGGAGTCCTGCTGTCCCTCTTTGCAAAAAAATGTGCACATTCCTGTGTAAAGGGAGAGCAGTGTCTGAGAGAGAAGAGGGGGTATGGGTGGCCTTATTTATAGTGACGTGGCTAGCACAATGAAGGGGAGTCTTTGTGTATTGGGATGTAGGGAAAGAGTGATCAGAAAATGTGGAGGATCCGGGAATATAGAAGGATCCAAACTTCTTAACACTTTTTATAACCTAAGAGTGAGGTCAATGTGTACAATGGGTAACACAGAAGTAGATGTACAGTAGACAGCTAACACGTGTCTGCAAACCACTCAGCCCATCTCTCTCTACTGCAATAAGATACAGCATGTAAGTCGTGGGACTAAGGGTTATAACCCCCAACTGAACCGGCTATAAAATGCATGTTAAGCACAGTAGTATATGCATGTTATTTCTATAGATGGAAGTGAGATCAACAACCACTGTGAAAACAAAAATGTCCTGATGTGACCCATGTAGAAATCCCACCAAATGTAAAATATATACAGTCATATGAAAAAGTTTGGGCACCCCTATTAATCTTTGCAACAGCCATTTCAATTTGATATATCTACTAACTGATGGACACAGTAATATTTCAGGATTGAAATGAGGTTTATTGTACTAACAGAAAATGTGCAATATGCGTTAAACCAAAATTTGACCGGTGCAAAAATTTGGGTACCCTTATTTTATTGATTTGAATACTCCTAACTACTTTTTACTGACTTACTGAAGCACAAAATTGGTTTTGTAACCTCACTGAGCTTTGAACTTCATAGCCAGGTGTATCCAATCATGAAAAAAAGGTATTTAAAGGTGGCCAATTGCAAGTTGTTCTCCTATTTGAATCTCCTCTGAAGAGTGGCATCATGGGCTCCTCAAAACAACTCTCAAATGATCTGAAAACAAAGATTGTTCAACATAGTTGTTCAGGGGAAGGATACAAAAAGTTGTCTCAGAGATTTAACCTGTCAGTTTCCACTGTGAGGAACATAGTAAGGAAATGGAAGACCACAGGGACAGTTCTTGTTAAGCCCAGAAGTGGCAGGCCAAGAAAAATATCAGAAAGGCAGAGAAGAAGAATGGTGAGAACAGTCAAGGACAATCCACAGACCACCTCCAAAGAGCTGCAGCATCATCTTGCTGCAGATGGTGTCACTGTGCATCGGTCAACAATACAGCACACTTTGCACAAGGAGAAGCTGTATGGGAGAGTGATGCGAAAGAAGCCGTTTCTGAAAGCACGCCACAAACAGAGTCGCCTGAGGTATGCAAAAGCACATTTGGACAAGCCAGCTTCATTATGGAAGAAGGTCCTGTGGACTGATGAAACAAAGATTGAGTTGTTTGGTCATACAAAAAGGCGTTATGCATGGCGTCCAAAAAACACAGCATTCCAAGAAAAACACTTGCTACCCACTGTAAAATTTGGTGGAGGTTCCATCATGCTTTGGGGCTGTGTGGCCAATGCCGGCACCGGGAATCTTGTTAAAGTTGAGGGTCGCATGGATTCAACTCAGTATCAGCAGATTCTTGAGAATAATGTACAAGAATCAGTGACGAATTTGAAGTTGGGATGGATATTTCAGCAAGACAATGATCCAAAACACAGCTCCAAATCTACTCAGGCATTCATGCAGAGGAACAATTACAATGTTCTGGAATGGCCATCCCAGTCCCCAGACCTGAATATCATTGAACATCTGTGGGATAATTTGAAGCGGGCTGTCCATGCTCGGCGACCATCAAACTTAACTGAACTGGAATTGTTTTGTAAAGAGGAATGGTCAAAAATACTTTCATCCAGGATCCAGGAACTGATTAAAAGCTACAGGAAGCGACTAGAGGCTGTTATTTTTGCAAAAGGAGGATCTACTAAATATTAATGTCACTTTTCTGTTGAGGTGCCCATACTTTTGCACCGGTCAAATTTTGGTTTAATGCATATTGCACATTTTCTGTTAGTACAATAAACCTCATTTCAATCCTGAAATATTACTGTGTCCATCAGTTATTAGATATATCAAATTGAAATGGCTGTTGCAAACACCCAAATATTTAGAACTAAAAACGATTAAGATTAATAGGGGTGCCCAAACTTTTTCATATGACTGTATATGTAAAAAAATCAATAATACATCCAGGCTTTTGGTTTTACTATACAGTACTTCTCAGAAATAAATCAATGTCATGGGGTTTCTGTAAGTCAGACATCAGTTTGTAAGAGTGTAAGATCCAGGTGCAGTAGAGCCAGGTCCATGGGAGCAGAAGAGTAGCTGATATGAGAACCAGCGGCCAGGTGGAGCCACCACCGGACAGAGTTGAAGTTTTGGAGTGCCTTTCTGCCCTGGTTCATGGAGGGGGATCCTAAATGATTCCATATGTCCTAATAGGATGTATGGACAGGGTGCTTCCTGATGGGACAATCCCTTTATTGATCGCAGTGAATGATGGAAGGGGAAAATGGAAGGAGCACTGGAAAATTAAAGGCAGATCACTGGGAAATTGAGACAATAATGAAAAATACACAAGGGAGCCTGAAAGAATCCTGAGCTTTCTATATACAATTCTGGTCCTGCAGATGAAGACAGTTATGGTACACTGGGGCCCCTTTTCAAGTTTTCTAATGGGTATACTAGCAATGCTCCTGGCTTAGTCTGGTATACATTATAATTCATTGTGACATAACGATGTGTTTTCTGTGGTTTTACATAAGATTCTAAACTTATTTTTTTTTTCATTTAAAGGAAAATTATGACAGAAATGAAAAATCAGCTAAAGCATAGTGTTGGAATAATTGTTTTCTACCCCAGTATTTGATGTCACAGTATGGTTTCTATTATGTAGCAGCCTGTATTACAGTACAACAGTAAAGTCATCAACGTAGAATTATGGAATGACTGGAGGTATCATGTTATTGCCCCAAAAAGATGAACCCCAATGGATACATTATATGTATACATATTCTATCTATCTATCTATCTATCTATCTATCTATCTATCTATCTATCTAGTATATATACTATATATAAGACTACTAAACCCAGTTGCCCAGTCATTTACTTGTAAATCTGGACATGTTACAGAGCAGGAGAAGTTGAGCAAATTGATATATAGCATAGTTGCCAACATTAGAAAATTGTCTTTAGGGATGGTGGCTGTGATTTTCAGAGGGTGTGGCTTGCAGTGGGCAGGGCTTCCCAGAATATTCAATTTTCAGGGAGAAAAGATCCAGTGGCATGTGAAGCAATCTGACATTTTTCAGCTCACGTTCCCTAATTACATGCCATGCCCCCTATTAACAGATAACACTTCCTATACGCAGGTCAAAAAATTTAGACAAAATAAAGCAGCATGCTGTGCTATTTCATCTGGTAAAATGCCAGGTCCCCTATACTGCACCCTTCCATATTTTACACAGAAATGCTCTACACAGTATAATGCTCCCTTAGTGGTCCCCTTACCCTTAGTGTTTCCCATGTAGCCTTAGTGCCCCACACAGAATAATTCTCCCACACACTATAATATCCACTTGTGGCCCACACACAGTATAATGGTCCCTCAGTACCTCCACACAATATAATGCCCCCTTAGTACCCCACAGAGTATATTGTCCCCTTAATGCTGCTACAGAGTATAATACTGCTTTGTGGCTCCCACTGTGCCCACAAATGTATTATGTCCCCTTAGAGTCCCCACAGAGTATAATGCCCCCTTAGTGCCTCCACACAGTATAATGCCCATTTGTGACTCCTATACATTACAATGCCCCCATATAGTATAATGCCCCTACGCTCTATTTGATTGCCAGCACTTGGATTGTCGACTCATATTATGTCTGCTGTTGTATGTGATTAGGACATCACAGGATGTGATGTTCTGACGCTGTTCATTATCTGGACATAATGTGTGGCATTGCCTGAGCCAAAGAAGAGTAGGGCATATGGAGCAGTGGGATAGAGAGGTGAGTATAATATCAGCTGTTACTTATTGAAATAATCCAATGGGTAGTGGACGATTAGAAAAGAAAATAATGTTACTCCATTTTTCCTGTGACAAATATTTACTGGGACTGCCCTTTAAAAATATGAGATAGTTGGAGCACAGTCAAATATTAATTATAATCAAACCTCATTCTGGGCTAGGTTCATGTCTCCGTAGGAGACTTGGCCGCAGAATCCGATGAATTGTCGGAGAGAAAAGTCCTGCACGATGGAAACCCGACAGACACCCGGGTGGACCCCATTATAATCTAAGGGGTCTGCAGGTGTCCGCGGGTAACTGCTGTTTTAGCGGATGGACTCTCCGTTGTTTGGGTCCCCCCAAACAATGGTGAACCTAGCCTAAGAAGAACCACCCACTTGACTCTACGAGCAGAGATGTAAGTAAATTAATGACATGTTCTACTGGAACTTACCTCCCCCGTCTCTATAACATGCTATCTGAAGATTTCACTGCATTTTCAACCTGACCGGTTCACTTTAACACATATCAATTGATAACAATCAATTCTCTGTTTAGTGTCATGGCTGAATCTCTTCTTCAGAATGATAAATTATTGTGTGCTAAGCTCTCACCTTGGAAGGCGGATGTATGTGCAATAATCATAAATTTGAGCTCGAAGTTCAAGGCTTGAATATTATGAGCCAGTTTTCTCCTCACTGCATACTGGTAACTCTCCTCCATTTTCCTGGTACAACATGTTGAAGCCTTCGGTTCACAGATCTGTAGGTCAGACTCTGTGAAATACAACAAGGACAAAAGAAACCAGTGTCACAAACAATACTGCAAGTTGTTCTAAAGCAACAATCAGGGTCCTAAAAAGTAACCATGAAGCCCCATTACAAAACTTGCAATGAAGGCGCTCCTTACCACGAAGTTTAAGCAGTAAATTCAGATTTTGAAAAGTGTACAATTATTACCTCCTATACACACAGGAATAGTGCACATAGTGAGTTTACAGTTCAGGTAGTAGACACAGTGATGTCTCAGTGATAATGCACACAGTAATGTTACTGTAAAGGAAAAATGCACACAGTTATGTCACAGTATTAGGATAATGCTCATTGTGGTATCACAGTATTGGGATAAAGCACACAGTGACGTCTTAGTGCAGAGATAATAAACACAGTGATGTCACAGTACAGGGATAATAAAACAGTGATGTCACAGTGCAGGGATAATACACACAGTGATATCAAAGTAAAGGGTAATACATGCAGTGATGTCACAGTACAGAGATAATGGACACAGTGATGTCAGAGTACTTGGATAATAAACAGTGATGTCACATTACAGAGATAATGCAACAGTACTTGGATAATAAACAATAATGTCACAGTACATGGATAATGCACACAATAATGTCACAGTGCCAAGATACCAAGATGCACATAGTGGGCAAGTATTTACTGTTCGCACAATTTTTTACACTTCAGATGGTGAATAAATCACATATTAAAAGTAACATCATGAAAACAAACCCTTTCATTGTACTTCCGCTCTGAAGGACCTGGCGTGTCCTGCAATGCATAGTTGATCATTCATTTGAATGATGTCTGCAGGGGAAGTGTCTGGCAGTAAAAGTTGGTGCCAGACTATGCCAGATTTTGTTTAAAAAGGAGAATTTTTGTGAGAAAACCCGCTTTATAATTTATAGCTTTTTATTATCTGTTCAAAGATATTTACTAAGATAATACACAAAGATATAATACACACAGTGATGTCACGATATGGGGATAATGCACACAGTGATGGCACAATATAGGGATAATATACACGTGAAGTCAAAGTACAGGAACAACACATACAATGATTTCACAGTACAGGGATAATATATGTAGTGATGTCACAGTACAGGGATAATATATGCAGTGACGTCACAGTACAGGGTTAATGCACACAATGATGTCACAGTACAGGGGTAATATATACAGTGAAGTCACAGTACAGAGATATTGCACACAATGATGTCACAGTACAGAGATATTGCACACAATGATGTCACAGTACAGAGATATTGCACACAATGATGTCACAGTATAGGGATAAGGCACACAGTGATGTTACAGTACAGGGATAATACACACACTGATGTGATTTCACAGTACAGGAACAATGCACAAATTCACATCACTTTATTGGGATAATCTGCTCAATGATGTTACAGTACAGGGATAATGCACACTATGAGATCATACCACATACAAACAACAAGATTACTGTGTACGCTGTGACATCACAGCAGGGGTCAGTAATCTTCAGCACTCCAGCTGTTGTGAAACCATAACTCCTAGCATGCACATGTGCTTGGCTGTTCTCGGATCTTCCATAGAAATGAATGGAGCATGCTGGGAGCTGTAGTTTCACAACAGCTGAAGTGCCAAAGGTTGCTGAACTCTGCATCACAGTATAAGAAAGAAAATATAATAGTGGAACAAATGACTGATATTAGCTAAAATAAAGATACTGTAACCAAAACCTAGAAGAGTTAGGCTAAAGATGTGCCACATACTGTATATCACTAAGGTGCACATTAATAGATTTGTGGTAACATGTTAGACTTTTTCTCTTCTTTATGCCACCCTGTGGATTGGCTTATGCTCGACCAGCATTTTGTGCCAAAAACTGGCATTTTACATCTCTGCAAAGTCACACTTCCTTTTCTAGACAAGGAATTAGCAAGGTGCAGTAAGTGTCTAAAACACATAACATTAGCATTTACACTAGTTTTATGTACAACTAATTAATTTACTGGAATTCCTGTCTATTTTATGTTATATTACGGTTTCTGTTCCTTCATTGCAGTGATTTTTCGAATGGCAGCAAAGACCCCCCATTGTGTAAAAACTGCCACCAAGCAAAAATGACAGCAAAAAAATGACAAAAAACACTACAAAAACGACTTATGTAAAATAAGGGCTCATTATGGTGGTCATAAAACCATGTGATGTCATCACGTTCAATCCCATTGGGCTACAGAAAATGTACAAACCACTATATAGGTCTATGGACACAGCAAAGTCATGTGCAGGGACCATTTACAGCAGGACACAAGTCCCTACACTCTATACATACCCACACATTGAGAGGCTTGAGGCACTAAACTTTCTAGGACCTCTGTAAGACTATATTTGTTGAAATATACTCCAATTTTTTGTTCTCACACATTCATAGTATATAGTATATATACAGTCATATGAAAAAGTTTGGGCACCCCTATTAATCTTAATCATTTTTAGTTCTAAATATTTGGGTGTTTGCAACAGCCATTTCAATTTGATATATCTAATAACTGATGGACACAGTAATATTTCAGGATTGAAATGAGTTTTATTGTACTAACAGAAAATGTGCAATATGCATTAAACCAAAATTTGACCGGTGCAAAAATTTGGGTACCCTTATCATTTTATTGATTTGAATACTCCTCACTACTTTTTACTGACTTACTGAAGCACAAAATTGGTTTTGTAACCTCACTGAGCTTTGAACTTCATAGCCAGGTGTATCCAATCATGAGAAAAGGTATTTAAGGTGGCCAATTGCAAGTTGTTCTCCTATTTGAATCTCCTCTGAAGAGTGGCATCATGGGCTGCTCAAAACAACTCTCAAATGATCTGAAAACAAAGATTGTTCAACATAGTTGTTCAGGGGAAGGATACAAAAAGTTGTCTCAGAGATTTAACCTGTCAGTTTCCACTGTGAGGAACATAGTAAGGAAATGGAAGACCACAGGGACAGTTCTTGTTAAGCCCAGAAGTGGCAGGCCAAGAAAAATATCAGAAAGGCAGAGAAGAAGAATGGTGAGAACAGTCAAGGACAATCCACAGACCACCTCCAAAGAGCTGCACCATCATCTTGCTGCAGATGGTGTCACTGTGCATCGGTCAACAATACAGCACACTTTGCACAAGGAGAAGCTGTATGGGAGAGTGATGCGAAAGAAGCCGTTTCTGAAAGCACGCCATAAACAGAGTCGCCTGAGGTATGCAAAAGCACATTTGGACAAGCCAGATTCATTTTGGAAGAAGGTCCTGTGGACTGATTAAACAAAGATTGAGTTGTTTGGTCATACAAAAAGGCGTTATGCATGGCGTCCAAAAAACACAGCATTCCAAGAAAAACACTTGCTACCCACTGTAAAATTTGGTGGAGGTTCCATCATGCTTTGGGGCTGTGTGGCCAATGCCGGCACCGGGAATCTTGTTAAAGTTGAGGGTCGCATGGATTCAACTCAGTATCAGCAGATTCTTGAGAATAATGTACAAGAATCAGTGACGAATTTGAAGTTACGCCGGGGATGGATATTTCAGCAAGACAATGATCCAAAACACAGCTCCAAATCTACTCAGGCATTCATGCAGAGGAACAATTACAATGTTCTGGAATGGCCATCCCAGTCCCCAGACCTGAATATCATTGAACATCTGTGGGATAATTTGAAGCGGGCTGTCCATGCTCGACAACCATCAAACGTAACTGAACTGGAATTGTTTTGTAAAGAGGAATGGTCAAAAATACCTTCATCCAGGATCCAGGAACTGATTAAAAGCTACAGGAAGCGACTAGAGGCTGTTATTTTTGCAAAAGGAGGATCTACTAAATATTAATGTCACTTTTCTGTTGAGGTGCCCATACTTTTGCACCGGTCAAATTTTGGTTTAATGCATATTGCACATTTTCTGTTAGTACAATAAACCTCATTTCAATCCTGAAATATTACTGTGTCCATCAGTTATTAGATATATCAAATTGAAATGGCTGTTGCAAACACCCAAATATTTAGAACTAAAAATGATTAAGATTAATAGGGGTGCCCAAACTTTTTCATATGACTGTAGTAGTATAGGCTCATAGTACAATAAAGATCAGTAATACAACCATTAGCAATGAGGATAATGAAGACTGATACAATGTGGCCATGTATTTCAACACATTTAGGTAATATTCTCACCCTAGGAATTTTTTGCTGATATTGAGGCAGATTCTTCCTCACAATCAGTGACAAATTCCACCTTATTTTGAATGGGAGACAGAAATAGAAGCAGGACTCTGAAAACTAAGTGTTCTGCTCAACCTTTCCAAGCTACAGAACTCACGGTGCGAGACACTCAGCATAGCCCCATTCATCTGGGGCTGACTAGTGAGTGAAAGCCATGGCAGAAAGCTGAAGATCTGCTTTGGCTTTCCCTCACATGGAGGTGGAAGGCTGGAAAATGAATGGCTGCCTCCAATGATGAGATATTGTCTTTTTTTGTCAATATGCAAATGAGATCTTTGGAGCAACAAGGGAATTGTCATTGCTCCAAAGAGGTAAGTGGCAATGCCTTCATTGCCAAATAGCTAATTTGCATATTGATAAAAACAATGATATCTCTGCAACAGAGGCACCAACTCACAAGGGTAAAACACTGTTTGATTCAGATGACCCTAATCTATCTGTCTGCAGGGCTGGGCTGATATGAAAGGTTCTGGTGACAGACTCTCTTTGAGGTCGGGACCCCATGTGTTGGAAACGCCACGGGAAAAAACACGGCATTTCAGTCACAGCAAAGTGACTTTGCGGGAAAATATGCAGTGCGGCGATTTCCAAAACCGTTGTGGTTTTGGAAATCGCAGCATGTCAATTATATCTACGGAAATGCCAGCAGTTTCCCTATAGATATAACTGAAGCAGAAAATTAATTGACAACTGGGTGTTACCATTTCCATTGTTAAAAGGGGATGTCTACTTATTCACTGATTGGACAGTATCAGAGTGTGTAGAGACACACCCCCAACTAGTGACAACCAGTGTTCATAAATTTCTAGGAGGAATAACAGAGGAAATGCACAGCACAGACTGGATTCAAACTTACATTGGAGTCCACCGTAGAATCTGCTTATAATCGGTGGAGAGAAAAGTCCTGCAAGGAGGATAAAACCGGGTGGACCCCATTTTCCGTGTGTATCTGCTTTTTAAGTGGACAAAGGTTTCCGTCCCCATGCGGACCCAAACAGAGGAAACCCGAACGCTAGTGTGAACCCAGCAACAGAGTACTAACAAAAGAATCTCCAGAATTGTTATATCATGGGAAAATACAAGTATTTAGTGAAATATGCATGTCTGGAAAGGGGACAGGTCCTCTTTAATGTATATATTTTATGACCTCACTATCTACAGCTGAAAAGAAACTATTCTGATAGAGAATTTGCAACACAGCTGAAAGCAGCTGCAAATACTAAAAAGCATTACATCACTAAAAACTAAAAAAAATGACTACTGCTATGGGCCAACTATTCTGTAAGACAACAAATGAGCATATATAGTCATCAAACTGGAGAAAAAATTCTAAGTATTCTAATGGAAAGTTGGACAGAGGACTTTGCATCAGGACTTCACATCCTTGTGAAAGACCATGGCACATGAAATACCGCAGATAACTATTTTTGCCTTCCCATCCCAAAAGGGGATTATTCCGACTATCTATAGAGCAATCAGTCTGGAAATGGAATTGTTAAATATAGGATTCTATGGGGAATGCACTTGGCAGGGTTACTCCGTACAGTGGATTCCTAGTTCTGACCAGCCGTTTTGATAATTTGCATGTCCTTTGCATAGATAGTAGCTTTAGTTCTGACCAGTCACATGACTATATGTCCCCTACCCCATACCTTGACTATGAAGTTTTGGGAGGTTATGGTGTAATATACTATTGTCATCATGCAGAGAACACGATTTCCATATTCACATTATCATCAGCAATACTGATTAACCCTCATCTCTAAAACATTCCCAGAAGGTTAATGTCTGGGACCAACTTGTGTTTATTTTCAGACTGGAGCCAGAAAAGTGACACCGGAGCAGCAGTGTCTGTGACATGCAGGACACATGGAGGATCAAGAGCTGTGTCCTCCAATGACTGACAAAGCAAAGCAGCAAACAGAGGCATATAGAAAAATATCCAATTTATTGTGAAATTTATTGTATCAAAGTCACCGGTACTGTAAAGGTTAACAAGCATTACTAGTTCTCTGATATGCTACATGGGTTAGATCAGTGACTCCAACCTGTGTCTCTGCAGCTTGTAGGAGGGTTTAAACACCACTATACTCTTTCTTACAAATATGTATCCGTTACAGATTAAAGGGGTGCCGATACCGCAGCTCAGTTCCCACTGAGTTGCTGTACCAGTGCCCAGCCACTATACAGAGACTGGAGCCAAGTACTTCTGGTTCCTTGCTGTGTATAGTACAGGCATCAGAAGCAGCCTTGAACAACTGATCCACATGGGGGCCGTCTGTCGGCCCCCATCGATCAGATATTTATGGCCTATCCTAAAAAAAATAAATTCCTGCACCCTGTTGCGTTGGCAATACCACCCATGTTATTATATTATGCTATTGTGTTCCTTATATTAATGTGAAACAACAGTACTAGATTTGATGTCTTGCTAATGTTATGTACAGTATAATGTTGGGTAAAAGCCCTGTATTGAAGAGCAAAAAGAAATTATTCAAAAGAATGATACAAACATTATTTAACCCCAAAGGGTGCTATTAAAAAATACATCTTATCCTGCAATAAACAAGCCCACAAACTAATGGGACTGACTCAGAGAATAAAGTTATTTTATTATTTATACCAGTGAATACCAAACAAACAAGACCCAAAAACATAGGCTGATTTTGTATTTTTTCAATCCCCTAGCAAAAAAAGTTATACATTATATGTACTCCAAAATGGAACTGTCGTAAAACAAATCCAAGTCATTGTCAATAAACCCCACTGATGGTAATGGGATCCATTGGTGTATTTGATGCTACTGTAAGTAAAACCATAAATACCTTGCAATTTTCTCCTGATGTTGTCCATTTGACATAGATGTATGACTGACAGCTCTAATATATTGTAACTAACGCTGAACATGCGTCAGTCACATCAGAGCGGGTTTTAACCCCAAGATGTTTCCATTTACTTATCGGCGGGAGTTATTTTCTGGGACCCTCAACTTTGTCCTAAACACAGCAAGACTTTGTACTTTGGAGGTCTCGTGCTCACGTCATATGCACTTTGTCTCCTTCCCTGTAGTATTTTTGACACGCTGAAAATGAAGGAAGCCGAAGTCTTGGCTCTCAGAAATGTGCTGATAGAACAGCCTGTGAGAATTTCCATCTACAGGAGACAGCGCACATCCGTGGCTCTGCATACCTTCCATGTGATTATACACAAGACAAATGTTATGAAGGAAAGTCCATCTCCACATGACTGGCTCTTAGACGCCAACTATTTCTCATCTGCCTTGAAGACACCATTACCACCGCTGCAGAACAGACCTGCAGATCATGAACAAGACTGTTCATAACTTCGTATATTACTTTATATACGTAATGCAAACAGTATGGGTCTAGTGTCATAAACAGAAATAAGTTACACTAAAACTACAAATAAGTAATTCATGCATTGTCTAGGACATCTTTATTTTAAAGAGGACCTTTCACGTCCTCATGTATATGCTGTTTTACATACCGCTAGAAACCCGACAGCAGTTCACCGTTCAATGTCAGTAGGGCGTTCCTGACAGTCTAGCTGCGCTGTGAGGAACGCCCTCCCTGACAGTACTCGTCCATAGCACTGTACTGGGGGGGGGAAGGCGTTCCTCAGAGCTCAGCGTCTTCACTGGGTGGTAAGGAACGCCCCCTCTCTCTGTCCTGGTCCATAGCCGAGTACTGTCAGAGGGGGCGTTCCTTACAGCCCATTGATGATGCTGAGCTGTGAGGAACGCCACCCCCCCCCCCAGTACAAGTCTATGAACGAGAACTGTCAGGGAGGGCGTTCCTCACAGCACAGCTAGACTGTCAGGGACGCCCTTCTGACAGTGAACGGTGAAATTTAGACCCCCGATATCTCCAGCCCCTGGGCATATAACAGGAAAGCCGACAGTGCGCTGAATTCAGTGCGCTGTCAGCTTTCTAGCGGTATGTAAAACCACATATACATGAGGACGTGAAAGGTCCTCTTTAAAGGGGTATTCCCACAAACATAACCATTTTTAAATTTGTAGATAATTAAAAGTTAAACATTTTTGCAAATATAAGTAATTAAAAATTTTGCAGAGTTTTAAAGATTTTCGTTAAATATCTTGTGGTCACAGTCTTGTTGTTTTGATCAGTTGACAATGGATACGACCATGAGTGCAGGACCTTTCTAAGGTCAGAAAATCAGCAAAGATTTCCTTATTGTTGTCGGAATATCTTCTCCTTCATGCAGTGTCCCTGCCTGATAACCCAGCTAAAATAAGAAAATCATGGCTGAGTTTTTCACAAGTCCCAGACCATAAATAGTTTCTGCATTCATGGTCGTATCCATTGGCAACTGATTAAGACAACAGGCTGTCGCCATTTAGATAGTTAGGGAAAATCTTAAAAAATCTGCAGAATTTTTAACTACTTATATTTGCAAAAATGTTTAATCTTTAATTATCTACAAATATAGGTATAGTTATATTCATGGGAATACCCCTTTAAGGGCTTGTTGCGCTTCACAAAAAAATCATATTTTGTATGGTGTCATCGGGGGTGGGACTCTAACCTTTAATAAGGGTGTGTTTTTGACATATTATTTTATTTATGTTTTTTTAATTTTTTATTTAATTTTTTTTTTTTTTTTACATTGTGCCCCTATAAGGTCATAATAGACCTTTGGGTACAGCTAATCACTTTTATTTTGTGGGGGAGGCTGATTTCCCCTGTAACTGGGGCTGGTACATTTAGCCCCAGTTGAAAGAGGAATACAGCCTCCTTCACTTTGCTACAGAGCTGATCTGTAGGACCCAGCAGCTCTAACAGGCTCTGATCCCGGCAGATCACATGACTGCCGGGTCAGAGGGGAGCTGGCATTGAGCGCTGTATACACAGCGATCGGGAAGGCAGGGAAGGTAATAAACTGTACTGCGCATGTGTCGCAGGCACCTCCAGACTACGCAAGCGCTGGCAGAGAGGAAGAGGGAAGGAGCCGTTCCCAGAGAAGAAGATACGTAAGTATGATGGGATTGGGGGGAGTAATGGTGACATTCTGTTTTGGACCGCCCCAGGCATATGGGTGATTATAGATTTTTTTTTTTTAATACAAGTAAATTAGAAGTTAGGCGGGGAGGGGGTTTAGTTTAGGGGTTAATTTTTATTTAATCACGGACAACCCCTTTAAGGCTAAATCCCCACATTGCAGAAACACTGTTTTTTTTATTGCAGATTTTGCTGCGTTTTTTTAAGCCAAACCTAGTAGTGGCTACAGAAGGAATGGGAAATATAAAAGAAGCACTTATACTTCTTCCCTTCTGCATAATCCACTCCTGGCTTTGGCTCAAACCGCAGCAAAGTCTGCAACAACAAAAAAGCAGCTTTTCTGCAACATGGAGCCATAACCTAAGGCCAGTGCCCCACATTGAGAAAATGCTGTGTTTTACGGTACCTGCAAACTGAATGGGATTCTGGCTAATCCTATCCACACATTGCTGAAAAAAAGTCTGCAGCAGAAAAACTGAGTTTTCAAAAAATGCTCTCGTTTTTGAAAATCGTAGCATGTCAAACGCTGACGATTTACTTATAGGTATAGTAGGGGCAGAAAATGCGCATAGCAAAACTCTGTGGACTTCCTGTGAAAAATGCAGCTTTTTTTTTTTTGCTGTGCTTCGCTACGTGGGGCCTTAGACTAAATGGGTTTTCCCATGAACATAACAATATTTAAATCTGAAGACAAGAAAAAGTAAAACTTTTTGGGAATATAAATAATTAAACATTTTGCAGAGTTTTAAAGATTTTCTCTCACCATCTTAGTGGTGACTTTATAGTCTTTAGTTTTTGTCTTTAGTTTTTGTCTTTAGTTTTTATAGGTTGCCAATGGATATGACCATGAATGCAGGAACTTTCTATAGTCTGGGACTTGTCAGAAACTCAGCCATGATTTCCTTATTGTGGATAGATTATCAGAGGGGTACACTACATGTAAGAGAAGATAACCCGGCCACAATAAGGACATCATGACTGAGTTTCTGACAAGTCCCAGACCATAGAACGTTCCTCTATTCATAGTTATATTCACTGTCAAACTATCAAGACAAAAGATTGTCACCACTATGATGGTTAGAGAAAGTCTTAATAAAGCTGCAAAAAAAATTTAATATTTGCAAAAATGTTTAACTTGTACAAATCACCTAGAAAGATATGGTTTTGTTCATGGGAAGCTCTTTAATAAAAGTACATTGAAAAATGTCAACAATAGAGGTCCTAACATAAAAAAAAATATACCCTTACCAATCCCAGTCTGGTTCTGACACTGCCTTGGTCCTTTCTGTTCTTTACTTTCTGGTGTCTTTTCCAGTGACAAGACACCAGAAGGAAAAGGACAGCCGAACCCAGGCAGTGTCAAAACCAAACCGCTGAAGGGATAGGTGAGAGAGAATCTGGATAGCAGGACACAGAAACAGACTGCCTCATTACAAAGAACTGGAGTCTCATCACACTGCACTTGTTTTATCATACGCAGAGGCGTAGCTAGCGGGGGGGGCAGAGGGGGCGGCTGCCCCGGGCCCACTGAATTTTTGGGGGCCCACCCCGGGGCCGCCATTAATACAGCCTTTATTTCTAACTAGATCAGTGTCTGTAGACACCGATCTAGTTACAATGCTTCCTGGTGCTTAACCGTCTTGTAAACCGCAAGCCAATACAGGCCTGCGGCTTACAAGACGCCGAGACCACAGACGATGTCTGCTTCTCAGCACGGGGCGCGATGACGTCATAACATCGCGCCGCCCGCGCTCAGACACAGACGTCCTGCGCGTGGACAGGAAGGAAGCGCCGGCAGCTCCATTCATCATCATCGCAGGTGAGTATGACTTTTTTTTGTGTGGGTATATTAATAGTATAAGGGGTAGATATAAGGGAGAAATATAACTATAAAGGGAGGATTCATTAGGGGGCATTATGACGATGGGGGGGTCCTTTATATAAGGGTTATTGGGGGATCCTTTATATAAGGGTTATTGGTGGGTCGTTTATATAAGGGTTATTAGGGGGTATTATTAATACAAGGGGGAGGTTATTTATATAAGGAGCCATTAGGGGGCATCATTTATATTAGGAGGCATTCTGAACATAAGGGGGGTGGTCATTGATATACGGGGTCATTAGAGGTGCAGTATTTATGTCAGGGGGAATTAGGGGCATAATATGAGGGAGCAATTAATTTAATGTAAGTGGCACTTGGGCTTTATTAAGACTAAGGCCCCACGTAGCGGGCTGCAGGAAAAACCATGGCGGTAACATTGTGGTTTTTCCCTCAGCGCTTTTCACAGAAGGTCCGCAGAGGTTTCCCCTGTGGACTTTCTGTTTTCAATACACCTATATGGAAACCACCAGTGTTTCCATAGGTATAATTGACATGCTGCGATTTCCAAAACCGCAACAGTTTTGGAAATCGCTGTGCGTCTGCTGCACATATTTTTCCGTAATGTGTGGATGGGATTTGCTAGAATGCCACGGTTTTTTTCTGTGGGTTTTCGCCACAAGGGGCCACATCCCATCCCCACTTTGCAGTAAAATATGCGCACCGGAAACGCTGCGATTTCCAAAACAGTCGCAGTTTTGGAAATCGCAGCATGTCAATTATACCTACGGAAACGCCGGCGGTTTCCCTATAGATATAATTGAAGCAGAAAGTCCGCAGAGGAAACCTCTGCAAACATTCTGTGCAAAGTGCTGCAGGAAAAACCGTGTTGCGTCGCCGCTGCGGTTTTTCCCACAGCTGTTTCCCACATGGGGCCTTAGCCTTAAGGAGTTTTCCAGCTCATTTTTATTGATGATCTATCCTCAGAATAAATCATCAATAAGAGATAAGTGATTTTCCACTGATCAGCTGTATGAAGGGGCTATGGCGCCTGTTTATATCACACGCTGTCTGTTTATAGTGACCGTGTGATGTCATTCCAGTCTTGTCACATAGACGTGTATAGGACGAGACTGTAGTTACATTACATGGCCACTATGAAAAGAATGACACAGAGAAGGGGTCACGGCGCTTACACAGGTACCACAGTTCATTCAAACAGCTGATCCTGGGGGTCCCGGGTATTGGAACCCCAATAATTTTTTTCCCTTGTTTTTTTTTTCCCTTTTCAATTGGGAAATACCTGGGACATTATTAATAAGGGGCACTATTTAAAGGGGGTGCACAGGGAAGTTATTAATTTAAAGATGCACTTAGGGGTGTTATTCATTATGGGGGGTTATATTATATATTTTATAATTGGGGGTAGCAGCAGGATGGGTGTGCAGGTGAGGACAATGTGGGTCAGGTGCCTGGAAAAGTAAGGAGCCAAAGATGCCTGTGTTGCAAACTTTACAGAGACTGGAAGAAGTGGTCATGGCTGTCAGATAAAAGAGACGGGGAATGTGAATGATTAGTCAGAGACGTCACCGGTAAGTCACTAACATCAGTAAGTCACTTGGACATGTTCGCCCCCCCTGTGCTGAACCCCTAGCTACGCCTCTGATCATACGTGAAACAAGGCAGTGATGTGAAACCTATACAATCTTCTCTGTATTCTTATATGATGCAGATTTACACTGTTCTCCTGCTTGTGAGAGTGCACAAAGATAAATACAGGAGCATCTCAATAAACTACAATATCTTTGAACTGTTCATTCATTTCAGTAATTCAGTAATACAATCCATAATCAGCGTCTTCCATGATTGTGTGTCCTACTGAACCAGACTGAGGGACCATTTAAAGGCTTAGGAAATCCTGGCAGGTGACACCCTGAATTTACAATACGGAACTTTTTTTTTTTACAATATTCTAATTTTCTTAGATTTGGGTTTTCATTAGCTGTAATCCATAATCAACATTTACATAAATAAAACACTTGAAATAGAATACTCTGTGTGTAAAGAATCTGGAAAATATAGGAGGTCACTTTTTTAATTTAATTACTGAAAGAAATAAACGGTTCAAAGATATTCTAATTTATTGAGATGCACCTGTATATCAAGTAGGGGACATGGAGAGTAGTGTGAAGCTGCATCTCATAAAATACACAGAATGTTCTGCACACAGCACTCACAGATACAGATAGATAATATGAGTCAGCTAATTATATTGAATTAATATATAACTGCAATAATTTCACTTGCTGCCCTTATACAGGTCAGAATACAATATAAATGCCTTTTGCAGCACTTTATTCATACAGGAACAAGAGAATGCAGGAAAATGCTGATGTAATCCTGTAGTTCACAGGTAGCCAGCCACACAGGAAGGACTAACTTCTGATTTACAGTACATAAAAAATAAGCTCTAGACTGATGCTCAGACAAGAATCATATAACATAGCTGCCTAAAATGAAAATGCATAAATGCCGCTGAGCTGGGATGAAACAGATTACACTGCTGGAATATTGCTGGTGAGTTAGCATTATATTTGTGAAAATACATTTTCTGGATGGCTATTTTAGGAGATACAGACAAGCCATAGGATAAGGATAGCAATCTGATATGTTGGGAAACTGCGCTTTGTTTATGACATTCTTATATGTCAAGCTTGTTAATTAGTAATGTTTACAGAAGAAAGCTAATAAATACCCTACATGATATAGCTGTCAATCCAGGTCACAGGAGTGTGCTTGGGTTCCTTCCACATGCTCCCATTTCCTAACTAAGTCTTATCCTTATATACAGTACTTGCAAGGCAACTTTCCCAGAAAATTGGCCATAGTGATTATATCACAAATTCTACTGGGAGCAGGAGATAGTGAGAAAGAATTCTCTGTACAGATTATATGTCTAGTCCATCTCTAGAAAGAATGAAGATGTACTTGAACATAACTTGGGAAGCCTATAAAATTATATAATATAACTGACATGATTTGGACAATTTTTATTAGGAGTTTTAGACACATTTTGCACCTTACTTGACAAGGAGGCTTGGCTTATGAATAAGCAGGCAAAGAGGAGGCCTTAAAGAGGTTCTTTCACCACTTTACCAACTCCAACTCTTTGCTTCCTTTAACAGGTGCTGCTGTACTGATTCTGGCGCAGATGGAATTTTATCTCTAGCCCCCACTGTTCCCGAGCAATCATTGCTCTTAGTTTCAGCACAATTATGCTCTCAACTGTCAGGTGGGCGGTCTTTTATCTAGCACACTACCACCCACCTGACAGTAGAGAGCATGCTTGCGCTGAAGCTAACAGAAACGATTGTTCTAGAATGATGAGGGCTATAGAAAAAATTACAACTACGTCAACGATGGTGAAAAGTCCTCTTTAACATTGCTTCAAAATTGCCCCAAAATTTTGTCACAAAATTCTGGTCCAAAGTAAGCCAAGCAACAGGTAGTATAAACTTACACAAACGTTTTTACAGATGCACCAAATTTATCTTATGCCATGAGTCACTTTCATAAATTTCATAAAATTTTAAATTATTACACAGGATTAGTAAATCTGTCCCAAAGTGTTTCTTCGTCTTTATATATATCTATATATATATACAGTCACTAATTTTTCTTTTTCATTTTGTAAAACTGCCCTGGAGGTCTTCAGTATTTAACACACATTCTTCCTTACTGTGCGGTCTGTATTTACAGTAGGATGTATGCTTTATGGCAGATAAAATAAACTGTATTACAGTGCAGGCTCCTAAGGTGCCCATACACATTAGGCTAAAGTTAATTAAAATGGCCAATATCAGCCATAACACACGTCTGCTGAGCACATTATTTTCACAATAGTGTGCATTAGTAGATCCCACAAATACAATATTCTCTTGCCTGCTCGAAAGGTGCATGATATAAATTGTAGTGAATGTAATCTTCTTACTGGTGGCTGTATTTGTGAGTCCTTTCTGGTCCGCAGCATCTTTTGTGTAAGGGTACGTTCACACTACCGTTATTTAATGTCCGTTACACTTTCTTCCATAATGTTTTTATATTATGTGATGGAAGAAAAAGGCCCCACGCAGATAGACAGCGCAATTATATTGTTTACACTAGAATGGAAATTAACACAGATGAAGAGGGCTCCATCTGTGTCCGTTTCTCTGCTCCAGTTAATGTCCGTTGCTGTCATCCTATGACAGATGACTACAACAGACATTAATAATGGTAGTGTGAACATATCCTAAACAGGTTGTCAGTTTCTCTATTTTTCATATGGTAGACTTGACATGAGTCTCATAGGAATGACTAGACAAACGGATTTCCTGTCCACACATGTGTCTGTGTCCATTTGAGGGTCTTCATGCTGGTCACATGACACAACTGAGGGCCAGACAGGAGAGGATAACTCACAAATACATCTACTGGTAAGAACATTACCTTTACCACTATTTATATTACATGCTTTTCTAATGGACCAGAAAATATACATTGTTATGGTAGTGCTACTTTACATAAGAAAGTTAGAGCAAATGTACATCTGGTACATCTTGTCAGATAAAATTTTATAAGGAATAACTGTTTTAGCCAACTGATAACCAATATCATTGTCTGCAAAGAAGGTAGCTGCATATGAAATATCTGTCTGACAGACAAAAGATCTTTTCTTAAAAGAAAAAAATTGTTCACCCTTTGACTAGTAATATTGAACATTTATGGCCAGTCTGAACATTTGTATTGGTCAGTATGGACTGAAATGTGTATGGATATATTTTGTGAAATAATTGTTCACCATTTCTTCAATGGTTATTCATCAACCTGCCAACCTGTATGACAACCTCTAAAGACCAGTGCAACAGTGGAGCTTCATGCAGACAAATATGGGCCACAAACAGTACAATAGAGTTGTCATTCAGTCCTCCAAACTCTGCTGAAACTGTCCCAGTCTACACTGAAAAGCTGACAAGTGAGCAAAAGATATCAGGAAGCAGGTATTCTGTAACATTACTAAAGTTCTTTTAGAGAAAGACACAAAGTATAAATTTTTACAATATGTATATTAAACTAAATAATGTAACTTTATGATGGTACATTCCATTTAAAGTGGTTGTATCAAGTACCACAAGAAAGTCTATCAACAATGTGATCAGCATTACAATATGAGATATGATAATATGAAAGCAAGCCTACATCCACAGAAGATCTGTGCTTAGTTCTTTAAGATGTTTGGAACAACCTCCCTGCCGAGTTTCTTCAAAAACTGTCTGCAAGTGCATCTAGAAGAACTGATGGATGGCGAAGAGAGCCCAAATATTGATGTGATTTAGATTTCTCTTTTGATCATTTATTTTATTTTGTTAATTGACAAAAATAAACTATTAACACTTCGAAAGAATTCTTATTTTGCAGCATTTTTCCATACCTGCCTAAAACTTTTGCAGTGTTATATAAGCCCATAAATTCCTAAAGGTGATCCTACCGCTTCAAAAGCTGTATACTGACAGCTATACCTCAACCATACATGGTTTCAACAGACATAGTGGAGTAAGTAACTGCCGGATACCTCAAGAGAGAACAAAAATATTCATCATGCATCATTTTTCTTTTCTCCAAAATGATCTGTCAAGGCACAGTCAGGAGCCCCCCCCCCATATATATAAGATAGATGACTGTTCCTACCAAAATCAGCAGATTTGGACAGTTTTTCTCTAAATTGGCCTTAAGAACTAAGGTCCAAAGGACTTCCTATGACTGTTCTAGAAGAAGGATCACTTTTAATGCCCTTTTCTTGGCTCCTAGACTGGCCAGTATTTATTGATCTAGCTGATAAAGAAATGGGCCTTTGCCCAGTCTTATGAATATGGCTGGAGGGAAACAAGATAAATCAAGGAGGCTGGCATGTCTTCAGCTTTTGCATATGAAAAATCTATTTATATAATACAGAATATATTTACACATATTAATGTCATAATCCAGGGGTAAGAAAAACATTTACATAGCCTCCATAAGCCTAAGAATACGCAGATGGACTTGATAAACTGAAATTTCTGGCAGCCTTCTTATTTGTAATCTTTGTTTCATATTGACTCTAGATTAGACATTAGGGACGTGTTGGATCTCTGAGCTGTAATTACCAACCATTCATTCATCAGCACCTCTCAATACTACTCTAGGTAGAGAATGGCCTAGAGCAAAAAGGTGGTATAGGTAGAAACCATATATATATTGGTATTATAATGGGACATTAATATGGACCATGCTCATGAATGGCAAGAGGTAAGGAAACCAGTTCCTAAAGAGCTGGGTTTGTTACAAGTTTTCAAAAAATCTTGGATTCGACAAACCTGAGATTTTTGGGGTTCGCTTAGTCCTGTGATTGGGACTCAGTAGTGACATGGGCTGTGATGATTCTGCTGAAATATGGCTATAACTCTGAGCTGTATTTTGATCTCTGGGTAGCGTATTTCTCTCTCAGTTCTCTTTACTCATAATGTGCACAGCCTACTCATAGGTATATTGCCAATAGTGGCCGGACTGGAACAATAGGGCTTTGTATCCATCCCAGCAGGGCTCCATTGTATTCCTACACAGCCCTGAGTGATCAAACAAACATGCATTGGTCAGTCTGCACTGGTAGATCAGACATGGTTGATAACATTGTATCATTCCACTTGGTCTCAGCTCTTTACAAAGAATCTGGACTTGAGTGCATTAATCCATCAGTCTTGCTGTTGCTGATGACCTCATTCTGGGTGGTGTCATAAAGGGTATATAAGATGAGGTAAGAGGTCAGTGGGGGGAGATTGTGCTGGGACTACAAGAGAACACTATGAGGAGATTACAGACAGACTTCCACAGAGAGAGACTATTGGGATATACTGTGAGGAGCATGCAGGCTGAGATGCTGTGTTAATGTCGCTGCCTCCACTGGTTATTCACACATACCAGAGCATGTGTGAGTGTCGGACTACAGAACCACATAAAGTAGATGTGTTGTAAAGTAATTATTTCACTTTTACTCCTTTTTATTTTAATGTACTGTATATTGTAACTAGTAACTGTTAATGCTTGCATACATCTGCATATCTGTTCTGAACTGCATGTGTTAGATGTTAATACCGACCCATTTAGGGGTTAATAAATATATAAAATTTAGAAAGCTTGTCTTGTATTTATCTTGTGAACCCGGCACTCACTGGCGGTGAGTGTGGTTTTTTTATGAAAGAAGAGTCAGGTGTGGGTTAACGCGGTGTTGGCGCACTGAGGATCTTTCACATTGGTGGCAGCGTAATGGGATCTTAGGATAAACAGCGTGTGTTGGTGACCTTTATCACTCAGATGCTGGGGATTGTAGTAATCCTATGAGACAAGCTCGGTATTAAAGCAAGCATTAAGATACAGTGAAAGTTTGATACAGTGCTGTTCCCCTCCCTTACTCTTTGTATTCTATCCTATCTTTTATTTGGCAAATACCAGTGGATGGCTAGTGGGCTCAGAAGCAGATCTCCAGAACTGCTGAACCAGGCTTTGGAGATCCTGAGCGAATGGCTGAAATGGAGGCAGCCACAGCCATGCAGAGAATCGAGCAGAGTCCTGATTTTGGGGCTAGGCCAGGAAGTGCAGCAAGCAGCCCGGTCCCAAGGATTACTTCACCAGGAGGGACCAGTAGCCCCAGCCTTGTCGGGGGAATGGCTTCATACTGGCAAATGGCCCTGCAGCAAGTAGGCACCAGTGACCCTAACACATACCTGCAGGTGTTGTGCCGTTTTCTGGAAGCTGTAGAACAAGAACGGCAGGCAGATCGTGAGGCAGCAGAACGAGAACGGCAGGCCGCAGAATGGCAGGCTGATCGTGAGGCTGCTGAGCGACAGGCCGAGAGGGAGTATCAGCTTGAACTGAAGAGGCTGGAAATCTCCCAGCAGGCGCAAACTCCAACAACCCTGCAGAGATCCTCAAGTTGGAAGGAGAAGCCAGGCCGGAATTCACCACAGCCGTCTGTCATCAGGTCGGGTGAGACAAACTATGCCCCGGGTGGTCCCTCCCCTGTCCCAAGAACTCTGGGCACCCCTAGTGACCTTCCCCAAACCCCAAGGGGAGGTGCGGCGGGGCCATGCCTGTAACCAGACAGGACATTTCAAGGAGGAGTGCCCCAACCGCCCTGAGAACTTCCCTGCTTCCCAAGCCACAGCAGGTGGCCCATCTGTGTATCTGGACTGGGGTGCAGGAAAAGGAATGCGGACTGTGGGACTATTGACTGATTTGCCTGCTAATGTACTGTTGGGAAGTGATTTAGGACCTATGATGTCCCAATATGGGGTGCGGAGCACCCCAATTTACTGTGATAAACTGTCTATGATTAATGCTGATAATGTGTCTGTCATATATGCAGAGAGGCCCCTTAACCCCCCCTCTGAGATACTTCCCATGGCAGTAAGTGTACATGCTAATGAGTTGCCTTCAGCTGAGAGCAGGGAAGATGCAAACGAGCTTCCTGCAACCCAGCTCAGCAAAAATGTTATTGATGCTTTGTTCACCCCCGTGCTAGGAGCCAATGAGACCTTGTCTGTAGACACACCCACATCTGCGGGGGCGTCTCCCCTCCCAGCTTGTTAATATGTCTACTGCAGATCTCATTGAGGCCCGGTGTGAATTAACAATTGCTAATGAAGGTACTGTCAATGTAATTGCCAATGCTTGTTGTGAAAGTGTACAGGGTAGCTCTTCTGAGTCACTGGAAGCGACTTCTACTATTTCGCCCAGTGCATCCGATAAGCACCCAACTGCTGACCATGTGCCAGGTGGTCAGGTAGGCTATGTGGATCTCATGGCTGATCCAGGTGAGGGACGGACTGCTGGTAGTGCGGTTTTAGCCCGCAGCCAGAGTGCTACAAGGGTGGAGGGCGTTCCGACCCTTGAACCGTTGCCTACACCACCTGGAGTCGGTGCTGAGACCGCCATGACTAGCCTCACTCCCTTGAAGCCGGAGGAGTACGGCCGGTATGAGACATACACGTCTCTTCTGTCCAGTTCTATTCCAGGAGTGCCCATGGCCCAAGTGCAGATGGCATGGGGTACTGGAGGTGTGACCCAGGAAGGGGGTATGTCAAATGTATTACCTGTCAATGTATTGTGGGGGGATGGTTTGGGGAAGCATGATCTCAGTCATTTGCCCAAGGTATCACCATCACCCACCCAAGTACAGGAGGAACAGGATGTAGGTTTGGAAGCAAAGGGGGAGGTGCAGAATCCCCTAGAACTCTCCCAACTAGCGGCTAGGGTGAGAGAGACCCTGAGAGACCGCCGGGATGGGGTCTCTAAACTGGTATCCCAAAGACCTGGGGTCATGAGGGTGGCTCCACAGGATGCCAGCACTCAGAAAGCGGACCCAGAACAGGCAGGAGGTAGCCAAGTGTACGTGGCTCAGAGCCTGGGCCTTAGAAGTGTCCCTAGTCAGACTAGAGAGACAGAAGGGGCCGGCAGCTATGTAACATGCACCTCTCTTTTGTCTCACTCCAGCCAAGAGTTCAGAGATGCTGTCCAAGCTGACCCTAGTCTGGCCATATTGAAGGCGCGTGGCGCTCAACCACCCTCGGAGTCTGACAAGGCCCGAGTCTGCTGGGACCCCGGAGGAGGTGGGGAAGCCTTGGGGCTAGAGCTTGAGGAGCTGAAGCGGCAGAGGTGCTCTCAGAAGAGGGGCACAGGCCCCTACTTCCTACAAGCCCCATCTAAAGGGGGAGGTGTGATGATTCTGCTTAAATATGGCTATAACTCAGAGCTGTATTTTGATCTCTGGGTAGCGTATTTCTCTCTCAGTTCTCTTTACTCATAATGTGCACAGCCTACTCATAGGTATATTGCCAATAGTGGCCGGACTGGAACAATAGGGCTTTGTATCCATCCCAGCAGGGCTCCATTGTATTCCTACACAGCCCTGAGTGATCAAACAAACATGCATTGGTCAGTCTGCACTGGTAGATCAGACATGGTTGATAACATTGTATCATTCCACTTGGTCTCATCTCTTTACAAAGAATCTGGACTTGAGTGCATTAATCCATCAGTCTTGCTGTTGCTGATGACCTCATTCTGGGTGGTGTCATAAAGGGTATATAAGATGAGGTAAGAGGTCAGTGGGGGGAGATTGTGCTGGGACTACAAGAGAACACTATGAGGAGATTACAGACAGACTTCCACAGAGAGAGACTATTGGGATATACTGTGAGGAGCATGCAGGCTGAGATGCTGTGTTAATGCCGCTGCCTCCACTGGTTATTCACACATACCAGAGCATGTGTGAGTGTCGGACTACAGAACCTCATCAAGGAGATGTGTGGTAAAGTAATTATTTCACTGTTACTCCTTTTTATTTTAATGTAATGTATATTGTAACTAGTAACTGTTAATGCTTGCATACATCTGCATATCTGTTCTGAACTGCATGTGTTAGATGTTAATACCGACCCATTTAGGGGTTAATAAATATATAAAATTTAGAAAGCTTGTCTTGTATTTATCTTGTGAACCCGGCACTCACTGGCGGTGAGTGTGTTTTTTTTATGAAAGAAGACTCAGGTGTGGGCTAACGCGGTGTTGGCGCACTGAGGATCTTTCACATGGGCCATGCTGATCATGATGCTGGTGTCAAAGCTTCATGACGTTGGCACACCTCACACAAATCAAATCTTGTGAGGTTCGTCCATCTCTTGATGGCTCCTTACTGTTGTAAGTGCCTGTATATTGTATAAGTGTGATCTTCAGACATCAGGCCAACAGTGTGCCCTCTTTACTGGAGAAAGTGGAGATATAATTGGAGCTACATTAATGCTCCATGCTTTGAGAATGCTTTATTATAATCCATATTTTAATTTTTACTGAGTTTTGGTCATATTGATTTTAAAAAGGCACTGTCATTATAACAAATATAGCATAAAATCAATAGCACAAGAAAAATAAGAAACTTCGTAACATATCTTACTAGAGAAAAATGCCTTTCTAAACTTTGTGATTTCTATTTCTCCCCTGCTTCCTGTGCTGACCCTTCAGTCTTAATTCACTGGTAAAATCTATCTTGAGAGAGGCAGAGAGGGCCTTTAAGGTTATAGCTGCTACCCATGGAACTCTATGGAGAGGGTGAGGGGAGGAGAGTGAGGTTGCAGCTTCATAGAGAGGAACACACAGAGATGTTGATGGCTCAAATAAGAGTTAAGTTCACAGCAATACTGCACATTACTGCTGTATAATGTCCTCATTTCTCCAGGGTGTTGCTATCGGGGTTTAGAGGTAGCAATCACTCATTGAGCCTGAGGGGGCCCAAAGACCTTTCTACCACTTAAGAAGACACCAGTATTATAGATAGTACATTGTAAGTGGGGGCTCTGTTACAGATTTTGCATTGGGGCCTAGGAACAACAAGTTACGCCTCTGTCCGTGCTGTTACTCTCAATGAGACCGGCAGCAGGATCTCCTTTTCTTTATGTGTACTGTGTATAGGAAACATAATAGCAGCTAGTCTCCAAGTGACAAATGCAGGATACAAGTCATATAATGGACAGAAATAGCATTATTCATCATGTACATGACAGATTATTCTGAACAGTCACTTTAAGGATAGATTTTTGGTTGTTGTTACTCCACTTCATGTATTTCACCATTGTCATTAGATGCTCACTGCACTTTTCATTCATATAAAGAAAGTGTTAAAAAAGTAGTAGTTTATATAAATCCCTAAAAATACTAGTGAGTTAAAGGGTAGTGTAGAAATGGCTGGCAATGGGCTGCAAATATCTTTAAAAAAATTAAAGGGTTTATACTTACCTCCACCTCCTTTGGGGATCTGGGCGTATAAGCCTTTTCATTATTTTTAAGACTTTTAAGACATTCGCAGCCATTTGTATGCCGCCTGAAATCCTCTTTAATCTAGTCAAGCATTGTAAACCTATTTTTACTAAAAGTTAGCCCCCAGCGATGTGTTACACAATCACTACACATACACATAAGTGAAAGCAGTAGTTGTGCAACCTTTGTCAAGAATGACAATGTAAGTGTGATGTGATCGCATTGTGTATTTATTTACATCCTCAGTATTACGCCTACAATTCTACATGCTGAGCAGACTTTAGTGTAACAGCCAAAATAAACAATCGTTCCCACTTGTATTCTGTAACGATAAAACAAGCAGCAAGTAAAGGACACACAACACTGGCACCTTTACTAAATACAATCACATTTCTAAAGTCTGCACCGTGTTTACTGTCTTGTAAACCTGCAGCTGTATTATCGCTGCCATTTACTTGGTTTGCTTCTATTTGCTTGGGATGGTTTTGGCACTGTCTACCTAAAATAAACAGCCGGTGAGAACAATAATAGAGGACTTTAGATTTGTGTTGTCAAATTAAATTTATCTTGTGCAATAGTTGCAGAAAAGTTGTTTGGCTTAAAGGCAATGTGTCGCCAGAAAATAGCATATTTTTTAAATCAAGTTTTATGTTATATCATATTTTTTGTGTTTTTTTTTTTTTTAACGTCATTTTAGTGTCTATATTTATTTTTAAAAAATTCTGGCCTCTAAGCCAAATAATATACTGATTATTAATAATAGACTTCCTGTTTTCTGTAGATTTATTTGCAGCAGACACCTCACTTATCAGCACACTGATAATCACAACTATTATGTATATTTTAATATGACACAGAATTTACCAGTCACAATAGAGGATTTCACAGCTAATCCACTCCCCTCTCTACACAGTGACCTCTGCCCAGGTCACAGAGCATGCCTAAAAAACTCTCCCATAGAAGTCAATAGGGTCTGCTCCAGGAAAGAGAAAGTCACAGATTATTTCAGGTTTAGTGGCAAGAATTGCAATTGCAAGATTTTTAGAATTTTTTAAATATAAATAATAACATAAAACATTAAAAATAACATCACCAAAAATGATTTAAAAGGACCCTTTCACACTATCGAGTCCCATCCCTGGAAAATGGTCCATGTGTAGGCTGTATTTCCCGGACTGAACTAAGCCATGTGCATTTTAGCCACTGCATCATAGTAAGTTATCATGCAGTAAGCTCCCGAACGGCCCGAACCCTACAGTAATGAACTGAAATAACGCTATGTTCAGGGTCATTCAGGATACACACGGCCAGTCTGGGTCCTACTACCTGCGCACGCACCTTTTTCATTCCTTTAAATATGGGTCTAATTGTGTTAACATCCGCACATGATCATACAGTTTCATTAACATACAATAGTTATTTAGTCTTTTGTATTCATGTCCATTTAAAGCAGTACACCCTTGTGCACTAAAAGTACTAGAGACAAAATCCATGTTTAGCATAAACTTAAAATTCCCATAAGTTCCATCAACAGCAACTAGCCTGCTTGTTCACAGTTTCCATACATAAGTTATTTAGCCTTTGGTATTCATAAATTAATAAGCAGGAGGCAATCAGACCCAAATTCCCATTTAGAACAGTACATCCTTGTGCACTGAGTACTAGATAGAGACAAAAGTTATATTTAACATAAACATAAAGTTACTATAAGTTCTATCAACAGCAACTAGCCTGCTTGTTCACAGTTTCAATGCAACAGTTATTTAGCTTTTGTTATTCATAAGTTAATGAGCAGGAGGCAATCAGACCCAAATTCCCATTTAGAATAGTACATCCTTGTGCTCTAAAAGTACTAAATAGAGACAAAATCCATGTTTGGTATAAACATAAAGTTACTATAAGTTCCATCAACAGCAATTTGCCTGCTTGTTCACAGTTTCTATACAACAGCTATTTAACCTTTGGTATTTATGTGTTAACAAGCAAGAAGCAATCAGACTGAAAGGGGTTGTCCAGGATTATTTATTTTTTAAATTAGGTTGGGGGAGGTGCCTCCCAGAGCGGTCCAGTCCTGCTACTCCAATCAGCGGCCTCAGCGAAGGACACGGGATGTCCCTGGGTCCTTTCCTTACGCTGCTGATTAGGCTCAGCGGTCAAGTTTTATCATGGACAACCTCTTTAAGTTAGAACCCATTTAGAACAGTACACACAGAGTACTAAATAGAGACAAAATTCATGTTTAGCACAAACATAAAGTTCCCATAATTTCCATCAACAGCAACTAGCCTGCTTGTTCACAGTTTCCATGCAGCAACCTACTTAATATGAACTAAAATATATAATAACAGCAAAACAGGTTAATTGTTGACGGTGTTAGTACAAAGTAAAGGATGTTTAGTATGTATGCACGTGGACAAAATTGTTGGTACTCCTTATTTAATGAAAGAAAAACCCACAATGATCACAGAAATAACTTGAATCTGACAAAAGTAATAACATATAACTACATGCTGACAAGCCACAAAGCTTCTGGGAGAATGTCTTATGGACAGATGAGACAAAAATTGAATTTTTTGGCGAGGCACATCAGCTCTATGTTCGCAAACGAAAAAATGAAGCATATCTTGAAAAGAACACTGTCCCTACTGTGAAACATGGAGGAGGCACTGTTATGTTCTGGGGCTGCTTTGCTGCATCTGGCACAGGGTGTCTTGAATCTGTGCAGGGTACAATGAAATCTCAAGATTATCAAAGGATTCTAGAGAGAAATGTGCTGCCCAGTGTCAGAAAGCTTGGTCTCAGTCGCAGGTCATGGGTCTTGCAACAGAATAATGACCCAAAACACACAGCTAAAAACACCCAAGAATGGCTACGAGGAAAACATTGGACTATTCTGAAGTGGCCTTCTATGAGCCCTGACCTAAATCCTATTGAGCATCTTTGGAAGGAGCTGAAACATGCTGTCTGAAAAAGGCACCCTTCAAACCCGAGACAACTGGAGCAGTTTGCTCATGAGGAGTGGCCAAAATACCTATTGAGAGGTGCAGAAGTCTCATTGACAGTTACAGGAATCGTTTGATCATAGTGATTGCCTCAAAAGGTTGTGCAACAAAATATTAAGTTAAGGGAACCATCATTTCTGTCCAGGCCTGTTTCATGAGTTTTCTTTTTTTTTAAATTCTGTTGAAGCATGGTTGAAAAGCAATGTCTGACTTTCATTTGTTCCTTTTTATAGAATTTTTATATATTATTACTTTTGTCAGATTCAAGTTATTTCTGTGACAATTGTGGGTTTTTCTTTCATTAAACGAGGGGAACCAACAATTTTGTCCACGTGTGTATGTCTGTATATATTTGTGTGTATGTCTGTGTATACCGTATGTGTGTGTATGCTAAACAGCTATGCCAAGGATAACCATGTATCACGCAGCTTAAAACAATGTTTTCCACCTGTGTAAAGCATTCTATGCAAAGTCTTTATAGTGTACATACACCCTACTGATTCAGACCTCCTAGTGAATACAAGTCACTTTGAAGGTTTGCCAGATTCATTTAAGTCCACAGTCACTTGTAAAATAGAAAATGAAAATCTCTCTCATATATAAATGTCATAGGATAAAATGGAAAAATACTGATATGTGTTCTGTGTAAAATGGAAAGACATGTCACCCCCTACACAGTAAAGAAAGCCATTGTAGGCTCAATAAGAAAGTAGTACAAATACAAGAATACTGGTAGCTACTGCCATGTGACCCTGCATGGTCCAACAGCTTTGGAGGAGTTCAGCTCTGAAGTTGATATTATCCAGTAATGTTAGTGAATGTGCAAAGATCTACATCAGTCGTAAATAGTACTCAGGTAGCCATCTGATGTGGTCTTACAGGTGCAATTTAAGGTCTAAAGGGATTTTCCAGGACTTTTAAAATTATGTTTTTCCCAGGCCCCCTGGATCAGCCTTATTCACACAGGCATGTTCCACCAGTGACGCACAGTCCGTATGAGGGCTGGCATAAAGCCATCCGTTCAGTACAGTAGCACTCCAGCTAACTGTATGATAACTCATTATAATGCAGAAAGTCCATTCACATGCCCGTGGTCAGTCCATGAAATACAGCCAGTGCATGGACCAGACACAATCTTCCCCCAAATCCTGTCAGTAATGACCATTCTTATCTCTATCAATCTCATAATCTCATCCCACAGAACCAAACACTAATTTCACACACCAGTGTACATATAGCCCACATCTTATAACCATTTTCATTCAGCCGCCCAGTTTAGATGAGAATATAATATCATTTAAGACTCCACAGTTATTTTCATAAAACATAGCTTTAAGGTTTCTTCCAGACATAATAGAATTATTACCCTGAAGTTGGAGAGCTTACATGTACACATCTAAATAGCAATCTATGTAGGTGGCATACTCACTGAGATCTATGTACATACTGTATCGTGGCCATTTTCACTGGATGGCTACTTTACTGAACTCCCCTTAAGGCCATGTTCACATGTTCAGGATTCAGTCAAGATTTAGGCAAACCTAAATCCTTATAGAGTTTGTTGACATTCTACCCCTATTGAATGTTTTACAGTATTTCATACCCCATTTAAATCATAACTAAACAATTTTTTCCCTAAATCCATAGTGCAGGTGAGGATAATAAACTCTTTTTTTATATTAAAATATACTTTATTGGCTCAAGGATAATCTCTGTAATATACTTTATAAAAGAAAAGTTCATATTTCTTCACTTATTTGCCTTTTTCTGCTGATCAAATCTGTACAATTGAAGTCTGTGAAGAGGGGAAGGACGATGAAGAGGAGAACTCCTTGAGGCAGAGAGACATCTGCTCTATAGAGAGACAGTTTTCTTTCACAACACAGTTGGAAATACTATTCAGTCTTCTTCTGACACAAATCACTCATTGGGGCAAATTTATTATACCCTGTATGCCAGTTATCTGACGTATAGGGCATATAAAGTCTCAGGTTTTGCAAAAAATGTATGACTTTTTGCACCGCCTAAGTCCGTAAAAGTGGAGTGGGTGGTGAGCTAGATTCATTATTATCAATACCAGTTTACTGGCTTAAATGAAGACTGAAATTTATGCCAGCTACAAGGTGGCATTGATGTCAGTGTGCAGGCAAATGGCCTGTTTGAGGGTGTACCTGAGTTATGAAGAGGCGTCTGCTTCATCATACATGAGGCTCACCCTCCGCCGATGCAAGGGATATGAAGACTAGCAGTGAATACACCAGTCTTCATAAATTTCCCCCATTTAAAGCTGTATCTCTATCTCTCTCCTTCTCCTCCTCCCCCCCCTCCATAGACTGCATTGTAAACTGATACTGTTTTTGTATGAAATATGAACCAGAATTAGTCAGATAACAAGTAAAGACAGGAGTATTAGTGAAAGACAGCCTCATGAACTTTTCTTTAGTGAATTATATTATAAAGTTTATAAACTTTCACCTGCACTATCGATTTATGAAAAAGAAGTTTACTTACACTTTACGTGGCAAAGCAAAATCTACCCACAGAATAATGAATGTGTCACAGATTTTAAAACCCACAGCATATGCATTATTTGAGTGGATTCCATGCATAAAAGCCATGGATTAGCTCTATTGAATCAATAAAGTTAAGGCCTGGTTCACATCTGAGTTCGGGTTTCCGTTCGGGGGAGTCCACTTGGGGACCCCCCCGAACGGAAACCTATATGCATAAAAAAGTGGTTTACCTGGAAAACCCGCGGACCCCAAAGACTATAATGGGGTCCGTGTGGTTTCTGCTCGGTTTCCGCACAAAACATGTGGAAACATGTGGAGAGGAAAGTGCTACTTGCATCGTGCGGAAACCGAGCGGGAACCACACGGACCCCATTATAGTCTATGGGGTCTGCAGTTTTCTCAGGTAAACCGCTTTTTTATGCGTATGGGTTTCCGTTTGGGGGGTCACCAAGTGGACTTCCCGAACGGAAACCCGAACACAGTTGTGAACCGGGCCTAATCCACATGCAGATCAACTGGCACATCTGTGACAGAAATTTGAGGTTTTGGCCCTGGATTTCTGCTGTGAATTCTATGAAAAATACACTATTGATTCGCCCTATGCAAATCCAACATGTGTGAACATAGTGTAATGACTGGAATATTTTAGATCTACATCTAGGACTGAAATATATATGGTATGCAGAATATACACATTTACTAATAATTGATATGACCTTTATTCAAGGAATTTTTTGGAATTTTAATATCTCTGCATCAAGATATAAAAATATCTAAAAATATACAACTACCCGCCATTCCTGTTGCTCCTCTTGGTGCAATTACCTGCTGTCCATGGTGACAATACGCTAACTTTATGTCACAGTGGCGATGTCACTATAATTGGGCTAACTGGCTGCTTACATCATCTGACATGTCACAAGAGATGTCACTTCAGCATATACAGAGGAACAACACGATTGGTGGGAGACACATTAGACTAGTGGAGGGAAGGGAGTCATAGCAAAACTGGTGTGGTATATCAAGTACACAGTCTGGCATTTTTATATCTTGCAGCCAAATAACAAGATTTTAAAACACTGCAAAACTCATTTAAAGAGGGCCTTTCATGTTATATATGGCTGGAAAGCTAATAGGTCACTAAACTGTCTGCTTTGCCGATATCTGCCCTAGTTGCAAATATATCTGTGCTGTTAGTTTCGGCACTGATATCACTGTATTGTCAGAGGGGCATTACAGCTCAGTGTCATCTAAGGAATGCCCCCCATGACAGTACAAGACTATAGAAGTGTACCACCTCATCACCCTTAGCTGTAAGGCCGGCCCTTCAGTCAGTGCAGTGATATCAGTGTCAAAACTAACAGCACCGATATCTTTGCAACTAGGGCAGATACTGGTAAAACTGACAATACGCTGAATTCAGCCAGATTTACAGCCGTATATGACACGACCAATGTTAGAGGACATGAAAGGACCTCTTTAAGGCCGGGGCCCCACGTGGCATAAACCATGGCGTTTTACAGTCGCTGCAAAGCTAGTGAACCCCATCCACACATTGCAGAGAAATACATGTAGCAGAAATGCTGTTATTTCCAAAACAGTCGCATTTTTGGAAATGGCAACATGTCAATTATACCTATGGAGACGGTGGCGGTTTCCCTATAGGTATAACTGAAGCAGAAAGTCTGTAGAGGAAATCTTTGCGGAATTTATGTGAAAAACGCTGAGGGAAAAACGCTGCGTTTCCGCCACAGTTTTTCCTGCAGCGCTTTTTCACTGCGGCCCGCTATGTGGGGAGTTAGCCTAAAGGATTATTTCCATTACACAAAACGATGGCATAAACTAGTGATACGCCATAAATCTATGAGAATGGAATAACCTTTTCATGAATATTCTTGGAGTAAGCGAATTGGTGTAAGAATTTATTACCCGGAGGAAATATAGGTCCTCATCTGTCAAATCTATAAGGATACATTTACACACAGCAGATTTGTTGCAGACATTTCTGTGACTGAAAGTCAGTTTCATTCAACTGCATAGGGGTTGTTTTGGTGGCAAGCCCCATTTAAATTAATGGGATAGTCATAGAAATTTGTGCTATGTGTGAATTAATCCTAAAAAGTCTATAAAATTGTTTTAGTGTTTGTGTTTCTAGAAAGGCTCCCATGGGGGTGCTTGCTGAAATTGCAACCATATTAGCTTTCAGCTGGCTTTGCCAGAAAGAGATATAACTAAGAAAAGGGGTAGAGATCCCCATAAAATAGAATATAATATGACACATTCCATATATAACAGATTCAGATATCCGATACCATATAAATCAGGCTGCCTCAAATTCCTCTTCACTTTCCGCCAATTGAACATACCCTAACAAACCATGTAAGCAAATACCATATAAACTATATAAAAAGGGTATTCCCATCTTAATAAGCCATGGATAGGGGATAACTTGCAGATCGATGGGGTCCAAACTCTCAGACCTCACCAATCAGGAGAATGGGGGACTTCTGTCCCTGTTCTGAATGGAGCGATGATTGGGCAGAGCGTGCTTCGCTCCTCTCATATCAATAACAATGCTGCAGATAGCTGAATTCTGTACTTCGGCTATTTCTGGCATTCTCATTGAAGTTAATGGAGTGGTATGCTCACCAGCCCAACCACCACTTCATGGGTGAGAAGTCCCCTGTTCTCATTAGTGGGGGTTTGAGCAATTGGACCCCCATCAATCTACAAGTTATCCCCTATCCTATAGATAAGAGATAACTTTTTAAGATAGGTTATACCCCTTACAACACCAGGTAACAGATACCATATAAAAGAGATTAAGGTATCAGATAACATATACAATATATTACAGATTAAGATAATAGATACTATATGTAACATATACTATATATAACAGATTATGATACTAGGATAACAGACACAATATGTAACATATACCAGATACCATATATAACATAGATAACAGATGCCATATATAAAACAGATTCAGATACCAGATATCATACATAACAGATTCAGATAACAGATCCCATATACAGGTTTGTGGTGTACACTTTTTTGTACTCTTTTACATGGGACACCTCGCGTGTATTCTCACATATCCCCTTTGTACAGATATATACAGATGCTTGTTCTGCAGCCATCATATAATCTGATGGCATAAACTGCTCACAAGAAATCCCCATGTAATCCTATTACTGAAGATAACCACATGGGATGGCACCAGTACTGAACCATCTCAAGTGCTCTATTACATGCACATGAACTTTCTGTACAGAGTACAAACCCCTCATTTTATCACATCACAGCTGACTCAAATTTTAGTTTTTTTCCTGAAGGGCATTATATACAATGAATGAACCCATATGTGTTCACACGTATCTATGTATCAGCACAGAACATACAAGGGGGAAGCAATGGAAAGCGGCTTACAGACAGCAGTAATAATATTGCAGAACTGACATAAATAATGACAGATGTAGCAGCGCTGTGTTTGTTGGGTGCAGCAGAGCTGACTGCGTCATTCAGCACACAATTACACCCTGGCGTACTATCTGTGGTTTTATGTAGGACTGCAGTAACTACAATGATTTATCATCAATTCTTCTCAGTGACATTACTCCTCTTCCTCCAGTACCAGCAGCCTATTGAGTTAAGTGACATTATATATGCAAGGTGGCTTTATATAGAACGCAATAAAGCGGCGATGAATAGGAATCATTTTCACTCACCCTCAATCGGTACCTCTGGCACCAGCCGACCTCTCCCGACCTGCTGAAGCTGGAAAGCTGCACGCACCTCATGACAACTTGGGGGGCGCTCGGATGGCATAGATGGCACCAAACTGAGGAGCAGGAGGAGGGGCAGAAGCAACATGGGCATCTCACCAAGTAGAGGGGTACACACCGAGTGCACCGACCTCTATTTACCTATAGACTGCATCTATCTGCCAATGACTATACACCTAGGCAATGCCCCATGCCCTCATTGTACCAGGCACAACATTTTGCCAGGACACAATATGACAGCTGTCTTGGCTCACAAGTGTCAGGAGTTGTCTGTCTGTGCAGTGGATGACACCTTTGTGTAGTCCAATCTTCTATTTATTTGGCTGTGTCTATGTAGAGTCTCAGCCTGCAGGACAGCTCCCTCCCTCACTTCTGTACTTCTGTCTCTCTTCATGCCTCCCTCCAGCATGCTGATCCTCAGCCCCTCCCTACCTCCCTCTCTCCTCATCCCCCATTCACTCCTGGCCATTTAACTCCCCACTTCCCAAGCAGTCCTCTCTGCTGTCACCCATCAGCTAGCCTCACATTACTGCCGCTCACATCTTGGCTCTCTGTCCACATCATGCTGTAAGATATACATTGCATATGTCAGTCGGCTTATTACAGCATGACCAAAACACTGGATCCAGGGAAAGTGATTCAAGCACTTTACAAAGGTCAGCAAATCAACTGAGAGTAATTAAAAGCACAACAGTTGGAGCAGCATTTAGTGCAGCAAATGAAATGCTTTACATAACGCAAAAGTCATTAAATCCAGTCCCATAGACGGTACGTTGTCCAGCTCTTATAGGGGCGTAGCACTGAAAGCTTTTCTGGCTAGAGATATAGTCACGACAATTACAAATAAACCGCCGGTGCACAATTTCTATCTCTCAGCCATTAAAGAGGACTTTTCAGCTCTCCTGACTTGTCTGTTTTAGTAAATGTTGTCCCCATAAAATTCTGGGTCATTTTTTATAACTGTGCATTGTTCTGTTCCTCTGTTACTCCTCCTATAAATGTGTGAATAAATTGCTAACTGGGTGTTAGCAATTCCATTTGTCAAAGGGGTGTGTCTCTACATTGTCAACACTGATTGGACAGTATCAAATTCTGTAGGGACACACCTCAACTGGTAACACTCAGTTATCAAATTTTCAATTGTAATAACAGAGGAACAGCACAACACAGAGTTGCAATATACTTTCCAAGAAAGGAATTTGCAAATAAGGCCTCCTTGGTGGAAAAGGGGAACTTGCTCTAGTATCACCTTTTGGAAGGTAGTTCCCTGTAGATCAATGCCTAGTTTTCCTGAAACCTAGTAGCATAATCTGGGAGGAAAATCAATACTGGCTGGCTGGGTGAGAGGTCTTAGATGTGGGATAAAATGGCTGCTATGTCTCATGAAGGAGAAGTTGCCTCAAGGAGGCTGCTCTGCAGTGGACAGGGGGTTATTAGACAATGCATGCCCTGCTAAGAAAGGAATATGTAAATAAGCCCTCCTTAGTGGAAAAGGGGGACTTACTCTAGAGCCGCCTATTGGAAGGTAGCTCCCTGTAGATCAATGCCTGGTTTTCCTGATACCTAGTAGCATAATCTGGAAAGAAAATCAATACTGGCTGGCTGGGTGCAAGATCCTAGATGTGGGATAGAATGGCTGCTTTGTCTCATGAAGGAGACGTTGTCTCAAGGAGGCTCCTTTGCAGTGGACAAGGGCTTATTAGACCATGCATGCCCTGCTAAGAAAGGAATATGTAAAGAAGCCCTCCTTGGTGGAAAAGAGCAATTTACTCTGGCGCCGCCTATTGGAAGGCAGCTCCCTGTAGATCAATGCCTGGTTTTCCTGAAACATAATTTGTGTTGATCCATGTTAGTTGTTTTATTGTTTTATTTATTTTAGTATTTCTATGTATAATCCTGATAAAGATCTTTGTACTAATACTACTTTTTGTTTCCTTATTTTTGATGTTTTTTCTGAAACCTAGTAGCATAAACTGGAAAAGGGCTCCTCTTCCTTTTGGAAGAGATATTCTTGCTTTAGTCCCAGACTATGCTGCTAGGTTTCATGAAACCAGCCATTTACAGGGTGCTACTTTCCATAAGATGGCACTAGAGCAAGTACCCCTTTTCAACCAAGAAGGGCTTATTTGCATATTCTTTTCCCAGAACTCTTAGCAGACCGGGCTTGGCCCTGTATGTTGCAAAGTGGCCGCTTTGAGGCAACATCTCCTTAATGACATAGTGTTCCTTCTGACCCAAGATATTTTCCAAAATTGTTATTTTATTAAGAATAGAATCATTTGCTAAAACAGATATGTCAAGAAAGCAGATAGGTCCTCTGTAAGGGTATGTTCATATGGCTGTATTTTTACTAGCTTAAAAATTTCATCTTCAGGAATTTGAAGCTGAATTTTTTTGCTTGACTAAATTCCGCAGCGGATTCTGCTGTGTAATTTGAAAATTTCACACCAGCCGAGGAGTATTTTTCTGCTTCCCATTCATTTCAATGGGAGTTATCTGACAGAATTCGCCTGAAGCTCAAGTATGACACTTACTATTTCAACTAGCTGAAAAAATCTGCATCTGCCTCCCATTAAAATGAATTGGAAACAGATTTTATGCTGGGGCCCCATGTAGCGTAAACGCTGCGATTTTGCAGTACCTGCAAAGTGAATGGGATTCTGGTTAATCCCATCCACACATTGCAAAAACATATCGGCAGCAGACACGCTGCAATTTCTAAAACCGTTGCGTTTTCGTAAATCACAGCATGTCAATTATACCTACAGAAACGCTGGAGTTTTCTGTATAGGTATAATTGAAGCAGAAAGTCCGCAAAGGAAAACTGCAGTGGTTTTTCCCACAACGCTTTTTGGCTGTGGCTTGCTACGTGGGGCCTTAGGCAGAATTTGGAGCTGATTTTGAATCCACCTCAAATTCAACTCCAAATTGAAGGTCAATGGGTTCATGATTTAAAAAAAAAAAATAGATGCCATGCAGATTCTTTTTCATGAGAGAGAGTCATCACAGCAGTGTGAATATAGCCTTAAATGAAATCTAAAGAAAAATATGGAAGAGCCCAAGGTGAATATTCTTACCATAAGTGGTAATAGGGATTCTTTGAACTTTTTCCCGGCTCATCATTTAGGGAACTTTCACATGAATAATTCTGCATCCATGTCCCTTTGATCTGAGCAAACACTGGGCATTGAAAGCTGCTGTGTACTGACTTGCCCTAATAGATTAGGGGACAATGGAGATCATGTATAAAAATGGAGTTGTTGAACCACAGCAAAAAAGACATCAAACAAGCACACACAACTACATCTACATCATTTTCTTCTGACAGCTCATGGTGCCGAAGCTTGCAAACTTTGATCCTTTATGAAACCAATTGGCATTTGTGCCAGTACATTAGAAATTCTAGAATTTCCACACTATAACTGTGTATTATCTCCTCTGTCTTCTTTGTGGGAATGAATGCAGAAGCGGAGCTTCCTGGACTGCGGGATCGGCAGTGAAATCCTGACAATGCTGCAGTCTTTAGATAATTAAACTAGTAAGCTTTATTAAATTAGTATGTTTTATTAAATTATACTTGAAAACCAACCAAATAACGTTTTCTATCCCTAGACATCCCCTTTAACCTGAGTATGTTTTTATGAAGTGTTGGAAGAAACAGGAGAACTTGGAGCAAACCCATACAAACATGAGGAGAACATACAGACTTCATGCAGATGTTGCCCTCGGTCAGATCCAGGACCCCAGTGCTGAGGTGATACCAACTGATGTCTGTCAGGGAATATGCAAATTAATAGGATTGTTGAAGTGAAATAATCTCCAATTTTTTTGCTTCTCAGCATTTCAGTGGTCTTAACTTTGCTGTGCATAAAGAAGGCCATACACATTGTATAGATTTGGCCCAAACATTTGTCTCAGTCCATAGTGGTGAATGGTTGGCACCAAAGTCAACTCCACATTGGGTTTTCTTCTGACAGGCTTTTGGATACATCATCATTTCAGAACCTGAGCCCACTATTAAATTGTCTGGTAATCTGGTGGGTCTGTTCGGCCTTAAAATAAGTATCACTATCATACACATGCATGAAATAGTGTGGTACTGTGTAAGGCTATGTTCACCTCTTTGTTGGAGTCGGTATGGCACACAGTCAGTCTGAAATCGTGGACAATAAAATTCCTGCAAGCCCGACTTTTTCACCTGGCAATGTCAAGTGAGAAGATAATGGATAACTGAAGACCCCTGTTATAGTCAATAGGATCCCTTGGGATCTGTTGTTAACCATCCTTAGACAAATCCATTTTTCACAGAAGTAAACACACTTTTAAGCTAAGGCCCAACGTAGTAGGCCGCAGCAAAAAAGCGCTGTGGGAAAAACCGCAGCGGCAATGCCCTATAGTGGAATTCGCCAGCGTTTCTCTAGGTATAATTGACATTCTGCGCGTATTTTTACGCAATGTGTGGATGAGATTTCCTAGAAACCACCAAACCGCTGCGTTTACACCACATGGGGCCCCATTCTTAGCCAGAAAAAAAAATTATGCAATGCTAAAGGAGTTTTCTGTGATTTTTATACTAATAGCCTATCCTTACAATAAATATCAGATTGGGTGGGTGACACTTTGCTCCCCCACAGATCAGCTTGTTGAAGAGGCCATGGTGCTCGGGTGAGTACTCATCCTCATCTCTGTCAGTCAGGTTATCCTTTTGCAGCTCAGTGGTATTGAAGTATATGGGATTGAGTGCCCATACCAGGCACAGCTGCTACGATATGTAAGGATTCGCTATAAATATAAAAATCCCAAAATAGCCATTTTAAATAATTTTATGTAAAAAAAAGTGTTATAGGAATAATATTTTTATTGGCTAAGCAGAAAAATTATATTTGCCAGTTTTTCGTACACAGCATGTACATACATATTTGATATAACAATACTTGAATATCGACTACAACATCTTATATAAAGTCAGATGATTAATAATGAATCAAAAAATTTTGCAATTGATTTGTGGTAATCACATATTGTAATTAATTTTATACAGTACATTACAACAAATATAAATAATAGAAAGCGTATCAGAAAGATGTATATATATTTTTTACCAAACTCAATATCAAAAATAATGATACGCAGATTAAACGATTAAAACATTATTAAAAAACAAACAAATAAATAATTTTGAAACAACTAATAATAACGTAAATGTTTTGTCATCAGTCTAATACAGTGAAATGAATGTATTCTGACAATTTAGAATTTGAGCCTACAAGTTTTTTAGGAAAGACACTGCTGTGAATGAATTTGTACATCCTCATTTTACATGGAAAATTCTATATTTGCCATCACGGAGACAGTATAAACAGAACGGGTACTCCAGAAATACAGTAGATCTGACAGTGTGCCGGCTCCATAATGGAAGAAAACATCTGAGCTATGTCTATGGAATAATCATCACTCGGCTTCAGGCAGGGCGTGTCTGTCCAAGCAAACTATAGGTTAGCAGATTGGAACCCCTCTAAAAATAACTATAAACTGAGGAGATGTAGAAAAAGTCATTTGAAGTACATTAACAGGTGTCTTTTTGCTTAAGGGGACTGTCCACTTTAGTCATTTTTTTAAAGCATAAGCAAATCTCATGGTGGGGTCCCCAGTGATCGTATGTATTCTGTGTTGAAACCAAGCAACTATTTAGCTTTTCTACAGCGCCACCACAGAAGAAATGAAGCATTACCCAGTTCCCACTGGAATTCATTATCAGAGCCCTTATAATGCATGAGTGGACACCTTTACAGACAACTCTTTATAGCCATTCTGCTCTCTGGCTATTAGATGATAATCCTGAACAGATGACACTCTTTTTTCTAGTGGGGTATCTGAAATAGCTTTCCTAAACCTGACAACCTATGATAGTGCCTCTGGAGCAAATATCAGAAATTGCAGGGACTGGCTGACAACAGAGAACAGTAGAACAAGCTAGTAAAAACTCACACAGCGCTGAGAGATAGATCCCGGGCACCCAAACATCTTAACCAGCACCACTCAGATGGATTTGTGCTGAATTTGGTGCTCAAATTATCACCACAGAAACTGGCATAAGAAATAAATGCTCTACAAACTAAATTCTAACCAAAACTCACAGTAAACTCACAAGGTTCAGTAAAACAGGAGGATGAATCAGAAGAGTAAACGTGTCCAAGCCAAAAGTCAGTTCAAGAGATAACGTTACAGCCAAAATCAGAAGACAAGTGGATTTACAGTAACAAGCCAAAGGTCAATATTAGGACAGTCCAGCACAAGCGATCAGGGTATGGGAGCCTCACTAAAGTACAACCAAATAGCAGGCACCTGGATAAGAAGAAACAGGGTTTAAATATCCCTCCTCAGCTGCTAATTGGAAAACTACAGAAGCTTCTCAAGTTGGCCCGGTAACCTTAAAGCAAAAATAGCTACACTGAAACTCCTGACACAACCCCTTTAAAGTAGAAAATGATTACATGACCAAAGACCATCACAGTATCATTTTATACACCTTCACAAGTTCCTACCAGTCTTCTTTTGTGATATGATAGGTGATCAGACAAAACAAAGTTGACTGAGGCAATGGAGTAGAATATAATGTTTAGCTACATACCACATGAGATCTTTTAGGCCAACTTTCCATAAATGTGGTGATTTGAGCTAAGAATAACTTACTTTTCATTTTGAGGAACCATCCCATACATTTGTTAACTTAAAGTCATCTTTAGGCTGCGGCCCCATGTTGCAGAAATGCAGCTTTTTTTGTTGCAGATTTTGTTGCGTTTTTTTTTTTTTAGCCAAAGCCAAGAATGGCTACAAGACGAATGGGAACTATATAGGAAGCTCTTATATTTCTACCTTTTGCTCAATTCACTCCTGGCTTTGGCTCAAAAAAACGCAATAAAATCTGCAACAAAAAAGCTGTGTTTCTGCAACGTGGGGCCGCAGCCTAAAAATATCTTTTCCCCAAACACATATTTTTCACATTTTGAATTATTCATGAATGTCTGTACAAAAGACAAACTATTAAAAAATCGAATTTTGACAAACAAGTGAAATCTATGACTAATTATGGCGGCAATAGATACAAAATGGAATTGTGGTCAGAAAAGTTTTCTAATTTCAGCAAAAATTTTGAAATACCAAAAATTATCACAAATCTTTGGCTGTTTTCTAAGCCCTACAATTAAAAAGAAAACAACTCCCTAAGGATAGATGTCAGAAAAATGCATTAGATATCCCTTACTACTTACTACTAATTGTTTTATTGGCATACTTGCCTATCTCTGGACCTGACAGACACCACTAAGTCAAGTTTCAAAGCGTCATGACAGAAGGATAACACTGCTGATAAAAAAAGAAGAGACCACGATTCAAACCCAAGATAAGACAAAGGGCAAAAAAAATGTGTCAAGTTAAATGAAGAAAACCTCAACAGAGCTGTCTACAAACATACTACTACAAAAGATGTCATGCAGGTTATAGGACAGCCATTGTGTAGCGTTATATAGGAGCAATTTATTGTGTAGTGTTATAACTGCTGTGCCACAAAGTAATGCTGGCATCAGTCTGAAGAGTTGGGGTCAGTGTATGGTGGAACCAAGGACTTTTATTGATTTTGCTGTTATGAAGGGAGGACATGTTGACACAGTTGTCTATATTTATGTTGTCAAACCTAAATGTTACTTACTCTGGGTTTCTCTTAGTGAATATACCCATCTTTCGAAAAAAGTGTAGACCTAAGACATTACAAGGGTAGAGGGCAGCCGACCCAGAAGAAACTATAAGTTAGTAATAGATTCCAAACATATGGTAGATACATCAAAAAGTACGGTGGTAGCTAGTGTGGGTACAGTGGCTGTCATACCCAGGCCCTAGTCCCTAGTGTAAAACACCAATATAATAAATGGTACATACAGATCGGTCGGTCCAACCTTACCTTTCCGTGAATTTTATTGAAGGGGTTGTCCGGGATAAATGGAAATCCCTACACTAATCTAAACACCCTCCCCCTGCCTACTTTCTAAATAACATAATTAATCAAAAATGTTCAGTATATTTACCCATATCCCTGGGGCGGTCACATGACTGGAAATATTGAGAACTCTATGGATGGGTGTATATAGCTGAACACCTGCACACAAACTTAATATGACCACTGCATTGCCAAGTTTTAGCTAGACTGCTGTAAAGCACACCGTCATTCTGAACTAGAGCAGTAGAAATGGATTCATTGGAGTGATAAATCATACTTCAACATCTGGCAATCTGACAAAGGAATATGGATTTGGTGGATGCCAAGAGAACGCACTTTGCCTAAATGTGCAATGACTGTAAAGTTTGATGGAGGGCATTATGATTTGGGATTGTGTTTCACGGTCAGTCCTGACTTCTCTAGTTCCAGTAAAGATAAATGTTTGAAGGAACTTGTTATCGGTTTCATGTTGTCCTAACCACAAGCAGCACGAACCAGGCTCTGTCATGATAACAAGCTTTGTATGACTCTGATACACTGTAGCGTTGTACCTTTACATGGATCAAGAACGAGCTGGTAGTTCCCTATAATTGTCCCAATAAGCAGCCCATGTGAAAAGTTGTTAAAGGGGTTGTGTCATTAATTATACTTTTCCCCTACTCTCAGGACCGAGGTTAAAGGGGTTGTTCAGGATAAACTTTTTTTTATATTAGGCCAGGGAAGGTGAAAACAAAAATGCTCACCTTTACCTGGTGCTCCGATGTCTCCTAGCGCGGTCCGGTCCTGCTGCTCTGGTGTTTTCTTCCGGTGAAGGAAAGGGACCCAGGACATCACAGTGTGGCGGGACTTTCACCACAAGAAAACACTGCAGCAGTAGACTGGACCACGCTGAGAGTCACCAGAGCACCATGGAGAGGTGAATATGTTTTTTTTTTATTTTTTTCATCTTCTTCAGCCTAATATAAAAAAAAAAAAAAGTTTATCCTGGACAACCTCTTTAAGTGTCAGATTGCTGGAGGTCTGACCAGTGGTATTCTCAGAGATCAGGAGAGGAACCATCCCAGCAGCACTGTAGACATGATGCCTTATCAGACTGTAACCTTGTATGTCCAGGCACCTTGGATCTTGCACATAAAAGGACGCTGGCTGGTGACGGATCATACAGCTTTATTTATTTGTGTAATTAAAATAACCTTTATCATTAAAACAGCTGGACCAGCTGCCTCTGCTACCTCTTGTGTCACCCCTTTGCCTCATAGAGTTGTGTGAACTCATTTATTACTCTGTAATGTCTCATTTTGTCTGCACTTTAACCCCTCGATTTGTAAAGTGCTGTGGAATATGTTCACACTTTATAAATAAAATATATTATTATTATTGCACAATAGTGCTCCATTCACTTGGAGCATTCAGGGAATCTTTCAGGCCCCCATTCTCCTGTCTTTTGGGGCCCCAGTAGTCAGACTCCCAGCAATCTGACTTTTAGCTCCATCCGGTAGATAGGAGTTAAGTGTCATAAGTGGCACAACCACTTGAAATAGGACCCTTCACTACCTCCACCAACTCTTGGCATTCTTTAATGGGCACTGCTCCATTGATTCTGGTGCGATGGAATTATTTCTCTTAGCCCCACGATTCCTGAGCAATCGGTGCTGTTAGTTTCAGTGACAAATAATTAGGCTCTCTTCTGTCAGATAGGTGATCTCAAACTGTCTGCTCCAGCTGGGACCGCCCACCTGACACTAGAGAGCCAAATTAGCATATTGGGTGCTTAAACTAAAAGAGATTATTGCACGGAAATTGTGGGTGCTAGAGAAAATATTCTAAATGTGCCAGAATCAGTGGAATGGCACTTATTGAAGGACACAAAGCATTGGAATAGGTGGAGGTGGTGAAAGGTCCTGTTTAAATCAGGTAGGGGTCTATACATTATGATTCCCACCATTGCTGTATACATGGGACTCCAAATCCTCATTGTTGGACAAAGGGCATAGTAAGGCCGGTTGTACACGACTGTTTGCTAGCTGCCGGCCTATGCACCGGCCGCGCTTCTGCCACCCTATTCATGTAACGAATAGGAGCCACAAAAGCACGGCCGCAAAATCGGACAGGAATAGGACCTGTCCTGAGCTTTGCGGCCCAGACTGTCAGCCCGCACACAGGACTGTGTAATTTACTGTCGTGTGCATGGGCCGACACAAATGAATGGGTCAGTGTGCTATCCGGGAAAAACCCAGATAGCACACTGACCCACACCACGGTCATCTGCAAGGGGCCTATGATGTATAGTCATGAGATGTACTGGAGTACAGGAAACTGAAAATCTGACTGTTTCTGATGTTCCTGTTCTCTTCACTAATATTCCCTTACCAGGAACCAAAGGATCAAGGCTAAATTAACCTACCATAATGCTACAAAATACAATAAAAAGGGAGAGGAAGGACATGGTTACGTTATATATAGTGTTTTTTTTTTTGTTTTTTTTTTACATAGGATTACATAACTAAGCTCTGTATGAGTATTAGCCTATGTAAAGATATGAATATGGGAAAAAATTTGAGGTATGTGAAAAATTCTCTTAACAAGAGACACTTTATACCATTGATCAAAGGCGATCAGCTACTAATGGATCCCAGAATCTTACACTGAACCATGTTAAACATGCTGAATATCCTTCAGTTTCCCTCTCCTGACTTAGTACACGTTCAATGCAATTTATGGAAAACCTGGACCATGACGCCCACAGTTTCTCAACAGATAGAAGCTTTCTGGCTCATCATTCACTTTAATTTACCAACCTCAGTGCTGGAATTGAGTTATTGTCTCAATTCTGCATATACCGCTGCATCCTATAATGGTTAGTGAATGCATGTCTGATAATGAATTGGATTTTCGCCTTTATTTGCTGACTTGGAAGACTCAGATCCATCTGTGGTTATATGTAAACCTTGTGTTATTAATGCAGGCGTGATGAAAAGTTCCCTTGAGAAATCAGGTATTGATCCCAAATCGATACACTAACTACTCTCTTCCTCATCTCCCCCACAGACCTCTCTTCAAACATTTAGAAGCACGCTTCTCCCGGCCGCTTCTCTGTCCATAATTCCTTTCTTCTAACATGATCCCGTCTTTTTACATCCCGTCTTTTTTATCAGCTCATTGGATACAGCAAGTTCTCATTAGTCATGGGGCAACATCACATTGCAGAAGTAGAACTGAACAATGGCTATCCAGGTTCCTCCAAGACCACTCCTCATTCATTTTGCTAAAATGCTGAAAATTTAATTTGGCAGCATTCCCGGGCGGTTGCTCTAGAAACCACAGATGTGCTATAGATATGATCTGACTAATGTGATAATAAACGGTGTAGACCCTATGAATCATGTACGTGTATCTATAGGATCATCTGTAAAGTCAATTGTGGACTATTCTCTGGGTAACTCGCTATTAGGGATATAAGCCAATTGTATAAAAATAGACACCAGTGTAGTTTATCACTGCAGATCTGGAATTGTTTCCAAGGTTGCACAAAGTGCAGCTCTGAAGCCCATACAGGGGATTATGCTTGGGTCAGACAGAACAAGTAGGCATTTACCATTCTTGTCAGATACACTTAGTGATTCTGCGCTGACAGTGAAGGTTATGCAAGTGAACAAGTGTAAAATGGCAGGCTCAGGTGCAATATCATCCATCAGGCAAGCACTTACATGTACAGATAGTCTAATACAAAAAGGTCTCAGCTGCTCATGCGTATGATACGTGGGTGATAGAAGTCAGGTTAGCGGAGTAAAAGAATAAAATGTTAGCTACTTCCACTTTTCAGATCTTATATTCTGATAAATCTCTAGACTTGTCTTTGATAAAGGTATATACTAACCTTTGCATATACGCTTACTGGTGCTTGTCATAAAGAATCTCCACCTCTTATCATCATGCCATTATGAGGTGCAAAATTCGGTTTTGAGAGTAGACATGAGAAGTCATTTATACAAGTCTTGTTGCATAAAAAAGTCGCAAATTTTGGCGCACAACATACTAGTGCTAAAATTTATGCCTTTTCACCTCTTCTATTTTCAAACAGTGAGAATTAAAGTGGACAGACCTTAGCAAAAAGTGGGCATGATTTAGAGGGAGGAAACAAGGCCTCTGCTGACTGAATGATTTAGTCTAGGGCAATAGTAGTATAATGTTGTACCGTGTTAGTCATTGAAAGTAGTGGAAGAGTGAAGAAATCAGGCAATACCTTTTAGAGGCTAACTGAGTATATTTGATAATTAAGCTTTCAAGAGTCTAGCTCTCTTCTTCAGACATGGTGTTATACAAGAACTGAAAATTCACAGATTTTTTATATACCCTATACACATGATCTTCAAAGGATTTTAGAGTCCTTAAAAAAACCTTTGAAGATCATGTGTATAGGGTATATAAAAAATCTGTGAATTTTCAGTTCTTGTATAACACCATGTCTGAAGAAGAGAGCTAGACTCTTGAAAGCTTACTTATCAAATATACTCAGTTAGCCTCTAAAAGGTATCGCCTGATTTCTTCACTCTTCCATTAGTCTAGGGCAACACAGCGACTTTGGCAGCAACTCCTGTCACATGACCTAAGACCACTGTATCATTTTGCGACTCCTTCACTAAGGTAAATGAATGGAGTCAGGTTGCAACCCTGAGGGTGCTGCAACTATGACTTCTAGCTACAAAAAAATCCAATAGTGCTTGATCTTTTTGCAGCACCATTGGGGTCGCAATATGACTCCATTCACTTAAAGAATCAGGGGCAGAAGTCTTTAAAGGAAACCTGTCAGGCTGTTTGGAACCACTAAACTGCCAGCATGATGTTAAGCAGCTGGGGTTAGGGGCCCAAGCCTCTGTGTCCTACCACAACTTGCCGCCAATATTCTTAGCAGTCAAAGGATGAAAATCCACACAGTCCAATGATGCGCCTGAAGTGCTATTCATCTCATCCGGCACCAAGGATCTTAAACCTTTGACTGCTAAGGATACTGGTAGTGAGTGGTCCAAGGAGATGTTTGTGACCCTAAACTTCAGCTGCTTAATGGAATGCTGGTGGTTTAGTAGTCCCAAATAGCCTGACAGGTTCACAGAAAAAAGTAATATATTTATGTATATTGTTATCAAATTATTCCAGGGCCAGATATTACCATACAGTGATTAAATATTACCTCCATTCTATTACTGAACAAAACACAGCTTGCGATGTCTAATATTACCAATCATACCACTGTACAAGGACCAAATACTACTAGAACACAATGACCACTATTTACAAAGAAGAACCTTGCACTCCTTGATGTATTGAAGTTAAATGAGTAATATTATTAGCAGAATCAAGTACATTGATGTTTTGATGTCATGACCTTCATCACACACAGTGGGTGGTTGCAGCCACCTATTGTGTCTGACGAAGGTCATGAGACCGAAACATCACCATATTCGATGCTGCTAATATACTTACTCATTTAACTTCAATACAACAAGGAATGCGAGGTTCTTCTTTGTAAACACTGGTCATTGTGTTCTAGTAGTATTTGGTCCTTCTAGTTCTTTGTAAATTGAATTGGTTTGGGACACTACCTCTGCACCCACTATACAGGAGTGACTGTGCCACTGACAGTCCTTTCTCTACCATTACCACGACTGTTACCATTACATATTGAGTGAATAATATACATTATGGATACAGAAGAATAACCACTACACACTATGCAAAAAAACAATATCCACACCTCCACTACAATGGCCATACAGTGGTATATCTATAACAGTTTACACAGATCCTCTGCAGACTGCTAAACGCAATGACATCTCTGACTGCAGTGTTCACTTTCCAGTCTTTCCCATTTGGCCCAGACAGCCATGATGACTTTGTCCACCATGACTTGTCTGTGAAGAAATCAAAACAGACATCTTATAGGTTACCAGCCTTCAACAGGTGAAATGCATGTCAGGGCATCTTCTTTTCCTGGTGTTATTTTTGGGATCCCTTATTACAACTATGTCTAGTGATAGGTGGTTTTCACTTTTTCCATGCTACTATAGGTGCTTTATTTGCTATTTCATGTTATATTATATACTGTATCTATTTAATCTATGTTGTTACTTAGTGTATATTTGGAGAACCATTATGACATTAGGGTCAGGTCATTATAATATTGTCCTATAATATCACTGGTGATATATTATTGATAGCCCATCCATGGGGCGCTATGAAATATACATAAGTATGTTCTGCTTTTGCTATACCACTATGGGTTTGCTATTGATATTTTAAGTGATCCAGTATTAATTATTCCATTTGTGTTACTTATATTGTGGATCCATTATTGTATTTGGTTGAGGCTATTATTATAGCGTCCCTTAGTGATAGTTGTGATATTCTAGTTGCAAGTTTATTTATTAGGCTGAACTATATATATATATTGTATATATATAAGATAAGATAAGATAATCCTTTAATAGTCCCACCATGGGGAAATTCAGTGTGTTACAGAAGCATAGATAAAGCAAATACAAATACAAATACAATATATACAAAAAGCTCCAAGGTAGAGGCATTACAGTGACAGTAGGTATAGATAAAAAGGTACAGGTAAAAAAGTAGTAGAAGAGATACCACAACTTAAAGATCTTTCAGTTCTCTGTACTGAGTGATCTCCGTTTAGGTTGGCTTTGGTTGTACAGACTAACCGCAGCGAAAGACTTCCGATAGCGTTCCTTCTCACACTTAGGGTAAAGCAGTCGGTCACTGACAGTACTGCCCAGCGCTATCACGGTCTCATGCATGGGGTGGGAGTTATTCTCCCGCATGGAGCTCAACACAAACAGTATCCTTCTGTCACCCCCCACCTGCACTGGGTCCAGGGGACTCCCCAGGACAGAGCTGGCCCTTCTAATCAGCTTGTCGAGTCTATTCCTATCCCTGGTTGATCTATTACTCCCCCAGCAGGCCACTCTGAAGAAGATGGCTGATGCCACTACAGAGTTTAAAAAGGCCTTAAGAAGTGCCCCCTGAACTCCAAAGGTTCTCAGCCTCCTAAGCAGGTAGAGTCTGCTGTGGCCCTTCCTGTACAGTGCATCCATGTGATCTGCCCAGTCCAGATTATTATTGAGGAGCACACCCAGGTACTTATAGGTGTTGAATATCGCAATGCTCGTCCCCTGGATGCCCACTGGTTTTGGAGGGTATCTGTCCTTGCGAAAGTCCACCACCATCTCCTTGGTCTTCCCAGCATTAATCCTAAGGTGGTTCCGCTGGCACCAGTCCACAAAATCCCGGTTCAATTCTCTGTACTCCCTGTCATATTCGTCTGTGATGAGGCCTACTACAGAATACTTCTGTAAGTAGCAGCTAGATGAGTTGCACCTAAAAATATATATATATATATATATATATAAATACATACAGTGGGGAAAAAAAGTATTTAGTCAGCCACCAATTGTGCAAGTTCTCCCACTTAAAAAGATGAGGCCGGCCTGTAATTGACATCATAGGTAGACCTCAACTATGAGAGACAAAATGAAAAAAACAAATCCAGAAAATCACATTGTCTGATTTTTAAAGAATTTATTTGCAAATTATGGTGGAAAATAAGTATTTGGTCAATAACAAAAGTTCATCTCAATACTTTGTTATATATCCTTTGTGGGCAATGACAGAGGTCAAACGTTTTCTGTAAGTCTTCACAATGTTGGCACACACTCATGAAGTCTCATGAAGACCAAGGAACACACCAGGCAGGTCCGTGTTACTGTTGTGAAGAAGATTAAAGCCGGATTTGGATACAAAAAGATTTCCCAAACTTTAAACATCCCAAGGAGCACTGTGCAAGCGATCATATTGAAGTGGAAGGAGCATCAGAACACTGCAAATCTACCAAGACCCGGCCGTCCCTCTAAACTTTCATCTCAAACAAGGAGAAGACTGATCAGAGATGCAGCCAAGAGGCCCATGATCACTCTGGATGAACTGCAGAGATCTACAGCTGAGGTGGGAGAGTCTGTCCATAGGACAACAATCAGTCGTACACTGCACAAATCTGGCCTTTATGGAAGATTGGCAAGAAGAAAGCCATTTCTCAATAATATCCATAAAAAGTCTCGTTTAAAGTTTGCCACAAGCCACCTGGGAGACACACCAAACATGTGGAAGAAGGTGCTCTGGTCAGATGAAACCAAAATCGAACTTTTTGGCCACAATGCAAAACGATATGTTTGGTGTAAAAGCATCACCCTGAACACGCCATCCCCACTGTCAAACATGGTGGTGGCAGCATCATGGTTTGGGCCTGCTTTTCTTCAGCAGAGACAGGGAAGATAGTTAAAATTGATGGGAAGATGGATGGAGCCAAATACAGGACCATTCTGGAAGAAAACCTGTTGGAGTCTGCAAAAGACCTGAGACTGGGACGGAGATTTATCTTCCAACAAGACAATGATCCCAAACATTAAGCAAAATCTACAATGGAATGGTTCACAAATAAACGTATCCAGGTGTTAGAATGGCCAAGTCAAAGTCCAGACCTGAATCTGTGGAAAGAGCTGAAAACTGCTGTTCACAAACGCTCTCCATCCAACCTCACTGAGCTCCAGCTGTTTTCCAAGGAAGAATGGGCAAGAATTTCAGTCTCTCAATGTGCAAAACTGATAGAGACATACCCCAAGCGACTTGCAGCTGTAATCGCAGCAAAAGGTGGCGCTACAAAGTATTAACTTAATGGGACCGAATAATTTGGCACGCCCCACTTTTCAGTTTTTTATTTTTTACAAAAGTTTAAAAAATCCAATAAATTTTGTTCCACTTCACGATTGTGTCCCACTTGTTGTTGATTCTTCACCAAAAAATTATAATTTTATATCCTTATGTTTGAAGCCTGAAATATGGCAAAAGGTTGAAAAGTTCAAGGGGGCCGAATACTTTCGCAAGGCACTGTATATATATATACAGTATATATATATGTTTATAATTTGTTTATATGTGTCTATGATTAATAGTCTCAATACTTGTGAATCTTCACCAGGCAGATGTTTCTATATTTGGGGTACCCTTATATCATACCCACACTGGATTTCTCTCTGCTTTTATACAGCATAATATTTTGCATGTATTATTTATTAAAACATGATTTAATCATAGATTTTTATATTTTTATTCTACTTTTTTGGTTTATGATGAATATTAGTAGGAGGGCCACGTTTTGATAACTATTAGGATCTTTTTAAGGTGTACACCAGCCTAAGGATGCTTGTGCGATGGTGAGTGACAGTGCTATATTCTCTCATTCCTCGCCACAGCTTTTAACATGGGATCCAAATTAACATCTTGTTTCTCAAAGTTATCAAGACATTTGGTTCAGGAGAAACAGGGAGAACCCGCTGGATCCCACCTCTGCAGCAGGAAATGGTCGGAAATGGATATTCCTAGAAGCATTTGTTCACAACCATCTACATACAGCAGACCATTGCTGCTGTATGGGAGCAAACCAATCATTCATCCCCATACAGTTTGCTTGGTCAATATCCTGTTTACAATCTAGCATCCCAAATATGGGATCACTCAACAAATGAGTGGTTGCTTGCTTGTCGGGTCATCTTTCACGCAATCATACAGGCCAATTATCAGAAGGGACCATTTCTAATAATTGACCCAATAATAGGGCTGTGTATAGGGGCCTTTAGGCTGGTGTCCTATATCCTTTTAATTATGGCAGGTGGCATTAGACTCCCCCAGGCATTGGGGCAAAGCTGCAGCTGTGACCTCTGCGACCCCAGGGCCACTGATAGGGAAGTGTGTATGTTAAATAGGATGACTTTCTAATTGACTCATTTCCTGACTTTTCAAGGGTTTTTGTCCATATGGTACAAAATGGGCTGATACTTACATATAGGAGATGGATCACTTTTGGACCTTGCTGGTATATATTTACAGTCCCTTAAAAGATTGTATTAGATTACAAAAAATGGCTGATTTCTTATAAGAACTGCATGACTCTTGTCCATGGGCTTTATGTTGTGTGAAGGAGGTTGCAATACTAATCATTTACATTGCAAGAAACTAAGTAAAATAAGTAATGAACTGAACTTGGTCCAACTTGGAGACTCAAAACATATTGCTGCCATTCCGTCAATGGTCTTGAAAAGGGAGGTTTCCAATATAATATTTTGATGGTTGCTAGGACTCTACAGACTAGTTGTCATGACATTCTTATGATTGCCTAATGATAACAGGCAACACAAAACAGGTCACATTTACATAAACGGGTGTACACAGAATAGTGTGAGTATGTGTGTACATCCCTCAGTGTGAACAAAAAGGAAGACATTCATCAATTCTAAAGGAAATGCAACACCTAAAACTGTAGTTAAAGGAGCAGTCCGAGACTAAAATATTGATAACCTATACTTCAGATATGTCATCAGTAAAGGATCAGTGGGGGTCTGACCCAAGCACCCTATGATCAGCTGTTTGAAGAGACTGCAACATTCTCATCACTACTTACCCAGCGCAGTGCTGTACATTGTATAGTGGCTGTACTTGGTATTGCAACTCAGCTGCATTCAAATGAATGTAATGTCACTTGCTTGTGAAGTGGAAAAGGTACTCACCCGGGAGACGCTACGGCTTCAATCAACTGATTTGTCGGGATCCTGGGTATTGGACCCCCACCGATCAGATATTAATGACCTATCCTAAGATTGTAGGATACAGTATTTTATATTATTATACATCGTGCTCTGAGTGTTCTGTATTAGGCTACATGACCACATGCATGTACCAGGTCTGTGGCAAAATAGTACAGACGGCACATGGATGATATCTGTGTGCCGCCCATGCTTCCACAAACCCATTGAATTGCTATAGTGAGACTGGGCTACAAAATGGACAAGTATAGGACCTATCCTGAGTTTTGCCCTAGACTCTCGGCTCGATAATGCACAGCGTGTTTATGGGGCCATAGAAAATAATGGATTAGTGTGCTATCTGTGCAAAACATGGCTAGTACACTCACAATACACATGGCATATCTTACATGCACATTTTTATGCAGATTTGCAGAAGAATTCCTGTGGCATATCTGCATCAAATGTTGCATAAAAGACATTTGGATTTTGTGGTAGATAAACATAGGGGTAAATCCATCCTAAATACTGAATTTGTACTATTATTCTAGAATTCTGCTCCAGCAGTATTATTTTTTTTGCTTTCTATTCAGTAAAAAGGATGGATTTAATATATAGTAAAAAAAAAATAGAAGCAGCTCCACATGGGTGTTCCCTGATATAAATATGAGAACGCAGCACTCAAAATGGCAATCTTAATCCTCTAGTAAAATCTCAATGTGCTTATGGCATCTGGATCAAACTTGTAGGGTCACCAACAGGACATCCCTTCTGAAAGCAACCTCACTTTAATTTGTCCCATTGTTACAGGAGGGCCTTTCCCCTATTGTGCAAGCTCCTGCTCATTGCTTGTGCATGCTTGCTTAATGCCGCCCACAGAACCTGATCACAATTGCACAGCTTTATAGGAAAACAAAACCAAATCCTAGGATAACGTTCGGAATTCCTCGCATCTCTAGGGTCTACCTCTAAATACCCGTAGATGGAATAACGCATATAAATGTACAACTCTACTGATAATAACTTTAACATCTCCAATACATGACTGCAGTATAAGACCCTAAACAATCCCATATGTTCTTCTGTACAGAATCTCTGCTGGCCTGACCTCAGGTACATTCTCATTTACTCCATAGATACATCCCATAACAAACCAGTAAGATCTGGCTCAGCAAACAGTCATTCTCTCAAATGAGTGCTCATAGTCTCAGTAACCACACATTGCTCTTTTTTCTCTTCGTCAAATATACCCAAGCCGGGGTGTGATTGGGTCATGGAACTGTTTGTCTCTGAGACATGCCTAGTAACGGGCCCTGGAGATCATGTTGTGATCCTGCCTCGAGAATGTTTCATTGTGAGCTGTTTACTTAATGAACAAACATAAGGAACCTTGCAAATCCAGACCGAGCTCCAAGTCTTTTCTGCTAACGTCTTAGTCCTTACAGTACGTCAATCCTTAAAAACTTAGCATTTGTGATGAATTACACAAAAAATGTTCATACTTTAATCTAAACAACATTTGCAAGTTACAATTATAATAAAACTCCAGCAAAAAGCTAAAAACTAAAAAAAGTTAATGCCAACATACTTATCTCCTAACCTTGTTGCATAGGTTTAGGAAGCTAAGACCTGTTAAAGAAATTGATCAAAACAAAGATATCGCCAGTGACTGGCTGCAGTGGTGACATGTTGTCGATGTAATGTCACCACTGCAGCCTAGTCATCACATCATTGGAGTGGGGGAATAAATAGTTAAGTACACACGTGGACAAAATTGTTGGTACCCCTCGTTTAATGAAAGAAAAACCCACAATGGTCACAGAAATAACTTGAATCTGACAGACTGGAATTTGCCAAACTACATGTTGACAAGCCACAAAGTTTCTGGGAGAATGTCCTATGGACAGATGAGACAAAAATCTAAATTTTTGGCAAGGCACATCAGCTCTATGTTCATAGATGGAAAAATGAACCATATTTTGAAAAGAACACTGTCCCTACTGTGAAACATGGAGGAGGCTCTGTTATGTTCTGGGGCTGCTTTGCTGCATCTGGCACAGGGTGTCTTGAATCTGTGCAGGGTACAATGAAATCTCAAGACTATCAAGGGATTCTAGAGAGAAATGTGCTGCCCAGTGTCAGAAAGCTTGGTCTCATTCGCAGGTCATGGGTCTTACAACAGGATAATGAACTAAAACACACAGCTAAAAACACCCAAGAATGGCTAAGAGGAAAACATTGGACTATTCTGAAGTGGCCTTCTATGAGCCCTGACCTAAATCCTATTGAGCATCTTTGGAAGGAGCTGAAACATGCCGTCTGGAAAAGGCACCCTTCAAACCCGAGACAACTGGAGCAGTTTGCTCATGAGGAGTGGCCAAAATACCTGTTGAGAGGTGCAGAAGTCTCATTGACAGTTACAGGAATCGTTTGATTGCAGTGATTGCCTCAAAAGGTTGTACAACAAAATATTAAGTTAAGGGAACCATCATTTCTGTCCAGGCCTGTTTCATGAGTTTTCTTTTTTTAAAAATTCTGGTGAAGCATGGTTGAAAAGCAATGTCTGACTTTCATTTGTTCATTTTCATAGAATTTTTATATATTATTACTTTTGTCAGATTCAAGTTATTTCTGCGACCATTGTGGGTTTTTCTTTCATTAAACGAGGGGTACCAACAATTTTGTCCACGTGTGTATATGTTCTTTTGTTATTTTACACAATTCCTTATACCAGTGTTACCCAACCTTTTCAGACGCAGGGCACCCCTGGAAAAGTTCGTCTTGGCACTACTCCACCCTTTTTCTGTCTTCTTCCCATCTCCAGTCTATCCAGAGAAGCAGCTTGAAGCTCCAAGGTTCTAATGCACAATCTGTAATGAGGCCTCTACCAACCTTGTGTCATTTGGAATAGTGTCATATTTTATGGGGAAGAGGGGCCTCTGGTTCCTCTCAGGGGCCGGGGCCCAGTAACAGCTGCTACCTCTGCACCCCTTACAGCTATGCCCCTGAATCTATCCTGAATGCAGAAGCAAGGCTTATCATAATAATCATAATAATAGTCCTTTAATAGTCCCACAATGGGGAAATTCAGTGAATTCATAGAAGTCCAATTGCTATATGGATGTCTCCAGTCTATGCCAGTCACTGCATCTTAGAGCTTAGGATGCAATTCTAACTTTTCAATCTCATTACAAAAGCTCTCAACAGTGTCACACCTTCCTATATCTGTCTATTCACCCAACTCATGTTCTTCATTCTGCCAATGATCTAAGATTAACATCCTCCATAATCTAAACTTCCTTCTCCTCCTTCATTTCCAAAACTTATCTTGAGCTGAACTAGTTCTCTGGAATGTGATACCCAAGACAATCAGATTAAAGGGGTTGACCAGGAATTGGACAAATCCTAGAGGACGTCAGGGAAGGTGTAACATAAAAAAAAGAAGTCATACTCACCTGTCCCAATGCCCTGGTGTTCACCACTGTTGTTCGTTTGGGCATGCGTGTGATGAGTGGCCTCAAGGGTGGCTGGAAATGACCCTGTAACATCACATACCGCATCAGCCTCTTTTCTGTGACCACTGATTGGCCTCAGTGGTCAAGTGCAGTGCAGGACTTCCAGCAGTGAAGGCACAGTTTGCCCAAGCGGACACTGGCAGCAGACTATGGAGTGCCAGGGACAAATGAATATGATTTCTTTTTTGTTACCCCTCCCCCAGGCTCCTCTGGGATTTCTCCAATTTCTGAACAACCCCATTAACACCAATATCCATAATTTCAGTCTTTTAAGGCAGGCCTATCATATTTCCTTATCTAACTCTTCTATGTTTAGCCCCTTTTACACTATTTTTCATTACCTGATGCCTTTCATCCAACACTAACCTTTATACTCCATGCACCCAAAGGCACTTCATATCTCTACATACACAGGCACTGGCTAGTAACTTTGTGTACTACCCTATTTAATATAAAAAAAATGTCTGGACCATTGTACATGTTTATGTCACCTTTATTTCCTTATAGATTATAAGGTTTTGTGAGCTCATTCATGTTGTTTGAATTGGCTAGTTTTGGTATTCTGTAATGTCTATACATGTATTCTATAAATTGTAAAGGGCTACAGAATATGTTGCCGCTATATGAATAAAGATTCTTTATTATTATTGTCATAGCTTCAGCACACTGCATTAAATTAGTCTACCACCGCCCCCAACCCTATTAAATTGTCTCAAAAGCATTATAGATAACATTACACTGAAAACCAACATACCTTTTGTATATAGGTCTTTTTAGTATACGGATGAAGCAGAGCTAACCCAAACTTCTGCAGCTGGTTAAACGGCTACAGTGTCATATTTTATCCCAGCAGACAACAAAAGCTGAGGCAGAGTCAATGGATAAACATTTTTCAATGACTTTTCATTGTTTTTCTGTTGTGTTCTGTGATAAGATATCACACTGCAGCAGTTTACCTACTTGTAGAAGTTTGGGTTAACTATGCTACACTTTATTTTGAGAAAAACAACTTTGATGCCAACACCTAAATTATGATGTCAGAACAATGGAAGGGTCAATTCCTCTTGCACTGGCAGTGACGCATGACAGAGTAATGGTGTGAGCTGCAAGAGCGGTGTTCTGAGTCGTAAGAACGCCTAGGTGCCTCAACTACATCATTTGTTGTCAATGTTGTTTTCCTCACAGTATACTAAACATGCCCACATACTAAAGGTATGTTAGTTATCAGTATAATGTGTTCTATAATGCTTTCAGGGCAGCTAAATAGGGTTGGGGGAGGTGATAAACCTTTAATGGCACATATCACAACAGTATGTATGTGCACATTTTCCAGTTTTACTATTGACTTTCAACTAATATCTGACCAAAGCATTTTAGCCCCCCCCCCCTTCCAATATATTTTCAAAAATGCCAAATATAATTCATGGGGGATCTTAATGTCACTAGTTCTGTTTGAACTACAACTTAAATGGGTTTTCCGGGCAAAAAAACTTTTTTTAAAAAAAAAGCCCTTTAAATACCTTTAGCAGTGTTTTGAGTGATTTCTGAGTTTATCTGGGAGCTCCTGGCATCCTCTGCATTTGTTTGCATGGGTAGCTTCCTGCTATCTTAGCCTACAACTACCATGATCCCCCTCTCACTCCCTCCCCCTCCCTGTTTCCCTAGCTAGCCCACGTACTACTAGCCCTACCTAACTAACTAACTCATTCAGCCCACCCCCCCACCCCATCATACTTACCTGTCTTCTGTGTCCTGGAGATCAGTTTCTTCTGTCCTGCCGGCTCCTTCATCTGTGGACTTCTTGCACATGCGTGGTAGGTGCTCTTCACTTCTGCCAGCGAGTATACAATAGAGCTCTATTGTGCAGGCACCGACAGAAGTGGAGAAAGTGATGTTTCGTGGCAGAAAACTGAAGACAGGTAAGTATGATGGGGACGGGTGGGGGGGGGGGAGTATTGGTGACACTTCGTTTCTGGAAACGCGGAAACGGAACGTCACCAGATTAACAGAAAGTGTGCCTGGGGCAGTCACATGACCACCTGTGATGATGAGAGACCCCCAGTTATGCATTTTTTCTCTAGTGTATTATCACTTGTTCATATATACACTTTTGGCTTCAGGAATGCGGTATTTCTGCTCTGTAATTAAGCCCTTTCTGTTGTACCAAGACCCTTTTGTTGTCCCATTAGCATACCTGTGCCAAACTCATTATCCTCGCAGGGGGTTCCTGCAAACATGTGGCTGGAAAGGCTTTTGAGCAAACAAAGAAGAGACTTTGTGTCTCTAGCCAAAACTACAAAGTAAATATGGTTTTATGACAATATTTCCCCAGGAGAACCTCCCACAGTTGCACCGTTAAATTCCTCAGGTGCACAAGACAAAGATGCACGCCCCAAATCCAAACACGGTACTGGTGGGCGCAGGGAAAAGGTCCAGACACTGAACTCATTAACCAAAGAGTTCTGGGGGGTCGTTCTTGGTGCCTACATGATTGGGGTCTCGTCACGAACCCCACCATACCCCTTGCCTGACAATACAGTCATCTGGCGAGGAATTATGATGATTCATAGTTATTTGGGTTTAGGATGGAGGGCTGGACATACCCTCCTAGTGACATCACTCAGGGAGGAGACTGGGATAGTTATATGGTCTCCCCTGAGGGACAAAGAGTGTTCTTATCCTGGGAAAGATGTGAGGGCATGTCGTGCTGTAGACTTAAGCAAGTGTCCTGAGGCCTAACAGTGAGGCCTGAGGGTTCCTTTGCTGGACAGCATGTAGGGGACACATGCTTTGTGACCGACTTAAGAAAGCACCCTAGGCCAAACTGCTGAGGCCTAGAGAACCAACTACAAACTTGTTCTGGTATTTTCCTATCTTTTATTCCCATTTTATTTTCTGTTGGTATTGTGCTTTTAACTGTGTTTGCTTGACCATCCATTGATGTGTATTTCTGTATATGTTAGTGGCTAGTACCGACCCTCTCGGGTTATTAAATGTATAAAATTTATAAAACTTGTTTCATATATCCTATGAACTCAGTGCACTCACAGGGCGTGAGTGGAAGGTTAAGGGTGATCGCAGGTGTGCCAAGCGGCTTGGCAAAGTGGTATCCATCACACCGCCCCAGGGATATGGGTAAATATAGATTTTTTTTTTAACTACGTAAATTAGAAGTTAGGTGGATAGAGGGGGTTTAGTTTAGTGTTTAATTTATCCCAGACAACCCCTTTAAGGCCAGGGCCCCGCACAGTGTAAACGCAGGGGTTTGGCTACAGTGGACTCACCGTGGAAAAAAATTCAGAGTTTTAGAGTCACTGCATAGTTGATGGGTTTCTAGTGAATCCTATCCATAGACTGCAGAAAAATACACGCAGCAGACACGCTACGATTTCCAAAACAGTCATGGGGCCTTAGCCTCAAGGGGTAATCACATTTCAATATGTTGATAATTTAAGTGAAACATTTTTGCAAATATAAATAATTTAAAAAAACTGCAGCATTTCAAAGATTATCTTTCTTAGTGGTGAAGTCTTTTGACTTGATCGGTTGTCAATGGATACGACCATGAATTCAGGAACTTTCTATGGTCTGGGACTTGTCAGAAACTCAGTCATGATTTTCTTATTGTGGCCGGGTTATCTTCTCATACATGTAGTGTCCCTGACTAATAACCTGTCCTCAATAAGGAAATCATGGCTGGGTTTGTGACAAGTGTGAAAATAGAAACTTCCTGTATTCATAGTCATATCCATTGTCAATTGATCAAGACAAAAGACTAGTGCTAGGTTCACACTAGCGTTGACCTTTTCGTTATTCTTTTCCGATGGAGGTCACATAGGGAGCCTGAAGGACCCCATTAACTATAATGGGATCTGTTGGGTGTCCGTTCTTTAAAATTGAAACCACAAGATGAAAAAATCAGATTTGCAGGACTGCAGGTTTGGTGATTTTGGGTGCACACTGAGACGGAGTCTTAAACAGTGAACGTAGGGTTAGATGGTTAGAGAAAATCTTTAAGGCTAAGGTCCCATGTAGCGAGCTGCAGCCAAAAAGCGCTACGGAAAAAAAACACGGAAATGCAACGCTGTTTTTCCCACAGTGCTTTTCACAGTTTTTCTCTGCAGACTTTCTGCTTCTATTATACCTATATGGAAACCACCGGTGTTTCCGTAGGTATAATTGACACGCTGCAATTTGCAAAAATGCCAGCGTTTTTGAAATCGCAGAATTTTTTCTGCAATGTGTGAATGAGATTAGCCAGAATCCCACCCACTTCGCAGGTACTGTAAAATGCTGCATTTTCGCAATGTGAGGCCTCGGTCTCAAACTTGCTTCTGTTTAGAGTAGTTTTCTGCTAAAGTACAGTATGAAGCATAAAGGGTGTAAACATTTTTATATGCACTATAGAACATTTGGGTGTGGCTATTTTCTCTTTTGCAGAAGATGGAGACGGACTGTATATCAGCAAAAATCCTGCCCCCTGCAGTCACAGAGGCGTGGAACCTGGGGAAAGTTGTCCTCTCCTGGATGGTATACTGTAGCCCTTCATCCACCCACCGATCACTGACTCATCCACAGAACGTGATGTCCTGGACTGTCAATAATTGGTCTAATCATAGGATTGCTTTGTGTGGGGTGAAAGTGAATCACATAATAACAACTAACACAAGTTGCTTATAAGGCTTTAAAGCTGTTACATGTGCTGTAATGTCTTTATTCTTCTCTCACTCGTGCTTTCCATGGTGCAGCATAGCTGTGGTTTTCCTCTCCTACTGACATGGCCCGCTCTGCTGGAATCCTTCATAGTTGTGTTCCCCAGACTCTGTTTTCTAATGAGTTCCATCCTCTCAGCCTGACCCTCTCCAAGCAGAAATCTTAACTCACGTCCTTAAGATCCCTATTGCTATCACAGGGCACATTTCTAGGTTATTGCTGCCTACTCAGCTGCACACCTGGTCCTCTGATGGCCACCATCTGCTTATTACAAGCTCTTATATGAAGTGGAAATAATATGGGAAATACGTTGGAAAGAACCATATGAAAAAAGAGCGGTTTTACCAACTCAATTTCTTTTGCACTCTTCAGAGATTAAAGTCCCAGAAGCTTTGATATTAAGCTGTTAGTAGACCAAGTCCTGTGTTCTATAGAAAGTTTCATAGGGCTATTGGAATACATATTATTTCTCTCTTGTTTTTCTGCAGTATTAAAGGGATTCTGTGACCAAGACAACCTTGCAGATAGGTTAGGGTCATCTGAATCAAACAGTGTTGTCCCCTACTGAATTGGTGTCTCTGTTGCTGAGATATCACCGTTTTTACCAACATGCAAATAAGCTCTTTGGAGCAATGGCAACACCCTTGTTGCTCCACAGAGATCATTTGTATGTTGACAAAAGCAGAGATATCTTAGCAACAGAAGCAGTGATTCACAAGGGGAAAGCACTGTTTAATTCAAATGAGACTAAACTATGTATCTATGGGGTTCAATTGACAGACTCTGGTGACAGACTCCCTTTAACAATCCTGATAATGGAAAGTATAATAAAGAGAACCTTTCACCACCTCCACCAACTCTTTGCATCCTTCAATAGGCTCCGCTCCACTGGTTCTGATACAGTTAGAATGGTTTCTCTAGCCCCTTCTGTTCTTGAGCAATCAATGCTGTTAACTTCAGCACCCAATATGCTAACTAAGCTCCCTACTGTCAGGTGGGTGGTCAGGATCTCTGAGCTGACAGCCTCATTTGCATATTGGGTGTTAGAACTAACATTGATTGGAATGGTGGCGGCTAGAAAAAATATTCAAACTAAACTTGAAATGTCCGTTTAAATGAACACTAAACATAGAAAACATATTAGTACTTTCTCCCATCATCTCCTCCTCTTCTTAGATCCTATTGTATCTTATATTGCTATTAAAATTAAGAAATATATAAATAAAACTGTTTTATGTGTCATAGGAGATTAACCATATCCCCATCCTTCTCTTTACTGTCCTTTGCGTGGCTGTAAGACAGCCATGTTTCCCTACTGTCTCCTAACTAAAAACTCTTAAGCCCTGCTCCTTGGCTAACCTCTCAACCCACAGCAGCCCATCACCTAAACAAGGAATAGATCAGGCATCATGTTATATGTGTAAAGCCAACTGGGCAGTCTCTACTAGCATCTAGGTTAGAGTCATTTGTTTGAGAGTAAATTTGTTGCTGACAGTAACGACTCTACCTCCGGAAAGGGGGTACTTAAGATAAAAAAGAATGCTACTCAGCAGGTCTACAGGTATATAAAACTGAAGGGGTTAAGGACATTACAGGTCCATGTTAATTTCTCCTGTAGTGATACTGCAAAGGAATTGAAGACTTTCAGCCAGGTTTATAATACATTTATATTACATAAATTACATATTATATTTATAGTAATTTTGGCCCTTTATATTTACAACTGATCACTAGGGATCTCAACATTTTGACAACTTGTGATCAGCTTATTATCAGAGGATCCTATCATTAAATTTATACCAATACCAACATCAGATACCAATGCCAATACCAATATCAGGTTCGAATACCAACATCAGGTATTGGTGTTTATACCAACACCAATACCTGATGCTAATACTTGACATATACTTGGACCTTCAAGTGAACTGATTAATATAGGAATATCTTCTACCAGATTATCATACTTTATGTCTTTGCTCTGTAAGCATTGCTATACAGTAGAGGCAAATATGTAACACTAAGACAAATCAAAAGACCATTGTAGCCTAGCTGTAAACCACTTTAGTATTACAATATAGCAAACAGAAGTTGCCAAAATCATTTCCAAAATTTCTTAGTGCAACATCTAAAAGAGATTGAGCTGAAGCCAAGCTGTGGTTTGGTGCATGTAGTTATCAGCCCTCTTATCAATTTGTCATGTTCCATATGGGAGAACCACTACATGGTAGTACATGACAAATATGGAACTCATTGCCTGTCACGGTAATTGGTGCAGAATTAATATAGTGAGACAGCAGCGGATAATACAGGACCACCCCATTGTGTACAGACACTGGTTCTGCTCTTGTATATTCCTGTTTTATGAATTATGGAGCTCCTCTCATATGGAGCCAATTGTTTCTACTGTACCACTGTATATACATATACTATAGAAGAGATTTGCACAATACTGCCTGCAGCTACAGAGGACCTTTACATTATAATGCTTTTGTATCATTTACAGACACATCATTTTACATAAAGAGAAATAACCTTTCAAGTCCATGTATTTAAATCTGATGCTGTGGATCAGACTCACAACATGTAAGAAAAATACATTTAAAAAATTCTAGAAATGTATAGTACTCCGGTTTCCTCCCACACTCCAAAAGACATACTGATAGGGAATGTAGATTGTGAGCCCTATATGGGACAGTGGCTGACAATGGCTGTAAAGCGCTGCGGAATATGATGGTGCTGTATAAGTAAGCATAATAAATAAATAAATAACAGGCTTCTGTGGGTAAAACAATGGCATAAATGGTGCCCCTTAGATACTTAGGTATACATTTGTAAGAATGGATCGCAGCAGATAACTTATTTTGCTCCCCACAGGCCCGTCCGGGGGCTTTGGATGTGCGTATACTCCAGGCTTTCACCCATTTCCAGGTCATATGGGCCCATAGCCATACCTTCCTGCCAAAAGTTTTTGTCAGCACTGTCAGGGACCTCCTACGTATGAACAGTTCTTTTCCTGTTGCAATCTCCAGGACATAGCCGTAACCCTTGTTTGACATGTTGTGGGTCACAACCTCGCAATTGCTTCACTGATCACCATGCTTGAGACCATAGGTCTCCTCCATTTCAAAGAGCCATGCATTGTTCCTGTCCCTGCTCTTCTGGATGTGGCAATGAGCTCTCCCAGGTCATGCACTCTTCTGCTGGTGAACTAATAAGACTAATAACTCCCATGCCCACCTGCTCCAGTATCCGGTCAATCTTAGCTATGTTGTACACCATCTATGCAGTCCTGGAAGTGTTGTGCAGTGTAGTACAAAATAAAATGAAATCGGGACCTTACTTTTCTTGATTGCAGAAAACAGGACTCCAAAAAAAAACATGCGAGAGATGTGAGGCAATAGGTATCACTCCTGTTCTTACAAACAACACTCCCTGCCACACAGGCTAGGCCTCAAATTTCTTGTGACATAGTAGTTCCCCGCTATGACCCGGACCAAGTAAACCAAACAGACTCTGCATATCAACTCCCCAAAAAAGGTGCAAAGGTTACTTTTTATACAGTGTGCCTTCAAGCCAGCATAACCCAAGCATCACGCTACATGGGTGCAACCAACCTTTCTCCCTCACACATTACACCTGCAAAGGAAACACAAGATTATACACTTCCCATTACCAACAGTTATTCAGCATATCCAAAAGACGGTCACAAATGAGCATCAAACAAAAACACTATTTCTAAGGAGTTGCCAACCAGTCTTGGGTAAGGACTCTCCATGTGGCCATTTAAGGGTCCCCATCTAGGGTTGCTTAGTAAGTTGGTTAACCCTTCATCTCCTTACACAGATACAATTGAGTTTGGTGATCATTGGCTTGGTAAACCCAAGGCACTGTGCCAAAGAACCAGGTGATGAGAACCTAGTACCTGGGTCCAACTAAGGGTCCTTTTATACAGGACAATATCAGGCCCATCACAAGAATCGATCAAAAAAGGACCTTCACACTGCCTGGTGGAAACTGTATAGTCAACCAGCCATTGTTTATACTATTGCTCATCCCAATACAATTTACATTTTGTCAGCCACACATCTCCTGCTCTCATGAGACTTGATTCACTGATTATCATCAGAAATGTCACAGCCTATTGTTACATCTACCTAGCCTACCTTCTGCTTATGGTACCTGCACAGTGGAGGAGACTAAATGTATATTCCTCATATGTGCGCATCATGTCACACCTACTTGTACATGGAGTGGTCCCAGCAATCTCTTATATATAAAAATGAGTTTCTGTCTGTCTGTCTATCTGTCTGTCTGTTCTTTATGTGCAACCAAATGGCTGGACCGATCCTCACCAAATTTGGCACACAATGTACATCAGGTGTCCGGGAATATTTTAGACTGGGTCTCAGCTCTCTTGGACGTACCATTCCTGAGATACAGTATTCCCAAAAAATGACCAACATTAGCTAATACAAATCTACAAGTCTTTCACTCATATTCCAACTGCCATACACACGGTCACATGTCCCTTTTCAGCCAATAAGAGCTCGCAGGCGCTTACTCTCCTCAGGCACACAGGTTTCCATAGCAACCAAGCTATTTATGACCTGTATTCGTCAATAGCAGTTCGCAGGTCCTTAAATATTCAGTCATATCATGTGTATCAGCCAATATAAGTTCACATTAAAAAAAAAAAAACTTCAGGGGCCCGCCGGGACCCCTAATGTCCTGGGCCCTGTAGCAGCCTCTACCACTGCTACCCTGGTATTTACGCCACTGACTGGACTGCCATACTGGATTTCAGCATTCTTATAAATTGAAACGTTTTTAAACTACTCATGCCTCCTGCAGCAAAATGCATGGCTGCTGCTCGAGCTAATGAAAACTCTCAGCAGACCCAAGCCTGTCTCCAATCTGACAAGGCATTGTCAGCCACATGCACACAGCTGCACTCCATGTTTCCATAACAACCCAGCCATTTTTCTTCACTGCTGTGGGTCAGCTTTAAAGGGGCAGGGCGCTGTGGATGACACTGTTACACAAGGTCACATACACACAGTTTTACGCCAGGTTTTCCATAACAACCGATCGCAGGTCTTTCACTGATATCCAAACTGAGATACACATGATCACATGATGCTTATGGACCAATGGAAAATCGCAGGTTGTTCAGTCTTGACATACACACAACTTTACACCAGGTTTCCATTGCATCCAAGCTATTTATGACCTGTATGAGTCAACAGCAGTTCGCAGGTCCTTAAATATTCAGTCATATGACGTGCATCAGCCAATATAAGTTCACATTTCATTTACCAGGTTTCCATAGCAACACAACCATAAATAGACTGTACCTATACTGGACTGCCATACTGGATGTCAAGTGCAAAACTGGCCAATTCTTATGGGGTCACTACACAAACAAAAAATGAAATATACCCTGTGCGAAGCCGGGTCCTTCTGCTAGTTACTTATAATAAAGAATCACTTATGATTCCACTATATAACCAAACAATCAAATGGGTTCCAGGATGGAGCTTTTCTTCATACCCACTTTTATCTTCTGGAGTTCTTGTACATAAAGAGTTACTGGGCACGAGCTGCCTGTGAATTTGGACAGCTGTCAGTGTGCTGGCACTGGAGCGACTGTGTCTGCAGGGCAGTCATTGATACTTGAGTAACAGGTAGGAGTTTGTCCCTTGGGGACGTCAGAGATAGCTACGTATCAGGGGTATCCTGCAGAGTCTCTTTCTGTCACTATACATATGACTAATCCCAGCCATAAGATCCGGGAGCTCAAGGGACAGTGTTATTTATAGATCTCCAATACAGACAGCTTTGACAGCCAAGTCTGTCATTCCCTGCTTGCAGCAAACACATTGCAGTGAGGATGCACCAGGGGACCATTTACTAGAGAAAACACAAGGGAGAATGTGTTCCATTGTTAGCTATACTAAGATATCATAACTAATGCAATGACTGAGCTTCCCCTCCATAGAAAAAAACACATTTTCATATAACAACAATATAGAGAATTTCTAAGGTGCCAAGACTTTCAGTGTCACTATACTACTTAAATGGTATCTTATATGACCATATTGGCATTATCTGGGCATTAATACATTGTGATGCTGTATACAGCATACAGTAAATATACATTTTTTATAAATCACGTGTAGGTCACCATTGCAAATAATCAAAATCATTTTCATTGGGGGAGATGTAAGGCATCATTTATGCCAGTTAACTTGTGTAAATGATCATAAATCCGGCAGTTCTGGTGGCCCCATCCATGCTACGCGGCCTTTCAGGAAAGTGGCAAGGATGGCGAAAAGCCTGCTTTACAATAGAATTAGCAACTTATTCATGAAACCTAATGTATAAGGCATGATAAATCTCCCACATTATGCCCAAAGTTATGTATACAGTATGGTAAATATATTCAGTTTTTCCTCTCAAACGAACTCCTGAAGTTGAAGAAGATTTACCTTCTGTCTCTTGCCTAACTTTGTCAAAACCACAAGCCTGTAAAGGAATGATAAAATAGCAACCCAGTTGCCTTAGGACTCATGCTATCCTTTTGTCACATACTAGAGGGTGCATTCACATATGTCCAGCAATCCAGTGTAGTTTTCCTCCGGTGTGGATTTAAATGGATAAAAAAACATTTGCAATATTTTCAATCCACCCTCTTGGCAGGTCCAGTCAGGTCTGGTGCTGTGCCCAATTGAAGGCTATGGAGCACCACTTAGAGCACCAAATAGCCAAATTGTCATCAGTTGTGTCCAATTGAAACATAAGACCCAAATTATATATGTGAAACCCAGCCTAACTTCAGGATGGGCACGGTGCCACACTTCTTTTCCAGCACTTCTGTGTGCCAAGAATATTCTATGTGCCCAGAAGTGGTCATTAAGGAGGCTGTGGCTGCAGCAGCTGCTTTTCTAGTTCTTTCTGAAACTAGACTTGAGTGTGGCAGGTGTCATTTCTTAAGTCAATGTTTCCAGAGAACCATGGGATTCCTTGGAAACTGGTCAGGGAATTTGCCACAGAAGACAGCAGCAGCAAGAGCAATAGATGACAAGTAATTTCAGCCCCATACATGTTTAGCATAAGGGAAGGGAGAGCAGTCAACAGTTGGTTTACTATATGCCAGACTACTGTCTTCCCAGGACTTTCATATGTCAGGCTGCTTTCTCTTTCTTCTACAGTTAGCACATTTTGACAGGACCGACTGACTAGCAAATGTGTTTGGAGGCCTTCTGACTTACTCCTGATCAGAGATGTTCGGGAAAGAAGGGTTAGGAATACTACATTTCAGCATGACCTAACCAAATGGCATGCTCAGCCAAAGAAAACATATGCTTGAATGTGGGTGTCAGAAAGAATACAGACTAAAGCTATATAGATTATGGTTGTCCACAAATCCCGATTTAGACCATTCATTATCTGCTGATCAAAGTCAGATATCTGGAAAAACATTGGATTATTTTGGCCACTGTGGGGTACTGTTGTTGTAAAGACAACCAGGAGAAATGGCAGATCTGCATCCTAACAAGGATAACTCAATCAATCCCAGTTCAGGCCACAGATCAAGGTACAGAGCAGTCAGCAATTTGTCAGGGGTTATCTGGCCCCAAATGCATTTTTCAAGCCGATGACCTATGCACAGAATAGGTCCTCAGTATCTGGTCTTTGGGGGTCCGACACCCAGATCCTTCAATCCTTGGCTGCCACCAAGTGCTGGAAGTTATAGTAGTGGACAAGGAACTGAAGTAGTTCTGATCTTATTCAAGTAATATAAGTAGAGCTGTAGCCTTGTGCACTGTATAGAGGTGACGCCAGGGTACTGCAGCTACATGAATAGTAGCACAGCTATTTCCACTCCTCCTCCACAGCTTTAGCTTCCGGAGGCCAGAGACAGCTGCACCGGTACATCTGTGCAAGGTCGAGATTTGTGTGTTGGACCATCACAAGTCAGATACTGATGACCTGTGGATAAGGCATCAATATGAAAAATGCATTTGGGGCTGGAAAAAACATTATAAAGCCCCTTTTACTAGTTGCCACATGGTAAAACGCCTCCTTTACTGGCTCAAACATGGTATAACACCCCCTTTACTAGCTCCCACATGGTATAATGCCCCCTTTACTGGCTCCCACATGGTATAATGCCCCCTTTACTGGCTCAAACATGGTATAACGCCCCCTTTACTGGCACCCACATGGTATAATGCCCCCTTTACTGGCTCCCACATGGTATAACACCCCCTTTACTGGCTCAAACATGGTATAACGCCCCCTTTACTGGCTCCCACATGGTATAACGCCCCCTTTACTGGCTCAAACATGGTATAACACCCCCTTTACTGGCACCCACATGGTGTAATGCCCCCTTTACTGGCTCCCACATGGTATAACACCCCCTTTACTGGCTCCCACATGGTATAACGCCCCCTTTACTGGCTCCCACATGGTATAACGCCCCCTTTCCTGGCTCTCACACAGTATAACGCCCCCTTCCTGGCGTCTCTCACTAGACCACTCCTTCTCTAGTGCTCCTATGGTCTAGACCACATCCCTCACCCTTTTCTTGATTGTTTTACAGAAAGTTGGAACAAGGTTTCATCTCATCTCAGAAACTACAAAGCAGCAGAGCTGACTTGTAGAAACAATCCAAACTACATATCTGAGGCAATAATTCATTGTGTGCCCATTCTGTTTTCAGATTCTGCAAAGCTAAATCACTGAAGCAAATCATCTATTACTCAGAACAGAGTATAGAAAAATATAGTTAAGAAAAAAAGCAAAGTATTATAATTATTTATTAAGATCTAATACAAAGAAAGAAGATGGAAATCAGATGTCGACTTCAGTCTACATATCAAACATAAATCTAGGATCTGAATGATTGCTGGTAGCATTACCACTGCTTCTATTCACTCTAGGATTTAGTAAAGATATTAAGTTTGATACACTGTGTAAGAACAGTTAATACACAAGACAGATTTGCTCCAATCCTTAATGCAGGAGAATTATGAAGTGTAAAAGCTGGCAAGAGATCCAGCCCCTGTGGCTGCTATGGGACTCAAGCTTCAGTTTAGGATGACCTTTTTTCCCTTGGGCGTTGGAAAGTATTGTAAGGCATGAAAACATTTTGAAACAATGGACAAAGAATGAGAGTTGTTTCAACTTTTGCTGTGACAAGGAATGGAAAGAAGGATGGGACAAAGAAGTTTGGGCTCTCTTATCCTGAGAAGGGGATGTGGTGGCTGATCCAGTAGGAGGATGTCCTCATGACTATAGCAAGTACTGAAGATCTTCTCTATGGACATATGGAACAATCCAGTAAAAGTAGTAGTTGAGAAATATGATGTACCATCAGTGCTTGTGGCTAAAATTTTTACAAATGAATTTTTCTGGATCACTGAAAACCCAGGAGTGGCCGGGGGTGGGTAATATAAAAAATTAATTTATCCTCACCTACCCCTGGTCCTCCTTTTGGGCACTGTGTCCCCAGTTCCATCTAGTGCATACATATCAGCAGTGATGTCACAGGTCATGATGTCAGATGACCGTTGAGGTCAGTAATGGTGGTCACCTGTACTCTGTACTTCCAGCTGTTAGGGGGCTGGTCCGGGCTTGGCAAGGGTTAATCTGTGTATGCCTGGAATCTGTGGTTTGGGAGGAGTATTTCCCTGAGGTTCTGCCCCACCCTCTGGTGTGCTATTTAAGCTGGGGGCTTGCTCCAGTCCTTTGCTGGTTATACTCTTGTGATCAGCTATTCCTGTGACCTGTAGTTCTACTGTCCATTTGGTTCTGTTACCTTGCTTTGTCTGTTTACTCTCTGGCCTACTGTGAGGGTGTCTGTGTAGTGGTGTTTGTTGGTGTGTGGGTACTGTGTTCCTGTGTTTCTGTTAGGGCAAACTCCAAGGGTCTCTATTTAGGTATCAGAGGAAAACTCTGGCCCTAGGCAGGCTTAGTCAGGGAAAGTGATAGGGATATTTCCCCTGGAATTGTCCACCTGCCTACTTTGCTTTGATTTTCACTTATTTTGTTTGCTTATGTTTATTTTGCATTTCTTAATAAGCCAGTTAATTTAACACATTCGTTTGTTACTATTCTGTTCGGAGACAAACATAACACCAGCCAGCCAGTTCTGGCACCGGATGGAACAGGGAATGCAACGCCCAAATGAAAGACTGTGGGTAGGGGACTATCACCCCAGGCCACTCCTAGATTTTCCAGTAATCTTGGAAAACATCTTTAAGGCCCAGGCCCCACGTAACATAAACATTGCGGCAAAAACCACAGTGTTTTACAGTACCTGCTAAGTGTATGGGATTCTGGCTAATACCATCCATACATTGCAGAAAAAAAATCCGCAGCGGACATGCCGCAATTTCAAAAACCGTTATGTTTTTTTGGAAATCGCAGTATGTCAATTATATCTACGGAAATGCTGGCATTTTCCCTATAGGTATAATTGAAGCAGAAAGTCCACAGTGGAAAATGCTGCAGACTTTGTGCGAAAAACGCTGCAAGAAAAAAACGTGATGTGTTTCAGCCAAGGTTTTTCCCGCAGCTCTTTTTCGTGGGGCCTTAGCCTAAAAGCTGATGTTTAGCTTTGTTTTCACAGGAGGTAAGTCGGCATCAGAGGTCTCCAGGAGAAACTATCCTTCCTTTCTCTATTGAGAACACTCATTACATTCTTGGCAGAGTATGCATGTGTATGAGGGGTTGGCAGAAATAGCAGTCAACCAAATGAGGGCTTGGCCAACAACTATTGAGGGTATATGAGCATCATACTTTACAAGTGTAAATTCTTGAACAATTGTGTAGGCACAGCATAACTACAGCTGCAATACATAAATAAATGCCATCCCTAGGCTATGTCTACATAGCTGATGGAGGGAAAAAGTGAAGACAAGCAATTACATAATGTCATTTTATGGCTGTGCTGACATCATACATAACATTTGGATCCATGTCCAGTGCCTGATCTAGTTGGTAATGACTTTAGACAGTAATTGTGCACAATGATAAGGTGTGTAGAGCTGATAACAGATTCAATGTGTGTTACCCGCCTGGAGATCAGGATTACCGCCCAATTGTTTGGCATCATATACCTGAAGTCAATCATGTCCTATTATTGCATCCATTTATCTATAAAATGTTAATGTATTCCAGAGCTCTATACAAGCCAGGACATGGCACACAAAGACCACAAACAACACTGATAGAAACACAGAAAAACAAAGGAAAGGGATGGCCTTGTCGACTGACCATGTGAAAGGCAGAATCACCGGAGACTCTTTAATTCACCGAGGCATGACTTGTGGTTACAATGATGGGGGCAATTTACATGGCAACTTAACCCCTGTTATTCCGATCATGCATAGCAGGGCATTGCGAAACAAATGACCTCACTTGTCACTTGTTGTCTATAGTATGATCAATTTCCCTGCTTTGTTACATTCTTTCCTGCAAACTGTGATGTTGGCTGTTTGCTTTTTACAGCTGTTACAAGAATAAACCCTATAAATCCACAAGCAGTATGAAGGCAGAGCTCCAGGAAAGAAAATTTCCTCAAGGTTGGGTACAGGGCAAAAGTGGTGGGTTTAAAATAAGTTGTGGTTTAAAGGGAACCGGTCACATTGAACGTGGTGTCTGATTTGCAGACAGCAGGTTATAGCACAGGAGGAGCTGAGCAGATTGATATATAGTAAAATATTTAGTATAACTTAAGTATTCATTTAAATTCATGAACATTCTAAATGTGGGCGGTCCTGTTATTCTGTCAATCAGTCAATAGTACCACCCTCTGGACTCCTAAGCATAAAATAAATAGGGATTTGAAATACTGTTAAAAGTTCTGCTGAATCTTTTCCCACAAATCTATATATCAATCTGCAAAGCTCCTCCTCTTTAACACAGATAGCACAGCATTTACAAGGTGAAAGGTTCCCACAACAAATCAAGACCATGCCAACCACTAAGGCTAAGGATCCAAGGTTGTAAAATCCCAGGCTGCAGTGACCATTTTACAACCTCAAGGTTTCCACATAGGGATAAAAGGGTGACATGGTCAGAATTTTAGTAACTATGGTGTCATATTTCTCCCACAGTGAAACACTGAGGCTGTTTGAAGGTCGCCGTAATTTATGATGTTTCCACAACTATCATAAAACCAATAATTACTATGGAGCCCTAGTGTACAGTGTAGTGAAACTAGTCTCTTGGTATGTAATTTTGCAAAACTATTTTTGGAATTTCTCAATAACCTTACACTGGATACAACATGATAAATATGTTATCTTATTAAAGCCCCATGCACATGGGCAAATACAGTCTGGTAAAATATAGACTATATATTGCCCACATTTCCTAGCTTGAATGCAGTCTAAAGACCTGGACTCCTTGTATCATAGTGATCTATAACAGTGGTCCCCAACCATTTTTTCTCCACGGCCCGGCAGGGGGGAGGGGCAGGGAGTGGGGGTGGGGTAGGCAGTTTAGGGGTGGGGGTTTGGTCATATGGGGTGGGGTTATACACTAAACAGCACTGTAGACCGGGGCGTGCTGGCAGGACCTCGGTGTACAGCGCTGTAGACCAGGTGCCCTCCATTAGCTATGCTAGGAGCCACAACACTGTGGCCAGATTGCCGACCCGCCCCACATAATGTGCCAGGAGCCATATTTACCGAGGCCAGCCCGCCACCCTGCGGACCGGCAAAAGACCCCCAATGGCCCGGTCCCAGTCCGCGGACCTGTGGTTGGAGACCCCTGATCTATAATGTTAGGAGTCCCTGCCTCCTTGCTCCACTGTCCTGTCCTGTATATAATAAGAGACTCCTAGACAGGGACTCCTAGCATCATAGATGTCTATGATGCAAGGAGTCCTAGTCTCCTGACTGTATTTTTCCGATCTGTATTTACCTGTGTGCAGTAGGCCTTACAAAAAATTCCTGCACCTATTCTAAACTGTCTTCAAAGAAAGTTTTCTTTATAGTTTATAGCATTTATATGATGCCACATACTAGGTGGCACCAGAGCACCCATTAAATAATCCTAAAGTTCCGCTCAGTGCCCTAAAGTTCCATAAGTCAGGTGTTACGTCTCTGCCTGTTCGGGTCTCTGCGCCACCCTCCGCTCCTACGCTGTGGCACAGGAGGCGTGTTCAGTTTGATTCCTTATTTAGGGTTCTTGTTGCTCTGTCTGAACACGGCTCTACTACCTCTCCTCTGTAACTGAATTTCAGCCACACCCATCTCCTGCACCTTGTTTCTCTCTGCTCCTCTAACAGTTAATCTTAGCCTTGCCTGTGTGATTGACAGCCTGTCTACCAATCATGTCTGGGGCAGGTCCTGGACTTCCTATACAGAGGTCATCAGCCCACACAGGTTTGCTGGTTATTGTACCCTGTCCTGTGACTTTGTCCTCACTTGCTTCCTACTTGCTCTTACTGTATTATTTCTGACCTCTGACCTTTGGCTTCCCTTGTGACTACTCCTTTGAATTACGATTTGGTACTGCTTTGTCTCTCTGGCTGTGACCCATGGCTTGCTGATTTTTCTTGTGTTGTTTTATCTTGTCCTGTTCTGTGTGTCACTTATTCAGAGAAGAGATTGTCTCCAAGTTGTCGGCTGTCACCTAGGACAGTCAGGCAAGCAGGCAGGGACAGGGGCTGGGTCGAGTTTAGGGCTCACTGTCTCTGTCATTCCCTTCTTCCCTTGTTTCCGCAGCAGCTCTGGGCAATTGCTCAACTAGAAATTCCCTTACATCAGGGCTGTAGAAAAGTTGCATATATGACCTCTTTTGGTTGTAAGAGGACTCAAAGAAAGAAAGGCTTATGTATTATGCTTTTTTTCCTTCACCCGGTTTTGCACCTTCAGTTATGATGGGTCTTTATTATTGGAGACCTATTGTGAGGAAAGTCTATTCTGAGCAAGCAGGGTTGGTATATTTCTGCTTTTTAGCAGCAGCGGTGCAAGGCATGACCCTAGCATGTAAAATACATGATTGTTCTAGGACCAATTAATCATTTCACTATTCAATTCGCTTCTCAAGATGAGATGAGGATAATGGTTTAGAGATAAGAAGCCCTGGACAAATCTCTCCCAGTAAGTAAACAGCTGACTGAGTGCACAGGAATCCTGAATTCTTCAATAACAATGTTTTGATCTTCATGCCAAGTGCAACAGAAAAGAATATGCTTGTTATGCAGGCACTGAAGAGAAAAGAGGAGCGGACAGGGTGGGAACAAGTCAGGAGAAAGAGGGCATCTATTATGGAATATTACCAAATGGCTATAATACACATCTACATTGTGTACACAGCTACTGGGTGTTTTAGCATATTTGTCGTTTTTGTAGAAAAAAGTAAATATATCTTATATGTATATAGTAAATTTATTTCTTCTAACTGTTTTTAAGACTCAAGTACTAGAAAAAAAACAACATTTTAGAATGGCTTTAGAATCTGGTTTACAAAACCCGTTTTCAATGTACAATGAATTTAACTGTACATGAGTGTGTATAAGGGCCCAATTCTAGGTTGTGGCTTATGACCCCTAACTCAGTACCCCACTTAAGTGACCCACACAGACATAGGAAAGTTTAACTTGAACAAATGTCTATCACTTACTGACCTATTGGTTACAGTCTTTACCTGAAGACTGACGTCTTCCGTGTGAATTCCATTTTTGAAAACTCCCTTTTTGGTAAAACTGCTGAAAAATAAAGAAGACAGCATCCGTTTTTTTTGGATGCAAAAAAAAAAAAAAAAAAGATTACAAATGGATGACATATAGATGGGACACACATAAAACTTGGAAATACACTAGGATATACAACATCTGATTTTTTTTATAGTCCATAAAAAAGATAGTAAACAGCCTAAAGCACCAGAATTGAGAACAGAGCTTGGTGGTTAAAATAAAATTGAGTACATAAAAGGTGTCATTTGCCCCTAGTAACAGAGTCCCGGAGTAGTCTCTAAGAAGGCACCAACCATGAAATTAGTAATTCCAGGTATAGATACACACGTGGACAAAATTGTTGGTACCCCTCGATTAATGAAAGAAAAACCCACAATGGTCACAGAAATAACTTGAATCTGACAAAAATAATAATATATAAAAATTCTATGAAAATGAGCAAATGACAGTCAGACATTGCTTTTCAACCATGCTTCAACAGAATTTTTTAAAAAAGAAAACTCATGAAACAGTCCTGGATAGAAATGATGGTTCCCTTAACTTAATATTTTGTTGCACAACCTTTTGAGGCAATCCCTGCAATCAAACGATTCCTGTAACTGTCAATGAGACTTCTGCACCTCTCAGCAGGTATTTTGGCCACTCCTCATGAGCAAACTGCTCCAGTTGTCTCGGGTTTGAAGGGTGCCTTTTCCAGACAGCATGTTTCAGCTCCTTCCAAAGATGCTCAATAGGATTTAGGTCAGGGCTCGTAGAAGGCCACTTCAGAACAGTCCAATGTTTTCCTCTTAGCCATTCTTGGGTGTTTTAGCTGTGTGTTTTGGGTCATTATCCTGTTGCAAGTCCCATGACCTGCGACTGAGACCAAGCTTTCTGACACTGGGCAGCACATTTCTCTCTAGTATCCCTTGATAGTCTTAAGATTTCATTGTACCCTGCACAGATTCAAGACACCCTGTGCCAAATGCAGCAAAGCAGCCCCAGAACATAACAGGGCCTCCTCCATGTTTCACAGTAGGGACAGTGTTCTTTTCAAGATATGCTTCAGTTTTCCATCTGTGAACATAGAGCTGATGTGCCTTGCCAAAAATTTCTATTTTTGTCTCATCTGTCCATAGGACATTCTCCCAGAAGCTTTGTGGCTTGTCAACATGTAGTTTGGCAAATTCCAGTCTGTCAGATTCAAGTTATTTCTGTGACCATTGTGGGTTTTTCTTTCATTAAACAAGGGGTACCAACAATTTTGTCCACGTGTGTATAGGGTGCCATGGCTTTCAATGACAACAGTTCAAAGGACCTCTATACACACAGTCCACAGTATACCTCATAGTGAGTTGTTACAGAGTTTGTGGTCTGGGTGGGTCACATTCTTTGATCTCCATATTAATCAGGGTGTCAGGAGCTTCACTCATCTTCAGTTTGGTCAACACCAACTGCACTTGTGAAATAATTCACAAGCACTTGCAGATATCAGGACTGTCCCTCTCGTGGTCCCTTGTTTCAGCAGGTCCACAAAGCAACATCAGTCCGGAACAGATGTGGACCAACCAGGTTCAGTTAATAACCAACCATTTGGATCTTAAGAACTTCTACGTACGCTCAAGTCCTACCACAGATCTTCTCACTGCTTTCTCAGGGTAGAGAGTTATGCACAACATAGCATGGCAAAACATAACATGGCATTGGCCACCCTTGTGAAAAGGGCATGCCATAGACAGTAAGCAACTATTGGCCAATATCTAACTGTTAACATTCAGGTATCAAAATACTAATACATTTCTAGTAAGAATAGCAGAGGAAAAATATACGACAGAAAAAGAAAATATGCTTTAGAACTGTTATATTTGGAGGTAGTATATATCTTAAGACTTGTAGGCCCTCTCCACTCACAAGGTGCACAGCTGTTGGAGAATAAGGTGTAAGTGTAAGGGAATTGCCAGTTAAGCAATTCCCCAGTGCTGCTGCAGAACCCTGGGGGGAGGGGCACAAGAAGACAGTGAGCCCTAAAGTTGAACCCACCCACTGTCCCTGGCTAACTTGCCTATCTGTCCTTGGCGACAGCAGCAACTTGTCGACAGTCCCTACTTAATGTAAGTGGCAACACAGAACGCAGACAGGACACAAAACAACAAAGGGAGGTCAGCTAGCCAAGGGGTTGGTAACAGACGAGCTATGTAGTACAGAATCAAAATCCAAGAGAATAATCAAAAGTTAAGTCCAGAGGTCAGAAATAGGAATACAGGTAACAAAAACAGTAAGGAGTAATAGCCAGAACGCACGAAGCAATAACCAGCGCCAATGAGAATGTGAACAAAGAATAAATAGGAAGAAAGAACCCGTCCCAGACTTGATAGGAGGATAGTCTGTCAATCACACAGGTAAGGCTAAAATTAACTATTAGTGGAGCAGAGGGAATCCAAGGTGAAGGAGACGGGTGTGGCAGAAAATCAATTACATAGTTTAGGACAGTGTTCAGACTGAGAAACAAGAATCTTAAGCAAGGAATCAAACTGAGCACGTCTCCTGCGCTGCCGCGTGCGGGCGGAGGGTGGTGCAGAGACCCGAACAGGCAGAGACGTTACAGTAGGCTACTCAACAATAAATAACACCCCCTGTCATTGGTACCAGTATCGGCAGGCCTTCATAAATATGGGGTTCGCTTTTAAAGTAGGCAAACCTTTAAGCAGGAAACCAGGAAATTGCTGACATCATGATATAAAATGTCTCAGACAGAAGTCTGTAGCCTTCAGGCTGTGCACAACTCAGACATTCCCTGGTTATAATGTAATATGTTGGTCTGGAGATCTTGTAAGGATAATTCATAAGAAGCTGTTGCCAGACCCAGAATTAGTGAAGTAAAAGAGGAGAATGTTCCTGTAAAGCTGCCGCACTAACCGAGCTCTGCATTACATTCATTCTCTGGCAATCACCACTCCAAGTTATTGCAATTATTTCCTCTCATTCCAGAAGCTAGCGGTGAATATAAAATCAATGCTTTGTCCTCACGGGATAGTGAGAAGGACATTGTCAGGCAGCAGCACTTGGAACAAGCATCGAAATCTCCAATGTGAGTTTGGTGTTACCCTACAGAAGAGCTGTACACATCCCATACTGGTTTCTGCTGACATATATAGCAGTATATTAAGTTTCAACGGCCTCTAGTTTCAGTATTTTCAATAGTATAATACAATAGTCTATCCTGGGCTACTGTAGCTAGAAATTACGTTCAACCTACTGACAATGCTACACGGTCCACATCTGCAGCACATGTAATTGGCTGGATGATCCAGCCAATCAGCATGGGCATTTCACTTATAAAACATTGACTGTCTAGTAGCGCCTCTCTACAGTAAAGAGCAGTATTACATGTCCTATACTACTACTTACCATGTGTCACAGACTGACAGCATTGTATATTGAAGGTGGTTTAATATTGTAACCTAAGGCCATTGTAACTTGAACTATTTTTTCTTACAGGTGGTACGGCTGTTGGATAACTTAAGAGTCCAAACTTATAGCATTGTGGTGTGCACAAACCCAGTACAGTAGTATACAGAATCCCTACAGAGCCTTAGAACCTCCTTTTGCCATGGTATGAGAGATGAGAGGCAACGTATTCTCCACTAGAACCAATGATCACACCATCCTAAATATCAAATCTTTTTAAAGGGGTTGGCCAACTTGTATACATGTAAGACTGGGTTCACATCTGTGTTGGACTCTCCGTTTGGAGACATTGTCGCAGTGACCGTTGAAAATCCGCAGACAAAAAAGTCACGCAGTGGTTTCAGTTAAAACAATGAACACCCGTCGTTATAGTGAATGAGGTCTGCCAGGCAGTGTTGCTGTCTGCTGCTTTAGAGAAGGACCAGAACAATGGACTACACAACACTGATGTGAACATAGTGTAAGTGTGGCAATGTATGTAACTCAACAATTTTGTCGTGATCTCAACAAAATGCTGCATCACTGCTGACAAGTATTGTATGTGTAGTAGTCACTGTTGACACTTGTCTTGTAGCCCTTGTCTGTTGACAGTGTCCATTATATGATTGCTTCCTATGATACAGGGAGTGGTAGGTAATATATATATACAGTGGGGAAAAAAAAGTATTTAGTCAGCCACCAATTGTGCAAGTTCTCCTACTTAAAAAGATGAGGCCGGCCTGTAATTGTCATCATAGGTAGACCTCAACTATGAGAGACAAAATGAGAAAACATATCTAGAAAATCACATTGTCTGATTTTTTAAGAATTTATTTGCAAATTATGGTGGAAAATAAGTATTTGGTCACCTACAAACAAGCAAGATTTCTGGCTCTCACAGACTTGTAACTTCTTCTTTAAGAGGCTCTTCTGTCCTCCACTCATTACCTGTAGTAATGGCTCCTGTTTGACATTGTTATCAGTATAAAAGACACCTGTCCACAACCTCAAACAGTCACACTCCAAACTCCACTATGTTGAAGACCAAAGAGCTGTGGAAGGACACCAGAAACAAAATTGTAGACCTGCACCAGGCTGGGAAGACTGAATCTGCAATAGGCAAGCAGCTTGGTGTGAAGAAATCAACTGTGGGAGCAATAATTAGAAAATGGAAGACATACAAGACCACTGATAATCTCCCTCGATCAAGGGCTCCACGCAAGATCTTACCCCGTGGGGTCAAAATGATCACAAGAACGGTGAGCAAAAATCCCAGAACCACACGGGGGGACCTAGTGAATGACCTGCAGAAAGCTGGGACTAATGTAACAAAGGCTACCGTCAGTAACACACTATGCCGCCAGGGACTCAGATCCTGCAGTGCCAGATGTGTCCCCCTGCTTAAGCCAGTACATATCCGGGCCTGTCTGAAGTTTGCTAGAGAGCATTTGGATGTTCCAGAAGAGTATTGGGAGAATGTCATATGGTCAGATGAAACCAAAGTAGAACTGTTTGGTAGAAACACAACTTGTCGTGTTTGGAGGAGAGTGAATGCTGAGTTGCATCCAAAGAACACCATACCTACTGTGAAGCATGGGGGTGGCAACATCATGCTTTGGGGCTGTTTCTCTGCAAAGGGACCAGGATGACTGATTCGTGTACATGAAAGAATGAATGGGGCCATGTATTGTGAGATTTTGAGTGCAAACCTCCTTCCATCAGCAAAGGCATTGAAGATGAAATGTGGCTGGGTCTTTCAGCATGAAATGATCCCAAGCACACCGCCAGGGCAACGAAGGAGTGGCTTCATAAGAAGCATTTCAAGGTCCTGGAGTGGCCTAGCCAGTCTCCAGATCTCAACCCCATAGAAAACCTTTGGGGGGAGTTAAAAGTCCGTGTTGCCCAGCGACAGCCCCAAAACATCACTGCTCTAGAGGAGATCTGCATGGAGGAATGGTCCAACATACCAGCAACAGTGTGTGCCAACCTTGTGAAGACTTACAGAAAACGTTTGACCTCTGTCATTGCCAACAAAGCATATATAAAAAACAAACTATTGAGATGAACTTTTGTTATTGACCAAATACTTATTTTCCACCATAATTTGCAAATAAATTATTTAAAAATCAGACAATGTGATTTTCTGGATTTGTTTTCTCATTTTGTCTCTCATAGTTGAGGTCTACCTATGATGTCAATTACAGGCCGGCCTCATCTTTTTAAGTGGGAGAACTTACACAATTGGTGGCTGACTAAATACTTTTTTTCCCCACTAATGAAATGTAAGTAAACTTTTGACTTTGCAGAAAGTAATAAAAATGCCTTAAAAATTCTCTCTCTCTTATTATTCTGGCATTTGGCAAATATAAATAATTTTGGTAATCCTAATTGACCTAAAACGGGAAAGGTTTATTCTGATTTCATGTCAGATAGTGAGAAAAACATGCATATGTGTCTTTTTATATAGTGTATGTAAACTTCTGGTTTCAACTGTATAAAGCTCTATCACTTTAAACCTATTTGAGGCTCAGTTGATCCAGGGGAAGGTGGAAACCCCCTTAAAGAAAGAACCAATTGTCCTCAAGTAAGGGGGGGAATTCCTTCCTGACCTCAAATATGGCAATCAAGTCCTAGGATCAAAAGCCAGCACCTAACCTACACTGTATCTATTATGGAATTTTTAACATTTTTTTGTATATTTTTGCTAGTCTAAATTTTATGAGGCTAAGCCTATTTTTTCTATATTTCTGGTAAAATATAGCATATAAATTTTAAAGATCTATAACACTAAACCTATTTAAGGTCGAGGTCATCCACAGGAAGACAAAGACCCCCTTAAGGAATGAGCCAATTGTCCTCAAGGGGAAAAATTCCTTCCTGACCCCAAATACAGCAATCAGAAAAAGTCCCAGAATCAAATATCTACATCTACAACACCTGTTCTATTGTGGTGTTAGAGAATGGATGGTTTCTGATGTTACTTTTCACACCCAGCTGCCTGTCAGGATTTTTCCACAGCAGTTTTTTTGAGCAGATGTTGTAGGTCGCCATCAAGCCAAAATTGAATTTTTGGCTTACATCGGGTAATAGACATTTTCCTCATCATCCTGATGGGCCCAACTTAAAATGAGGAACATGCTGTTGACATCTTGGACACAACATTCGCTAGGCTCCACCAGTCCACTGCTGTGTTATATTCCTGTTCTAGAAGCCATATAAAAACGTGTGTCCGCCAGTCCACAGATCTTATTGGAGGAGGTGACACCATCTCAGGCAATCCCCAGGTCAATGATGCGGATATGATGATTCCTATTCAGCATTATGTTTGCTGGCTTATATCACTGTAATGAAAGAAGACAGATGACATATAAAGAAAAAAGAATGGGATATTTGTCCAGTGACACAGGTGACATGGCATGTACCACAGCAAAGCCAGGCATCAGTACTCCCAACTCCCTCACACACTAAAAAATACTGATAGGAAGATTTTTAGTTGTGGAAATGTATGCAACAAATCTACGGTTTATGAACTTTCCCTATGTGTCAGTGAATACTAATGATGAAGGTGGCCCGCTAATGTGCATGTGGAAGTGGCACAGGCAGCAAGTGGTGGTGCTGCCCTCTTCATTACTATTCCTTGACACGAGTGTCAGTCAATACTGAATAGTAATGAAGATGGCAGCAACGTGCAGTAGTTACAGGCCGGCTGAAACTCTATTGGGCTGGCGGGGGCAGTGGACAATGGGTGAATGAAACGGGCCTGGTCACAGCTCTAACAGAAAGGGTACCGGATGACGCATACATTCAACCTCAATTCCAAAAAAGTTATAAAATGTAAAGAAAACAAGAATGCAATGATTTGGAAAACTCATATAACCATATTTTATTCCCAATAGAACACAGTACGCATATCAGAAGGTGAAAGTTATACATTTCATTTGAAAAAAACGCACTAATTTAGAAATTGACAGTAGCAACACATCTCAAAAAATGTCTTCCATTGTGTAGCTTGTCTTGTTATTTTTACAACTGTCGAGGTGCTGGAGTTTTGGGAGATGAATGTTGTCCCATTCTTGACTGATGTAGGATTCTAGATGCTCAACAGTCCTGGCTGTTACTGGATTTTCGTGTCATAATGCACTACATGTTTTCTATTGGTGAAAGGTCTGGACTGCAGTCAGGTCAGTTCAGCATCTGGACTCTACTTCTGTGAAGCCATGCTCTTGTGATGGATTCAGTATGTCTTGCTGAAATATGCAAGGCCTTCCCTGATAACGAAGTTGCCTGGATGGGAGCAGATGTTGTTCTAAAACATCTATATACTGCTCTGCTCGAGATATGTAAGCTGTCCATGCCATAGGCACTAAAATAACCCCATACCATGAGAGATGTAGGCTTTTGAACTGCGCGGTGATAAGAAGCTGGATAGTCCTTCTCCTCTTGAGTCCGCAGAACTTAGCATCCATGGTTTCCATAAAGAATTTCACATTTTGATTCATCTGATTAAGAACACATTTCCATTTTGCCTCCATGGTGGCAAAGAAGATGGTGGTGTTTCTGGATCGTGTTGATAGATGACTTCTTCTTTGCATGATACAGCTTTAACTTTTGGTTTGCATGGCAAACTGTGTTCAGAGACAATGATTTCTGGAAGTGTTTCTGAGCCCATGCAGTGATTTGCCAATACATGCCTATTTTTAATGCAGTGTCACCCGAGGGCCTGTAGATCAATATTCCAACACTTTAGACAAAAGACATGGACCGCATATATACTATTATACATCATATACATATATACAGTATTATACATTGATCTATGTTTCTCAGCAAAATCTACAAAAACGAACATGAGGTTCTTAGTATACATTGTGATCAAAGTGTGTAAGCTCAGTAGGCACTTCACGGCGACCTCTGTATAGTGGGTCCCTCCTACTCTATTGGGTGCAGCACTGCATGGTGACAAGCACTACGACAGCTCAGCAGACACAGAGGGAGCGACCCATGCCACCAGGCTAAGCCCCCAGGCTCTCGGCCACCCCACTGACACATCACCACAACAATGGCAGCTGCTACTCAGAACTATACCATGTACTTCATTAGGTGTTTCAATAGAAAACACATAAAAATTAATGTACAATAGATACCACTAAAAACACTAGTAAAAGCACTTTAAAATTCTTTTCCTACTTTTGTAGAAATTTTCTTATTCAGTTTTAAACTAAAAATGAAAACTTAACCTTACAATTTTTAATAAATGTATGTAGAGAAGAATTGTTCTTAAATTATGAAAGAAGTTAGGGTACTCCTCCAGTGGGCCCTGCCCCATCTTATTTCTACTCATCTCAGCACTCTACTTCTAGATACTGTAGATATATCTACAATTACATACCTATGGAATGAGATGTAAAAAGAAAGATAATCCTCTATGCTATGGTTTCCTTCAGGCCAATGAAAAAGTAATTGTCATGTTTGACATAATCCCTGAATGGATTAGGGTAAGAATGACAAGTTCCTTTAAAAAGACAAATCTATACACACTGATTGAAAGAAGTCCACTTATCGCCAAGCTTATACTTTCCCAAGGTAATTCTTAGTTTACTATCCAAAAGGATATGCTAAATGGATCGGCCAGATGCTGATATAGAAGTATCACATTGTGGATTATCTATAGTGAAACACTGAGTGTGAAACACGAAACTAAGCACTGTGACCTAGCGCTGTACACTGCGGCTCTCCCAGTGACACCTGGCAGCTCATATACTGCACAGCTGCGGAGGCTGGACAAATATAAGGAGAAATTCATAGATGGAACTTCAATAAATCCTGCTCTACCCTGCGGCTTCCTCTATCCTTCATACTGTGAGCTATCCTGCTCGCTCCCTCGTGCACCTCATTGTTTCTGCAGCTTGCTCCTTCTATAATAATTTCCAATTCCTTGCTTACAGTTTGAAAGACAGCAAAAAGCAGTCATGTCATATAATAAAAGTAAGAATGAGGCTGTTGTAGATCAGGTTTTTTGTGGGGATGTTAAAAGATTAGGTTCTCACACAGCATTGTACACTATGTTCTGTGTATATGCTGGGAATGCTCCATGCCCATATGCGGAAAGCATCAATAAGGGCCCCATTTATCGAAAGGACACCAAAAATGTGTCCTTTTGGTTGTCCTTTTAGGGAGGGGAGGATTAAGCATCAGCATAACCAGGGGAGCAGCTAAAGACTCACAGGCCCTAGTGCTAAAGTTCTGCTTGAGACTCCCTGTGCAACTTTTCCTTGCCACCAAACCTGTCTGTACATCATTTCAGAGTCAATGGTAGGGTCTTAAAGACATATATATGTATATAGAGATAGCTAAATAGAAATAAGAAGCAGTAATAGAGGAAATCAGTTGTAAACATGAAACAAAACATTTGACCTCTTCACACAACCAAAAACATCAAAATGACCCTGTTCAAAAGTTGACATACCCTGGTGATTTTGGCCTGATAACATGCCCAGAAACCAAACCACAGTCAGGTAGACCAACCAAAATTTCGGCTCAGAAAATTGTTCAGGATGCAAAGAAAAACCCACACATAACATCAGCTGAAATACAGGACACTCTGAAAACTATCGGTGTGGCTGTTTCAAGATGCACAATAAGGAGGCACTTGAAGAAAAATGGTCTGAATGGTCGAGTTGCCAGAAGAAAGCCATTACTGTGCAAATGCCACAAAGAATCTCGCCTTCAATACGCCAAACAGCACAAAGACAAGCCTCAAAACTTCTGGAACAAGATAATTTGGAGTGATAAGACAAAAATTTAACTTTTTGGCCACAACCATAAACGTTACATTTGGAGAGGTGTCAACAAGGCCTATGATGAAAGGAACACCATTCCTACTGTAAAGCACGGAGGTGGATCACTGATGATGTGGGGATGTGCGAGCTTCAAAGGCACAGGAAACTTGGTCAAAGTTGAAGGAAAGATGAATGCAGCGCGTTATCAGCAAATACTGGAGGCAAATCTGCACTCATCAGCCAGGAAGCTGCGCATGGGACGTACTTGGACGTTCCAACATTACAACGATCCAAAACACCAGGCCAAGTCGACCTGTCATTGGCTACAGCAGAAGAAAGTGAAGGTTCTGGAGAGGCCATCTCAGTCTCCTGACCTCAATATCATTGAGCCACTCTGGGGAGATCTCAAGTGCGCAGTACATGCAAGACAGCCCAGGAATTTACAGGAACTGGAGACTTTTTGCCAAGAAGAATGGGCAGTTTTACCATCTGAGAAAATAAAGAGCCTCATCCACAACTACCACAAAAGACTTCAAGCTGTCATTGATGTTAGAGGGGGCAATACACGGTATTAAGAACTGGGATATGTGAAGTTTTGAACAGGGTCATTTTGATGTTTTTGGTTGTCATTATGATTTAAAAAGAGAAAACACAGAAGTTTGACAATAAATGGCTTCAACCAACCACTAACCATGAGTGGAGAAAAAGTTTTTGTGTTATAATTCATATTGTCTGAAAAAAGGCCAAAAAAAACAAAAATCTGCCGGGTATGTAAACTTTTTAGCACAACTGTAGATAGACATTGCAGACCATATATCTACAACAGTTTCACTAACATAACAGCTTAAATACAGCGGCTCAGCTCTATGTATGGTAGTATACCTGTATAATAGCAGGGTTAGATACAGCAGCTCAGCTCTATGTATGGTAGTATACCTGTATAATGGCAGGGTTAGATACAGCAGCTCAGCTCTATGTATGGTAGTATACCTGTATAATAGCAGGGTTAGATACAGCAGCTCAGCTCTATGTATGGTAGTATACCTGTATAATAGCAGGGTTAGATACAGCAGCTCAGCTCTATGTATGGTAGTATACCTGTATAATAGCAGGGTTAGATACAGAAGCTCAGCTCTATGTATGGTAGTATACCTATATAATGGCAGGGTTAGATACAGCAGCTCAGCTCTATGTATGGTAGTATACCTGTATAATAGCAGGGTTAGATACAGCAGCTCAGCTCTATGTATGGTAGTATACCTGTATAATAGCAGGGTTAGATACAGCAGCTCAGCTCTATGTATGGTAGTATACCTGTATAATAGCAGGGTTAGATACAGCAGCTCAGCTCTATGTATGGTAGTATACCTATATAATGGCAGGGTTAGATACAGCAGCTCAGCTCTATGTGTGGGAGTATACCTGTATAATAGCAGGGTTAGATACAGCAGCTCAGCTCTATGTATGGTAGTATACCTATATAATGGCAGGGTTAGATACAGCAGCTCAGCTCTATGTATGGTAGTATACCTGTATAATGGCAGGGTTAGATACAGCAGCTCAGCTCTATGTATGGTAGTATACCTGTATAATAGCAGGGTTAGATACAGAAGCTCAGCTCTATGTATGGTAGTATACCTGTATAATGGCAGGGTTAGATACAGAAGCTCAGCTCTATGTATGGTAGTATACCTGTATAATAGCAGGGTTAGATACAGCAGCTCAGCTCTATGTATGGTAGTATACCTGTATAATAGCAGGGTTAGATACAGCAGCTCAGCTCTATGTATGGTAGTATACCTGTATAATAGCAGGGTTAGATACAGAAGCTCAGCTCTATGTATGGTAGTATACCTATATAATAGCAGGGTTAGATACAGCAGCTCAGCTCTATGTATGGTTGTATACCTGTATAATAGCAGGGTTAGATACAGCAGCTCAGCTCTATGTATGGTAGTATACCTGTATAATAGCAGGGTTAGATACAGCAGCTCAGCTCTATGTATGGTAGTATACCTTTATAATGGCAGGGTTAGATACAGAAGCTCAGCTCTATGTGTGGGAGTATACCTGTATAATAGCAGGGTTAGATACAGCAGCTCAGCTCTATGTATGGTAGTATACCTATATAATGGCAGGGTTAGATACAGCAGCTCAGCTCTATGTATGGTAGTATACCTGTATAATAGCAGGGTTAGATACAGCAGCTCAGCTCTATGTATGGTAGTATACCTGTATAATGGCAGGGTTAGATACAGCAGCTCAGCTCTATGTATGGTAGTATACCTGTATAATGGCGGGGTTAGATACAGCAGCTCAGCTCTATGTATGGTAGTATACCTGTATAATAGCAGGGTTAGATACAGCAGCTCAGCTCTATGTATGGTAGTATACCTGTATAATAGCAGGGTTAGATACAGCAGCTCAGCTCTATGTATGGTAGTATACCTATATAATGGCAGGGTTAGATACAGCAGCTCAGCTCTATGTATGGTAGTATACCTGTATAATAGCAGGGTTAGATACAGCAGCTCAGCTCTATGTATGGTAGTATACCTGTATAATAGCAGGGTTAGATACAGCAGCTCAGCTCTATGTATGGTAGTATACCTGTATAATAGCAGGGTTAGATACAGCAGCTCAGCTCTATGTGTGGTAGTATACCTGTATAATAGCAGGGTTAGATACAGCAGCTCAGCTCTATGTGTGGTAGTATACCTGTATAATAGCAGGGTTATATACAGCAGCTCAGCTCTATGTATGGTAGTATACCTGTATAATAGCAGGGTTAGATACAGCAGCTCAGCTCTATGTGTGGGAGTATACCTGTATAATAGCAGGGTTAGATACAGCAGCTCAGCTCTATGTATGGTAGTATACCTGTATAATAGCAGGGTTAGATACAGCAGCTCAGCTCTATGTATGGTAGTATACCTGTATAATGGCAGGGTTAGATACAGCAGCTCAGCTCTATGTATGGTAGTATACCTGTATAATGGCGGGGTTAGATACAGCAGCTCAGCTCTATGTATGGTTGTATACCTGTATAATAGCAGGGTTAGATACAGCAGCTCAGCTCTATGTATGGTAGTATACCTGTATAATAGCAGGGTTAGATACAGCAGCTCAGCTCTATGTATGGTAGTATACCTATATAATGGCAGGGTTAGATACAGCAGCTCAGCTCTATGTATGGTAGTATACCTATATAATGGCAGGGTTAGATACAGCAGCTCAGCTCTATGTATGGTAGTATACCTATATAATGGCAGGGTTAGATACAGCAGCTCAGCTCTATGTATGGTAGTATACCTGTATAATAGCAGGGTTAGATACAGCAGCTCAGCTCTATGTATGGTAGTATACCTATATAATGGCAGGGTTAGATACAGCAGCTCAGCTCTATGTATGGTAGTATACCTGTATAATAGCAGGGTTAGATACAGCAGCTCAGCTCTATGTATGGTAGTATACCTATATAATGGCAGGGTTAGATACAGAAGCTCAGCTCTATGTATGGTAGTATACCTGTATAATAGCAGGGTTAGATACAGCGGCTCAGCTCTATGTATGGTAGTATACCTATATAATGGCAGGGTTAGATACAGCAGCTCAGCTCTATGTATGGTAGTATACCTATATAATGGCAGGGTTAGATACAGCAGCTCAGCTCTATGTATGGTAGTATACCTGTATAATGGCGGGGTTAGATACAGCAGCTCAGCTCTATGTATGGTAGTATACCTGTATAATAGCAGGGTTAGATACAGCGGCTCAGCTCTATGTATGGTAGTATACCTATATAATGGCAGGGTTAGATACAGCGGCTCAGCTCTATGTATGGTAGTATACCTGTATAATAGCAGGGTTAGATACAGCGGCTCAGCTCTATGTATGGTAGTATACCTATATAATGGCAGGGTTAGATACAGCAGCTCAGCTCTATGTATGGTAGTATACCTATATAATGGCAGGGTTAGATACAGAAGCTCAGCTCTATGTATGGTACTATACCTGTATAATAGCAGGGTTAGATACGCGGCTCAGCTCTATGTATGGTAGTATACCTATATAATGGCAGGGTTAGATACAGCAGCTCAGCTCTATGTGTGGGAGTATATCTCTATAATGGCATCCTTAGATGTAGTGACCCCCTAGTGCAACTTAAGTCTGAGGGATCTGTGAAAATGTGTCATAGATGGATGCAAAACAGCCATGAAAAAAAACAATTTCTTCAGTTTTTTTCGGGGTTTTTTTTACAGACGTTTTTAAATTGAATAACAGCTTTCCCCTTTGGTATCAAGAAAGTATCTATCCATGGTCATCTGAATGAAGCCTTAGACAGGATTGGCACATCTGGCCCAATGTTTGTCTTTATATAATAAAAAGTTGTACAATCTTCTGTATCATTCTCATGATTTTCGAGATCTCTGCTTGCTTCCAGTAGATAGAAACCTGTTGTGGTCATACACAGTTACAGCACAGAGTGACCACCGCATGTCTTGAGCTGTGCATCAGGGTGTCCATCACATGACCAGGTCATACTTCTATTACCTGGTAGTAAACTATGAAGGTTTCCATATAATGACTACAAGAAGAGATCTTGAAAACAGCCCCGAATTGGTAAAGAGTATTATGGAAAATCGTATACCCTTTCATTATACAAAGAACATTTTTTTTATGAAACTGAATTTTTGTTGTTGTTTTCATGCTAGGTTTTTCAACACCATATTATGCACATTTTTACATAAATGAATCCCATAAAACTTCTGGTATCATTACATTGTATATTACTATAATTGGACAAATATGCATCTAAAAAACTGTTTTGCATTTGTTTTGTATGGATATTAGAAAGAAATATAGAAAATAGTTTTAATGAAGGAAGTCTTGGATTTAGTTATGTCCGTTTGGGAACGCGGTTGCTTTCCACTACATTGTACTACATTTTTGGGAACTACTTCTATTTATTTTATGTGTTTTTGACCCAATTTGCGGCAGGGATAGATACTAAACTATTTGGGGTTTTGGCAGGACAGAAAGTCAATCTGACTGGAACACATCCTTAAAGAGGCATTAAATCTAAAAATATATACAAGAAAAACAGAGGGAATGAAACTATTGTCACTTTGTTAGTCTCTGAGAATTGTAGAGAACCGAAAACAGATTGTAAACTGGCTTTTCAGTGAAATGAAAAAAAGTCTTGGGTCCATCCAGTGGCGTAACTAGGAATGGCTGGGCCCCAAGGTGAACATTTGACATGGCCTCCCCCCCCCCCCCCGCACAAACCGCATTCCTGCACACAGTATTATGCCCCATAGTGGCCCACCCATGAACAATTATACTCTGGGGTCTTTTCAGAGTATAATGATTGGAGACCCAGGGGAGCATACAAACTTAAAAAACAATGCTACTTACCTCTTACTAGCTCCGCTGCACTCCGGTGCGCTACTTCGACCATCTTCAATGTTGGACCAGATCTTGCGTGAGCAGGCCGGCGTCGTGACGCATAATGACGTCGGCTGACGTCTGGAACGTCACCAAACAGGCCCGAAGCCTGCGGATCATCTGAAAGGTAAGTAACATTGTTTTTTATGTTCCCTCACCTCCCCTGGGTCCCCGATCGTTATACTCCTGGGTCTGAAAAGAGTATAATGATAGCAGTGTTTGTGGGGTTCGCGGTAGGGGCTTCCACAGGGCTCCGGGCCCCCTAATGTCCCGAGCTCTGTGGCAGCTGCTACCGCTGCTACCCCAGTATTTACGCCCCTGGGTCCATCAATGGAACTACGTTTAAGACTAACAAATTTTATCACGCTTGCTCCTTTCATCCCTTGGGAGATAAGCCACCATTCTACTTTCTCCAATGAAAACACTGAGCGTGCATGTATATGGGGTAGTCCGGAGGAATAGCTGTTGGTCAAAAAATCAGCTACTGGAAGTGTAAAGGTGCCTTAACTTTCATGAATTTTCTTTTTGTTGGGAAGTAGATGATCCTTCTCCTGCTTCTGAGTGAAAAAAAGAGTTATAGAGCAGATTCTCCTCTACTTTCAGCATCTCCACTCAAGAGCTTAGGAAGAACAGAGAATTAGATATGTAAGCTTTGTGTCTCATTCCAAGTGCTTTATTCACATCAATACAGATCAGCACTTCTCCATAATGTCTTATATGATTCCGCTCCTGCTTCTGAGCGAGAGAGCGTTATAATGCAGATTCTCTTCTATGTCCTGTTGGTTGTCTAGTCTCCACCCAACAACTTAGAGAGCAGAGAATTAGAGATGGAGCCTGCAGTGGGCAAAACTAATACAAATATGCAGCATGCAAGTCATATAATGTCCAGAAATTGTATTGCTTATTGTACATACATTGTACTATTGATTTATGCAACATCTGTTAAAAAGTCAGGTACAGTCTAAGCATGCAGCAATTTTTTTTCATCTCCACATTTCAACACTTGTTTGTTGCAAGATGAGTTGTATTAATGTTCTTAATCATTTGATGTTCACATAATGTAGTGGACAAATTTTATTAAAGTATAACTCCCATTTCCTTTGTGTTATTGTGTCGGGGGGGGGGGGGGTTAACATTTGTATAATATACTTTATTAATCTATCAAACTTCCTTGTAATAGACTGTAAAGTACAATACAACTGTGTATGGACTTTCCCTAGCAACAGCTAAATTAGAGGGATGCTAGGGAGAATGTTAACAGCATGCTTTATAATAAAAAGGAATTTAGATAGGGTAATAAAATATTACAAAAATAGTCACCAAACAACCCTCGACAAAATAAGGGAAAAAAATGGGGCAAGCAATTCCAAGAGCATTCCCCTGTGATATAAATGTTGTGTTACCTTTATTCTTTTTGTCATTACAATTATGCAGTCATGTTGCGGTGGTGCAGATGAGCTTGGAGAGAGAACCTTCTCCTGTAAAACCACTTATGTGTCGCAGTCAATATTGACCTAGTCACCTAAGGGATTACATGGACAGGTTTGGAGTCCAATACTGGCAGTTAGTCCCTCCCTATCCTCAAACAGAGAGATAAAAGGAACACCATTCTTATTAGATCTCCCCCTTATTGATTAATTATCCTATAGTTGTCTATGGGCTAGTCATATGGAAGTATAATAAGGCAACATTTACAGATATTCTCCTTCATCCTGACTTTAAATACAGTATATGCGATAATGTACACAGAAGTGTATTACTCATTGTCTTTTTTTTTTTTTTTTTTTGCAATTCCAGTTTTTCCACAAAAAAATGCATTAACATGCAAAGTGAGCACTGGGCTTTACACTGAAAGTTTACAAAATGATGTACGGCAAACAATAAGTAACAGTAATTGACTCTGGAAAGTAACTATTAGCTCAGGGACCCTTGTATGTCAGGCATATGTCACTCTGTTATATTTGTGTGTTTATTTGTGTATGTAATTTCTCCTATATTCCATTGTGTCGATTTCTTCCTTTTGTTTATAACGTCTCAATGAGGAGGACAGTTTGTCAATTTGGGGACAGTGTCTTCGGAGTATAGATTTGTGTGTTCTTCCCTGTCTGCTTGTGCTGCGTCCTGGGAATCAAAGTGCCATTTTGTAATGAGATTGTACGCTGGAAAGGGAAAGAGACATGTTTATGGTTGCCTGCCCAGCAGACCTTTCATCTCGCTCAGAACCCTGTGCCAGACAAATGATTTCTCTCCATTAATGTGCTGTGACAGGAGGATGCTGTGTTGTCATTACTGACTGAGAAAGTAAATGATATACAGTAATGTTCTTGATACACTTTGCAATTATACTTGGAATTAATGTTAGAAGGTGCCTCCGGGGGCGGCCTTACAAAATTGTTTTTTTTTTTTTTTTGCTCCCTATAGGAATCATGGGAAAAAATAGTCGCAAAAAACAACTTAATCAAAGTTTATGTAGAATTAAAGAAATATTTTACAAGAAGGAAGTAGATTGTGATAACTCAATAGATACAGTCATATGAAAAAGTTTGGGCACCCCTATTAATCTTAATCATTTTTAGTTCTAAATATTTGGGTGTTTGCAACAGCCATTTCAATTTGATATATCTAATAACTGATGGACACAGTAATATTTCAGGATTGAAATGAGGTTTATTGTACTAACAGAAAATGTGCAATATGCATTAAACCAAAATTTGACCGGTGCAAAAGTATGGGCACCTCAACAGAAAAGTGACATTAATATTTAGTAGATCCTCCTTTTGCAAAAATAACAGCCTCTAGTCGCTTCCTGTATCTTTTAATCAGTTCCTGGATCCTGGATGAAGGTATTTTTGACCATTGCTCTTTACAAAACAATTCCAGTTCAGTTAAGTTTGATGGTCGCCGAGCATGGACTGCCCGCTTCAAATTATCCCACAGATGTTCAATGATATTCAGGTCTGGGGACTGGGATGGTCATTCCAGAACATTGTAATTGTTCCTCTGCATGAATGCCTGAGTAGATTTGGAGCTGTGTTTTGGATCATTGTCTTGCTGAAATATCCATCCCCGGCGTAACTTCAAATTCGTCACTGATTCTTGTACTTTATTCTCAAGAATCTGCTGATACTGAGTTGAATCCATGCGACCCTCAACTTTAACAAGATTCCCGGTGCTGGCATTGGCCACACAGCCCCAAAGCATGATGGAACCTCCACCAAATTTTACAGTGGGTAGCAAGTGTTTTTCTTGGAATGCTGTGTTTTTTTGACGCCATGCATAACGCCTTTTTGTATGACCAAAGAACTCAATCTTTGTTTCATCAGTCCACAGGACCTTCTTCCAAAATGAAGCTGGCTTGTCCAAATGTGCTTTTGCATACCTCAGGCGACTCTGTTTGTGGCGTGCTTTCAGAAACGGCTTCTTTCGCATCACTCTCCCATACAGCTTCTCCTTGTGCAAAGTGTGCTGTATTGTTGACCGATGCACAGTGACACCATCTGCAGCAAGATGATGCTGCAGCTCTTTGGAGGTGGTCTGTGGATTGTCCTTGACTGTTCTCACCATTCTTCTTCTCTGCCTTTCTGATATTTTTCTTGGCCTGCCACTTCTGGGCTTAACAAGAACTGTCCCTGTGGTCTTCCATTTCCTTACTATGTTCCTCACAGTGGAAACTGACAGGTTAAATCTCTGAGACAACTTTTTGTATCCTTCCCCTGAACAACTATGTTGAACAATCTTTGTTTTCAGATCATTTGAGAGTTGTTTTGAGGAGCCCATGATGCCACTCTTCAGAGGAGATTCAAATAGGAGAACAACTTGCAATTGGCCACCTTAAATACCTTTTCTCATTATTGGATATACCTGGCTATGAAGTTCCAAGCTCAGTGAGGTTACAAAACCAATTTTGTGCTTCAGTAAGTCAGTAAAAAGTAGTTAGGAGTATTCAAATCAATAAAATGATAAGGGTACCCAAATTTTTGCACCGGGCAAATTTTGGTTTAATGCATATTGCACATTTTCTGTTAGTACAATAAACCTCATTTCAATCCTGAAATATTACTGTGTCCATCAGTTATTAGATATATCAAATTGAAATGGCTGTTGCAAACACCCAAATATTTAGAACTAAAAATGATTAAGATTAATAGGGGTGCCCAAACTTTTTCATATGACTGTATATCACCCACTATAAAACTACTTTTATGTTACCACTACATTACATAATGGCATACGTCCACTAAACCATATATTGTCCACAGCTAAATAAATAGTAAGCATAAGATGCAAGTTTATTTTCTGTTCATCACATCATTTTTGAAATCGTAGAGATTTTAGAATTTTTTAGTATATGAGGTCAACCCCTTAAAATATTGCTCACCCTTACATATAGGCTCAGGATTGCCTTATTAAGGGAATCAGTCACTAAGTTTGTAAGCAAGGTGGGCTATCCTCTGCCTCACTGGCATGATGCGCATGCGCCTGGAGACATTTAATACATATTATTAAATATAAGGACAGAGGAATAGCTGGGATTGATTCAAGTGAGTTTGGGATGCTAAATCCCAGCAGCGTTGAGGAGTGGTGAGGATATAAGAAGTATCTCTTCTTATGGACTCCATGCACATGACCACATTTATTTTCCCATAATTATGGATAACATACAGACCCCTTTATTTCTATGGTCCCATGCACATGACCATGTTTTTCATGAACCTGGTCTACAAAATATGGAGCAGTTCCCATGCCTGTTTGTTTTGCGGTCTGGGCTCCTTCATTCAAGTGTATGGGTCTGTACCATCTGTATGCTGTCCATACTGTCTTTCACAGACCCATATGGATCCTACGGTCATGTGCAAGGAGTGTTTATTATTTTTAACATTCTGTACAGCTTTAGCCATAATTTTAATCAGATGGAATAACCCTTTAAATGTTAAGTATGAGCTCCTAGATTTAATAAGATAATAGCTTTCATTTTGGGATTACCCAGTGCACTGCTGCTTCCATGCCCAGCGGATTTAGGGTCATATCAGGACATATTTCATCATATCATTACTTTATGATTGTGATGGTCTGACCTCTGGAACCAGCTTCAATGATGATAATGTAGGGGCTGCAAAGCTTATTTAGTGTTGCTCTACTAACTTTCTGTGCAGTGAACTGTAGCTGGCCTAATAACTTGAATGGAGTTGTGCTGCAGGTCCCTACACAGCAGGTTGTCTGTGTCTGAGCAGCACATAAATCTGCAGCACCTTCATTCTCAGGATCGGTGGGGATGCCAATAGCAAAATCCCCAATGATCATAAAGTGATAACATATTCTTACATTATGCCATCAATGTATAAATTGGGAATATTATTTTAACCCCTTAAAGAGGACCTTTCACTGCCTCCACCAATTCAAGTTCTTAGCATCTGGTAATAGGCTCCGCTCCACTTATTCTAGCAAAGTTGGAATTTTCTCTCTAGCCTCCACCATTACCGAGCAACAAGAGCAGGTAGTTTCAGTGTCTAATGTGCTTTTTAAGCTCTGTAATTGCAGGCTGGCGGTGACAGGCAGGGGGTGTGATTCAGAGCTCCAATCAGAGGCAGCCAGTGTCAGAGCTCATAAATACAACTCTTGTCTGCTCCTGCCTGACACCGCCCTCCTGACAGTACAGAGCCTAAATAGCATATCAGGCACCAAAACTAACAGCATTGATTGCTTGGCAAATCATATAAGCAAATCATTACTTATTTCCAAGTTTTTTGGCATTCCTCCCCATGAAGACTTAAATGGTCAATAACTTTTCAAACAACTTAGTCTCATTTCATAGAGCATGTTATTCTTAACCAAAAAGTAATGTACTTTAATTTAAAATGTTGGTGCTTTTTGCCTCAAAAACCTCTCTAAAGTTCCTGCCACTAGGTGTCTCCCTTCTAGCTAAAATACAGTACACTCCATGTTGGTAGGGTAGTTTTGTCTTTATAGATGCAAGAGGGATCACAGTTAGCGGAGGAGGAAGGGTCTGGTCGCTTCACACAGTGAATGAAGATGGGAGGGGCTGATTTTCCTCACCGCAGGTCTGCAAACTGTTGTTCTTTTTAAAGGACTGAACATTCTGCACATCTCACACCTAACTCTAGGTTCACACTAGCCTTTGAGGACTCCGTCCCCCATTCTGCTTAAAATAGGTGGAGAGAAAAGTCCGGCAAGCAGATTTCAGTATAAAATTGGCGAAAACTGGGTGGAAACCAGGCGGACACCATTATAGTCTATAGGGTCCATGGGTTTCTGCGGGTAACCACTTTTTAAGCAGATAGGAAACCTGAATGCTAGTGTGAACCTAGCGTTACCATGTAAGACAAGCCTTCTATGTACTTGTATCTACTTCTGGCTGCTAGTGTGCTTACAGATTGGATATTATTCACAGACAGCAATCAGCTTTACTGACTGTGCTCATAGATTACTTTTTTCCTTTGCCATGTGTGCATGCTAGATGCTAGAATGGATTGGGTACCTTCATGTATCTGCCCTATATTTACAGTTCAGTGTTCCTGTTTCTCCTACATTATGGTCAGTTGGGTTTTTCTTAGCTATTTGTTTGCTGTTGTTTAATTACTCCTGGCAGAATCACATGTAAACAAACCAAACTAGCTATTATGGATTGGGAGGGGGCAGACTGCTTCTTATTGTACACGTCCACAGCCTCAGAGACAAATATAAAATGCGCTGCAGCCATAATGGGGATATTAGCAGCAGAAGAACTGATAGGACATCATGTATGAAGGCTAATACAGCCACAGAATAGACTGACCAGCAAGACCCTGCAGACATTTCACCTTTTCATGAAAAGTCAGGTACCCTTTTATTAAAGTTAATCAATTAGTTATGTGTTCACCACAATGTTGCCACTGAAAAATACAATTCATACAGCAAAATATTCAATCGGCTATGTTGACAGAAAATAAACTTATGCTCTAGGAAGGCAACTTAAAAAAAAATAAAATAAACAAAGATGATTGGTCATTAAGACCCAAATAGGCCCGGTCCATGAGTGGTTAATACATCCTATACAGCCACAATGGATTCTCTTTAACAGGAATACAGTACATAGTGAGCGCTCTCATTTAAGTACTAACCAGAGATCAAGAAGCTCAAAGACTTTGTACAGTATGTGGTCATGTTCCTTGTTTGTCCTGACCGCTTTCATTCACTGATCTATTTAGTGCAGAGCATTAGACCTGTGATTGAGTGAAACAGCAGAGGGAGGTCTGATTGTCTGGGGCCGCACACAGTCTGCCATTCTTACCACTCAGATTACCACTGGACGCCCGAGGGATGGAAATGAAAGACCCGGACACATGCACTCTAAAATTATCCCTGCAAATGAAACCGAGAACCAAATACGTCCAACGTCCCGGGGATTCTCCGGCAAGTCATTTTATTGGCATCGGAGGTCAGAAAGATTGTTGACACATGACCTATGATCATTTTATAAACATTCCTGGCAATATTCCATTAGAAAGGAGGTTGCACGTAATGGTTTACAGTGCAGGACGAAGCTTGGAATATCTTGTCTCTTGTGTGCAATTGTATAAGAGTTAGAAAGAGAAATTCTCTCCAAATTCAGTTCATTCAATGGAAGCTGTCCATAAACCTGTCATAACTGGGACACTGCAGTTGTGTTGAAATTTATCTCCAAGCACCTACAATGGAGTGAGGAGGAAAACTTGTGTAGGGAACTGCCATTTCTACTAGTATATAATGTATCTGGCTTCTTTGCCCCTGCAGTTTGGCTTCAGAGACCCCAGGCATTCAGTGCAAGTTTTGTTTTGTAAATACAGTGAGTCAGACACATGTGAGGCAGAGCTGCTGGGGGGAGAGATGTGAGCAGAGCTGCTGAGACAGACATGTTATGTCTGGGGGAGTCTAAGAGCCACTTGTTCCTCTTTACTTCACAGTATATAGTTAGGTATGTGTCACCCCCTATATACTCACAGGACCTAGCTAGTAACCGTAGTTAGGGATCCATATATATATATAGTTCAGGGCAGTGATAGGTTAGGCTTCCGAAGGCCAACTAGCTAGTTAGAGGCCCGGTGGCACTAGTAGTTTAGCTGGCAGGTTAAGGACTCAGTGTTAGGGTAGTCAGGCCTGCATCTACTGCCGTCACCGTCGCCCTGTTTGCTGCCTGTGAAGAATCTCCCCATCATCATCATCATCATCTCCTGATCGGCTGTCTGTCATCTCCTGGAAGAATCCGAGGATCCACAGTCATCCTGTGAACCGAGAGCAAGGCAGGTGGTTTGGACTCCGCAACCAGAAATGAACGCACACGCGGTAGTTCAAGAAAAGAATATATATTTACTATAAGTTAATAAAATGCTATTTGAAGGTGAAATGACAGGGATAAAGACAAGCAAAATATACAATATAGCATGAACAATTTCAAGGCAAATTCTGCAATGGTTTCTACTTTTACTCTGTCCACTTCTGCAGTATGGACTCTGAATGAACAATATACTCAAAACTATCCCTAACTGACCCTGACATCACATTTGGGTGCACCCCCTTTTCCCCAGTGGTCCAGGTGGACCGCTTACAGTCCGTAGAAGCGCGCGGTGAGGCCCAAAGTCGTTCCTTTCTTTTATAGTGAAGCGTCCTCCCTTCACGGTTATCAGGATCTCAGGAGAAATGAAGTCCTCTTTAACAGGGAAACCCAATGAATGCAATGTAATTCAACAGCAGATTCCACTCAGCACACTGACAGTCCTGCCGAATCCTTACACTGAGCTGGGATGTAAGCCGGGATTTAGCAGGTGCTGTCCAGTACATCAACAGCACTGCGAGTCTCTATCTGTGGTATCCATATACACAGTCACAATGTCAGTCTCACTGATCAGCCACTGAGCACAGTTCCTTTCACGTGGAGTCACTAGTCCTGTTGTCTCTTTACACTCTGTTTGTCTCTGGACCAAGATACAGCTTAGCTGTACAGAAAAATATCCACACCAGTTCAACACAGCACAGACACCTGTCTTCTCTCTTGCCAAGATGGCTGCTGCTCTCTGTCTCGTCACTTCCTGCTTCTCTGCTCACACTCTGTCTGCAGAACAGGCAGGCTGACATAAAAGGGAGGGGGGGGTGTCACTCCAGCATCATGTCACAATTACAATGGCTGCTGTCTTAAAGGAACAGAATCACAGAAATACATTCAACATTAACAATTTATACAGACAAATAAAGCTTAGGACAACATTGGCTGTCTCTTACATATTCCCCCCCACTTTAAGATTGGCAGTCCCTGCCTATGACTGTATATCCAGAGGGTTGTACTTTTATGCACAGGGCGGTAGTATACCGATGTATGGCAGGCCAAACAAACTCATCCTGCGCATACCGAACAGGGGGAATACCAGCATTTGGCCTAGTGGTCCGTCTGAGGACCGGTGGTATATTATGGGGTGCTGCAGCTATGGGCTGAGAAGGACCAGCGGAATCCGCACCAGAGGGGGTACAGGCCGGAGATACAGTAGTCACAGGTGGAACATCCCCAGGAGCAGGGATCGGCCACCAATCATCCTCCTCGTCGGAGGCCCATTCCGCACCTCCATTCTCTGACTGTGGGAGCTCATTCACATTGGCAGGCCCATCATGATTTGTCCCTTCAGAATGACACAGGCGCAACATATTTCGGTGAAGTACTCGAACACAATCAGTTCCTTCTTTCTGGACCTGGTACACTGGCCCATTCGCATACTTGCGGCCAACAACACGATACGGCAAAGCCTCCCATCGGCTTTCCAATTTCCCTTGGGGTTTCTTGACACGAACTAGCACCAGGTCGCCTGGTTGCAATGGTGCTTCTTGCACTGGGGTCTTATCAGGATGGGGATGTTCTTGCAGGCGCTGCCGCACCAATCGATGGATCGTCTCAAGTCTCTGCCGGTGCGCCCGCACCCAAGAGGTTGGATCCCTCGGAGGGAACCCATCCACATCATCCAACTGTAATTCTCCTATACTTCGCCCAGACCGCCCAAAGAGAAGTGTATAAGGAGAGTACCCCGTTGTAGAATGGACCTGATTGTTATAGGCCCACACCATTTCAGACAAGAACTGAGGCCACTGTAACTTCTTGTCTTCCTCCAGAGTCCGCAGCATCTGTAGCAGAGTTCTGTTGAATCTTTCACAGGCCCCATTTCCCTGAGGGTGGTATGGAGTCGTGTGCGACTTCTTTATCCCGTAGATACGTTGAACTTCTTTCATTACGTGTCCCTCAAAGCAGGCACCCTGGTCGGAGTGGATGCGTTGGGGGCACCCAAAAACCCAAAAAAAATTTGGCCCAAAGCCCCCGCCCCCCACCCCCCCGTCTCGTCCTTGGGGGGGGGCCCCCCCCAAAATTTGTTAAAGTTCCCCCCCATTCAGAGCAAAACTTTGTTCCCTTTTTTTTGTGCCCCCCCATATAAAATATATTATCAAAATTTTTTTTTTTTTTTATATAACTGTAATTTTATTGAAAAATTTTTCATTAACAAGGAATAAAGAAAAAACAAAAAAACAATAATAATCAAACAAACAGGAAGCATTGAGGTAAATAGAGGCTATCTGCCTCCTCCCCCTTAAGCAATATGCATTTAAATTAAGCAGTGAACAAGGGAGGGGGGAATGGAGGGGTTAAGAAGACAAGGGTAGGACCAAAGGGAAGGGGGGGGGAGGGAAGGAGAGGACTAGAGATCAGAGACCCTGTAATGTACAATACATGTCCCAGGGTGCCCAAATAGCCCCAAAGGCTTCCCGTGAATTATGTAGGCCAGCAGTCAGGTATTCAAGACTCCTCACATCCTTCATTCTAGCCACAAGCTCAAGACTAGATGGGGGACTCACCTTCTTCCAGTTTCTAGCTATGAGAGTTTTAGCTGCAGTACAAAGATGCAAGAAAAGCCTGGATGACTTATTGCTCAGGTGTCTGGGGGGAAGGTTCAGGAGATAAAGAAGAGGGTCAAGAGGAACCTCTTGCAAAAAGAGAGCAGTCGTCAGAGTCCTGACCTCCCTCCAAAAACCGAGGATGAGAGGGCACGTCCAAAAGATATGGTGCAGGGTACCCACCGCAGCTCCACAGCGCCAGCACCATGGGGGAACTAATGGGTTTAAAGTATGAAGGAGAGCCGGAGTATGATACCAATGCATCAACAGCTTATACTGCGTTTCCCTAAACGTAATGCACTGAGATGATTTCTGGGCCCGAGACCATACAATCCGCCACTGTTCCTGGGAGATGGGTTTACCCACCGCCTCCTCCCATTTAAGCATATAGCGATGATTAACAGGAGAGCCTGTAGTTTGTGAGTTAAGAAGTTGGTAAATAGAGGATATAAAGCCCCTAGTGGACGTGCCTGCACGGCAAATCTTTTCAAAAGCGGTGGGGAGTGACACCTTAAGAGACCCATGGAGGGAGCGGACAAAGTGAACCACCTGCAAGTAATGGAACCATTCAGTACTTGGCAGGTTTTGATTAGCTGTAAGATAAGCAAAGGACCTGAGTTCCAAGGTTCCAGGGTCAACCATATCAGCAATCCGGTAAAGGCCAGCTTCAGACCACACTTTAGTCATGGCAGAAGTCAGGCTCTCTGGGAGAAGGGGGTTGTATAGTATGGAGACCATAGATGAGCGCGGGGACATCAGGGAGAATCTAGCACAACAGGTAGACCAGATAGATCTAGTAAACCGAATGGGGCCCAACAGGTACGAGGCAGGGGGGGTGGGGGGGGGAGCTGACCCACAGAAGCGCGTTAGGATGCATGGGTGCCAGCCATAGCTTCTCTACCTGCACCCATCTGGTGTATGCTGGCATAGCCGCCCAGAATGGGATATGGCGTAAGTGGGCCGCCCAGTAATAATGTAACAGATGTGGGACAGCCATACCCCCAGACCCCCTATCCGCCAGCATAACAGATCTAGGTATTCGGTGTCGTTTTGCTTTCCAGATAAACTGGAAGATAGCTTTCTGTAGGTTCCGTAATTCTCCCCGAGGTATCGCGACTGGGAGAGTCTCGAAAAAATACAGTAGCTTCGGGAGGAGAGTCATCTTGACCGCAGCAATTCTCCCCAAAAGGGAGATAGGCAAGGGTTGCCATTTGTCCAATAGGGCTCTTAGCTCACAAAACAACCGCGGGTAGTTTGCCGAGTAGAGGGTCGCATAGGAAGTGGATATATGGACTCCCAGGTAGCGGATAGAGGACTCCCGCCACTGGAAATCGTAATTACTGCGGAGGAGAAGGAGAAGGTCCCGTGGGATGTTAAGTGGGAGTGCCTCAGTCTTCGCGGGGTTCACCTTATACCCTGAGAGATCACCATAGGTCTCTAGCGAGCGCAGCAAGTTTGGAAGGGTAGTATGAGGGGAGGTGAGAGTGAGGAGTACATCGTCCGCAAAGAGAGATATCTTAAATTCCTTATCTTGGACCATGATGCCCTTGATATTAGGGTCTCGCCTAATCTTGGCCGCTAGCGGTTCAATGCAGAGGGCAAATATGATGGGTGACAGGGGGCAACCCTGCCTAGTGCCATTTCGAATAGGGAAGGAGGGCGAAGATGCATGGGGAAGCTTGATTGCTGCTGAGGGTAAGGAGTAAAGGGCCTGGATAGCTGTGAGAAAAGGTCCCGTAAGCCCGAACGCCTTAAGCGTAGTATGCATAAACGACCAATTTATGCGGTCAAAAGCCTTTTCAGCGTCCAGGCTCAAGAGAAGGGCCGGGGTAGAATAATGATTGGCCACCTCCACCAAATCCACAGTCCTCCTGGTGTTGTCACCACCCTGACGACAGGGGATGAATCCCACCTGGTCCTTATGGACAAGCAGAGGGAGCCAAGCATTCAGTCTATTGGCTAAGAGTTTGGTGAAAAGTTTCAGGTCCGTGTTCAGCAAAGCAATCGGTCGGTAGTTAGCACAATCCTGCAAGTCCTTACCCGGTTTAGGGACCAATGTGAGTAGTGAAGAGAGCATAGTCGGGGGTATAGGGGAACCTGAAAGGAAGGAATTGAAGAGGGACAATAGATGAGCAGAGAGTTCACCCTGGAAAACCTTATAATAATTGTAAGTGAACCCATCTGGGCCTGGGGCTTTCCCATTTGGGAGGTCCCTCAGGACCCCTTCTAGTTCCTCCCTGGTGATGGGGGTGTTCAGGGAGGTTAGGGCCTCAGGAGGAAGGCGTGGGAGACAACAATCCTTTAAATAGTCTTCCAGTAGTGTTGAGTCATCCCCAGGGAGTAGTGCTCGTGGGGGGGGTAAGTCATACAGCTTAGAGTAGTAAGAATGGAACGCCAGCGCCACAGCATCAGGGTGATGTTGAAGAGTACCCGCGGGGTCACGGACAGAGTGTGGTGTGGAAGAGGCCCGATGATCCCTGAGGGTTCCTGCCAGGAGGGTATGAGATTTATTACCTCGTTCAAAAAACCGCTGACGGGTATAAAGGAGAAGTCGTTCCACATGGCGGGTCTCCAAATCACGGAGGTCCGCCCGGGCCAGGACCAAACGGCGAAGAACCCCCAGGGATGGATGCGCTGCCAAAGTCGTCGTAAGGGACCGAATACGGGCTTGGAGGAGCTGTTCCTGGGCCTGTCTGTCCCTTTTAAGCCTAGAAGCCAATGCGATACAGCATCCTCTCATGACCGCCTTATGGGCTTCCCAGAGAATGGCAAGAGAGTCTACCGAGCCTAAGTTGTCCCTAAAATAATCTATCAAGTGTGTGCGCAGGGTCTCGAGGGAGGTCGGCGAATTGAGCAGTGTTTCGTTAAGACGCCAATGACATTGGCGAGTAGGCACTGGAGTCGTAGATAAGGTAACCACGACTGGGGCATGATCAGACCAGGTGAGAGGGCCAATGTTCGTGTCCCTAAGCAAACGAAGAGCGGGAGCATTTCCAAAGAAGTAGTCAATGCGGGTGTGAGTGTTATGAGGGTGAGAAAAGAAGGTGTAGGAGCGCGCCGTAGGATTGTCCACTCGCCAAAGGTCATACAAAGAGTGGGCGCGGATCAGCCTGCGGAACTCCCTTGCAAGTTGGGCCAACCTATGGGGGGTTGGGCCCTGGGGTAACGCCAGACGATCCGCCCGTTCAGAGAAGACCATGTTAAAGTCTCCCCCCACCAGCCAAGCTGATGGTGGGAGAGCGCGCAGACGGGGAGAATACCCGGCGCAAGAACGGGATCTGTGCTGAATTGGGGGCATAGACATTGCATAAAACAATCGGGGCACCATAAAGGAGCCCCTCCAAGATAACAAACCGGCCACCTGGGTCTATGTGGGAAGTCGTCACTGTAATTGGGCAGGATCGAGAAAGAAGGATAGCCACCCCAGCTCTGCGTCGATTGTGGAAGGCTGAAAAAGCTACGGGAAAATAATGCTTAGCGAAGGCAAAAGTACCAGCGCGGTCAAAATGAGTCTCCTGAAGAAACGCCACATCCGCTCGTAAGGAGCGGAGTTCTCTAAGGACATGGCGCCTTTTAATGTTGGAACCCAGGCCCTTGACATTAATTGTCACGCACCTAACCATTGGGACCCAGGATTGGAGGACAGTGGCGGATTGCAATAAGCTCACCCATCTCACATGACGCTGGCAAGTTTCCCTCGGAGAGGCAAAAGGGCAATCCACAAACAGGAACCCAAAGTCGAGGCAGGGTCTCTAGATCAGGGAGGGGGGGGGAAAGAGAGGGAGGGAGGGAGGCAAAAGACATCATAAATGACAAAGTAAAAATAAAAACAGTTAAACAATACTTTGTGGGCGAGGCTAAGTCACTCGCCTGGGGACCAATGAGGGCAGCCAGAGGTCCAATCAGGATCAATGGCCGCACAGTCCAAGTATCCCCTTAGGGGGGAGAGCGTGGACAGGAGGTCGGAGGGGAGGCGGTGGATCCCCAACCACCAGTAAAAAGAAGGAAGGAAGGGGAGTCACCGGAACCCCACCCCGCCCCACTCCGCTAAAACAATCCAATAATAAGCATAATAGATGAGACCCGTAGACCTAAAAAAGAAAAAAAAAGAAGCAAACATAACATTAAGGCATGCAGATTCCAAAGCACCACCGAGAAAAGGGAGAACGTCTCAAGGGGGGGCAGCCTCCTCAGGGATCAGTCTCCAGCCGGGGCCTCCGAGTGGTCACCACCGCGGAGGATGCATGACGTCATCTGGGCTCCAATCGTTGCCAAACCGGTGGTGGGGGAGGGGGGTGGAGAAAATAGCTCCCAGTCTGTTAAATCCGGCAGGGGAACATCCAATAGGTCACAGAAGAGAGGCAAATCCGCAAAGGAGCGAAGCGTAGCGGAGCGACCATCCCTACGAGCAATGAGAGCAAACGGAAATCCCCACCGGTAAGGAATTTGGTGCTCCTGAAGAATCTGGAGGAGGGGTCGGAGATGGCGGCGTTTCTGGAGGGTGATTAGCGACAGATCCTGATAGAATTGTAGTGGAGCTCCCTGAAACTCGAAGTCTTTGAGTTTGCGCACTTTGCTCATTATAGCCTCTTTAAGGGTGAAGTCGTGGAGGCAGCAGATGACATCACGGGGTGTGGCGGAAGATCCTCTGGGTCGAAGGGCTCGATGTGCCCTATCAAACTTAATTTTGTGGGACGGGGGCTCCTGCAGTATAGTGTTGAAGACAGCCTCCAGCAGAACAGGCAGATCCTCAGATTGGTCAGCCTCTGGGAGTCCCTTGATGCGTATATTGTTGCGCCGGCCCCTGTTGTCAAGATCCTCCAAGTGGCGTTGCATGTCCCGTATAGCTGAACCCTGTTCAGTGGTAGTATCATGCAGTGAGGCAACATAGTCTCTGGTAGTGTCATGGTCATTCTCCAGCGTGTCCATTCGGTTAGCAATGGAGTGTAAATCAGTGCGGAGGGTAGCAATTTCAGATCGGAAGGACGCTGTGATTTCCGCAACCATACTTTTAAGGTCTTGTTTAGTAGGAAGTTGAGGAAGAAGGTCCGCCATGGATGATGGTGCTGAAGATGGGCCTGGAATGCAGCTCTGGGGGTGCAGGACTGGAGGGGGGAGGCATAATCCTTGGGAGTGTGGGGCGGAGGAGCCCCTACGCCAGCGCCTTCCACCGCGCCATCCCCCCCTGAGCTATGGAGGGGAGGGGCGATGGGGGAAGATAGTAGATGGGGGGCCACAGAGACCAGCTCTGTGGCCACAGGCTGCAACTCATCAGCGGTGTAGGAGGGAGCAGAGCCACTGACCTCAGAACTCCTTGAGAAGCTGGAGACATCCGGGGTCCTCTCATGCCGCTCTGCCAGGAGTGCTGGTGAAGCAGAATGTAGTTGCTGGGACATCCCAGGGTGAGGAGACTGTGGGAGTACTCGTGCTGGGGAAACTCTGGGTTGCCCAGGCGCCGACAGGGATCTCTGTTGAAGCGGCGCTCCGCTGGCTGACAGGGGGAGCGCGGGAGGAGAGAAGCTGCGCTGCGACCCCTGTGCCTGGAGAGCGGAGGAAATCCAAGATGGCCGCCCCGCAGCAGCCTGGCCCGGTAGAGAAGGCCGCTGGGCCAGAAAGGCGTCCAGGGTGGCCCCCCCAGACCTCTCCACGGGAGCTGGGGTGCCCGGGGCCACCTTCCTCGGTAAGCGCTTGCCCATACTGCGCCTGCTGAGGGGTCCACGGGTCTCAGTAGCGAGCGGAGGAGCGGAGAAGGACCTGCGCGCGTGCTACTCCATGCGCGTCCAGGCCACGCCCCCATCATGACGATTTCTAAAGGTTCCTGGGTCACGATGGTTTGCAGGGGAGCTCTCTGTTCTATTGCCTTATGGATCTCACAAGTTCGACAGCTGCGGCATACTTCTTCGACCATTTGACGAAGACCAGGGCAGTAAATCAGTCGCTGTAACCAACGAAAGGTCTTCTCATGACCAAAATGTCCATTCTTATTATGAGCCTCAACTGCCAACGAGCGAGCCAGTTCACTAGGCACCACAATTTGGTATCGAATGTCGATCTCAGAAGGTAAATAGACCTTTCGGCATAGCACTCAATTTTTCATCTCCAACTTTTCCCACTGACTCAGAACAGATAATATCTCACGTGTCAGTCGTTCTCTTTCCTCCCTACAGGGCTTCTGGCCTTTCTCAACACACTTGATCATCTGTGCCAGCCCCTCATGGGTCTGTTGTATCTGTGCCCATTCCTGTCGTGAGGGACCAAAGAAAGGAGCCGTTTCAGTCCCCTCCATCTCAAACTGATTAGCGGCGGCCAAGGCCTGTGAAAATCTGCTGAAGTCGGGCACCTCCACATGCTCCAACTCATGATCCACGTCTACTGTGGGGGTCGGGGCGGTTACCCTAGAAAGTCCGTCAGCATTCTGGTTCTCTGTCTTGGACCGATACTTAATGCGGTAATTGAACTTAGACATTCGGGCTATCCACCTCTGCTCTAACGCCCCGAGCTTGGCATTTTCCAGGTGAGCTAGTGGGTTGTTGTCAGTCAGTACTAAAACTTCAGCACCGGTCAAATATTCAGAGAATTTCTCGGTCATGGCCCATACCAGTGCCAACAGCTCCAACTTAAATGAACTATAATTCTCGGGGTTTCTTTCAGAATCTCTCAAAGACCGGCTGCCATACGCTATGACCCTCTCCTGGCCATCCTGAAGCTGGGAAAGCACTGCTCCAAGACCATACAGGCTTGCATCCGTATACAGCTGGAACGGCAAGTGGTAATCAGCATATGCCAAGATTGGGGCTGTTGTCAGTGAATCCTTCAATGCCTGGAAGGCTTGTTCCTGTTCAGGTCCCCACTTCACGGACCGGTTCTTTGGACCACCGGATGTGCCTCGTAGGAGAGCATTAAGTGGTGCTGCTACCTTGGCGAAATCCTTAATAAACCGTCGATAGTAACCGGCTACTCCAAGGAACGCCCTCACTTCTCGCAGGGTAGTCGGTATTGGCCAATCTTGAACAGCCGCTATCTTGTCTCTTGATGGTCTCACCCCTTCTCCTGATACGCGGTGACCCAAGTAATCAATTTCAGATTGGAACAACCGACATTTACTGGGTTTCAATTTGAGCCCATGTTCCCGCAATCTTCGAAATACTTGCCCCAACTGGTGGAGATGGTCTTCAAAGGTCGCAGAATACACTATAATGTCATCCAAGTAGATGAGAGTGAACTCAAAGTTGAAGTCACCGAGACATTTCTCCATCAACCGCTGAAACGTTCCGGGTGCATTTGTCAACCCGAAGGGCATCCGGTTAAATTCGTATAGTCCCATGGGCAAGATGAATGCCGTCTTCTCCTTGTCTTTTGTGGCCATCGGCACCTGCCAATACCCACTAGCCAGATCTAGTGAGGAGAAGTACCGGGCTCTCCCCAGCGCTGAGAGGGACTCCTCAATCCGTGGCAAGGGGTAGGAATCTCGTACGGTGCAAGCGTTTAACTTCCGATAGTCTACGCAAAATCGGATGGACCCATCTTTTTTTCTTACTAACACCACAGGAGCTGCCCAGGGACTCTGGCTTTCTTGGATGATCCCACCCTGTAGCATCTTAGCTAACAGTTCTTTTACTTCCTGATACAACTGTGGAGGAATTTGTCGGTAGCGCTCTCTAACTGGAGGGGTGTCTCCTGTGGGAATCTCATGGTAGATCCCTGTGGTACATCCAAAATCTTCAGCATACCGTGCAAAGGCGGCTCGGTTCTCCCACAACAGCTTATCTACCTTCTGCACCCATTCCAGAGAACATGAACTTGCATCCATCTTCATCTGTTCTCGAATTGCACGGCCATTCCATTCAGAGGTGGGTTCCTCATCTTCTCCCATGGACACAGTTACGGTCCACTCATCCCTTTCAGTCGGCTTCAGCTGCATTGGAGTTACTTTCCTTACTTCCTCCGGAGTCACATAGATGTTAGCCAGCTGCCTCCCTGGGGTCAGGTCCACACTCTGGTCCTGAGTGTTTACACATCGAAGTGGTACTCTTCCATTGCGAACTATTGCCAAGGAACGGGCCACTAGCGGATCAACACCTCCTTCGGCTGCCTGCAGTGGTTCTACCAACACAGCTATGCCCTCTAGTTTCCGACAGGTGCCTACGGGCATAGACACTATTGTCTCCCGACTCGGTGGCAGTGTAACTTTTGTATGCAAAGGAACTGAAATTCGAGCCAGAGGACGCTGTGCATCCGAACTTTTCTGTAAGCCACATGTCTGGATCAGCCGCTGGAAAGCTGTTTGAGTAGGCCGATGGGTGGTGGTTTCTTTCCAATAACCGTGACCTTTCTTTTCAAAGAGGATCTGATCTAATTCTTTTAACACATTCATCCCCAAAACGACAGGGACCTTTACTTCATGTGACTCCTGTACCACCACAATGCCTTTCCTACCTAGATCTTGGCCACATAACCGGACATTCATCCAGGCCACTCCCATGACTGGAACTGGTAACTGGTTAGCTGCGACCACTCGTACGAATGTATGGGGATCATATTTCACATGTTGCTGGAAGTATCGTTCATAACAGTCTCTACTCAAGGTCGTTACTTGGGAACCCGTGTCAATCATCCCGGTAACCGGAATACCCTCCATTTCCACCTGTATAACAGGACTTGCAGCGATCAGGTCATCATTAGGGCATTCTCCCCACATAGTCTTCTTGTCAGTCTCCCCTACTACACGCCCTACAGCAGCAGGGGACTTCAGTTTAACGGCGGTCTCTCATAAGTTTGTCGCTGCTCTGGACATCTAGCAGCAACGTGGCCCATCCGTCCACACTCCCAGCAGCGTATCTCCCGTCGTTCTGGCCATCTGTTTGGGCCCCTTCGGTAAGCCCCTTCGATTTCTCCTGAGCACTGCACTAAATGATTTGGACCCCTTCGGTAGGTCCTATCCTCATCCCTCCAGCGGGGTGGTGGGTGATTCTGATTTTCTGGGTATGGACGGCTCACCCTTTCACCTCCAGTTTTCTGGAAGTCTGCAATTTTCCTAGAATGTTCATCACAACGGGTGTGCAAGTGTTCCATTTGCTCTTGCAGTTTCTGCATTACTGTGAGAATTTCTTTAACCGTCCCCTTTTCTACTGTCTCTGAGCCAGAACTAGCCCCCTGTGACAAAGTAACTCCAACTGCGTTCTGGGGCTTCGGGACCATACTATTGGCACGGGAGATGGCCTCTACCTGTACATCATGGAATTTAGCATCAGTCTCTCGTCGTATAAAATCCTGCATAGTCACAGTTAAACTGCCGTCACGTATCCCCAGGACAAACTGGTCACGGAGAGTCCGATCAGGGTTACAGAAGGCTGGCGAGCCCCCTCTTTCCTTCACTTGAATATCTCGGAGCAGTTCTTGTAGGGCATTTGCATATTGGGGAAGGCTTTCATTCTCCTGTTGTACCCTCTGGAAGAACCGAGCCTGCAGAGACCCCAGCAATGCAGTTTCTCCATAAATGGTTTCTAGAATCTGGACTACTTGCTCAAATGTCTGCCTTTGTTCAAATGGCCTCAATATCACCGTGGTCTTAGCATCCCCTTGTAATGTCAATATTGCTAGCTCTACTAGTACTTCTGGTGTGGTCTGGTACATTCGCTGTATCATTCTTATCTGTTCCACCCACATACTCACTGACATATTATTGCCATCAAATTTAGCTAACTGACTCATTATAGCCCCTGCTGGCATTCTTCCTCCAGCACCATTCTCCCGAACGGGTGCGTCACCGTCCATTCTGGTAAGCGGATCCTGCCGACTATGCCAATTTGTGAACCGAGAGCAAGGCAGGTGGTTTGGACTCCGCAACCAGAAATGAACGCACACGCGGTAGTTCAAGAAAAGAATATATATTTACTATAAGTTAATAAAAGCTATTTGAAGGTAAAATGACAGGGATAAAGACAAGCAAAATATACAATATAGCATGAACAATTTCAAGGCAAATTCTGCAATGGTTTCTACTTTTACTCTGTCCACTTCTGCAGTATGGACTCTGAATGAACAATATACTCAAAACTATCCCTAACTGACCCTGACATCACATTTGGGTGCACCCCCTTTTCCCCAGTGGTCCAGGTGGACCGCTTACAGTCCGTAGAAGCGCGCGGTGAGGCCCAAAGTCGTTCCTTTCTTTTATAGTGAAGCGTCCTCCCTTCACGGTTATCAGGATCTCAGGAGAAATGAAGTCCTCTTTAACAGGGAAACCCAATGAATGCAATGTAATCCAACAGCAGATTCCACTCAGCACACTGACAGTCCTGCCGAATCCTTATACTGAGCTGGGATGTAAGCCGGGATTTAGCAGGTGCTGTCCAGTACATCAACAGCACTGCGAGTCTCTATCTGTGGTATCCATATACACAGTCACAATGTCAGTCTCACTGATCAGCCACTGAGCACAGTTCCTTTCACGTGGACTCACTAGTCCTGTTGTCTCTTTACACTCTGTTTGTCTCTGGACCAAGATACAGCTTAGCTGTACAGAAAAATATCCACACCAGTTCAACACAGCACAGACACCTGTCTTCTCTCTTGCCAAGATGGCTGCTGCTCTCTGTCTCGTCACTTCCTGCTTCTCTGCTCACACTCTGTCTGCAGAACAGGCAGGCTGACATAAAAGGGGGGGGGGTGTCACTCCAGCATCATGTCACAATTACAATGGCTGCTGTCTTAAAGGAACAGAATCACAGAAATACATTCAACATTAACAATTTATACAGACAAATAAAGCTTAGGACAACATTGGCTGTCTCTTACAATCCACAGGGGCCCCTGCATCTCTTCTGTTGCCTGGAGGTATTGTGCACTGGACTCTTGCTATATATCTATATATATACCCGGGTATATAACCTAAGACGGTTGAGGACTTGCTGGTTGTTGTAGTATTGCTGTGTTCTGAGTATATTGTATGTATGTGTAGGGAACTGCCATTTCTACTAGTATATAATGTATCTGGCTTCTTTGCCCCTGCAGTTTGGCTTCAGAGACCCCAGGCATTTAGTGCAAGTTTTGTTTTGTAAATACAGTGAGTCAGACACATGTGAGGCAGAGCTGCTGGGGGGAGAGATGTGAGCAGAGCTGCTGAGACAGACATGTTATGTCTGGGGGAGTCTAAGAGCCACTTGTTCCTCTTTACTTCACAGTATATAGTTAGGTATGTGTTACCCCCTATATACTCACAGGACCTAGCTAGTAACCGTAGTTAGGGATCAATATATATATAGTTCAGGGCAGTGATAGGTTAGGCTTCCGAAGGCCAACTAGCTAGTTAGAGGCCCGGTGGCACTAGTAGTTTAGCTGGCAGGTTAAGGACTCAGTGTTAGGGTAGTCAGGCCTGCATCTACTGCCGTCACCGTCGCCCTGTTTGCTGCCTGTGAAGAATCTCACCATCATCATCGTCATCTCCTGATCGGCTGTCTGTCATCTCCTGGAAGAATCCGAGGATCCACAGTCATCCACAGGGGCCCCTGCATCTCTTCTGTTGCCTGGAGGTATTGTGCACTGGACTCTTGCTATATATCTATATATATACCCGGGTATATAACCTAAGACGGTTGAGGACTTGCTGGTTGTTGTAGTATTGCTGTGTTCTGAGTATATTTTATGTATGTATTATTACCCTGTTGATTCTTATAAAGCTACTGTTATAACCTTATGTGGTATCTGTATGTATTCTTCAGACTGTGAGATTAGTACAGTGATCCTTGTTAAGGCTACTAACTGTATTTCATGGGTAAGTCCCAGGAAGAGATCCTCCCTGTAATACAGAGGCTCTATCCTGGGTGGAGGCACTGATATATTTCATATATGTTCCCACTCTTCCCTTCAGCGAAGGCTTCAGGTCCCATTATACACACAGGTCAGCGCCAGAGTCTGTTGCGGGAGGGACAATACTCATACCCCCCCCCCCCAAATAGGGCTACATATGTATTATTACCCTGTTGATTCTTATAAAGCTACTGTTATAACCTTATGTGGTATCTGTATGTATTCTTCAGACTGTGAGATTAGTACAGTGATCCTTGTTAAGGCTACTAACTGTATTTCATGGGTAAGTCCCAGGAAGAGATCCTCCCTGTAATACAGAGGCTCTATCCTGGGTGGAGGCACTGATATATTTCATATATGTTCCCACTCTTCCCTTCAGCGAAGGCTTCAGGTCCCATTATACACACAGGTCAGCGCCAGAGTCTGTTGCGGGAGGGATAATACTCATACCCCCCCCAAATAGGGCTACACTTGTTATACATTTTTGGCACCACTTTTCCCACTACATTTGGAGGGAAGTTCCACTTTGGTCTATGTAACACTTGAAAATCAAGCATTTGGAAGCTAGATGGTGCCTGGTAGTCTAATACACATTAGTAGACCCTGCTGGCAGGTGACTTTAAAGGGTTACACAATGTTAACCATTTTCAGGATCTTGAGTTACAAGGTGAACATTAGATCATTTGGTCACCTTTGATGTAGTTACGGATATAATCACTTTGTGAGAATAATAACGTATTAAGAGAGAGACATCAATTATTAAAGGTCAGTAAACAGATTTGTTTTGCTTCAGAGAAATACATTTCGATCCTAATATTGGCAGACTTACTGTGTAACAAGTTGAAAGCTGCTATAAAGAGGTTTCTATCTCCCTCTATGGGCAATATGTAGAATAGCAGCAACAATGTTGAATTGTATCAAATAGCCATACTTCATATAGATAAACCCCCCAAAACTGCTGCCTTTGTATCTAAACTCAGTTTATATATAAGTGAGAATATAGGCAAAGAAAAGGCTGCAGAACTCAAAAAGAAGAACATAAGAGTTAATGTACTTGTGATCCCAAGATGAACAGGACATCAGTATCTTTTTCATACATTAATCTGGCAATGAAAAACACTCTACTCTCAATGGTGATGGTATCATTGGTGGCAGTATCAATAGTGATGGTATCATTGGTGGCGGTATTAATGGTGGTGGTATCAATGGTGATGGTATCATTGGTGGCGGTATTAATGGTGGTGGTATCATTTCCCTGCCTTTCAGATAATACTAACAAGTGGTTAAATGTACCCCTCCACTGGAGGCATAACTGTACCCCACTGCCTTTTCAACCAAGACATATAATTAGAGACGAGCGAATCGAAGCTGACGAAGTGGAATTCAATCCAAATTTCAGGAAATCTTCGATTTGCATCGATTCCAGATTTCCTCACGCTTCAATGTATGGAATTGCACAGCTCCGATCGGGGGTTTGAGGAGACCCCAGAGTATAATAAGCTCTGGGGGAGTTTTTTTTTTTTTTTTTATACTTTTTCTTTTTGTCCCCATAGGGGATTGAAGCAGCGATATTCTGATCGCTGCTTCAATAGGTATACGCTCCAATACACGTGTATTGCAGTGTATAGGAGCCTGTCAGCCTGTGCAGATGCATAGACTGACAGTCTCCATTCAAGGCAGGATCAAACAATTATGCAGAGGGACAGCGATGGGGAAGACCCCGGGTCACTGGTCAAACCCCGGGCTGAATAGGAGCAGCGGCACCCCCCGAAAATGTTGCGGGGGGGGGCGGATCGGGACCCCAATATATAATAAAACCACTGAGATGCCGCGATCAGGGCTCAGCTCTGACCGGGGGTGTTAGAGGACAATGTCAGCCGCTACAAACGGCTGACACCCGTAAAGCAGGGTGCACACACAGTTTCTGTGTGCGCACCATGCTTCCGCCGTGGTTTGCGGGGAAGTCCTTCCTTACTATTAGGGCAGATGTCGGGAAGGGGTTAACGCGATTTGCCGGAAATTAATTCGGATCGAATCGAATTGTTTTGGAAACTTCAGTGAATCGGTGGAATCGAATCTTTGAAAAATTCACTCATCTCTACATATAATCTCTCCTGCTATTATTTCTGAAGTGAGTAAAATGGGACTAATATTTATATCTATAGGTGTATATTCCATAGTTAGGCGCCAACTTTGTCACATAATTAGATGCTATCCTTGTTGAGTAACCTCCATTTTCACCAGAGGCGTAGCTAGCGGGGGGGGCAGGGGGGGCGGTGGCCCCGGGCCCACTGTCTCTCGGGGGCCCACCTCGGGCCCGCCGCAGCACAGGTTACCCTCACATATTAACTGCAACGGCGTCTGCATGACACCGATACAGTTAAAATACATAGAGAAGGAAGCCTCTCTACTCGTACGTCACTCGTAAGCCACAAGCCACTTAAGGCCTGTGGCCTACGAGCTTCCCTAAGACATCTGCGTCCTGGCACAGACGTCTGCGCGATGAAGTCACTGTCCTGCGCCGTTGACGCCAGGGGGCAGGTCCTGCGTCTTTAGTAAGCGGTGGCAGTGTCGGCTGCTGAGGCTCCTCCTCGGGAGATCGGAGGTAGGTAAGTGTCATCAAATTATTATTTTTTTTTAACTCACTTTGGGCATTTTAATTGGGGATGGGGGGAATACATATAAGAGGTCATTTGGGAATTTAGCAAGATAAGAGGCCATAACTAATATAAGTGGTATTAGGGGGCTTTAATAAAAGAGGATATAAATTATATTGAAAGGTCAGTGGGGTCTGTATGAATGTAAGGGGAGATAATATTAGTGGGCATTGGGGCAGTAATAAAGGGGTTTTTCTAGGGAATAATAAAGTTTACTGGTAAGGATTGTATTGGGCAAATTGGAGAGGAAGCGGGGAAGGTGAAACATAAAAAAAATACTCACCTGTCCCCATCTACCGATGTCCTCAGCCCTCTGCTGTCTGTCCAGGCAGACACACGCCGCTTCCCTGCCGCAAGCCCTGCACTGCACGTGATTGGCCTCAGCAGTGGCTGGAAAAGACTCAGTGATGTCACTTATATACATAACTGGGTCCTTTACTGCCAACGCTGAGGCCACTGATGGACTCAGCAGTCATGTATGGCATGTGTCTGAACAGACAGTGGCAGCAGACAGAGCACTGGGGACAGGTAAGGCTGGGTTCACACTAGCGCTCGGTTTCCGTTTTCGGGTCCACTTGGGGACCCGAAAAACGGAAACCCAATCCACTTGTAAAGCGGTTGCCCACAGACCCCATAGACCATAATGGGGTCTGCTGGGTTTCTTCCCGGTTTCTGCCTGAAAAATGCGGAGAAAAAAGGCCTGCTTGCAGGATTTTTCTTCCGCATTTTTCAAACGGAATGGGGGACAGAATCCCTCAACGGGGTTCAAGTGTTGGTGTGATCCCAGCCTGAGTTTGACTTTTTTTATCACCTACCCCACCTCCACTGTGATTTGTCCACTACCTGGACAACCCCTTTAAAGCGGACCTTTCATGTCCTCATGAACCTGTGATTTTATATACCGCTAGAAAGCCGACAGTTGGCTTTCCCATTATGTGCCCCGGTGGAGGAGATATCGGTGCCTTTAGTTTCGGCACCGATCTCTCCCCACTGTCAGAAGGGCGTTCCTGATAGTCTATTGTTATTGCTGGGCTGTGAGGAAGGCCCCCGACAGTACTCTAACAGCTGGAAGAAGTGGTCATGGTGGTCCAGATGGAAGAGACGATAAATGTAAACCGTCAGAGACGTCACCTGTAAGTCACAACAGTGTTCCTGTATTTACCTCTGTACTGTATTTACCTAACTGGTCTTCACAGCCCTGTATAGAACCACTATCTACCACTATACGGTCACTGTATAGTGATAATGTTGGTGTACCTGAGTTGGGGGCCCATTTGGACGTGTTCGCCCCCCCTGGGCTGAACCCCTAGCTACGCCTCTGATTTTAACTTATGGCCCATATGGGTCCTCATGGGTGTAAAACCTGACTGACCTGTGTTCTAAATCAGTACTTTCTTTAACCAGGCCTTCTTTGCTAGCATTTCCATTGTGTTTGCCACTCTCTACTGCAGGTAGTCTGTACTTTTGTAGATGCTAGCACAATACTGCACAGCCACGCACCATATTATGTGACTCAGAGGTATTCTTTGTATTTCAACTCAACTTGACTATGACTCAGTAGCTTATAGGGGTTATCCCGCCTCTTAGAAAGGTTTTCGTCCCCAAATGAATTTTTCATACTGATTACCTATCGACAGGATAGGTGATCAGTATGTGATCTGGGTCTGATAATAGGACCCTGCACAGATCAGCTGTTGTGGCAGCCTCCAGGTTCTAGAAGCTGCTGCTGTTGATGGGGAGCATGTAGAGTCTGCTCCTATTCAAATAATAGGAGCAGCGCTGCAATTCCCCGTAATCACCACTAGGCAGTGGACGAGGCTGTAGCTCCGCTCCTATTACCCATATTGGAGCAGATTGAATGCACTTTCCCTCCCCTACAGCAGCTTCTGGCACCTGGAGATTGCCAGAAGAGCTGATCTTTGCAGGGTCCATTTGTCGGACCCCCACAGATCACATACTGATGACCAACCGATGGAGATTTCAGTGACAACTTACATTTAATTTTGCAAAGTCTGACACATGAATTTACGTTACTGGGTAGCACTAAACAGTATGTGGGCCACTTTGTTCCCAGCAAGCACATCTTTTATGACTCTCCAGCAAATCCTTTGCAATATGGCAATTCCCTGCATTAGCATAATCTCATACCAGCTAACTAGTATATGGTAGGAGTCACTTGCCTTATGCATTTGTAAGAGGGTCAAACCACAAGTAACCCACACTGCCCGGACTACCTTTTATACCTTAACAAAGTGTGACTATCCACCATTCTTCTTGGTTGGATCAAAAAAATAGCTTACCTTGTCTTGCTGGTCTTTTTTTCTGTACACCGGCCATTCACAATAATAAGCCAACCATACATCCTCTGACAGAAACTAAGTGACGTAACAGGGGACATAGAGGCACAGGGCTATCCTATTACCCTAGCAATATGCAATCAATGTCTATGGTGATGGAACCCATTAAAAGAGAAACAATATATAAATGTACAGTTTTCATCTTTTATTCATAACACTAAAAAACTAAACTAAGAAAGACCTCTTTAGGCGTAAATGCCGCAGAAAAAAACGTGTGTTTTACAGTTACAGCAAAATGGGGATGGGATTCGCATCCCCACTTTGCTGGAAAATACATGGTGCGGACACGCAGCGATTTCCAAAACCGTTGTGGTTTTGGAAATCGCAGCATGTTAATTATATCTACAGAAACACCGGCGGTTTCCCTATAGGTATAATTGAAGCAGAGAGTCCGCAGAGGAAAACTCTGCGAACTTTCTGTGCAAAACACTGCGGGAAGAACTGCGATGCGTTGCCGCTGCAGCAAAAAAGCGCTGCGGGACGCCACATGGGGCTTTTGCCTTATGGTGCTAAACCCCAGGAATGTGTGCATTCATCAGATAGGCTCATAACTAATCTAGAGATTGGGACAGATTTACTAAGGTTAGTGTGGCGGAATTCTGGTTTGTAATGTGTCAAAAAGCTGGTATGCCATGTGCACCATTTACAAAATGTTTTAGAAACACCCTAGTAAGACCCCTTTCCAAAGTGTCTAGAGAAATCTTTGTCCAGTCTCAAAATGTGACATTATCATTCTTGGTGAACCCCAGTTTTATTGGTGCAAAATACTGGTGTAAATGACATTATTAAATCTGCCCCACTATTTCTACACAGGGGTAAATTACACTCAACGTTTATTTTGGCTCTGCCCCGTGCCATAACATAGGAAAACAAAAACAGGAATATTGCTGTCACATGCCAGTAAAGTTACAGTGGCATATAATACAGTATATTGTAAAAGAATCTTCAGCTAGCCAAAGGACAAAAACGACACAAAGTGGGAGAGATTTATAAAGCAAAATGCGGCAGAATTGTTTAGAATAATTTGTGCCAAAAAACTGTTTAACATGCTGTGCACCACATTTATCAAGTTTTTAAGACACATTTTAGCAACTTTCACAACTTGCACAACAAAATTGACATAGTTTCGGGAAAAGGGCGTGGCTTTGTGGGAAAAGAACGCAAATAAATTTTGGCACATTTTTCTGGCGTAAACTAAGCCAACTAATAGGAGGTGTAAAGTTAGACTAGACAATCTAAGAATACGAGATCAGACACGTTGATAACTGTGTCGCAATTTAAGACTGTCTAGTCTAAGTTTCCACTGTCTTACTTTTAGACAGTATTGCTGAATCTCCTCCACAGTCATAAAAAGAGGGAATAAACCCTAGTTTTGGACCTGTGTTAGTTTACAAGATCACTACTCCTCCCTGTTAGCAGTTCATCCAGCAAATGAAATTTCATAGCAGTACGCAACCTTCTTGCTGCTTGAAGCCACTCATTCTAACCTCAGATGTGGGAGTGATTTATTACCTAATCAGATATGTGGAGGAGAGCGGTGCTGCACAGACTGAAGAAGAAATGTGACACAACACATACCTCAGAGAGGGGGTTTGCACATAGGCAGTGAGTGTGAGTGTGAGTGTCATGTGATTCCAGGGAAGAGTGGAGAAGGGAGGGGTACACAGAGAGTGAGAGTAGGAAGATGAATCATGCGAAATGTAATTTTTCCACAGATTCAGTGCATGCAAATAACAGTGATACAAGGAGCAGCAATTAAATTAAAGACGAGCAAAGGGTGCACAAGGGGACATCGAGCGTTTGGCACTGCTGTGGACATATTTGCAGATCATTGTGCAAGTTGGATAACAGCTTTAAATATTCGGAATGATAATGAACAGTTATTAATTTAGCATATTTTATAATTGACAGTTATCAATTTAGTATATTTTGTGGTAAAGCATAACTATACTTTTGTTTTTTTCATAAATCCATAGTGTAGGTGAAGATAAAAATACTTTGTAATATACTTCATTAACTAGAAACAGTGGCGTAACTAAAGTTCCATGGGCCCTGGGCAAACTTTGGACTATAGCTCCCCCATTATACCAAAAATATTTACCTGCCCTCTGCAGTGGCCCCACCAACCCAGATCTAAAAATACTATCACTATACAGTGACCATATATTGATAGATATCAGCTCTACATAGACATTGTGCAGACCATTTAGGAGAATACAGTAAAGGAAAAATTTTGTAACTTACTGGTGATTTGTCTCTGTAAAGCTTGCAATACAGACATCATGGCCACCTCTTCCAACGCTTTCAGCCGTGACTTGTCTGCAAGTTTGCAACACAGACATGTTTGGCTCCTCACTTTTCAAGGCTCCCAACCCACATTTTCACCCAACCCCATCCTGCTGCTACCCCAATTTTAAAATATGTAATAATAAAATCCCATGAAAATGAAAAAAAAAAACACCTCTGTGCATGTTTAAATAATTAAGCCCCATAGTAGTAGAAACAACAATTGTCATGATGACTTGACAACCAAGTCTTCCAGTATTCCTGGACTGGTATAGATCTGAGGGAGCCTGTGATGTAACTGATGGTGGTGGTAGTTTTCCCCCAGGGAACATCCTAACGGTCTTCAGCCCCACCTGAGCCAGATGGGGGTTGGAGTGCCCTTGATGTTGTCACAGGAAATGAGACTCAAGAGACTTGTGGTTGCAGGAAACAAGTCACACACAACTTTACTGGATAAATGATGCAGTAAGACAACCAACAGAATAGATCCACTGTGAAAATTACTCTCTCTAAGTGCTAGTCTGACTCTCTCTACAAGTGCCAGTCTTACTCACTCAATAGCAGGGTGCCCTTTCTATCCTGTGGCTCAGCAGGGTCAGTGCTCTGAGGGCCTGGATACTTACCTGCCACCAATCCCCTGAAGCATGGAGCCATTATTGCCTCCTCTTCTTGCTTTCTCTGCCTTGTAGACTGAAACCCACTTCAAGTCTGCGACCTACAAGACCCTGTGATTCAAGATGTCTTCATCCCCTTGCCAGAGGCGCAATGCTGTGACATCATTGAACCTGTCTGTGTCAGGCACATTGTAGGCCACAGGCCTGAAGTGGATTGCAGCCTACAAGTCAAAGAATGGTAGAGCAGAAAGCCAACAGATTCCTTAAATGTATTTCAACTGTATTGGTATCCTACAGACACTTAAAAGCACTTAAAAGTGCTTCTTGCGTTTATGAAAGTCTTGCTTCCCCTTGTGGGATTGGTTGTGGTCAAACCTCACCTTCGAAGAGAAGTGCCTCATTTATTTGCCTCCTTCTGCCACTGACCAAATCTATACAACTAAAGTCTATTGAAAGAGGAGGGGAAGGAAGAAGAGAGTTCCTCAAAGCAGAGAGAAATCTGCACTATAGAGAGATGGTTTTCTTTCACAACAAAGCTGGGTTATCAGGAATTACTATCTAGCCTTCTCCTGACAAAAATTTAATGCTGTAGACAATCTCATATCTCTGTCTCTCTCCTTCTTCACCCCCTCTCTATATAGACGTGATTGTAATCTGCTTGTATACAGAGTATTGGAGAGAAGACAATACTTAAAGACAGAAGTAAATAGTGAAATAGACACTTTTCTTCAGTAAAGTATTTTGTAAAGTTTTTTTCTTTCACCCATAGTATTGTTTGATGAAAAAATATAATAAAAGTTTACTTACCCTTTAAGGACTCAACAGCATCTTGTGAAGAAATGTGTGCCTCCATTTACACAATTACAACGTAATCGGTAATTGTAAAGTGTAGAGAGCGCTATCACATCATCTCCGTATGGAAAATGAAAGGATAAAATGAACAGAGTGTAGAAGTCAGACATTAAAAGCTAATAGCAGCCTCACCAAATGTGTTCTTAAGATAATGTCCCTGTCACAGGCAAAGCTTTTCTTTGTGCAAGGTGACAATTTTTCTAAATGTGTTTTCTCTATAAATGAAAGTCATCAGTTATTCATTTCGACCACAATGTTTGACCTACAGGCTCGGAGGACAACCACTTAGTGGTAATAGCTTTCCTAACATCAAAAGGGGTTCCAGTAAATAATGGTAGCTCTGTTCTTAGCCAGCGCCATTTAGTAACCCCAGAATAATAGCTCACTACTAATGGCGGCAATGATTGGATGCCAACATTTAATGCAGTCTTGTTGGATTTTATAGTGTTCTTATAAACCCAGATGTAGGGAAAGATTGTTCATTGACTAAGATACTGAGCAATTAGTATAATCCGTGTAATTTAATGGGACGCCAAATGTAAAATAAATAATGCCAACTGTTATATCCTGCTCTTTTTTTCCTATTTTTCTTTCCATTTATTAGCACACGGAGTAAGGGCTCATTCACACAATCCTACTAGTTCGGTTTGGGTTGTGTGCTATTGGCGATTGATACATTGTTCAGATTTGTGAAAACGGATCAACTTTTTTTTTTTTTTTTGCTATACTTAATAACCACTTCCATACTGCCCATAGACTATATACATCCGGGTGGTTCCTCTCTTGTTCTCCAAGGATGTACCGCTACATCCTTGCAGTTTTAAGAAGCTGTACAAGATCGGGCAGCTGCAGGAAGCAGAGAACCAGCTGTTACTACAGCCGGAGCTACCCTAGAGAAGGCAGGGATGGTTAATTACTGTCCCTGCCTTCCCGATCACTGTGTACAGTGATGCGGCTCCCCTCTGACCCAGCAGTCATGTGATCTGCCAGGATCACAGTCTGTTAGAGGTGCTGGGTCCTAGAGGACCCAGATCAGCTCAGCAGTAATGGGCTGGAGGCTGTATTCCTCCTGTAACTGGGGCTAAGGTATCAGCCCCAGTTACAGGGGAAATCAGCCTCCCCCACCAAAACAATAGTGTTCCGATACCCCAAAGGTCTATTATGACCTTATGGAGACAAAAGTAAAAAAAAAAAAAAAAAAAAAAAAAAGCCAATACCACGCCCTCATTACAGGTTCTAGGTGAGGAGTTGCGATTCCGCAAGCCCAATGTGGTCTGGCTCAGCATATATAGACCCCAAAGACAAAAAAATTTTTTCAAAGTCAATCCACTCCTCAGTCCCTGGAGGGAGTTTAAGGGCCCAAGCTTGTGGATCCCCCTGTAGGAGGGATATAACTACTCCCACCATTTGGGCCTGGGATGCATGTGGATTAATCCGGAAATACAAGCGACAAGACTCCTGGAAAGTCTCAAATTTTCACGATCCCCTGAAAAACGATCGGGGAGTAGCATCTTAACCCTAAAAGGGGCAGAAACAACTGGGGATGCTGCAGCGGCATCAGTAAGGGTCTGCACCTATTTAGCAAACTCAGCTACAAGGCCTGCCAAAGCCTCCAACTTGGCCGCAAGGCCCTGAATAGGATCCATACTGATCCTATGGGAAGAAATGGCAGAATGTTATTGGCTGGTTATTCTGTTAGGGTCTTGCCAAACGTAGCAACCCTGACACTAGTGCAGCAGTCTGGGAGGAAGGACAGAGACAAGTGAGCCCTAATCTCACCTCAGCCACTGTCCCTTCCTATTGCCTCAGTTACCCTAAACGGTAAAAGGACAACCTGAAGACAAGCACTATACAGAGTAAGTGACACACAGAACAGGACAAGACAAAACAAACGACAAAAAGAGAGGTCAGGAAGTCAAGGGGTCGGTAACAAAAGAGCAAAGCAGTACAACATCACAATCCAAGAGAATAGTCAAAAGGCAAGCCAGAGGTCAGAGAAATAGTACAGTAAATATCAAGGGCACAAAGAGAGCAGGCAAAGTCAGAGCAATAACCGGCAACTTGCTGAGAAAGTGACATCCAGTATATAGAAAGTCTGGGCCCAGCCTCAGACCTGATAGGTACACAGGCTGTCAATCACACAGGCCAGGAAGAGATTAACTCTATGCAGTCCAGAGAGAAATGCTCAGAACACGGGTGTGGCCGGAAAGCCATTACTTTGTCTATAACCATGTTCAGACTGAGCAACAAGAAACCTACGCAAGGAATCAAACCGAACACGCCTCCTTCGCCACAGCGTGCGAGCGGAGGGTGGCGCCGAGACCCGAACAGGCAGAGACGTTACAGTGGGGCCTTATCCTTAAAAAGTTTTTTTTAGTAGCACTTTGTGCTACTAAAAAAAAAGTGAAAAGTGAAAAACAGACACATTTTCCTGCTTTTCTTATTATTTTCCCGGATATAAAGAAAAAATAAAAAAAAACATGCAAAAATAAAAACAACATAAAAATAAAGCCCTACACGTCACCAAAAAAAGAGGCAGAAATTAAATAACCCAAATGATAAAAATGTTATAGCCATCAAAATCGCACATATGAAAAAACCTGAAAATGTGTCTGGTCCTGCCTGAACCAGAGAAATTGGCCTAGTAATGAAGTGGTTAATGTCTCTGGGTCTGTGAAAATCGTACAACATATCGATGGCATCCATGGCCTGTCTGTGAGTTTCACTGACCTATATGTCCAGATTTACTATTAGCTAGACAGTATAAACTTAGACAGGCAGGCTGAAAATATGCTAGATTTATTTCCGTGACTTATGCTGGGTGATAAATCTGACATATCTATAGAATGTCTACATTTATACCACTTTTTAGTTGGCTTACTTAAAACCACAACTTTCGACACTATTCTGGCACATGATGGTTAATTAAAGCCACACTGCCTTTTTCAGAGAATCCACACCCACTTGTCTAGCATGTCGAAAAATTTTAGCTCCAAGATGTGCCGTGTCCAGTCATGACCACAATAGTAAATTTAGGTCATAGACTTTAATGGGTGTCTGAAGTCTGCAAAACAGACAAAAATAAAGCATGTCTTAAAATCAAAGGCTTCGCATGCAGTCTGTATTTAACATAAACATCACACATCCATATAAACAGACATGTGAATAAGCCCTAAAAGTGTGTTCCATGTAGCAGCTATCCTTCAAGACTGTTGGAAGACCATTTCAGGTGACTACCTCTTGAAGCTCATCAAGAGAATGCCAAGAGTGTGCAAAGCAGTAATCAAAGCAAAAAGTGGCTACTTTGAAGAACCTAGAATATAAGACATATTTTCAGTTGTTTCACACTTTTTTGTTAAGTATATAATTCCACGTGTGTTAATTCATAGTTTTGATGCCTTCAGTGTGAATCTACAATTTTTATAGTCATGAAAATACAGAAAACTCTTGGAATGAGAAGGTGTGTCCAAACTTTTGGTCTGTACTGTATATATATATATATATATATTTCTTTATAAACAGCCAAATAAGTGATCTGTTCATGTACCAATATAAGAATTTTTTGCATATGAATGACGCTGCACATTTTTCCCTGCTCACAATTGCAATACATGATATTCTATCTTTTCCCCATTTTAAATGTACTCTTAACTTGTGGCCACAGGGTGGCAGTGAAGAATTGAAAATATACTCATATATAATCCTCTGCTAGGCTGGTTTCATCCATAATGTGGATGTATAACAGTATTTGAGTCCAAATACTGTAATCATTCCAATACCTATACCTCCTGGGGTTCTAGCGGGTATAGGGCTCTGAACTTCACTCACCATAGGATTTTTGGGTGAATCAAGGTTTATTGTGGCATGGCTGTTATTTTGACTTAACCTCTTCCCTCCGAAAGAATTTTTCGATTTTCATTTTTAACTCCCCGCCTTCCAAACCCCATAACTTTTTTATTTTTCCGTTCACAGATCCATATGAGAGCTTAATGCTTGCGGGAAAAATTGTTCTTCATAATAGTACTACTTATTACTCTATATAATGTACTCGGAAGCTGGAAAAAATTCACAATGGGGTGGAATTGGAAAAAAAGTGCATTTGTACGGCTTTCTTATGGGCTTTGTTTTTACAGCATTCACTCTGCAGCCAAAATGATATCTGTATTCTTTGTTTCTGTACAAATCGGTGGATACCAAATTTATATAGTTTTATTTACATTTTAACCCCTTAACAAAAATCTAAAACTTTGCAAAGATAAAAATAAAAATTTTCTAAAAGTCGCCATATTCTGACACCCGTAACTTTTTTACATTTCCATGTATGGGGATGCATAAGGTGACTTTTTTTTTGCATTGCTAGATGTATTTTTTAGTTACCATTTTGGGGAATACCTGTTGCTTTTATCACTTTTTATTAGAATTTTTATCAGAGGCGAAAGTTTGTAGACCGGATTTTGGACACAGGGATACCTAATGTGTTTGTGTTTCACATTAATTTTGAACTTTTATATGTATTCTAGGGAAAGGGGGTTATTTGAACTTTTAATTCTTTTTATCTCTGTATATTTTAAAAAAAATTTTTTTTTTATTGCATTTATTAGACCCTCTAGGGATCTTGAACCCAGGGGGGGTCTGATGACTAATGCAATGCATTACAACGCTAATGTAATGCAAAATATCGGCATTTGTATGACAGACTGCATAAAGCAGCCTGTCATACAAATGCACGCCAGATAAGGGTGAGTTCCGAATCCTTTTTTTTTCGTCGGAAACAAAGTCGGACATGCAGGACTTTGTGTCCGAGGAAAAAAAAACGGTTTTGCAGCGCAGAGGGTGCAATCGGACACCCTCGCATTGCTTTAAAAACCCATTCAAATGAATGGGTTTTTAACCAATGCGTCGCTGACCTCTCTGTATCCGATGCCAATCCTGTTCGCCGAGATTTTCACTCGGATTGGCAACGGACGGACTGAAGCGCAGGTGTGAACCTACCCTAAGCCTGGGAGACTTCCATATGTCAAGCCTGCAAGCCTTCAGTTATACCGATCCCTGGCAAAATGGCCCCACAGTCAGCTTTGACCGAAGCGCCGGGTCTCTGCTGTATAATACAGAAAAAACTTGGCAGCTATAGCAGCTGCCATATTTAAATACCCAGCCCGCAGTACTACTACGGATGTCGGGAAGGGGTTAAAGGGTTTTCCCATCTCCCTATCTAAGCAATTGGACTGCTATCTCTTCTCACTTCTTGTATTCTTCAACAAGCTGGTGGGCACAGTAAATGTACATTACATTACACAAGGTTGAAGAACACTTACAGTGGGGAAAAAAGTATTTAGTCAGCCACCAATTGTGCTCCCACTTAAAAAGATGAGGCTGGCCTGTAATTGACATCATAGGTAGACCTCAACTATGAGAGACAAAATGAGAACAAAAATCCAGAAAATCACATTGTCTGATTTTTTAAGAAATTATTTGCAAATTATGGTGGAAAATAAGTATTTGGTCACCTACAAACAAGCAAGATTTCTGGCTCTCACAGACCTGTAACTTCTTCTTTAAGAGGCTCCTCTGTCCTCCACTCATTACCTGTAGTAATGGCTCCTGTTTGACATTGTTATCAGTATAAAAGACACCTGTCCACAACCTCAAACAGTCACACTCCAAACTCCACTATGGTGAAGACCAAAGAGCTGTGGAAGGACACCAGAAACAAAATTGTAGACCAGCACCAGGCTGGGAAGACTGAATCTGCAATAGGCAAGCAGCTTGGTGTGAAGAAATCAACTGTGGGAGCAATAATTAGAAAATGGAAGACATACAAGACCACTGATAATCTCCCTCGATCAGGGGCTCCACGCAAGATCTCACCCCATGGGGGCAAAATGATCACAGGAACGGTGAGCAAAAATCCCAGAACCACACGGCGGGACCTAGTGAATGACCTGCAGAAAGCTGGGACTAACAAAGGCTACCGTCAGTAACACACTATGCCGCCGGGGACTCAGATCCTGCAGTGCCAGACGTGTCCCCCTGCTTAAGCCAGTACATATCCGGGCCCGTCTGAAGTTTGCTAGAGAGCATTTGGATGTTCCAGAAGAGTATTGGGAGAATGTCATATGGTCAGATGAGACCAAAGTAGAACTGTTTGGTAGAAACACAACTCGTCGTGTTTGGAGGAGAGTGAATGCTGAGTTGCATCCAAAGAACACCATACCTACTGTGATGTATAGGGGTGGCAACATTATGCTTTGGACTGTTTCTCTGCAAAGGGACCAGGACGACTGATCCGTGTACATGAAAGAATGAATGGGGCCATGTAATGTGAGATTTTGAGTGCAAACCTCCTTCCATCAGCAAGGGCATTGAAGATGAAACGTGGCTGGGTCTTTCAGCATGACAATGATCCCAAGCACACCGCAATGAAGGAGTGGCTTCGTAAGAAGCATTTCAAGGTCCTGGAGTGGCCTAGCCAGTCTCCAGATCTCAACCCCATAGAAAACCTTTGGAGGGAGTTGAAAGTCCGTGTTGCCCAGCGACAGCCCCAAAACATCACTGCTTTAGAGGAGATCTGCATGGAGGAATGGGCCAACATACCAGTAACAGTGTGTGCCAACCTTGTGAAGACTTGCAGAAAACGTTTGACCAATGTCATTGCCAACAAAGGATATATAACAAACTATTGAGATGAACTTTTGTTATTGACCAAATACTTATTTTCCACCATAATTTGCAAATAAATTCTTTAAAAATCAGACAATGTGATTTTCTAGATATGTTTTCTCATTTTGTCTCTCATAGTTGAGGTCTACCTATGATGTCAATTACAGGCCGGCCTCATCTTTTTAAGTGGGAGAACTTGCACAATTGGTGGCTGACTAAATACTTTTTTCCCCCACTGTACATTCTACCAGGACTGACACCAGAGGACTTGCAGTAAACTCAATGTTATCTTTGTGTTTACATAGAGAGATAACAGACACTGTCCAAACTGTAATTAGCTGAACTGATTGTCCTGACCACACAGCAGTGAGTGACGTCATCCGACCTGGATCAGATAACAGATCGGGTGCCTTGACAACAATGTATAAACAATGGAAGGAATAATTTCACATACCAGGCAAAAGAAGCAGCATTGCTAAATCAATGTATTTAGCAATACTCTTTCTTGACTACAGCCAGGCTGAATGTGGGCGGGACTGTTGATGGTTGGCACTCCCATGCACTTCAATGAGAGTGCTGGAGATAGCCAAAGTCTGGTACTTGGTCTGGTGCTCCCATTCACATCAGTTCATTGAAGTGAACAGGAGGCTGACTGTCACCAGTCCCACCCCCATTCAGCCTGGCTGTAGTCAAGAAAGAGTATTGCTAAATACATTGATTTAGCAATGCTGCTTCTTTTGCCTGGTATGTGAAATTATTCCTTCCATTGTTTATACATTGGAACATGAGAAAGGCCCTTTAATTTTACTTCGTGGGAAAACCCCTTTAGGCTGAGTCCCCACATTGCGGAAAAGTAGCTTTTTCGTTGCAGATTTTGCTGCGGTTTTTTGAGCCAAAGTCAAGAGTGGATTGAGCAGAAGGTGAAAGTATAAGAGCTTCCTCTATATTTCACATTCCTTTTGTAGCCACTCTTGGCTTTGGCACAAAAACCGCAGCAAAATCTGCAACAAAAAAAGCTGCGTTTCCGCAACGTGGGGCCTCAGCCTTAAGGATTTTAATTCACACTGAGGAATTTGGTGATGATTTTGAGGCAGATTCCACCTCAAATTTTGGTCAAGAATATGCCTCTGTGTTTTCAATGGGAAGAAGAGAACGATACAGGTCAAGATGCTCCCATGGATTCCACAGGTGATTCAGACACAGAACCCACGGCACGAGCTTCAAGTTGATTAGCCCCATTGTTTCTAAGGTTTATAAGCAAATGGTGATAAGACAAAGATTACCTTGGATCTCCACTGTGGGATGCACGGGGTTGGAAAGTGGAGAAGAATCTGAGGTGGAAGACTGCCTCAAATTCCTCTTACTTTCTAACATGTGAACAAGCCCTTATGTGAACTCTGTAAGGCTAGATTCACATGATTGAATTTGCATTTAATTTTGAGGTGAAAACTTCCGTGGGTTTACGCGCTGCCACGTAAGCAATTCACTAGATGATGGACTTGCTGTTAAAGGGATTGTCTAGGATAATCACTTTTTTAATGAGGCCAGGGAAGGTGAAAAAATAGAAAAAACTCACCTGTCTCCAGTGTTACTGATTCTGTCTGCCATTTATGAAGGAGTCGGAGTTGGGTTTTGGAAAAATAGAGGATTCAGAATCAGAGTCAGAGTTGGTGGTTTGACCCACTGACTCCACAGCCTTGCACAGAGCTAGAAAAAGAAAGCTCTGTCCACTGTGTAGTGTAGTGGGAGTTTGTGATTACTGCAGCTCTGCTTCATTACTTTGACTAGGACCATGAGCTGAGAGCTGCTCCATTCATATGTGGGCCCAAGTCCACTATTCTTGTGATTAGTGGAGTTAGACCCCAATGATCAGATTCTTATCACTGTCTCTGTAGATAGGAGATAACTTTACAAAGCCTATATACAAAGCCTATAACTTTAAGCCTAAATTCACCTATAATGCCTTTAAGCCTGTATTCCCATCTGCATCAGAGTCTCCTTCACAGTGTGCTGAAAATCGCCAGATGAAAAAATGCTGCTAGTCCGACTTTTCTGTCCAATGAACCCCATTATAGTCAATGAGGTCCACCGAGCACCACTGGTGTCCGTTCTTTTAGCAGTCTGTGTGTCCATTGTTCTGGTCCTCTGATGGAACAGAACAATGGACACACGAGAAAAGATGTGAACATAGTGTAAGTATTCTTTTTAACCCTATTTTGGCTTTTTCTATTTATAAATAGGCATGTAGCTTGAATTTCAATTCCCTCAAGGACTGTCACCCAGATATCCCAGGGTCCAGAAAGGTAAATCTGCCTAGTTATCCATTGATACATTTCTCTCTGCCAAACCAATAACCATAATCTAGTCTAATAAATGAACAAGGAATGTAAATGTTCTCCAACAATGATTCTATTTATACATGGATGATACCTTGGGACTGTTCCACATAACTCTCCGCTCTGTTAGAATAAGTGTTTGGATGAATTTTTAAGTTAGAAAAAAAAATGAGATTTTCCTAAACAGCCCCCTGTTTATCCAAGAAGGGTGGGAGGGAGCTGGAAGAAGAGGACTCAAACCAAGAGAAGCAACAGGTAACCAGTGCAAGAAAACTAGAGTCAAGCAAGCCACCAATACAAAACAGAAGGCTGGTAACATTTTATATATTTAGCAATATGTTTATATTGCTACTACGTTTGTTCTCTTATTGTTATCCATATTATCTCACATCAGAAACGTATATATACTAACCACCAGCTGGAGGCCACAATGAAGCTGCTTCTTATCGGTTTATATTTCTCCTGTATTCTTCTGGGAGCTTTCCTTGGTAAGTTCTTAAAGAAACTGCTTTATTCTGTATTTAGAAGCTCTTTACTATGAATTTGAGACAATTGAAAATAGCCGAGCATTGTACATTTCTATATACTGATCAATAGCCATCTCTCTACAAAATATGCTATACATTGCTTTCTGATAGGGTTCCATAATTATGTGTAACTGTTTTTAATTGGTCGTTGTCTTGTGCAATGCTGTCAGTGTTCCTGCTCTTAGCAGTCACATCATGGACTGATATATTCTACTGTATACTCATGTATCTGTGCCTAGAAACATATAGATATGCTGCACTGTTGTCACAGACCTCCCTAGAGCAGATTTATCAAAACTGGTACAAAGCAGGGACCCATTTGGTACTTGGCTGGTTTCTATGGGCACCTGCTACACTATTCCCTTGCATCAGTATATTTTAAGACTGTATAAAAGCTATGTTCATGGTAGAGCAATTGTGGTTTACCATGAAAGCCATTTGGGGAACATTTACAAATGTTATATTTGCAAACTATTTTGATAAAACCACAGAAATTTGTGTAGATTTAACACATCCCCCTGCACCATTACCAGTATAAGTGATGGTAACTAATGGCACTGGTCACCCACCCAGATAAGATAAGAATTATATAGATAAAAGTAAGCAGTGTCACATCTAGAAAATGATCCTGAAGTTATAACTAGGATACAGGGTTAAAAATTTCAGGCAAAATCAAGAAATGTGTCTCTTAATACAATGCATAGAGGTATCCCAAATGTTTTGCTGGATGAACCCTCCTCAACTACGTTTGTCTGCATGGAGACTCACATTGTAGATCTGACTGTTGTTTCTGGGAACCCCAACAATCATATTTAGTTTTTGGGAACACTTGACACTCCTCCAATAGTAACACACACAACCCCTTGCAAACCCATCAGTGTTTACACGTAGATTCAATTAACAATACCGTGTAGATTAGAAGAGCTAGATTTAGGATGATCATACATGAGATACATGTCTGACAGCTCTCTTCTGAGCTCTCGATGAGAGGGGAGACAGACACCTGGCTTATCTTCCCCAAAAACAACAGGATCAGGCATGCTGGATTTCATCAACATATGCTATTGGGGTAGTGTTAGGACACCCCTTACACAATAGATGGTCAGTTGGCCCCACAAAAAATAGTAGGTTTGTTCAACATATGTCTATTGTGTATGGCTAACATTACATGTTGTTATTTCCCTAGTAATCCAGCCAAAAATGTCAGTTTGCAACCGTAATTGCTATGTACCAATGGTTATAATCAGATCCATTACATCTGACCTGCAATGTTATTAAAGTGGGGTGTATTTATGTATATCCATCTGTGCATTAGGGTGTGTACATCAATCCTAGTAGATATCCAAATTAAAGTAAATATCAATCTGTTATTACTGTATTTAGGATTCTGTCATCTTCATAAAAATCTAGCCACTAGGTGGCTTTGTTGTTGAACTGCTTGAATTGGGCGTCATAAAGCTAAAATCAAACATAACCTCAAGTAAGCGTATTGTGCAGAATGTTATATATGTGGATGTAAATTTATGGCTGTAAAGACTGGAAATAGCAGATTCTACCCATTCCTCAAGTAAAAATGCATGAGGAACCAGAGCTCAGCTGGAAGTATGCCCTCCTGTGAACACATCCAATGTATTCATCCTCCTTGGTTTGTCAGAGAGAATTCTAATCCTTGCCCCAGTCAAAGGATGCGATTTGGCAGGGAATCCGGACAGGTCTGCTCCCATGTGGTGGGTGAGTGCCACGCAGTCAGAGGACACAGGGCCCTATTGTATGGGACACAGGCCAGCGCTGTTAGGAATTCCTGCTGACATTAGGATTCTGCTCACACTTGGTGTTGTATGAAAGTATCCATTGTCCAGTCTTCTCTCACATACCATTTCCTTATTTATTTTCAGATGCCAGACCTGTGCACGAGGAGGACGGTACAGACATTTCTTGATTTCACTCTCTAGACTTTCTGATTAACCATTTAGTATAAGGAACATTCTTAATGATATAGTAATAACAAATCTCATAAAAACACAATATGAAAATGTCATATACAGTAGAAGATGCATTCAAAGGTGTGTGGTGGTAGTGGGTGGCTTACCTGAGAATTCCCTGCATTGCATAATCTTGCTTACTATTATAGACAGGTCCCACTGAGCCCCAACAATTAGTTTCACAGAATGCAGCAGAGTGGCCGTCTCTTGTGCTGGCGCTCTGACTCTGAGCCTACATGCACACCAACATTATAATCTGATGTATTGCAGCCATTTTTTAAAGGCAGTCACACAGTAGCATTAAAATCCATTCATGTGAATGGGAGCTATTCACAACCGATTTTATAGATCATGTTCTATTTTTGTTTGTTTTCACTGATCCCTCATTACAATCAAATGTATGAGGTATCCTTGAAAACGGGCGCCCCTCAGGTGCAAAATATACATTTTTCACATTTGTGTGAATTTATGATCAGTCACATGATTGACTGCACTCTACTCTATGTATATGCAGTAGGAGTAGATCAGAGTCAGTGACAGGCAGAACACAGGGACTTCTGGCCTCCCAATCCCTGCTCTGCAAAACAAATCATCAGGGTTCTGGGGGTCCTTTGTATACACATGTGGACAAATTGTTGGTACCCCTTGTTTAATGAAAGAAAAACCCGCAACGGTCACAGAAATAACTTGAATCTGACAAAAGTAATAATATATAAAAATTCTATGAAAATGAACAAATGAAAGTCAGACATTGCTTTTCAACCATGCTTCAACAGAATTTTTTAAAAAAGAAAACTCATGAAACAGGCCTGGACAGAAATGATGGTTCCCTTAACTTAATATTTTGTTGCACAACCTTTTGAGGCAATCACTACGATCAAACGATTCCTGTAACTGTCAATGAGACTTCTGCACCTCTCAACAGGTATTTTGGCCACTCCTCATGAGCAAACTGCTCCAGTTGTCTCGGCTTAGAAGGGTGCCTTTTCCAGATGACATGTTTCAGCTCCTTCCAAAGATGCTCAATAGGATTTAGGTCAGGGCTCATAGAAGGCCACTTCAGAATAGTCCAATGTTTTCCTCTTAGCCATTCTTGGGTGTTTTTAGCTGTGTGTTTTGGGTCATTATCCTGTTGCAAGACCCATGACCTGCGACTAAGACCAAGCTTTCTGACACTGGGCAGCACATTTCTCTCTAGAATCCCTTGATAGTCTTGAGATTTCATTGTACCCTGCACAGATTCAAGACACCCTGTGCCAGATGCAGCAAAGCAGCCCCAGAACATAACAGAGCCTCCTCCATGTTTCACAGTAGGGACAGTGTTCTTTTCAAGATATGCTTCATTTTTCCGTCTGTGAACATAGACCTGATGTGCCTTACAAAAAATTTCGATTTTTGTCTCATCTGTCCATAGGAAATTCTCCCGCAAAGCTTTGTGACTTGTCAACATGTAGTATGGCAAATTACTTTTGTCAGATTCAAGTTATTTCTGTGACCATTGTGGGTTTTTCTTTCATTAAACGAGGGGTACCAACAATTTTGTCCACGTGTATATGTTACTAAATAAGCTTATGTGGTGCAGTGAATGCACTGGTAAGCTTTTCCCCTCCAAAACCCATTAAGGCTAAAGCCCCATGTTGCGGAAAAGCAGTAGAAAAAAAAACTGTTTTTTCCATTGCGATCTTGCATTTTTTTGCACTTGGCGTTTTTATTTAAACAGTATTTTTCCTGCGTTTGTTTCTGTGGTTTTATTTTTCAAATAATGAGATCAGTAAGAAAATATCTGAAAAAAACACCATACCCAGAGCATGCTGTGTTTTGAAAAAAGGGTAAAGAGACTCAAAAAAACATAACATGTAAAATACCATTTATGTAAGCTTATTCATTTCTTAAATGGAGTCTGCCACCAGAACCCAGTATCACAGATAGGTTTAGGGTCACTTGAATCAGTGTTTTCCCCTTATGTATTGGTGCCTCTGTTGCTGAAATATTAATGTTTTTTGTGAATATGCAAATGAGCTATTTGGAGCAACAAAGGCATTGCGGCTTATCTCTTTGGCGCAATGGCAACATTCTCATTTTTGCATATTTTCAAAAATAGCGATATCATGGCAAGGAAGGCACCAATTCACAAGGGAAAAACACCTTTTGATTCAGGTGATCCTAACCTATATATCTGCGAGGCTGGGTTTATATGCCAGGTTCTGGTGACAGACTTCCTTTAATAACCTGTAACATCTGAAAGCCAAAAAACAAAATGGTTGTAGGGAACCAGCCAAGTCTTAACCACGCATTCACCTGAATTAGGTCCGTTTGTCCGATCTGTGAAACATAGATCATAATCTATTTGTAACAGATTACAGAGAGCACACAGTTGAGTAAGTCATCATGTGAATAGGCTCTTTTGTATCAGATAAAACTATACTTTTCTATGGGCCTTCAATAACTACTCTATGTGATTCCATTCAGGCCAAATTAACAGGATTTTTCCACAAAAGACATTTATGGCATATCAATAGGATATGCCATAATTGTCTGATGGTTTCAGGTCCCACCTCTGAAACCTGTACCTATCTCTAAAATTAGCCTCCCGACTTTGGTGCTAAAGCCAAGAATGGCTACAAATGGAATGGGAAATATATAGGAAGTTCTTATACTTCTACCTTCTCCTCAATCCACTCCTGGCTTTGGCTCAAAAAACTGCTGCAAAATCTGCAACAAAAAAAAGCTGCGTTTCTGCAAAGTGGGGCCTCAGCCTCAGGCCCCACATAGGCCGCAGCAAAAAAGCGCTGCGGGAAAAACTGCAGCGGCAAATAATTGCGGTTTTTCCCACAGCGGTTTTCACAGAAAGTCCGCAGAGTTTTCCCCTGCGGACTTTCTTTATCCATTATACCCATATGGAAACCGCCACCATTTCTGTAGGTATAATTGACATGCTGTGTTAATATTTTCCTGCAGTGTGGGGATGGGATTCGCTAAAATCCCATTCACCTTGCAGTGACTGTAAAATGCCACATGGGGCCCCGGCCTTAGACCGAAAACAAAAAGCGCTGCGTTTTACAGTATCTGCAAAGTGAATGGGATTCTGTCTAATCCCATCCGCACATTACAGAAAAAAATCTGCAGTGGAAAAGCAGCACGTCAATTATACCTGTGGAAATGCTGGCGGTTTTCGTATAGATATAATAAGGGCAGAAAGTCCACAGAAGAAAACTCTGCAAAAACACTGCAGAAAAACATGATATGTTTCCGCTGCGGTGTGCAACATGGGGCCTTGGCCTTAAAGGAATTTTACTCATCTGTACAATCCTGACATTTACTTGAATATGTTTTAACACTAAATGTTGTTCTTTTTAGACCCATATTTAGAGGCTCCTGCTCATCCTTATTGGCCCTTCTCTACATCGGATTTCTGGCAGTATGTAGAGCACTTCCGCACAATGGGCGCATATGAGAATATCAATGACCTAGCTCGCACCTTCTTTGCTCATTACCCTATTGGAGATACTCTGGGATACACCAGCCGTGACCACCATGACCATTAGAAGCAAGATAATATTCTGCTTAGCATAGTTGTATATACTAAAGCCCTACACCCCTGAGGAACGATGCCAGGCTATGTGACAACGTCAGTTCCATCTATGCCACCATGGTGACAAACTTCTCAGACTGGAGGAAATCCCTGCATTATTCCTGTCTTGCAGATTGGAAAAGAAGATACAAGAATATATAGACATATTTGCTGTAAACACAACTCGTCTACCTATGGTATCATATTTATAAGCAATAAAAGATGGCTATGACATTTCCCAGTCATTTAGTGTTTGCTGAAGGATATTGTATTAGCTGAGATGATGCGTGGCATGGTCCCGTCTGTGCCAGTCAAATTTCCATCTGATTCATATAAGACAGACTGGTTGCTCTGGACACTGTGCCTAACAACCTCTCACATAGGGTAGTAGGGGCAGCAAATCTCTACCAACCAGACTGCCACAGATTACTGAGGTGTTATCTCAAATAAATCCCAATGCACATGTGAACACGGTATAATTTATTGACTAATATTATAACAAATACATAACTGCATGTCAGTTCTTTGATAAAGACATCATACATCACTGCCATGAATTGGCTACAATTCCAGCACTTCTGTATGGCAATGTCTGTGCATAGTACAGATGTAACTTTATACCTCATTGGAGACCCACATGCATTTCTAGCACAATTTTCAGTGGTTTTGCAATGTGGTCATTGGTTATAAGGATTCTGCAGATGAAACATATAAAGTGTTTCACCTATAACAACAGTGCAGCTCATAACTGCATGGCAAATCTGCGCCAAAACCGAATGTGCTATACATGAATATACCTTTACAAAGTGACATGTACAGGGCTAATGGTTTATAGATATGTCACATCGTAGAAAAGACATTGGGCGAATTTATGAAGACCTGCACTCCAGCAATCAGACGGAAAATTAGTTCTAAGACTTTTTGATCTTATTTGCAAAAAACATTTTCTGACATTTTGCCGCTACTTACGAAACGTGGGTGTGGTTCCCCTGCCTGTCTGTACTCCAAATTTATCAAATGTGGCCCTGATGTGTGCAAACAAAACGTTAATAAAAAAATATAATATAACACAATAGTGTGAACCCGACCCAAGGCTGCACATTCCAAGCTGTACCTGCTTACAGACATATAGTAACATAATGTGTACATTACTACTGACTGCAGGTCTTTACATGCCTTGGAATATAAAGTTAACAATGTTATTCAATCGCAAAAAAAAATGGACTCCAGAAAGCCATGAAAAACATGACCAAAGAGCTACACAGTTGTGTGAATACAACCTTATGGGTATGTTTGGTGAACACACAAGGATCTTTCCCAGCACATACGCAATACTGTGTGTGCACAGAGCCATATAAATGACACTACATTATACTGCAGAACCAATGTTAACTACGATGGCAAAATTTCCCCACAAATAAACTGAAAACTATATTATGCACAGACTATCTACTGAACAGACTGTTACTATCGCGTGTCTGTTCACACTAGTTATTCACAACCAGCAAGTTGTCCACTACAATCTACTCTGCTAACGCAGTTCCCGCGTCTGTTTCGCGCTCAATCTTCACACTAGCCCCGCCCCTAGTGTGACGTCCCGCCTCGGCGATACATTTAATCCACGCCCACAAATCTCCCGGATGTGGGGCAAGCAGTTATACTGAAGCCGGAAGTGGCATACAGTGTTGTTTACTAGTTGTGTGGCGTGTAAAGATGAAGCCTGCTGTGGATGAGATGTTCCCGGAGGGGTCGGGTACTTATGTGGACCTGGATGAGGTGAGAGTGCCCGGCATAATGGACATAGCCATACTGTGGTTGAGCTGCCGACGTGTACAGATTCGGCTCTTAAAGGGGTCGGCCAGGATTATAGCAACGTTCTAACCGAGTTTCTTTAATAAAGGATTACGCAGCTACATTAATAAAACTTCCGAGCCGCTGCGTGTGAACAGTGACCTACGTGACGCAGTGACGTTCTACTTCTCATGACCTCATCATGGAGACCCTAGTATTTACATGAAGCTGCAGGATTTTGTGAAATGTGTAAACTGGAATAGTAGATGCTAGAATTATTTATTTTTCTTACTTGTATAGCGCCATCATATTCTGCAGTGCTGTACAGACATTGTCAGGGGTCACAGTCACATTCCCTATCTGACAAAGAACCAGCACCTGCTGCATCGCTGATGGGTGTGAACCTGACAGAATTGGTGATAACCGTGGCGTTCACCATTGTAGATCCATAAAAAATTCCATTGATTTCAATGGGATTTGATCTGTTGTCCCCTAATGTCCGTTTTCACCAAATCTGTTGCAGGTCCATTATTTTGATGGATATAATAATACAGGTGCAGGAACTTTGGATCCATTAAAAATAACTGACTTATGACTAATGTTAAAGGGTTTGTCCTGGGGGAAAAATATTTCTTAAATTAGGCTGAGGATGGTGAACCCCCCCCCCAAAAAAAAAAAAAACAAACAAACAGGGAAGCTATGTGGGGCCTTTGCCTTAAAGGGAGTCTGTCAGCTGTAAAGACTGTATCAAACTAATGTCAATAGCTTGTACGGCAGCTTCTACACTTTCCAAAGATGCCTTTTTTTTTTCTTTTTTTTTTTATTCTGCGTGGAGTCAGTGAAATTCAGTGTTTTATTCTTTATGCAAATTATCTAAAAATGGCTTTAGGGGAGTTTCTTCTCTTCACTCTAGATTACTGCCCATAACTGCAAACAAAGTGTGACAAAGTGGAAGATGTCACTGAAGCAATGGTGGATGGTAGTTAGAGGCGGTTATCTAGAGCGAAGAGTGAAGTCTCAGAAGGGGAAAGAAATGCCGTAAAGACCTCTTCAGCTAACCTGCATAAAAATAAAACCCATTTTTAATGAAAATGGAGCTGCACTGCTGAAAAAGATAACTATCGCTGGAAACAGCCCTGCAAGATACTGTCATTAGTTTGTCATTTTCCTGCTGATAGACTCCCTTTAACCCTTTCACTGCCAGGGCTCTCTGGAAATTTTGCACCTCTGGTAGCTGGAGCAATTTTCAGAGTTTTCAGATGGACAAATAAAACCTAAATTGCAACATTAAAAAATCATCCAACCCCCCCCCCCCCATACCTATATATTTTCTTAAAGTAGACGCCTGCAGCATTGTCAGAATGTCACTTGGTACTGTATGCGAACAGGCACCTTCATGAAATTTTGATTTAAAGTGAATGTTTTATAAAAAAAAAATGCAAATAAATGTATATTAGTTGCTAAAAGTGCAAACCAAACAAAGTTATATGCACCAAACCTCCTAAAAATAAGTGCAGAGTTCATTCATATCACTAAGGCCTAAACCTGCATGCATGTTTTCAGAAAATCACTAGAACTGGAAGGCACAAAAATCTGCTTTGAAGCTGGAAATGCTAAAAAAAAAAAAAATCATCCTATAAAATGTAGGGATTACACACCGTGGAAAGGAAGTGAACCCCTAAACTCTATAGAATTTTTGAAAGTAAGACAACCTGAAGATTGTTTTCTCAGTGGGTTATAAATAGCCACATCCACCTTCATGTAACTTTGTGACCAACACAAATAATTTTTTGAAAAAATGCACTAAAACATATATTTGCACCTAAAACTCATATTTAATCGTACATTCACACACAAAATACATTTACAGTAAAAGATCAAGGTGTACACAATTTATATATACTGCAAACAGCAAGATTTTGCCGTTATTCACTAATATGTTAATCTATACTACACATAGCAGACTGTGATACCAAAATCTAACTTTTGAGATTGCACAGCATACCGTATATAAAAACACAGTTTAATATGTCATATATATATACAACCACCTTCATGCAACTTTGCAGCAAATGGAGATTCCAAGCAAAAATAGCACAAAAATTCTAATTTGCCACTAAAGTGCATGCTCAAGCAGTCCCTTTCTGCAAACAAAATGTACTTTAGAGAAAACTGCAATATGTGAGGAATTCATACATATATATATTTGCAGGTGTTAAAGAAATGCCAAAATCGCAGAAATGTGCCCACCAATTTTGTGAATGCAAATTAAATAGTTTACATAAAAATATAATGTTCTATCCCCCTATAAAAACTGTAGCAATTTATATGTTCATCTCTAGTGATGATCGTTATTGCTATTATTTTAGCGTGTAACAGATATCACTAACACGTATTTTACTCTATAAAGATCAGGTATGGACAGGACAGGGATTGGGTGAAATGTAAACTTCATTGATGACTTTTTGTGTGTGTTGTGTAAGTGTTTGGTGCAACTCTTTCTTTTGGCGCTGCGACCTTGACAATGGTAAACGTCTGGGTCACAGCACCAATAACCTTACTGATAATATTCAGAGGGGCATTATATAAAAATACCCCTGCGATTAGGCTCAGAGGGTTATTACATTATCCCTCTATGTGACCATCAGAGAGCAAAAGTACAGTATGCTGTCTGACTGATAGGGGAGGGGATAACATGGACAGAAGTCCCTGACACCCCCCCCCCCTTCTTGGGGGTCACATACAGGTTATGCACAGATGATGATGATTTATCATTTCTGTGCAGTCTGCAGGGCTACTCCTCCCTACTGCAGTTCTTAAGATGCTACCTGAGGCAGGAGGGGTGGGTGGAAGGGACACCTCATGATAGCCCTTACAGATTCGGAGCGAATTGCTGTTAAAAATGCTGTCGGGAACTGAGATCTGCAATGGGATCTTAATGCCGAATAGCGTTTTCAATCAGGAGATTCTCATCTTTAAAATGAATCCAAAATCATCTTCATAGCCCTAACCAATCCTGAGATATGGGCATTAATAGTAAGGACATATTAGATACATCCTCGGCTAGGAAAGTGCCACCCTGGGAGGATGTATAGATACGTGGTTGGCAGGGAAAGTGTTAAGGGGGCTGCTTGTAATTCCATTTGGCATCCTTCACCCACAGGAAGCCATGTTAAGAGGTATATATTACATGAGTGTATGTTTTCCTACTGCATTCTTCTAACTGGCATAGTGCAGTCAGTCTGCTGCGCTATTCTATGCTGGGAAGAAAAAAAAAAAGCGCTGGAGGGTAGCACCGAACAGAGGTCTCTGGTATAGTGGGAGTTTATGGGTATGCTTTTTCGGTGCATATGGCACACATACAAAGCAGACGTAATATGAAAAGACCTTGTATAGCCTGTGCCCTAGTGACTCAGATCATATGTGTTAGGAAACAGGAGTTATTTTACATGACCGGAATAACCTGAAGAATGAATTAACAGGTGACTCAGTGTGAAGCCTGAACGGTATAAGAGAGAAAAACACTTTTTTTTTTTTCTATATATCTGCTTCAAAAATGATTTATGTGTATCCCCAAGTAGCACAATTTCTTTCACGTAAAACACTGTTCAACAAAAGCCACATCAATGGAAAAAATAAGTTATGTCTGCTGCAATGTTTATTTTAGCAGGGTATCTTAAACAGTTGCATCTGGTGACTAAGGCCTCATGATCATGTGCATTGTCAGTGTGCTGGCCATGTTTTTCACAGGTAGCCCACTGACCCATTATATGCTATGGCCTCATACACACAGCTGTGTATTGTTACAGGCCCGTGTGTGGGGCCATGAGCCCAGGACTGGGCCCGGTGTGTGTGTGTGTGTGTGTGTGTGTGTGTGTATGAAGCCATGAGCCCAGGATTGGGCCCGTGTGTGTGTGTGTGTGGGGCCATGAGCCCAGGACTGGGCCCGTGTGTGTGTGTGTGTGTGTGTTTTTGTGTGTGTGTGGCGCCATGAGCCCAGGACTGGGCCCGCGTGTGTGTGGGACCATGAGCCCAGGACTGGGCCCGTGTGTGTGTGTGGGACCATGAGCCCAGGACTGGGCCCGTGTGTGAGTGTGTGAGTGTGAAGCCATGAGCCCAGGATTGGGCCCGTGTGTGTGTGTGTGTGTGGCCATGAGCCCAGGACTGGGCCCGCGTGTGTGTGGGGCCATGAGCCCAGGACTGGGCCCGCGTGTGTGTGGGGCCATGAGCCCAGGACTGGGCCCGCGTGTGTGTGGGGCCATGAGCCCAGGACTGGGCCCGCGTGTGTGTGGGACCATGAGCCCAGGACTGGGCCCGTGTGTGTGTGTGTGGGACCATGAGCCCAGGACTGGTCCTATTTGTGTCCCAGGCTCACTGAAGTTAATGAATGGGTCCATGGAGGCACAGTTGGCGCACCGATATCATCCATTTGCCGTTCAACCTCGGCTGATGCACATGGTTGTGCACATGAGACCTTATACTGAAAACTTGGAATTTGTTGCCACATGAGACTATGCATCTTCTCTAATCCTTTTTATGACTACAGGCTGGTGGAAGCACAGGACTTCTGATGGACCTTGCCGCCAATGAGAAGGCCGTACATTTAGACTTCTTCAATGGTGAGTTCACTCTAGTTAAGATTATAATCACATATTTTATTCTCAGGGTTGCATCTGGTTAAAAACAAAACAGATACAGGTCTGCAGTCTGAGAATAATCACAGCAATGTGCTAGTCTGATACAGGAAAATTTATCAGAATAGCACCAAGTGTGCATTGAACCATTGATATCAATGGGTCTGTGTGCAATCCAAGCTAGTGCTTGAGACTTGGACTGTAGAATGGCCCTGACAACAGTCAGCTGGAGTTTGTAGTTCTCCTTTTGATGTACATGATATTGGCACTGATGTGTTCTGTTTTATTTCTGCAGCTTTTGGAGACATGTTTGATGATGATGACTTCAAGTAATTCCCTTTCTGAAGTGCTCATCCTTGCAGTTAGATACAGACGTTTCCTGGACTGGAGACCTTGAAATTAATTTACTTGTGTAAATAAAGTTTCTTAATCCAGGTGTTGTGGCTTTTGTTGCAATGTGTTATAACAGGAATGCAGCCGATGTCCCTGTATGAATACACCATGTCTGAAGAAGAGAGCTAGACTCTCGAAAGCTTACTTATCAAATATACTCAGTTAGCCTCTAAAAGGTATCGCCTGATTTCTTCACTCTTCCACTACTTTCAATGGCTAACACGGTACAACATTATACCTGTATGAATACAGCATGGCAAAGTAACTGATCTGATCCACTCATTCTGCCTGCTGACCAAATATAAGACACCTTTTAAGCTATTTACCCAAGTGAGATTCTTCATGTCACCAAATATGACTGGGGACACACTCTGAGAACACACTGCTTTCCCTCAGGGACATTTAGCTGCGTTGCCTTGCAGGAGAAATCTTTTGCTGATCACCCGCGTGAAACCCATAACAGCAATAGACATGCTGCAGTCACTGCGAGCTGTAAGTTTTAGTCACTGCACGTGGATGACAGCTGTACAAATCACATCCACCATGCTGTTCACCACCACCAAGTTTCCCTTGTGTCCCTTTCCATAGACACAGGTTTTGCATAAATTGTTAGTACAGGCAGTTATAAGAAACTTTGTAATATATCTTGTCGAAGAAAAATGCATCTTTCTACTCTTATCGGATGTTTTCCCTTCTCCCTCTCACTCTGCTAAAATGACTTTCACTCTGCAGCTGCAGGGCCTATTTTGATTTTGTTTTAAAGCCTCAAGTCTTGGCTTTAAAATAAGACCAAGATGCCTGTAGCCCCGCTAGATATCAAGTTAACATTGGTTGAACTGGAGCTGCATGTACCCACCGCTCTCATTTCAACCAGTGTGTAGGGAAAGGAGACGACTTTCATATTCTCCTGTCACTTCAGATGGTTTCAGAGGAGGGGATACCTTGGCCTTTTGTTCATATCATCACCCTTCCATTCTCCAACAGAGCATACTTGCTATTTAACACTTTAGATGGTGACTACAGCACCTAAGTGGTTTTTACAGAATTATATTATATTTTTTCCCTTTTGTTAATGAGAAACTGAAATACTGAATTAAAATTAGTATGTTATGTATTCCACATGATAAACCCATAAACCTTAAAATTCAGATACCAGAATTGATGGTTTCTGTTCCTCTCACCTATCAAAAAGTAATAGACTGATCAGAAAGTCCTATGTATCCACAAAATACAAGGTCTTTTAAGATCCATTGAGATAAAATGTAAAAAAAAGTTTTGAAAGCTGGAATGCAGAGGATAAAATGTCAGATCACCAAAGGGTTAAAATGCACATAAGGAATCGGAGTTATGTGCCAGCAGTACTTATTTGAGCCAGAAATTCAACATTTGCAATTAAAAAGGGACGATTTTGGGAGGGTTTTTTGCAATTTTAATGTGACACTGGGGTTAAAGCATGTGTTTTATTTATGTGGTTGAAAAAATGAAGGTGTGCTGTCTCTGTAGTACATGGACATGGCTATGATTTATAGCTCTGTGACGATGACCTAAATAAGGATACTCCCCACAGTGTGACAGGAAAAAAACAGGAAGCATTTAGGGCTTGGTTTATTTCTTTTTTTTTTTAACGGTATTTATTCTGTAATGTTGTTCAAGGGAAAATCTGAATTACGCTAGGTTCACAATAGATTTGTGTCTCCGTCATTCGGGTCCGCATAGGGACCCAAAAGACAGACCTTGTCCGCTTAAAGAGGACCTTTCACGTCCTCATGTATATGCTGTTTTACATACCGCTATACAGCGCGCTGTCTGCTTTCCCGTTAGGTGGCCCGAGGCCGGAGCTTTCGGTGCCGGTAGTTCTGTGCCCCATCGTCAGAAGGGTGTTTCTGACAGTCTATCTGTACTGTGAGGAACACCCTCTCTGACAGTACTCCTCCATAGCGCTGTACTGGGGGGCGTTCCTCATAGCTCAGCGTCATCACTGGGTGGTAAGGAATGCCCCCTCTGCCAGTACAGGCTATGGATGAGTACAGTCAGAGGGGGCGTTCCTTACAGCCCAGTGATGACGCTGAGCTATGAGGAATGCCCCCCCCCAGTACAAGTCTATGGATTAGTACTGTCAGGGAGGGCGTTCCTCACAGCTCAGCTAGACTGTCAGAAATGCCCTTCTGACGATGGGGCACAGAACTACCAGCACCGATATCTCCAGCCCCGGTCCACATAACGGGGAAGCAGACAGCACGCGGTATGTAAAACAGCATATACATGAGGAGTGAAAGATCCTCTTTAAAAAGCGGTTACCTGCGGACCTCATACACTATAATGGGGTCTGCCTGGTTTCCACCAGTTTTATATTGAAACCAGCAGAGAGAAAAGTCCTCTTGTAGGACTTTTCCGATTTTATTGTTGGAATCTCCACTGCAGATGTGAACTAGTCTTATACAATAAATAGTTACAGTGGGGAAAAAAGTATTTAGTCAGCCACCAATTGTGCAAGTTCTCCCACTTAAAAAGATGAGGCCGGCCTGTAATTGTCATCATAGGTAGACCTCAACTATGAGAGACAAAATGAGAAAACAGCTAGAAAATCACATGGTCTGATTTTTTTAAGAATTTATTTGCAAATTATGGTGGAAAATAAGTATTTGGTCACCTACAAACAAGCAAGATTTCTGGCTCTCACAGACCTGTAACTTCTTCTTTAAGAGGCTCCTCTGTCCTCCACTCATTACCTGTAGTAATGGCTCCTGTTTGACATTGTTATCAGTATAAAAGACACCTGTCCACAACCTCAAACAGTCACACTCCAAACTCCACTATGGTGAAGACCAAAGAGCTGTGGAAGGACACCAGAAACAAAATTGTAGACCTGCACCAGGCTGGGAAGACTGAATCTGCAATAGGCAAGCAGCTTGGTGTGAAGAAATCAACTGTGGGAGTGTAAGAGACAGCCAATGTTGTCTTAAGCTTCATTTGTCTGTATAAACTGTTAATGTTGAATGTATTTCTGTGATTCTGTTCCTTTAAGACGGCAGCCATTGTGGTTGTGACATGATGCTGGAGTGAGACCCCCCCCCCTTTTATGTCAGCTTGCCTGTTCTGCAGACAGAGTGTGAGCAGAGAAGCAGGAAGTGACGAGAAAGAGAGCAGCAGCCATTTTGGCAAGTGTTGTATTGAACTGGTGTGGAGATTTTTCTGTACAGCTAAGCTGTATCTTGGTCCAGAGACAAACAGAGTGTAAAGAGACAACAGGACTAGTGAGTCCATGTGAAAGGAACTGTGCTCAGTGGCTGATCAGTGAGACTGACATTGTGACTGTGTATATGGATACCACAGATAGAGACTCGCAGTGCTGTTGATGTACTGGACGGCACCTGCTAAATCCCGCTTTACATCCCAGCTCAGTGTATGGATTCGGCAGGACTGTCAGTGTGCTGAGTGGAATCTGCTGTTGGATTACATTGCATTCAGTTGGTTTCCCTGTCTGTTAAAGAGGACTTCATTTCTCCCAAGATCCTGATAACCGTGAGGAGAGGACGCTTCACTATAAAAGAAAGGACCGACTTTGGGCCCCACCGCGCGCTTCTACGGACTGTAAGCGGTCCACCTGGACCACTGGGGAAAAGGGGGTGCACCCAAATGTGAAGTCAGGGTCAGTTAGGGATAGTTTTGAGTATATTGTTCATTCAGTGTCCATACTGCAGAAGTGGACAGAGTAAAAGTAGAAACCATTGCAGAATTTGCCTTGAAATTGTTCATGCTATATTGTATATTTTGCTTGTCTTTAGCCCTGTCATTTTACCTTTAACTAGCCTTTATTAACTTATAGTAAATATATATTTTTTTTCTTGAACTACCGCGTGTGCGTTCATTTCTGGTTGCGGAGTCCAAACCACCTGCCTTGCTCTCGGTTCACAAATTGGCGTAGTCGGCAGGATCCGCTTACCAGAATGGACGGTGACGCACCCGTTCGGGAGAATGGTGCTGGAGGAAGAATGCCAGCAGGGGCTATAATGAGTCAGTTAGCTAAATTTGATGGCAATAATATGTCAGTGAGTATGTGGGTGGAACAGATACGAATGATACAGCGAATGTACCAGACCGCACCAGAAGTACTAGTAGAGCTAGCAATATTGACATTACAAGGGGATGCTAAGACCACGGTGATACTGAGGCCATTTGAACAAAGGCAGACATTTGAGCAAGTAGTCCAGATTCTAGAAACCATCTATGGAGAAACTGCATTGCTGGGGTCTCTGCAGGCTCGGTTCTTCCAGAGGGTACAACAGGAGAATGAAAGCCTTCCCCAATATGCAAATGCCCTACAAGAACTGCTCCGAGATATTCAAAGGAAGGAAAGAGGGGGCTCGCCAGCCTTCTGTAACCCTGATCGGACTCTCCGTGACCAGTTTGTCCTGGGGATACGTGACGGCAGTTTAACTGTGACTATGCAGGATTTTATACGACGAGAGACTGATGCTAAATTCCATGATGTACAGGTAGAGGCCATCTCCCGTGCCAATAGTATGGTCCCGAGGCCGCAGACCGCAGTTGGAGTTACTTTGTCACAGGGGGCTAGTTCTGGCTCAGAGACAGTAGAAAAAGGGACGGTTAAAGAAATTCTCACAGTAATGCAGAAACTGCAAGAACAAATGGAACACTTGCACACTCGTTGTGATGAGCAGTCTATGAAAATTGCAGACTTCCAGAAGACTGGAGATGAAAGGGTGAGCCATCCACACCCAGCAAGTCAGAATCACCCACCACCCCGCTGGAGGGGTGAGGATAGGACCTACCGAAGGGGTCCAAATCATTTAGTGCAGTGCTCAGGAGAAATCGAAGGGGCTTACCGAAGGGGCCCAAACAGATGGCCAGAACGACGGGGGATACGCTGCTGGGAGTGTGGACGGATGGGCCACGTTGCTGCTAGATGTCCAGAGCAGCGACAAACTTATGAGAGACCGCCGTTAAACTGAAGTCCCCTGCTGCTGAAGGGCGTGTAGTAGGGGAGACTGACAAGGAGACTATGTGGGGAGAATGCCCTGATGATGACCTGATCGCTGCAAGTCCTGTCATACAGGTGGAAATGGAGGGTATTCCGGTTACCGGGATGATTGACACGGGTTCCCAAGTAACGACCTTGAGTAGAGACTGTTATGAACGGTACTTCCGGCAACATGTGAAATATGATCCCCATACATTCGTACGAGTGGTCGCAGCTAACCAGTTACCAGTTCCGGTCGTGGGAGTGGCCTGGATGAATGTCCGGGTATGTGGCCAAGATCTAGGTAGGAAAGGCATTGTGGTGGTACAGGAGTCACATGAAGTAAAGGTCCCTGTCATTTTGGGGATGAATGTGTTAAAAGAATTAGATCAGATCCTCTTTGAAAAGAAAGGTCACGGTTATTGGAAAGAAACCACCACCCATCGGCCTACTCAAACAGCTTTCCAGCGGCTGATCCGGACATGTGGCTTACAGAAAAGTTCAGATGCACAGCGTCCTCTGGCTCGAATTTCAGTTCCTTTGCATACAAAAGTTACACTGCCACCCAGTCGGGAGACAATAGTGTCCATGCCCGTAGGCACCTGTCGGAAACTAGAGGGCATAGCTGTGTTGGTAGAACCACTGCAGGCAGCCGAAGGAGGTGTTGATCCGCTAGTGGCCCGTTCCTTGGCAATAGTTCGCAATGGAAGAGTACCACTTCGATGTGTAAACACTCAGGACCAGAGTGTGGACCTGACCCCAGGGAGGCTGCTGGCTAACATCTATGTGACTCCGGAGGAAGTAAGGAAAGTAACTCCAATGCAGCTGAAGCCGACTGAAAGGGATGAGTGGACCGTAACTGTGTCCATGGGAGAAGATGAGGAACCCACCTCTGAATGGAATGGCTGTGCAATTCGAGAACAGATGAAGATGGATGTAAGTTCATGTTCTCTGGAATGGGTGCAGAAGGTAGATGAGCTGTTGTGGGAGAACCAAGCCACCTTTGCACGGTATGCTGAAGATTTTGGATGTACCACAGGGATCTACCATGAGATTCCCACAGGAGACACCCCTCCAATTAGAGAGCGCTACCGACAAATTCCTCCACAGTTGTATCAGGAAGTGAAAGAACTGTTAGCTAAGATGCTACAGGGTGGGATCATCCAAGAAAGCCAGAGTCCCTGGGCGGCTCCTGTGGTGTTAGTAAGAAAAAAAGATGGGTCCATCCGATTTTGCGTAGACTATCGGAAGTTAAACGCTTGCACCGTACGAGATTCCTACCCCTTGCCACGGATTGAGGAGTCCCTCTCAGCGCTAGGGAGAGCCCGGTACTTCTCCTCACTAGATCTGGCTAGTGGGTATTGGCAGGTGCCGATGGCCACAAAAGACAAGGAGAAGACGGCATTCATCTTGCCCATGGGACTATACGAATTTAACCGGATGCCCTTCGGGTTGACAAATGCACCCGGAACGTTTCAGCGGTTGATGGAGAAATGTCTCGGTGACTTCAACTTTGAGTTCACTCTCATCTACTTGGATGACATTATAGTGTATTCTGCGACCTTTGAAGACCATCTCCACCAGTTGGGGCAAGTATTTCGAAGATTGCGGGAACATGGGCTCAAATTGAAACCCAGTAAATGTCGGTTGTTCCAATCTGAAATTGATTACTTGGGTCACCGCGTATCAGGAGAAGGGGTGAGACCATCAAGAGACAAGATAGCGGCTGTTCAAGATTGGCCGATACCGACTACCCTGCGAGAAGTGAGGGCGTTCCTTGGAGTAGCCGGTTACTATCGACGGTTTATTAAGGATTTCGCCAAGGTAGCAGCACCACTTAATGCTCTCCTACGAGGCACATCCGGTGGTCCAAAGAACCGGTCCGTGAAGTGGGGACCTGAACAGGAACAAGCCTTCCAGGCATTGAAGGATGCACTGACAACAGCCCCAATCTTGGCATATGCTGATTACCACTTGCCGTTCCAGCTATATACAGATGCAAGCCTGTATGGTCTTGGAGCAGTGCTTTCCCAGCTTCAGGATGGCCAGGAGAGGGTCATAGCGTACGGCAGCCGGTCTTTGAGAGATTCTGAAAGAAACCCCGAGAATTATAGTTCATTTAAATTGGAGCTGTTGGCACTGGTATGGGCCATGACCGAGAAATTCTCTGAATATTTGACCGGTGCTGAAGTTTTAGTACTGACTGACAACAACCCACTAGCTCACCTGGAAAATGCCAAGCTCGGGGCGTTAGAGCAGAGGTGGATAGCCCGAATGTCTACATTCAATTACCGCATTAAGTATCGGTCCAAGACAGAGAACCAGAATGCTGACGGACTTTCTAGGGTAACTGCCCAGACCCCCACAGAAGACGTGGATCATGAGTTGGAGCATGTGGAGGTGCCCGATTTCAGCAGATTTTCACAGACCGTGACCGCCACTAATCAGTTTGAGATGGAGGGGACTGAAATGGCTCCTTTCTTTGGTCCCTCACGACAGGAATGGGCACAGATACAACAGACCCATGAGGGGCTGGCGCAGATGATCAAGTGTGTTGAGAAAGGCCAGAAGCCCTGTAGAGAGGAAAGAGAACGACTGACACGTGAGATATTATCTGTTTTGAGTCAGTGGGAAAAGTTGGAGATGAAAAATGGAGTGCTATGCCGAAAGGTCTATTTACCTTCTGAGATCGACATTCGATACCAAATTGTGGTGCCTAGTGAACTGGCTCGCTCCTTGGCAGTTGAGGCTCATAATAAGAATGGACATTTTGGTCATGAGAAGACCTTTCGTTGGTTACAGCGACTGATTTACTGCCCTGGTCTTCGTCAAATGGTCGAAGAAGTATGCCGCAGCTGTCGAACTTGTGAGATCCATAAGGCAATAGAACAGAGAGCTCCCCTGCAAACCATCGTGACCCAGGAACCTTTAGAAATCGTCATGATAGACTATCTAATGGTGGGCCCATCCAATAGCGGACACCAGTATTGCCTCGTAATAGTGGATCACTTCACCAAATTTGCGGTGGTAACCGCCACCAAGGACCAGACAGCTGAGTCAGCAGCTCGTGCTCTGTGCTAAGATTTCATTCGAGTATATGGGTGCCCCCAACGCATCCACTCCGACCAGGGCGCCTGCTTTGAGGGACACGTAATGAAAGAAGTTCAACGTATCTACGGGATAAAGAAGTCGCACACGACTCCATACCACCCTCAGGGAAATGGGGCCTGTGAAAGATTCAACAGAACTCTGCTACAGATGCTGCGGACTCTGGAGGAAGACAAGAAGTTACAGTGGCCTCAGTTCTTGTCTGAAATGGTGTGGGCCTATAACAATCAGGTCCATTCTACAACGGGGTACTCTCCTTATACACTTCTCTTTGGGCGGTCTGGGCGAAGTATAGGAGAATTACAGTTGAATGATGTGGATGGGTTCCCTCCGAGGGATCCAACCTCTTGGGTGCGGGCGCATCGGCAGAGACTTGAGACGATCCATCGATTGGTGCGGCAGCGCCTGCAAGAACATCCCCATCCTGATAAGACCCCAGTGCAAGAAGCACCATTGCAACCAGGCGACCTGGTGCTAGTTCGTGTCAAGAAACCCCAAGGGAAATTGGAAAGCAGATGGGAGGCTTTGCCGTATCGTGTTGTTGGCCGCAAGTATGCGAATGGGCCAGTGTACCAGGTCCAGAAAGAAGGAACTGATTGTGTTCGAGTACTTCACCGAAATATGTTGCGCCTGTGTCATTCTGAAGGGACAAATCACGATGGGCCTGCCAATGTGAATGAGCTCCCACAGTCAGAGAATGGAGGTGCGGAATGGGCCTTCGACGAGGAGGATGATTGTTGGCCGATCCCTGCTCCTGGGGATGTTCCACCTGTGACTACTGTATCTCCGGCCTGTGCCCCCTCTGGTGCGGAATCCGCTGGTCCTTCTCAGCCCATAGCTGCAGCACCCCATAATATACCACCGGTCCTCAGACGGACCACTAGGCCAAATGCTGGTATTCCCCCTGTTCGGTATGCGCAGGATGAGTTTGTTTGGCCTGCCATACATCGGTATACTACCACCCTGTGCATAAAAGTACAACCCTCTGGATATACAGTCATAGGCAGGGACTGCCAATCTTAAAGTGGGGGGGGAATATGTAAGAGACAGCCAATGTTGTCTTAAGCTTCATTTGTCTGTATAAACTGTTAATGTTGAATGTATTTCTGTGATTCTGTTCCTTTAAGACGGCAGCCATTGTGGTTGTGACATGATGCTGGAGTGAGACCCCCCCCCTTTTATGTCAGCTTGCCTGTTCTGCAGACAGAGTGTGAGCAGAGAAGCAGGAAGTGACGAGAAAGAGAGCAGCAGCCATTTTGGCAAGTGTTGTATTGAACTGGTGTGGAGATTTTTCTGTACAGCTAAGCTGTATCTTGGTCCAGAGACAAACAGAGTGTAAAGAGACAACAGGACTAGTGAGTCCATGTGAAAGGAACTGTGCTCAGTGGCTGATCAGTGAGACTGACATTGTGACTGTGTATATGGATACCACAGATAGAGACTCGCAGTGCTGTTGATGTACTGGACGGCACCTGCTAAATCCCGCTTTACATCCCAGCTCAGTGTATGGATTCGGCAGGACTGTCAGTGTGCTGAGTGGAATCTGCTGTTGGATTACATTGCATTCAGTTGGTTTCCCTGTCTGTTAAAGAGGACTTCATTTCTCCCAAGATCCTGATAACCGTGAGGAGAGGACGCTTCACTATAAAAGAAAGGACCGACTTTGGGCCCCACCGCGCGCTTCTACGGACTGTAAGCGGTCCACCTGGACCACTGGGGAAAAGGGGGTGCACCCAAATGTGAAGTCAGGGTCAGTTAGGGATAGTTTTGAGTATATTGTTCATTCAGTGTCCATACTGCAGAAGTGGACAGAGTAAAAGTAGAAACCATTGCAGAATTTGCCTTGAAATTGTTCATGCTATATTGTATATTTTGCTTGTCTTTAGCCCTGTCATTTTACCTTTAACTAGCCTTTATTAACTTATAGTAAATATATATTTTTTTTTCTTGAACTACCGCGTGTGCGTTCATTTCTGGTTGCGGAGTCCAAACCACCTGCCTTGCTCTCGGTTCACAGGAGCAATAATTAGAAAATGGAAGACATACAAGACCACTGATAATCTCCCTCGATCAGGGGCTCCATGCAAGATCTCACCCCGTGGGGTCAAAATGATCACAAGAACGGTGACCAAAAATCCCAGAACCACACGGGGGGGACCTCCCAGAACCACACGGGGGGACCTAGTGAATAACCTACAGAAAGCTGGGACTAACGTAACAAAGGCTACCGTCAGTAACACACTACGCCGCCAGGGACTCAGATCCTGCAGTGCCAGACGTGTCCCCCTGCTTAAGCCAGTACATATCCGGGCCTGTCTGAAGTTTACTACAGAGCATTTGGATGTTCCAGAAGAGTATTGGGAGAATGTCATATGGTCAGATGAAACCAAAGTAGAATTGTTTGGTAGAAACACAACTCGTCGTGTTTGGTGGAGAGCGAATGCTGAGTTGCATCCAAAGAACACCATACCTACTGTGAAGCATGGGGGTGGCAACATCATGCTTTGGGGCTGTTTCTCTGCAAAGGGACCAGGACGACTGATCCGTGTACATGAAAGAATGAATGGGGCCATGTATCGTGAGATTTTGAGTGCAAACCTCCTTCCATCAGCAAGGGCATTGAAGATGAAACGTGGCTGAGTCTTTCAGCATGACAATGACCCCAAGGACACCGCCACGGCAACGAAGGAGTGGCTTCGTAAGAAGCATTTCAAGGTCCTGGAGTGGCCTAGCCAGTCTCCAGATCTCAACCCCATAGAAAACCTTTGGAGGGAGTTGAAAGTCCGTGTTGCCCAGCGACAGCCCCAAAACATCACTGCTCTAGAGGAGATCTGCATGGAGGAATGGGCCAACATACCAGCAACAGTGTGTGTCAACCTTGTGAAGACTTACAGAAAACGTTTGACCTCTGTCATTGCCAACAAAGGATATATAACAAAGTATTGAGATGAACTTTTGTTATTGACCAAATACTTATTTTCCACCATAATTTGCAAATAAATTCTTTAAAAATCAGGCAATGTGATTTTCTGGATTTGTTTTCTCATTTTGTCTCTCATAGTTGAGGTCTACCTATGATGTCAATTACAGGCCGGCCTCATCTTTTTAAGTGGGAGAACTTGCACAATTGGTGGCTGACTAAATACTTTTTATCCCCACTATATATACTGGAATGTTGAGTTGACATTATGCATTCAGTTTTTAACAGCTGTTATGAGCAGCACTATTTCTACTCTGCCAGTAACCAGAGGTTTTCAAATTACTGGCTGTTATCATACAGGTGACTTGTATAGTAACCTGTGCTATTATATACTGCATGCAGTGCTGCAGAAAAAAAAAAGCGCTGTGTAAATCCAGCCTTAGGCCTTGTGTGCACGACCAATGGGCATGAGCAGGGTCTGTGGTTGAACAGCACAGGATGGCACATGGATAATATCCGTGTCCTGCCCGTACCTCCACAGACCCATGAATTGACTTTAGTGAGTCTGTTCTAAAAAACGGACTGGAGTAGGACCTGATAATACACGGTCATGTGTATGGGACCATAGATTATAATGAGTCAGTGTGATGGCCGTAAAAAACAGCTAGCATAATGCCAATGACCACGGTCATGTCCATGAGGCCTTAGGGCCCTTTTACCTACTTTTCTGTCTGTGTGTTATCTGTGAAAAAGTCAGACAGCACACATAGAGCATTAGGATCCATAATAGCCAGTGGGGCCATTCACATGTGTGTTGTTTTTCACAGACCGAGAGGCACTAAGAAGAAAAAAGTGATGTGCTATTTTTTTTTTCCTCTACTCGTCTCGCCTTCCAAGTCTATGGACCCATGAATAAAAAAAAAATATTGTAGAAAAAATAAGATTTTTTTTTTTTTAGATACTTTTTGCATTTTGGTTCTACTGTTAGTCGTGGATTACAGATACTACTGCAAATACTGAAATATGCAAGTAGGTGTTGGGGCATGCTGAGGGTAGTAGTTCTGCAGCACCTCAGAGTGTTTTTAAACTAGCTTTATTATAACATCCTGCTGCCGCTACAAGTGCACCATGTGGATGAAGTGTTCTCTTGTGCAGTGCTCACTGCTGTATTGGATACTGTGTAGGGATTCGATATCCTGCTCCAGCCTAGCCTGGGATCCTAGTGCACCTAGATTCCCCAGCAGTGAGAGAAGAGATTATTAGTAGTCCTGAAAAGCAGCGGCTTGTTTGTAACACCAGCAGTCTCCAGTTTCTTGCAACCTTTTAGACATAAATGTGACCCCTCTCTGACAGCAGAGCTGCACACAGTCACACATCACAACACCTTCCAAATGTTCCTGCTGTAGCTTCCTCTTTTATCCAGGATGATAACTTTTCAGTATTTTGTATTCTGGTGATGTAACTGTACGATATATTTTGTCTATTTGCAGATCTCTCTTTGCTGTCAGCGATGACATGCCGAGAATAAGGATGGCAGTAACAGAATGAACCTGAACTCAACTCCCTTTTTGTCTCACAGACAGGTCATGAAAGAAGAAAAAGAGTTGTTTGGGGCAGGTAGTTTAATATCCAGAGCCTACAGGCTTAGGACAGTCATGTAATAAATGGACAATTCGAGTCCACCAGAGTTGAAGCCATTCTGCAGTAAGTCTTATTTGTAGCTCAGAGAGGGGTCTTCTGCTCTGTCCTAATAGGGATTACACTAGGTGTACACTACCCCACGCGGTGTAAACGACTATAGTCACTGTATAATGGATAGGATTCTAGCGAATCCCATCCCCACGGTGTGGGAAAATATGCGCTCCGAACACGCTGCTATTTCCAAAACTGTTGCGGTTTTGGAAATCACAGCATGTCAGTTATACCTGCGGAAACGCCAGCGGTTTCCCTATAGTGATAATGGAAGCAGAAAGTCCACAGAGGAAACCTCTCGGACTTTCTGTGAAAAGCACTATGGGAAAAAACGTGGCGGAAGCACTTTTTTGCTGTGGGACGCTATGTGGGGCCTTAGCCTTGCTGCTGTTTTAGCGGTCCGCCTCTCTGACAACAGTCTGGTGCAGCGGGGATTTCTGCGGGAAGAAAACACCAGAGCTGCAGGACCGGACTGCGCTGGGAGACACTGGAGCACTGGGGATAGGTGAGAATGTTTTTTTATTATTTTTTTTCACCTCCCCTGACCTAATGTAAAAAAATATATATATATCCTGGACAACCCCTTTAACTATAATGGGGTCTGTTATTATAAAACTGAAACCGGTGGAGAAAAAAGTCTTCCGTGCAAGACTTTTTCCTCTGTCGATTTTCAGCGGACAATCCGCCACAGATGCGTGCAAATTTGTTAGAAGTGAGGAGCTGAAATATCACATGGTCATGAGTGTTCAGACCCTTTTATGTGACACTCATATTTAACTCTTATGCTGTCCATTTTACCTTCACTGATACATTGTAACAAATAGTTTGGACCGGAGACAGATTTTTTTTTTTTTGCTGATGTGTTTAGCCCAACTGATGCTTAGAGTGCATACAACTGTATCCGCTTCTCGGCTGTGATAAATACTGGGGTATATTAAGATTCCTTAAGAAGACTTTCCAGAATGTCTAACTACAGTAACATATACATAACCATAAAAAATGTTTCTTACTGTTTATTTTATTGAGAATAACTTTGTTCTTAAAGGGATATTCCAAGTTTATATATAGTACATAAAATACATTGTGTCAATGAGCTCAGATTCCCCCAGAGACCCCACACTAATATATTAGATAATGTTACTGTGTATGTCTAGGGCAGCACCTCAGAGCACTAAATCTAGATGCCATGCACTGCCCCTTTAGAGTGAGGGCACTAAGCACAGTGTATGAGTGTTCGAAAACATTGAGTTTGCCAATTTTGCAGGTGAGGAATTTGCACTAAACATCTACATTCAGTGCAATGCAAGAGAATTGACTTTTTCTAAATGTCATTTGCATCACTCAGATTTACAGAGGAGTGTAGGCACATTGTGGATTATCAGATTTATATGTCATCCATTTCAATGTAAATGGTGAAATCTTCAGCAAAATCCCCATGTGTAATTTGTATAACAGGCAGGATTTCCTATTAAAAGCTTACACCTGTATGTTTTCATGTGTTACTGTCAATTCTGCCATTTTGTAGAATAAAGTGCCCTCTAGTGATAACAGTTATGTACTACAATTCTTTTTTTTTTTCTTCACTACAGTGCATTTTGCTCCATATATTTGTGATGTATAAAGGCATGCAGCAGGTCACTAAGTAAAAGACACAACCATGCCTGTATAAGGCATGTTTCTTTTCCAGCAGTATTTTACTTGCTACTATGCAATAAAAATTGTATGTTTTGTATTCTGTTTCATACGTGTATAGAGACAAAATGATCCCACCATACGTTTTTTTCCAGTGCTGCCTAGTGCTCAGTGATAGATATATGGCTTTCAATGTTATATATTATTTTTCATCCTATGTACTGTAGCTGGCACGCCTCAGCACTAGTGTAATCCTGGTATCTGTATATGTGCATTCTTTATATACATTGTATTTGCATAACACAACATCTTCATACCCATTGTTCGTGCATTACACTGAATCTCCCCTTACTGCATTGTTAGAAACAGCACCTTCTTACACATGTACATGAATTACAATGTATTTCCACATTCTATAGTATACTTCATCTTTACACACAGTACATGTATTACACTGCATCTCACCACGTGTTTCAGTGGAACACCATATACTATACATGCTTCATCTTCACACTCTACGAGTTATGCTGTACCTCTGCACTGACCGTATGTGCTCTGCACACTGTACATGCATTACACAACACCTCTATACACACTGTACATGCATTACACCACACTTGTTACAGAACACCCCTATACACTTTGTACATGCGTTACACTATACCTCTTTACACTGTACTTGTTTTACATTGCATCTCAACACACTGTACATGCATTACACTGTACCTGTATACACACTGTACATGCGTTACATCACACTTGTTACAGAACACCTCTATACAAACTGTACATGTGTTACACTATACCTCTGTACACACTGTACATGTTTTATATTGCATCTCCACACGCTGTACATGCGTTACACTGTACCTCTAAACACACTAGACATCCATCACTCTACACCTCTATACACACTCTACATTTGTTACACAACTCCCTTGTACACACTGTACATGCATTACCCTGCACGTGTACACACACTATATATGCATTACACAACATCTCTATACACACCAGAGGCATACCATTGGTATAACCTGTGCAGCTGCACAGGAGCCCGGTAGGTCAGGGTTCCCTGTCATCTGTTATATATACTTTTTATTATATAGCTTATACTAATCAACTTCATGGCTAACAATTACTTAGTTGTGTGTTGTTAGAGAGGTGTAAGGAGATGCGGCATGCTGGGATATTGGAGAACAAAGGGTCCATAACTATTGCATAGGGGCCCTCTACTGACTGTGTAAACCCCTGATACATACTGCACATGTGTTACACTGGACTTGTACACACACTGTGCATGTGTTACATAACACTTCTATACACACTGTACATGCATTACACAACACCTCTATGCACACTTTACATGCATTACACTTCACCTTTACACACTCTGCATATGTTTTACAGAACACCTAAATACAAACTGTACATGCATTACATTGTTCCTCTATACACACTATAAATGTCTTACATTGCATCTCCAAACACAGTACATGCATTACACTGTACCTCTAGACAAACTGGACACGCATCACACCTCACCTCTACACACACACAATGTACATGTGTTACACAACACCTCGATAAACATTGTACATGCATTACACTACACCTCTACTCACACTGTTCATACATTACACTGCACCTGCACCTGTACATGCTTTGCATTGCATCTCCACACACTGTGCATGCATTACACTGTATTTCTACACACATTGTACATCCATTACACTAAACCTCTACACACTGTACATACATTACACTACACTGCTATACACACTGTAAATGCATTACACTGCACCTGTACACACTGTACTTGCTTTGAATCTCCACAAACCATACATGCATTACACTGTACCTCTACACACTGTACATACATTACACTACACCTTTATACACACTGTACATGCATTACACTGTACTTCTACACGCACTGTACATACATTACACTACACCTCTACACACATTGTACATGCATTACACTACACCTGTATACACACTGTACATGCATTACACATCTCTATACAAACTGTACATGTGTTACACTGCACCTGTGCACACTGTACATTCTTTGCATTGGTTCTCCACACATTGTACATGCATTGCACTGTACCTCTACACACATTGTATATACATTACACTGTACTTCTACAAACAATGTACATGCATCACACCTCTATACAAATTGTACATGCTTTATACTGCATCTTTGCACACTACATGTGCATTACACTTTATTTTCACACACTGTACATGCATTACACAATACCTCTCTACACACTGCATCTACACACACTGTACGTGCTTTACACTGCACCTCTACACACACTATACATGCTTTTCACTTCATCTTCACACTGTACATGCATTACACAATACCTCTCCACACACTGCACATCTGTTACACTGCATCAACACACACTGTATATGCTTTGCACTGCATCTCTACATATGATGTGCATGCCTTTACACTTCATCTTCACACTGTACTTGCATTACACTGTAACTCTCCACACACTGCACATCTGTTACACTGCATCTACACGCACTGTTCATGCTTCGCACTGCACCTTTACACATGATGTGCGTGCATTACACTTCATCTTCACACTGTACATGCATTACACAATACCTCTCCACACACTGCACATCTGTTACACTGCATCTCCACACACTTAACATGCTTTGCACTGCATCTCTACACACACTGTATGTGCATTACCATGTAACTCTCCACACACTGTATAACTATTACATCTAGAACAGTGAGCTACGTTGTTTCCATCATTTCCAATTCAGTGGGAGTTATGGGAGCATCCTAGCTCAGAGCTACACTGTTTCTGTAAAATCCGACCAATACTGACCAACAGTCTTGACTTGATTGTCAGTGGGGACGTTCTGAGGGTGAACTAGGTGATGGAGCCTAGAGGGTTCATTTTAGAGATAGATGCGGGTCCCAGAAGATATCCATAAAAGTATTTTGTAGGCAATCCTCTTTATGCGTGCATACACATGGTGCGAATTGCAGATTTGCAGTGGAAAATTTGCAGCATAATACAGTAGCATTTAAGTCAATGCGTTTTTTTTTAGGGTGGAGACATACAAGGTGTTTTTATGCTTTTATAGGAGCACATTTTGCTGTGTGTTTTTTTTGTTTGTTTTTTTAACCAAAGTCCAGATTTGTTCTCCTTCCTGCTGTATCCACTCCTGACTTTTTCCACAAAAAACACAGCCAAATCTGCACCAAAAACATTAACAAAAACTCAATGTGTGTCTCCAACCTTAGAACACAATGCAGATTTTTATTTCCATGTGGAAATTGACATATGGTGCTGATTTTAAAATGACATTTAACAAATGTCCATTGTGTGACAATGCCTTTAAAGGACAGGGACACTTTTAATTACAGGTGTTTTTTGGGGCTAAAATATTCATAGTCTAGCCTTAGGATAGGTCATCAATATGTGATCGGTGGGGGTATGAAATCTGGGACCTCTACTGCTCAGCTGTATGAAGAGGCTGCTGAGTGAGTGCTACAGTCTCTTCGCTGAACACCTAGCAAAGAGCTGTACGTTGTATAGTGGCTGGGCTTGGTATAGCAGCTCAGACCTATTCACTTGAATGAAACTGAGCTGCTGCTGTACCATGTGACCAATGAACATGATGTTATAAGTAGGAGGAGGAGGCTGGAGCACTCTTTAAAGCAGATGATCAGCAGGGGTCCTAGATGTCGAACACATACTGATCATCCTAAGGATAGGTCATCAATATATGAATTCCAGAAAACCCCTTAAGTGGAGTTCACCACTAGTGCAGCTTATCCCCTATCCACAGGAATAGAACAGTGGTCACATAGGTGCACTGACCATATGTTGATTTTTATGGGACTGTCTGAGTTGACTAGTGTACAACGCTTAGCCATTAGGCAGTCCCATAGAAACGGAGTGGCAGTGTACCTGCAAAACAGCTCTCACTCTTCTGGTCAGTAGGGGTGTCAGCAGTCGCACCCTCACTGATCTTAACTTTGCCCCTGTGGATATGAGATAAGTTGCATTGATGGGCAAATCCCTTTAAGGCAGGTAGTATTGACCAAACTAAATATGAAAAAAATGAAAGATGACCAAATGATGTGGAACTAATCCTAGTAGTACAGTTTAGATCCTAGTGCTAAGGTTCAGTCATTTTGTGACTTCGTTGTGTCACTTCTGGGGAGCCACATGGAGGGTACCCATGAGCCGCACCATTGTTGTAGCACAAAAATAAATGAGTTCCAACATCTGCCAATGACATTAGAATGGCCTGGCTGTTTGCCTGGCTCTCACGAGCTGGTATCTCCCATATGAATGAGGTTGTCTATGATAAGACACCCCCTTTAGGCATATCTATTGTTGGGCAATAGTATGAGTAGACAAATTTCCCACGCTTTGTAGCATGGAATGAGCACCTACAAAAGTCTGGGGTGAGGATAAAGGCCGAGAGGAGGATCAGATGAGTGCTTGCATGCTGGTATGTGTACATTATAATTATTGTAATATTTGGTTACAGGATCGCAAAGTGACCACCGGTGTACTGTAGACATACAAACTTCTCAGTGGCTGCCACTAAGCGTTCCTAGAACCCTTAAAGGGGTTGTCCGACTCATTTTTTTTTTTAAATTTAATAAGGCTGCTGAAAAAGAACTATACTCACCTCTGCTCAGGCCTACATTACCAGAAGGGGCAGTTCTTCCAGTTAAAGGTCCCTGCTGTAATGTGCAATTTGCGAAGAGGTCACTGCTGAGGCCTGTCACTGGTGATGTCAGGGGACCTCTATACAGAACACCAGACCTGCTGCTTCTGGAAATGGAAGCCCAGGGTGAGATGAGTAAAACATTTTTTATGATTATGGCCCCTTCAGCACCTCCATTAAATAATAAAAGAATGAGTTGGACAACCCCTTTAAATATCTACGTAGTATCTAGTAGTACAGCCTCACGCCTACATCACTACATCATTTATGAAATCTCTTTTAGTAGTTGAAATGGCAGCCATGTTAGTATTTACCCAAAAATTCCAGAAAAAAAGCATTAAATACAATTTTTAAAAGTTTCACAAAAGAGGACATCTATACAGGTGCCTTCGTACACTTTAGACTAAACTAGATGGAAACGGACGATTTCAAACATAAGGAACATTTGTTGGGTGAAATGATCATTTTAGGTGACTGATGTTCCATCATCCGGCTTTGTTTGAATTTTTTTTTTCAGTAGTTGGATGAAAGATCTCATGTCATCGAATGATCTTTCCTTGATAGAACGTTCCCAGAAAGATCTTTGGTCCTTCACCCACTGTCATTGAAATTATATGGCCAGTTTGAATGTGAAACCATTATTGGCCAGATGATCATTCATTCAATGCTTGATCAACCATTGGCGTACACCACTTCTATCTAATGTCTATGGCCACCTTTAGGACTTATATTTGTGGGGAGGAGGCTTATTTTAAGGAGATGCGTTCTTTAAGTTTCTTCCTTAGATAAATGGCTTCTCAAAACAATTATAGTATCAGATAAGAAAAAAAACACATTATATGGATACTTTACATGCCGATACATATCTTTTTTCCAGATTTCTTGGATTCACCAATGCTGGGATTTACAGAATGAATAATCAATACTGGAATGTGAGTAAGCTCCTTCACATTACCAGAGCAAGCACTGAAATAAATATGGTATCTTTTATAGGGCCCATTTCTACATATGATATAACCTTTATTGTCTCTCGTACAGACAGTAGGGCATTTTATGAGTTATGAGTAGAGTTACATGGCTTCATAGGCTGGATATAACAAGATACCAGAAAATGATGAGTCGTTGAGATTATCTCCATAGATACCACCAAAATCCTCCCCGTATATCTGCAGCCACACTTCGTCTTGAACATCTAAGGCCAGAAGGATGGTGCCAGAAGCCTGGTCCACGTTATTTGTCTGAAACTGGTCAAAGGTAAACATCATTGGCTTGTTATTCTTGTATAATCCGATCTTGACATCCTTCATATAAACGGTAAGATGGTAGGTGAATAAATAGAGGCCCTTAATATGGCAGGTGAACTTTCCAGTGGTGTCATCATAATGTCGCTGTTCATTGTAAAACACTTTAGTGAAGCGTATAGGCACATTTGGAGTGGACACTCTGGTTGTTAGCCCCATACTAAAGGCTGAACGCTGTAGAAAAGGACTTTCCCCTGTTTGACCCTGGGGACCTGGAAAGCCACGTGGACCCTCAGGTCCTAGAGGTCCTTGTTCACCAACTTCTCCCTTCTGCCCTTTAGTACCTGTGAACGTAAATATAATTCACATGAATATTTCACATAATGCAGTAACCCAACTATTTATTTAGAATAGATTTAAAAGGGATTTTCTACCTTAATCATGAATTGCTTAAAGATAGTAAATCAGAAGTTATGGAATTCCAATTTTTGTAATGATATTTTTTTACATTAATAGATATTATTTTATTGCAGCAGAAATTTTTAAAAAAGTCAGAACAGGAAGTGCAGCCATATTGGTTGTAGCTTGTTGATGGGATTCTGTCACCGGGAAACCCAATATAAAACCGGTCATGGTCCATTGTAGGGGACATAACCAATTTTAGGCCTGGCCCCCTCTTTGCTAGAGCTGCCCCATTTGCTGGTCAAAAAAACTGGACAAAATAGTGCATAAATGAAGCCATAATAAAACTTAGACATTCAAAAATGTTATCAGGCTTCAATCTATTCCTCTCATTACTTTAGTTCCTCTCTTCGTATGAGTAGTAGTAACATCCTGTAGTTTTGGAATTCTTACAGTTCTTAAATTCAAAAACTTTAAGCATAAGAATGATATTTTTAGATAGTGCAGTGAGCCGAGAAGAGGAAACTGCACCCCTCTCTGAATAAAACAACAAAACCACTTAGAATAAGATTAGTACAATCTTAAATCTACATAAACACTTGCCACAAGTATACAGTTTTTTCATATTACCTCTAATGTGCACAATATAGATATACATTGTGCATGTAACAAAAAATGTATATACTTAAGAAGATAAGCTGTGGGTCTGTAACACTTATCTCCTTGATGCTATAAAGTGGAGAGGGTGGGCAAACACTAGCAAACAATGTCAACCATCCTTTGCCCTCCTGCTCCATTGAGGAAATTCTGCTTATGTGTAATATTAGGCATCAGCACAGGGAGATCTTGGTGATTTTAGACTACCGCTTCCTGTTGTGGTTGAAAAGTTCTTAACAGATACTATTTATGCACTAAATGTCTTACTTGCTAATGTCTTTGCAGGCAATTTTAGACAGCGTTGAGAATTTATTTGAAGTGTGGGAGTAAACTGGAATACCCAAAGGAAACCCACACAAACAGAGTGCGTAGCAACAGCATGCAGATGTAACCCTTGGTGGGATATAAACCCCAGGCTGCAAGGTGGCATTACTTAAAACTGAGCCATTGAACATTACATTCATTTTGACCAATTCATCAAACCAGTTTTCAGAAATGTGGTCCGGAAAAGTGAAAGTTTCACATTTTGCCCTATTTTCAAGTTAGACAGCTTGCTCTCATTGCTAAAGGTGTCTTTCCAAGATTCTTGTTCTTATGTCACAAACCCTTTTAAGATCCCCATTATTCATTATGTAGTTGTAGTATGTAGTCTTTTTTATGGAGTCTTTATGTCATTGTAGTATGCCTCAAAGCATTTTTCCTGAGAAGAATTATCTTTGGACTGTAGAGTTATGTTCTTGTGTTCTGGATTCTAATATGAAATAAGTTTGATGCATCTTCTCTTCTGTGCCATGTAGTGCCATGGCTAACCTAAGTCATTTGCAACCTTGTCTACTAATGTTTTCAATAGACCTTGGACCGTGCATATCAAATGCTGTAAATTTTTGCTAGAGAAAAACCATGTTGATAAGCATATCCATAACACAAGAACTTGTTAAGATCTTAAATACATTTCTAGCAAATAGACGTAATATCCTATATGGATATTATAGCTTCCACTTATGTCAGCTTTCTTAGATACAGTTAGCATCACTGCCTAGACCAACAACCAATATTCAGCTTTGGACTGGGGTTCCTTGGGCTCAAGGGACTAAATGATGCTACCCCAGCCTCAATCTATACAGGACATATGCATGTCTATTTTTAATCATATACAGTACAGACCAAAAGTTTGGACACACCTTCTCATTCCAAGAGTTTTCTGTATTTTCATGACTATAAAAATTGTAGATTCACACTGAAGGCATCAAAACTATGAATTAACACATGTGGAATTATATACTTAACAAAAAAGTGTGAAACAACTGAAAATATGTCTTATATTCCAGGTTCTTCAAAGTTGCCACCTTTTGCTTTGATTACTGCTTTGTACACTCTTGGCATTCTCTTGATGAGCTTCAAGAGGTAGTCACCTGAAATGGTCTTCCAACAGTCTTGAAGGAGTTCCCAGAGATGCTTAGCACTTGTTGGCCCTTTTGCCTTCACTCTGCAGTCCAGCTCACCCCAAACCATCTCGATTGGGTTCAGGTCTGGTGACTGTGGAGGCCAGGTCATCTGGCGTAGCACCCCATCACTCTCCTTCTTGGTCAAATAGCCCTTACACAGTCTGGAGGTGTGTTTGGGGTCATTGACCTGTTGAAAAATAAATGATGGTCCAACTAAACGCAAACCGGATGGAATAGCATGCCGTTTCAAGATGATGTGGTAACCATGCTGGTTCAGTATTCCTTCAATTTTGAATAAATCCCCAACAGTGTCACCAGCAAAGCACCCCCACACCATCACACCTCCTCCTCCATGCTTCACGGTGGGAACCAGGCATGTAGAGTCCATTTGTGCACCTTTTCTGCGTCGCACAAAGACACGGTGGTTGGAACCGAAGATCTCAAATTTGGACTCATCAGACCAAAGCACAGATTTCCACAGGTCTAATGTCCATTCCTTGTGTTCTTTAGCCCAAACAAGTCTCTTCTGCTTCTTGCCTGTCCTTAGCAGCTCTTTTACCATGAAGGCCTGCTGCACACAGTCTCCTCTTAACAGTTGTTGTAGAGATGTGTCTGCTGCTAGAACTCTGTGTGGCATTGACCTGGTCTCTAATCTGAGCTGCTATTAACCTGCGATTTCTGAGGCTGGTGACTCGGATGAACTTATGCTCCGCAGCAGAGGTGACTCTTGGTCTTCCTTTCCTGGGGCGGTCCTCATGTGAGCCAGTTTCTTTGTAGTGCTTGATGGTTTTGGCCACTGCACTTGGGGACACTTTCAAAGTTTTCCCAATTTTTCGGACTGACTGACCTTCATTTCTTAAAGTAATGATGGCCACTCATTTTTCTTTACTTAGCTGCTTTTTTCTTGCCATAATACAAATTCTAACACTCCATGCAGTAGGACTATCAGCTGTGTATCCACCTGACTTCTGAACAACACAACTGATGGTCCCAACCCCATTTATAAGGCAAGAAGTCCCACTTATTAAACCTGACAGGGCACACCTGTGAAGTGAAAACCATTTCAGGTGACTACCTCTTCAAGCTCATCAAGAGAATGCCAAGAGTGTGCAAAGCAGTAATCAAAGCAAAAGGTGGCTACTTTGAAGAACCTAGAATATAAGACATATTTTCAGTTGTTTCACACTTTTTTGTTAAGTATATAATTCCACATGTGTTAATTCATAGTTTTGATGCCTTAAGTGTGAATCTACAATTTTTATAGTCATGAAAATACAGAAAACTCTTGGAATGAGAAGGTGTGTCCAAACTTTTGGTCTGTACTGTACTTTGCTGTGATCATTGTACATACAGGACATAAAAGTAAAGTTTAATCGAAATATTTGAGACAACAAGACAACAGAATATAAGAAATACAGGGCATCTCAATAATTTAGAATATCTTTGAAACGTTTATTTCTTTCAGTAACTGAATTAAAAAAGTGACCTATATTTTCTAGATTCTTTACACTCAGAGTGTTCTATTTCAAGTGTTTTATTTCTGTAAATGTTGATTATGGATTACAGGTAATGAAAACCAAAATCTAAGAAAAGTAGAATATTGTAAAAAAGTTCAGTATTGTAAATTCAGTGTGTCACCTGCCAAGGTTTCCTAAGCCTTTAAATGGTCCCTCAGTTTGGTTCAGTAGGACACACAATCATGGAAGACGCTGATTATGGATTGTATTACTGAATTACTGAAATGAATGAATGTTTAAAAGATATTCTAATTTATTGAGATGCACCTTTAGACCCTAACGGCTCCAAAGCAGATTTATATGGGGCTGTCTTCAGTTGGAATAGGGATCCATTATTGTGACAGCGAATCCAACCAAAGGATCCTTTGATCCTGCGAATATTTGCTGACGAATGTTTGATTATAGGGATAAATGCAATTTATTATTATTTTTTTTATATATACAGAAGTACGGACTACCTTGCATGATCAAGGGATGTAGGGGCAGAATATTTAAGTTTTGGTAGATTCTGCAATAAAACCCATAAATATACCAAAGTCATATTGGTACAACAATAGCCAACCACTAACCTATTTCTCCTGTTTCTCCTTTTTGTCCATTGCTCCCATCTTTGCCATCTCTTCCAGGAAGTCCATTGTGTCCAGGATATCCTGGTGCTCCCCCCATCCAGTTAGCACAAGGATTCCGTTGGGGCTGTGTTGGGTCTTCTTCAGCCAAAATGCTCAGTGGCACCAGTATAAGTAAAGTGTACAGAGAATGTAGCACCAGCATTGTCCTGATCGAAGGTCTCTAGAATTAAAAGGAGTTCTGTTGTAACAAGATATAATAACAAAGTCAACTATGTAGTAAAAATCCTCTTTGTTAAAGTCATGACAAGAATTTTCATAAAATACAAATCTAATGCTAAGCAAATGTCTTACCCGGAGAAAGTTACAGAGGTCTGAGTTGTGTGCAGCTGCCTTATAGAGATGATCCAATCTTACATAACATATGCTACTGTCAATTAAAACTCATTCCAGCACCGCTACAGATGGAGATTATTTAAAGGTCAGGATTTGGATCAGAAATTCCTCATGCCTAATGGGAGGGCTAGCCATAACACTTACTACTGAGAACATTAGAATAGGTTAAGACCTCATTGTAGGGATCATGCTTCTGAACATTATATACATTGCTATAGGACTAAATGAAAATGCATATTCAAAAGACACAACATACTATCTATATATATATATATATATATACACACACACACGTGGACAAAATTGTTGGTACCCCTCGTTTAATGAAAGAAAAACCCCACAATGGTCACAGAAATAACTTGAATCTGACAAAAGTAATAATATATAAAAATTCTATGGAAATGAACAAATGAAAGTCAGACAGTGCTTTTCAACCATGCTTCACCAGAATTTTTAAAAAAAGAAAACTCATGAAACAGGCCTGGCCAGAAATGATGGTACCCCTGAAAATAATGTGACCAAAGGGCCATGATAAATCAAGATGTGTCCACTAATTAGCATCACAGGTGTCTACAATCTTGTAATCAGTCAGTGGGCCTGTATATAGGGATACATATACTCACTGTGCTGTTTGGTGACATGGTGAGTACCACACTCAACATGGACCAGAGAAAGCGAAGGAAAGAGTTGTCTCAGGAGCTTATAAAGAAAATTATAGACAAGCATGTTAAAGGCAAAGGTTATAAGACCGTCTCCAAGTAGCTTGATGTTCCTGTGACTACAGTTGCACATATTATTCAGAAATTTAAGATCCATGGGACTGTAGCCAACCTCCCTGGACGTGGCCACAAGAGGAAAATTGATGACAAATCAAAGAGCAGGATAATACGAATGGTAACAAAAGAGTCCAGAAAAACTTCTAAAGATATTAAAGGTGAACTTCAAGCTCAAGGAACATCAGTGTCAGATCGCACCATCCATCATCGTTGTTTGAGCCAAAGTGGACTTCATGGGAGACGACCAAGGAGGACACCATTGTTGAAAACAAATCATAAAAAAGCCAGACTGGAATTTGCCAAACTACATGTTGACAAGCCACAAAGCTTCTGGGAGAATGTCCTATGGACAGATGAGACAAAAATCTAAATTTTTGGCAAGGCACATCAGCTCTATGTTCACAGACTGAAAAATGAAGCATATCTTGAAAAGAACACTGTCCCTACTGTGAAACATGGAGGAGGCTCTGTTATGTTCTGGGGCTGCTTTGCTGCATCTGGCACAGGGTGTCTTGAATCTGTGCAGAGTACAATGAAATCTCAAGACTATCAAGGGATTGAAGAGAGAAATGTGCTGCCCAGTGTCAGAAAGCTTGGTCTCAGTCACAGGTCATGGGTCTTGCAACAGGATAATGACCCAAAACACACAAGAATAACTAAGAGGAAAACATCGGACTATTCTGAAGTGGCATTCTATGAGCCCTGACCTAAATCCTATTGAGCATCTTTGGAAGGAGCTGAAACATGCCGTCTGGAAAAGGCACCCTTCAAACCCGAAACAACTGGAGCAGTTTGCTCATGAGGAGTGGCCAAAATACCTGTTGAGAGGTGCAGAAGTCTCATTGACAGTTACAGGAATCGTTTGATTGCAGTGATTGCCTCAAAAGGTTGTGCAACAAAATATTAAGTTAAGGGAACCATCATTTCTGTCCAGGCCTGTTTCATGAGTTTTCTCAAGCAATGTCTGACTTTCATTTGTTCATTTTCATAGAATTTGTATATATTATTACTTTTGTCAGATTCAAGTTATTTCTGTGACCATTGTGGTTTTTTCTTTCATTAAACGAGGGCTAACAACAATTTTGTCCATGTGTGTGTATATATACAGTACAGACCAAAAGTTTGGACACACCTTCTCATTCCAAGAGTTTTCTGTATTTTCATGACTATAAAAATTGTAGATTCACACTGAAGGCATCAAAACTATGAATTAACACATGTGGAATTATATACTTAACAAAAAAGTGTGAAACAACTGAAAATATGTCTTATATTCTAGGTTCTTCAAAGTAGCCACCTTTTGCTTTGATTACTGCTTTGCACACTCTTGGCATTCTCTTGATGAGCTTCAAGCGTTAGTCACCTGAAATGGTTTTCACTTCACAGGTGTGCCCTGTCAGGTTTAATAAGTGGGATTTCTTGCCTTATAAATGGGGTTGGGACCATCAGTTGTGTTGTTCAGAAGTCAGGTGGATACACAGCTGATAGTCCTACTGAATGGAGTGTTAGAATTTGTATTATGGCAAGAAAAAAGCAGCTAAGTAAAGAAAAACGAGTGGCCATCATTACTTTAAGAAATGAAGGTCAGTAGGTCCGAAAAATTGGGAAAACTTTGAAAGTGTCCCCAAGTGCAGTGGCCAAAACCATCAAGCACTACAAAGAAACTGGCTCACATGAGGACCGTCCCAGGAAAGGAAGATCAAGAGTCACCTCTGCTGCGGAGGATAAGTTCATCCGAGTCACCAACCTCAGAAATCGCAGGTTAACAGCAGCTCAGATTAGAGACCAGGTCAATGCCACACAGAGTTCTAGCGGCAGACACATCTCTACAACAACTGTTAAGAGGAGACTGTGTGCAGCAGGCCTTCATGGTAAAATAGCTGCTAGGAAACCACTACTAAGGACAGGCAACAAGCAGAAGAGACTTGTTTGGGCTAAAGAACACAAGGAATGGACATTAGACCTGTGGAAATCTGTGCTTTGGTCTGATGAGTCCAAATTTGAGATCTTCGGTTCCAACCACCGTGTCTTTGTGCGACGCAGAAAAGGTGAACGAATGGACTCTACATGCCTGGTTCCCACCGTGATGCATGGAGGAGGAGGTGTGATGGTGTGGGGGTGCTTTGCTGCTGACACTGTTGGGGATTTATTCAAACTTGAAGGAATACTGAACCAGCATGGTTACCACAGCATCTTGCAGCGGCATGCTATTCCATCCGGTTTGCGTTTAGTTGGATCATCATTTATTTTTCAACAGGACAATGACCCCAAACACACCCCCAGACTGTGTAAGGGCTACTTGACCAAGAAGGAGAGTGATGGGGTGCTACGCCAGATGACCTGGCCTCCACAGTCACCAGACCTGAACCCAATTGAGATGGTTTGGGGTGAGCTGGACCGCAGAGTGAAGGCAAAAGGGCCAACAAGTGCTAAGCATCTCTGGGAACTCCTTCAAGACCGTTGGAAGACCATTTCAAGCTCATCAAGAGAATGCCAAGAGTGTGCAAAGCAGTAATCAAAGCAAAAGGTGGCTACTTTGAAGAACCTAGAATATAAGACATATTTTCAGCTGTTTCACACTTTTTTGTTAAGTATATAATTCCACATGTGTTAATTCATAGTTTTGAGGCCTTCAGTGTGAATCTACAATTTTTATAGTCATGAAAATACAGAAAACTCTTGGAATGAGAAGGTGTGTCCAAACTTTTGGTCTGTACTGTATAAGTTGAACAAAACTTATTTCCAGTTCATGATTTTTTTTGTTGCAGTTATTTTATAATCTACAGTAATATATCCTAAACCGCCATAATATTAAAACCTAACCTATTTAACAATGTTTTAAAAAAGGCTCAAAATGGCCTTAAAAAATTACACTCGCCTTGCAGATTTCCAACCATTCTTGTTCTGACACTTCCCAGGTCCCATGCTGATCTCTACCTCCTGCTCCTTCTTGACAGATGCAGCAGCGAACCTCCTTATGCAGTAAAGCTATATTCCAATGAATATCGGCCTTGTGACAGCTGTTTTGTTAATGGTTGTCACAAGGCTGCATTCATTTCACTGTATTTGAATGGGGGCTATTCACATGACTGATATTTTCAGGGTCCATTGTTGTAAGTTGTAAGTCATCATGGATCCCACCATACTCTGGAATATATGAGAGATCCATGAAAACGGGTGCCCCTTAGGTGCAAAATGACTGTGAAAAATGTACAATTTTCAATGTTTTCATAATCGGTTGTCTGAATGTAACCTAACTGGTCAAATTTCCATTTAGCAACCAGTTTTTCCCCGCACAGCCACTTTCATGTGTTGAATCCCTGTCTTCCAAAAACCATACATTTTTTTTATTTTATTGTTTACAGAGACATGTGAGGACTTGTGTTTTTTTAAGATGCAAAGTGTACTACCTAATGGCACCATTTAAATTTTCATATGATGTACTGGAAAAGTTCTGAATGGGGTGGTATTGGAAAAAAAATACAGTTTTGCAATTTTCTTACAAGTGGACAAAAATGTGCCTTAACTTCTTAGCTCCTGCACTCTACTAGCCACTTTTTTTTAGACAGAGAGCTGAGCTAGGCATGAGTTATACCAGTTCAGACACACCTACATGAACTTGAATTATTAATAGGCCGGAACGTCTTAATAACTTTGGTGCATCTTGCACCTGTAGGAGAATGAATTAAGTCTCGCTTAAGAACAATATGTGGTAAAATTGGCATTCTACCTTTATTCTGCAGGCCATTACAATTGCAACAATACCAAATTTATATAGTTTTTAAAAATGTTTTAATACCTTTTTTGGACAACGAGTACTAGTACTGATACCGGTATCAGGAACGTAGTATTAATATAGTAATTTCACTTTATGGTACTATATATCATAGATTAAAGATGTCAGTATCCTGTCTGATACATATCATTGTTGTCAAAAGATCAATGTTGGAAGTAAAAACTGGTACTCAAGAGTCTTCATATGACATATTCTAGTATACTTGTTTTATTGTTTTTTTGTTTTTTTTTTTCTTTTTCAGGTTGACTAGCTGATAAAATAATGTGGACACACTTCTATGCACACACTGCTTGTCATTTAACGTCCACAGTCTTGTGTCTTCTGAGAAAAAGTCACATGACATCAAGTCCATGCTCAGAAATCTTTTGACACTACTTCTATTTCACAGCAAGGCTCACTACCACTCCTCCAATGCAAGGAAAATATGTTCATGTTGTAGCAGTTAGGAGATCACTAATGCTAGGTTCACACTAGCATTCGGGGATTCCGTCCCCCATTCCACTTAAAATATGTGGAGAGAAAAGTCCTGCATTCATGGACGTATCCACTGGCAACCAATCAATACAACAAAGTCCTGCAAGCAGGATTTTTCTCTCCGCCGATTTCAGGCGGAAACAAGGCGGACTCCATTATAGTCTATGGTTTCTGCGGGTAACCGCTTTTTATGTGGATAGGGTTTTGTGGACTCGAAGAGCAGAAACCCGAACGCTAATGTGAACCAAGCATAAGTAATACTGTAAAACTGCCATTTAAAAAGACATGGAGATAGTAGTGGATGGTAAATTTAATGTTAGAGAGCAGTGCCAGGCAGCTGCTGCCAAGGAAATTACTGAATAAACACAAGATGTATCAAAAGAGGCATAGACGCTCAAGAACTCAGTTTTGCCACTACACAGATCACTAGTCAGACCACACATAGAATATTGTGTACACTTTTGGACATCAACTGTATGTATAAGAATGACATAGTTGATCCAAAGTGGGCACCAAGTAGGACAACCAAGGTTATTATTTCAGCATAGGTTGTTTTCAGTGCCAAAACAGGTTATCAAATCTTAGGGTTTTTCAGTTTGTAATAAAGATGGCTTAAAGGGGTTGTGCTGTTAAAGGGGTATTCCCACGAACATAACCATTTTTAAATTTGTAGATAATTAAAAGTTAAATATTTTTGCAAACATAAGTAAACATTTTTCAGAGATTTAAAGATTTTCTTTAAATATGTTGTGGTCACAAGTTGTTGTATTGATTGGTTGCCAGTGGATACGACCATGGATGCAGGACCTTTCTAAGGTCAGAAAATCAGCTATGATTTCCTTATAGTGGCCAGGATATCTTCTGATACATGTAGTGTTCCTGCCTGATAACCCAGCTACAATAAGAAAATCATGCCTGGGTTTCCAGACCATAGATAGTTTCTGCATTTATGGTCGTATCCATTGGCAACTGGTCAAGACAACAGACTCTCACCAATAAGATGGTTAGAAAAAAATCTTTAAAACTCTGCCGAATTTTTAACTAGTTATATTTGCAAAAATGTTTAACTTTTAATTATCTACAAATATAGATATGATTATGTTCATGGGAATACCCATTTAAGGACACTTATCCCCTATCCACAGGACAGGGGATAAATGTCTGTTAGCTGGGGACGCAACCACTTTTTCTCCAGCAGTCAGTACAATTGGGACTAAAAGTCCCCCTAAAGCCTCCTTGTGAATGAAACAGCAATGCGCTTACGTGACTAGCGCTCCATTCACTGCTATAGGGCTGCTGTGAATACTCCAATCACGTCCGTCGGGCTGCCCTTAATGGTACAACACTTTTAAGGGTGATTTAATTACATTGCACAAATATATGAATGGACAGTATAGAGATCTTGCTAATGATCTTTTTATAACGGAACTTGTAATTAGAACGGGAGTATCCTTTAGTTTTAGAGAAAAGAAGGTTTCGCCATCATCATAGATGGGGATTCTTTACTGTAAGAGCAGTGAGGCTGTAATGGTGGAGGCACAATAGGAACACACTTCATAGACTTACTTAAAATACAGCAAAAGCAATAATAAAGTACAGGATACAAATAAATACTATATAGTTTACTTTATAGTATTCGTTTTGCTCCTGGTAATTTCCACACCTTCAGTGGTATACCTGCAAGAAAGCAGTCTCCCTCTCCTCTAATATGTGTTTTCATACACAATACAAAAAATCTTTATTTATACATTAATTGAAGACAAAACATCTGTCAATTAAAATCTATAAAATAAAGACTAAGGCCGCAGCCATCCCCACCACATATCAGCTGCAATTAGTTTAATGAATAATTAAATAGAAAATCTATGGTCTTATACATGCATGATTAATAATGTAATGATACAAGTGTATCCATAATACTCAATAATCCATGATAAATACAGTATAAATAAGTTATACAAATGTCCCACTGCATCAGAATCAATAATGCAAAAGGACCAATGTGTACAAGATAAATTACCAACCAAAGTAGTAACTGGCCAGAAGTGCAGCTGTAGCCGCAACCTTTACCTTGCACCCCTGTAGCAGAGTTAAACTTGACTTGCTGCAGCGTGATATCTTCACACATTAACAACACTGTGGTGCAATTTTTTCAAAGACTTTCCATTGGATTTTGTTGTCTTCTGTGGTCAATGTAGTTTTTAACTTCTGTTAAGTACATCTGTGAGTAAAAGGATAAAGAAATAACCTCTGATCTAAGCACTAAATGTAAATCTATCTCCCATTCCAAATTAGAATTGTGCACTCTGGTTAAAACACCATCACTCTCTAGTAGAGCAAAACCAAGCCTATTTGGCACCTAAACCAACATTGCAGGGTATATGCATTGCTATTCCAGCATACAGTATAGTGATAAGACTAAAGCACTGGCTGATCAAATAGCACAAATTAAGATTAATATTCCCCTGGTCAAAAATGATATCCAGAAATATTGTGAATATTTACCAAAGTGGAGAAACACGTTGTGTTATGATATCTATGAGAAAATAAAAGGTTCCCGCCCACATGGAGAATCAGAGCTGGTTTGCACATAATCTTCCAAGGGTCATATCTATTGAATGGGTGGATGGATTTTAATAAGAAAAACACCAAATTGATAAGAATGGCAAGAATCAAATCATATATTTTCATGTATTTAGAATTTTCTACTTGGTGACAGATGACAGGTGACAGCGTCCGCCCAGGTGCCATTTGGGGTAGTTGCATATAGTGTCACCAAGATTCTTCTCTGATATCAAAGTGGAGTGTTCATTTCCTGCTCACTGCTCATTTCCAGGAGGTTAACTCCTCCTGGCACTGGATCTCGCTGCAACTACTCTTGGCAGTATCTGTTACAGGGCGTACTGATTCCTAAAACAGAACAACATACCGGCCTGGTTAACACAAGCCATATCTACAGTCAATTACAGTCACCTCTCATAATTTGACACCCTTCCACAACTGGCAGATTTGACCTGCTTAATCTGTTAATGGAGCTTATATTTGCAGTTGAAGGGCCCCCCTATCGCTGCGCCCTGTTCTAACCTACAATGTCTGTTTAACTCTGGTGACCTGCTTGCCTATAGTGGCCTACAGCATTCATGATCCCCTTACCACATTTGAAGGCATCCAGATTCTAATATAGTCTTCCTACTGCCTGCCTCCCCTGTGTCTCCCTAACAGAGGCTCACTGCGGGCTCTCGCCATTCATTGCTCATTGGCTCTTCCACCACTTTATAACAATTTCAGCTCCTGGAGTAGAAATCGGATTGCTTATATCTACTGTCTAATAGTCCATCATGACTAAGAAAAAAAACCTACTTCCACCGGAATTCCTAGAAAGTTGATTGAATTTTTTTGGAGCCATAGTGCCAAAGGCATGCCTCTTGATAACACAACCACATGCTCCCATGTGAGCTCTTCACCTGGCTCTCCTTACGATTCTATGAATTCAGACAGAGTTGAGACTCTACCCATTGCTACTTCACATACACTCAAGTACAAATGTAAGAGAGGCCCCACCATGTACTATGCCTCATTTCCAGCCAGCAAGGGCACTGCCCTTAAAGGGGTTGTCTGGGATAAAATGATAATTAAACACTAATCTAAACACCCTCCCCAAGCCTAACTTCTAACTCATGTAACTTCCCCAGGCACACTTTCTGATTTTCCAGTGATGTTTCGTTTCCCCATTTCCGGAAACGGAACATCACCAATACTACGCACCCCATCATACTTACCTTTCTTCTGGTCCTGATCTTCTGGGCACAAAACGTCACTTCCTTCACTTCTGCCGGAACCTACGCAAGAGAGCCGGAGTGCCGGCAATCCGGCTCTATTGCACAGGCGCTGGCATAAGTCAAGAGAAGAAGGAGCCGGCAGCAAAGAAGAAAGTGATCTCCAGGACAGGAAGTCAGGTAAGTATGATGGCTTGGGAGGGTGGGCTGAGTTAGTTAGGTAGGGCTAGTAGTCCACGGGCTAGCTAGGGAAACAGGGGGGGGGGTGTGAGAGAGGGAGGGGAAGGGAGTGAGGGGGATCTGAATGAAGAGCAATGTATCATGGTAGTTGTAGGATAAGAGAACAGGAAGCTACCCATGTAAACAAATGTAGAGGAAACTAGTAGCTCCCAGAGAAACCCAGAAATCACTCAAAACACTGCTAAAGACTGCACTTGGGTGCACTTATTAACCCATTAATAGAACTAACAGACCTTTTTTAAAAAAAAAAGTTTTTTTGCCCAGAAACCCCTTTAAGAAGAGTGCCAGGTCTCTGATTCGGATACTGTTTTGCTGGTTGATCATGGCGATATCTCTGAGTTTCCTACATCTGGTGAGCCAGTCACCACAGATACCTTGAAGGGTATTCTAGTCCTCCTACAATCAGGCTTTAACAAGAGCGTATCAGCTCTGGTAGGCAAACTCCTATGCAATGTTGATGCCCTTGAAGAGCGAATAGACAATATTGAATGCAAAATGGGAGAGATCTCTGCTGTACATAACAAACTTCTGGACGCTCACAATACATTAGAAGAGGAGGGCAAATGGTTGAAAATTAAAGCTACTGATGCTGAAGACAAATCCAGATGTAACAACATTAAAATTCTGGACACCCTCTAAGCTATTGCGTCAATTGACCTGCCTGCCTATGTGTTTAAGAAGATACTCCCCAGCCTCTCAGAGCTGGATCTAACATTGTAAAGAGCTCATAGAATTCCCAAGGCTTAGTTGGCTCCCACTAAGGGTCCTAGAGATACATTGGTCCGAGTGCATTTCTATAACATTATGCCCAGTGGTGAACCTAGCCTCTTTGCTGCCTGAGGTGGACTATAGAAAGACGCCCCCCCCCCCAAAAAAAAAAAAAAAAAAGAGTTTCCATGCTACTAGTTTAACACACAATACACAAAGTTATAAAACAGTTTTTAAGAATTCTTCTTCCTGTATTACTTCAGTATCAGATCAACAACACGGCATTAACAATGAAAGTAACTTCACACATCTTCTGCTTGGTGGATGGACGAGCCCACGTGGGTCCCCATTCTCTATAGTAGGAGCCCCGCAGATAGCTGAGTACTGGACTTCGGGTATCTTTGGCACTCTCATTGAAGTGAATGAGAGTCATGCGGGTTCGTCCATCCACCAAGTGACACACCTATATATATGGCTGCGGTCAGGCTGAATTCCCACCCAGTGGGGGAAAAAACCCAATTCTCAGGCTCAGTGGGGGTCTCAGCAGACAAACCCCCATCAATCAGGTATTTATCCTCTATCATTTAGGTGAATACAGTGTAGTAATATTTTGTGACTTACAGGTGACGTCTCTGACTAATCCTTCACATTTACCGTCTCTTCCCTTTGGACCGCCATGACCACTTCTTCCAGCTGTGACTTGTCTCTGTAAAGTTTGCAACACAGACATCTTTGGCTCCTCACTTTTCCAGGCATCCAACCCACATTGTCCTCACCTACACAAAGCCCCCATTCTGCTGCTACCCCCAATTATAAAATATATGATATAACCCCCCATAATGAAAAATACCCCCAAGTGCATCTTTATATTAATAATGTCTGTGTGTACCCTGTATAAATAGTGCCCCTTATTAATAATGCCCCAGGTGTTAACTAATTAAAACGTTTTCCAGGTTATTAATAAACTAATCAGTGGGGCTCAAAAACCCAGGACCCCTACTGATCAGCTGTTTGAATGGTACCTGTGTAAGCGCCATGACCGCTTCTCTGTTTACATAGTGTCATTCATCTCATAGCGGCCATGTAATGTAACTACAGCCTCGTTCTATACACGTCTATGTGACAAGGCTAGAATTACATCACACGGCCACTATAAACAGACAGCGTATAATATAAACAGGTGCCATAGCCCCTGTTTATAGCGCCCCATTTACACACACTATAATGTTCCACAGCAGCCCCTGCACACAGTATTACACAGTATTATGGCTGCATCAGCCCCTGCACACTGTATTATGCCTCGCAGCGGCCCCTGCACACGATATTATGCTTCCTAGTGGCCCCTGCACACGGTATTATGCCCCATATTGGCCCCTGCACACGGTATTATGCTCCATATTGGCCCCTGCACACAGTATTATGCTCCACAGTGGCCCCTGCACACGGTATTATACTCCATAGTGGCCCCTGCACTGGTATCATGCTCTATAGTGGCCCCTGCACTGGTATTATGCTCCATAGTGGCCCCTGCACTTGTATTATGCTCCATAGTGGCCTCTGCACTTGTATTATGCTCCATAGTGGCCCCTGCACCCGGTATTATGCTCTATAGTGGCCCCTGCACTCGGTATTATGCGCTACAGTGGCCCCTGCACTGGTATCATGCTCTACAGTGGCCCCTGCACTGGTATTATGCTCCATAGTGACCCCTGCACTGGTATTATGCTCCATAGTGGCCCCTGCACTTGTATTATGCTCTATAGTGGGCCCTGCACTCGGTATTATGCTCCATAGTGGCCCCTGCACTCGGTATTATGCTCCATAGTGGCTCCTTCACAGGGTATTATGCTCTACAGTCGCTCCTGCACACGGTATTATGCCCCATAGTGGGCCACCCATGAACAATTATTATTATATTCTGGGGTCTTTTCAGACCCCAGAGTATAATGATTGGAGACCCAGGGGAGAATACAAACATAAAAACCAGTGTTACTTACCTATCCTGGACACCGGTGCACTCCTAGCAGCTTTCGGCCCTGTTTAATTGCGCACAGACATCATGTGATCAGGCTGGTGACGTGACCTGATGACGTCACCAGAGGCCTCAAGCCTGCTCGGAGTGACATCAGATCGCAGGAGGTGAGTAACATTGGTTTTTATGTTCCCTCACCTACCCTAGGCCTCCGATTATTATACTCCGGGGTCTGAAAAGACCCCGGAGTATAATAATAGTAGTATTTGAGGCCTGCGGCCTCACTTACCGATGCCCGCGGCCGCTCACAGCGGCATCCACTTCCCTTTCTGCGTCCCATAGCAGAAGGGGAAGCGGAGGCGGCCACGAGCAGACGCGGGGTAGGTAAATAAATAGGCCGTGACCTGCTGGGGATACTCCAGCAGGTTACGGCCTATTTATATATAAAAAAAGTTATACCCACCTGCGATGCCTTGATGGAGCTGCCGCCTCTTCTTCTTGTCCGCGATGTCTGTGTCTCAGCGTAGGCGGCGTGATGACGTCATAGTATCACCGCCTGCGCTGAGATGCGACGTCTCGTAAACCAGCCCAGGACAGGCCCCGCTCGGCTTTATTTTATTTTTTAAAGCGGCCTTTCCTGGGCTGGTTTACATTAAATAGTAAAAATGCCGCCCCCCAGACAGTGACGGACAGTGCTGCCTGAGGCGGCCGCCTCACTTTGCCTCATTAGCGGTGCACCCCTGATTATGCCTGAGTGGGTTTCTTAACTTGATTCAGGGGGTGAAGCTCACCCGAGCACTTTCTCTTCTCCAGGCTCTGGATGCAGAGAATGCATTCGACCGTGTTCATTGGGTATACCTCGATCACCTATTGGATAAATTTGGTTTTTGTGACTCCTTTAAGGCAGCTATACTAGCTCTTTACACATATCCCCCTGCTAGGGTACTGTTGTCTGGATTCCTGTCGGATCCTTTTTATATCCACAACGGAACCCGTCAAGGATGTCCTTTGTCACCAATTGTCTTTGCCATTGTTATGGAGCCTCTGACCGTGTCCATCCAATTAAACCCAGATATAGCAGGTATCAAGGTAGGAGATTCACCGCACAAAATAGGTTTATATGCTGATGATGTAATTCTCTTCCTCTACTGCCCCCTTTCTTCACTACAGGTGACTATCACCACTTTGGAGACCTTTAGTAAGATATCTTATTATAAGGTGAACCCGTCTAAGTCACAGGTGCTCACTATTGGTATTCCCCAACCTATAGTACTAAGCTATCAGGAACTTTCCCCTTTAATTGGGGTCTTGGTAGCATTTCTTATTTGGGAGTCTCTTTGACTCTTTTGAGCTCTGCGCTATTTTCCCATAACTATTTGCCCTTACTTAATAAAGTCTCCAGCTTGCTCCCTCACTTTTCTAAACCCATGATAAACTGGGCAAGCAGAATAGCGATAGTTAAGATAATGGTGCTGCTTGTTATTCTATATTCCACATGTACCTCTCTCTACTGCACATTTTGCCAAGTTCCAAAAATTAATATCTGATTTTATATGGGAAAGAAAGAAATCTAGAGTTCAGCTACACACCATGACTAGACACGGGTACTCCAGATATTGTTAAAAAATACTATATCGCAATAGTATTTGACCAAATGAAAGCTTGTTGGAGCAGTGGTGCTTGCAGCCATTGGATTTACATTGAAGAGACCGTGGTGGGTGTTCCCTTTCTGGGCACTCTACACCTGGACATTGGACATAGACCAACCATTTCGATACCATTGATGAGCATTAGAATGCATATTATATACAAGGTCCATGATAGCCCGAAAGTGGAAGTCTGTCCAAGGTCTAACTCTAGCTGAACCCATCCAGACTGTACACTTAGCGCAAGCAGTTTCTCCAGGGTGTATGCTAAGAGGCAACTATCTCCCACTATTCTGCTCACAGTGGGCACTGTGGATAGGTTATAGAGGTCCCCCCGATCTGTGTCTCTGGGCCAGACCCAGAGTCCCCATCTTTTTTTCTGGCCTTTATAATGTTTAATTCATTGTATGAAAATATACTTGTGTACTATGTATAATCCTTTTCATTATGCCTGAGCTGTACTGTTTTTTGTTCTGTTTTTGTACTGTGTTTTGTTCATTTTTGCTTAGTGGTTAATTTTACTTCCCCACGCTTCTAGTACATTTGCAGTGTTTCCAGACTTATGACATCTTGCTTCACTTGGCTTTGATTGTATGATAGCAGAACACACGAGCATATACACTGCTTTGTAAAATTTCCATTACTCAAACACTTATGTATCGCAGTGTCATTTTGTATGTCATATGTAGCAGAGCCGTCAGAAGAGAATAAACAAAGTTAAGAGGAGTGTCAGGAGAAGCTGGAAACAGCAATATACACTGTGTTCCAAATTATTATGCAAATAATATTTTCTCATATTTTCCAAAATTACCTATATGAATTGCAGTCATTGTAATTTTCCAGTCATCAACTATTCGAGTATAATTGAAAGGTTTTTGAACAAACTGCCTATGATAACAGTATATTTTAAAAAAAAAAATAAACACTCAAAATGCATGTTTTAAATTATTATGCACAGCAGAATTTGCAACCTTTCCATTTTTATTAAGAACAAAAAAATGGTCATTGTGAAATTATAAGCATTAGCAGGTTATTACAAACTGAAATCACACAGTTTTCAAGCCAAAACTTTATTCTAGGTGATGTTACATTTGCACATAGGACCCCTTGTTCAAAAGAAGCTTCTGAACTCTCTCGTCCATTGAATTTGTCAGTTTTTGGATGGTTTCTGCTTCAATTGTTTTGCATGAGGACAGAATACCCTGCCAGAGCTGTTGCTTAGATGTGCTGCCTCCCGCCATCATAGACACTCCTTTTGATGATGCTCCAGAGGTTCTCAATGGGGTTGAGGTCAGGGGAGCATGGGGGCCACACCATAAGTTTGTCCCCTTTTATGCCCATAGCAGCCAGAGATGCAGATGTGTTATTTGCAGCATGAGACGGTGCATTATCATGCATGAAAATGATCTTTCTGCGGAATGCATGGTTCTTCTTCTTGAACCATGGCAGGAAGTGCTTTTTGAGAAACTCCACATACATTATGGAGTTCATCTTTACCCCTTCAGGGATCCTAAAGGGGCCGACAATCTCTCTCCCCATGATTCCAGCCCAAAACATTACTCCACCTCCTCCTTGTTGGTGCCGTAGCCGTGTTTGCATGAGGTGTCCATCATCAAGCCATCCTCCACTCCATCCATCTGGACCATCGAGCGTTGCATGGCACTCATCGGTGAACAAAACAGTTTTGAAGTCAGTCTTCATGTATTGTTTGGCCCACTGGAGCCGTTTCTGCTTGTGTGCAGTGGATAGAGGAGGTTGACAGGATGGCTTACGCATAGCTGCAAACCTCTGAAGGACCCTGTATCTTGTTGTTCGGGGGGATGTTGGAGGCACCAGCAGCTTCAAAAACTTGTCTGCTGCTATGACAAGGCATTTTTGAAGCTGCTCTTTTAACCTGACGTAATTGCCTGTTGCAAAGAGTCCTCAATTTTCCCTTATCAGCACGCACACGTGTGTGCTGTGAATCAGCTACATACTTCTTGATTGTGCGATGATCACAATGAAGTGTCTTGGCAATGTTGATTGTAGTCATGCCTTGACCTAAACACTCCACAATTTGTTGCTTCTCAGCAGCCGACACATCCTTTTTCTTTCCCATTTTGGCTGAAAATGTAGGCTGCTTAATAATGTGGGACAGCTTTCTTAAGTAGTCTTGCCTTTAATTGGACACACCTGCCAAACTAATTAGCACAGGTGTCTGCAATTGCTTTCAGTGATATAAAGAGCCCTGACACACATCACCATCAATGAGTTTAACTGACAAACAAAAAAATTCTTACCTTATCACTCCTAAACACTTTTTGCATAGTAATTTGGAACACAGTGTACTAGCAAGCTCAGAATCATTCTCATTTTGGTAAAGCTAACAGTGTATTGAATAGGAAATTCTTGCACTAATTGGCTGGCAAAATCAGTGCGGTCTCAGGAGAGTATTCCTAGTATGAGAGCACTAAGGCATGTAAGGGGAAAATTGGCATCAGAATCAGGAAACGTTAGGATGAATTCTTGCAGTTGTGCCAGCAGCTGTATTGTTTTGGCTGTGTTTTGGTGGCGTTTTTGTAAATCGCAGCATGTCAATTATACCTTTGGAAAGACTGGCGGTTTCTGTATAGGTATAATAGGAGCAGAAAGTCCGTAGAAGAAAACTCTGTGGACTTTCCGTGAAAAACACTGCGGAAAAAAACGCTTCCGCACGGTTTTTCGGCTGCGGCTTGCTACGTGGGGCCTTAACCTTAAAGAGGGTTGAGCTGCCAAATCTAACTTAGTCACAGATGGATCCGACTGATATGGGTCCTTATTGTCCCATGTTTCTGCTTACTGTAATTATAGGGCGAAGGTGATAGCAATTATGTTGGAAAGTACTCTTTCTATAATAGTGCATCCTGTCCATAGGGGTTTCCTGGTAGGCAGGATAATTGTTGATAATATACACAGGCTATATTTCAAGATACAATCCCAGGCTGATAATGTGAATAAGCGCTCAGTAATATCCCCTGATACTGTCTAAGCTTGTGGTTGTCTTGAGTGTAATTTTATAGAAACAGTTTTGATTATGTTCAGCCCATTTTCGATCCTGGGTTAGGCTTTTGTGTAGTGACACTAAATCTAGGAGCCATGTGCATCCTTGCAAAGTGGAGAGGGGAGGGGAGGGGAGAGCTGTGTTCAGCAAAGTGAAAGTAAAAAAACAGGTACATGCTGGGGTTACTATTCTTATTAATGTCAGGCATTTGGGGTTATTAATTTAGTTTTAGTAACTCCATGTGCCTCACATTAATTTGCAGTTGCCATAGCTCCCAACCGTCCCGCATCTGGCGGGACAGTCCCGATTTTACACTGCTGTCCCGCGGTCCCGCATAGCTTACAATTTGTCCCGCTATGCCCCTGAAGTGTTTTGCTATTAACAAACTTTATTAGGGTAGGGTAAAGGCAAAATGGTAGATGCTAAATCCTAGTGGCTAAAGGACCTTTGATGACGTCATGACCATGTGATCAGACTCTTGTGTGGGCGGAGCTATTCTGGATGCTGCTGGACAATGTGATGTTACACAGAGGAAGCTGCTGGGAACGAGAGTGATCGAAGATGAGGATAGAAGAGACAGCATGTGTGACCAAGAGGAGGGAACTGGGGGCAGATGTAGGGTGCAGTTAAACTGAAGGCAGATGAACGGGCAATTAAACTGAAGGCACTTGAAGGGGGCAATTAAACTGGTGGCAGATAAAGGAAGACATAAAATTGGTGGTAGATGGAGGGAGCAATTAAACTGGTGGCAGATGAACGGGCAGTTAAGCTGAAGGCAGGTGAAGGGTGGTCATTAAGCTGGTGGCAGATAAAGGGGGACATTAAATTGGTGGCAGATAAAAGGGGACATTAAACTGGGGCAGATGAAGGGGCATTAAGCTGGTGATAGATGAAGGGGGGACATTAAGATGGTGGCAGATAAAGGGGGACATTAAACTGGGGGCAGATGGAGGGTGACATTAAACTGGGGGCAACTGAAGGAGGACATTAAACCGTGGGGGGTAGCTGGAGGGGGACATGTCTGCCTCCAGCTGCCCCATAGTTTAATGTCACCCTCCAGCTGCCCCATAGTTTAATGTCCCCCTCCGACTACCCCCATAGTTTAATGTCACCCTCCAGCTGCCCCATAGTTTAATGTCACCTTCCAGCTGCCCCATAGTTTAATGTCACCCTCCAGCTGCCCCATAGTTTAATGTCCCCCTCCAACTACTCCCATAGTTTAATGTCACCCTCCAGCTGCCCCAGTTTAATGTCCCCCTCTAGTTTCCGCCTGATAAACTGGGGCACGAGGAGAGGGACTTAATACTGTGGGGTAATTGGAGGGGAACATTATAATGTGGGGGCATATAATGTTAGGGTGACTGTAGGAGCATTATACTGTGTGGGAGCACATGGAAAAATAGATGAGAATGGGCGGAGTCAATGCAGAAGTGGGTGGAGCTAAATTTGCCGTGGGACACATAGCGCGCCGCATATTTTGTCCCTCTTTCTGTCCTTTGAAAGTTGGGAGGTATGGTTAACCCCATCATGTCCCTGTGTGCTTCACATAAGGGTTACTAACATGTGAGACATGAGGGTACTAATAAAGGACCTCAATAATGAAGATATTTAATTATTACCTCCATATATCTCACATATCAGTAACTCTTATGTGAAGCACACAAGGGTTAATGTAAGGGACATGATGGGGTTAATTGCTATTAAAGAGGACCTTTCATGTCCTCATCAAAGTGCGGTTTTATAAACTGCTAGAAAGCTGAATTCAGCGCACTGTCAGTTTTCCCGGTATGTGCCCCGGGGCTGGAGAGAAATTAATGGCACCGATATCTCCCTACTGTCAAAAGGGCATTCCTTACCGCTCCTCTGACAGTACAATGTTATGTTAGAATACAGGCGGGGGTGGGGGGGGGGTATTGCTTACAACCCAGTGATGACGCTGGTCGGTAAGGATTGCCTTTCTGACACTGGGTAGATATCGGTTAATTTCTCTCCAGCCCTGAGGCACATACTGGGAAAACCAACAGTGCGCTGAATACAGCGCACTGTCGGCTTTCTAGCGTATATAAAACCGCATATTCATGAGCACATGAAAGACTCCCTTTAAAGAGGGCCTATCATTAGATTTAGGCATTAGCAGCAGCACTTCTCACTACAGCGCATGTGCAGAATTTGCACGCACTGTAGTGAGAAGTGCGGCTGATACAGCAAAGAATAAAAAGAGGATATCTTCACATGAAGGGGTGTGCAGCAACAAGTGGAGGTGGAATACTGGATATGACGGTGCTGTGCTCGGAGCACAGGGGGAACGCCCCCTGTGCTCCATGCACAGAATTAGCATATAAGAATGAAGTATTTATTTCAAAAACGGCGTCAGAGAAAAGATAAAGAAAGGTAGGGATAGAATAGCCTTTCTAAAGGCTATTCCAGCATGTCGTTAGGGAAATTTGCCTAAATCTAATGATAGACTCCCTTTAATATGAGGCACAAGGAGTTACTAAATTATAATGCACATGACTATATACTTTTTATCCGCATTTGTGGATAGAAGTACGGAGCCATACATTTCAATGGGCCCATACATTTTTTGCACCTGTGTGTCTGGGCCAATTTGAAGAGCTGCAAAATATAGCGCAGGTCCTATATCTGTCTGCATTTGCGGCCCTGTCAATTCATTTTTAATGCATAGGTCAGTGAAAACCACATCCATGCCGTTTGTGTGCAGGAGGCCTAAGGGTGTTTCTTTTCAGGTGGTGACACACTCTGTATCCAGATGTGGTTATAGCCAAATCTAGTCCCCGGGCACCAGTGCTGTCACTTTGGTGTAAGTGTGACACCCATTAGTTACAGTTACTGGCTGTGGTTTTGCTGTTACCGCACAGCCAGGAATTAAATGTGGCTGAAAGTAATCCGCTTTTCACTTACAGAAAAGTGAAAGTACTGGCGGCCGGGGACTGGATGCAACATCCAGGTACATAGTGTGTCACGATCCTACAGATGTTACCTCACTGCTCCCAGTCATATACATTTACCACTAATTGTGAGTTGCACATGTACTCACATTGCTCCTAATGGAAAAGTATAGGTGTATCAAGGCTAATAGCGGTAAACACTTGTGGCTGGGAGCACAGTATGACAGCACCTCCATGTTACGGTTTGTGCTATATGACTTTAGTATACGGGTCGTCAGCCTTACAATTATTGCTCGGCACTCCGAGTACCTCATCTATGAATTTTTATTTCAATCGGCACGCCAAAGAAAAAAAGGTTGCCTACCCCTGTTCTAGTCTCTTCACTTGATATAGGGGGCCTCTAGATAAGCAAGGCTACCCTTTATCTCAGCTTTTATTTACATTGATCATAAAACATTTTGAGCTTGCATGAGATCTTGTACAGATATTGCAGGTCTGAGGTGCAGTATGACTCCATGGGGGAAAAGTCCTTCCTTATACAGATGACATGCTCATATTACTTGCTGATGCCTCAAATGCATGTCCCAGGGTAATTGCTGCAGCTTGGTAGCTATTCAGGTGTGAGGGTGAATTTGGAGAAATTGGTCTTTGCCTTTTTGTACCAAGAGTCACTTCCTAGTCATGAGGCACTGGGAGTTTTTTCCTCTACCCAGTTGAAGTATTTTGGTATTATACAAATTAGGGATATTTTGGATTACATTGAGTTGAATATATATCCTCTTTTGAAATAAGTTTGAGATAAATTATCTATGTGGTGTCACCTCCCGATCACATTCAGTACAAGTACTGTATGCTCTTCATAACTTTCCTGTAATAATTCCTGAGGCCATATCTAAATCCTAGAAGGCTGAGATATCTGAACTTGAATGTAGATCAAGGATTAAGTCAGACATGAATTGAATAATCTGAATTTTGACATATATTTACGTGCACAGCTACAGCACTTGAATGGATGGGGGTATGGAATTTGCAAAATATTTGTTAGCAAGATTAAACTCATATGACCATGTCTTTTGCTCTCATTCGTCATAGAATGAGGGCAACGGAATTAAATGCTGATAGAGCGACTGATGCAGAGAAAGCACCATACGGCTGACTCTGTACCTATTCACTCTAAAGGAAAAAAAACATGATGGAAGCTTTCTTTTGTCATGATTTTACTTTTCTGAAGTGAGAAAAAGTTCTGCATGCAGGACTTGTTCTTCCCTTATAAAACTAAATAAACATGAATAAAAAAAGCTTACATCATGTTTTTTTACAGTAGAGTGAATGCAGATGGATTGTTCTCCGTCTGCATCTGTCATTCTATCACTTATAAGTCCATTGATCTCATTTTATGACAGATATCCACATTTTGTATCTATGCACATTTTTGCTACTATATTCTTGAAAGTGATCTTATAAATTATATGAGGGGATCACAGATACCCATATGCACATGTATGGGAATTAATGAGATGTAAATTGGAAATGAAAGGTTTTTCTCATTTAAACCTTATTCACACGACCGCATATCATATACGCATTGTGTCTGCATTTTTTGCAAATGCTATACGTACCCATTCCTTTTAATATGTTTATTCAGACATCCATCCTTTTATTTTTTCACTGACACTGATGTATCACAGATGCATCAAACCAATGAAAGTGTATGGATCTGTGAAAAAAAAAATGGACAACATCCATATGTCATCCATTTTTCACAGTCCTATAGACATACAAAATTTTGAAAATGAAAAGGTAATCTGCTTTTCAGAAATGTGAAAAGCAGATCAACCACTGACATAGGGCTGGGCGATTATGACGATTACATTGATGATTAAGGACATGCCCCATTTAAACCACGCCCCTTTCACAGTACGAGTACGTGTTGGGCAAACCTCGCGGACATAACTGTTCTTCATACCCCAGAGTATAATAAGTGGAGGCCAAGGGGAAGGCATCAAACATAAAAAACAGTGTTACTCACCTCTACTGGCGCAGCTCCCTGTTCTCTTCGGTGCTTCTGCCTGACATCAGGGACTGCTGAGGCCTGTAATTGGGCCTCAGTGGTCACTTGGGTCATGCAGCTTTGTGACGCTTGCGTCTATGCCTTGTGACCCACTGAGACTCATTCAAAGGCCTTGTGGTTCTTGACATCAGGCAGAAGTGTCGAAGAGAACAGGGAGTCACACCAGAGCCCAGGAGAGATGAGAGATCACCTTCCCGGGACCTCTGCTTATTAAACTCTGGGGTCTAACTGCTGGTAGAATCTTGTAAATATTGTAATACCCGAACCAACATAACCGATGTAAACAAAATCACGTCGGGTATCCTGGTTGACATTCGGTTTTGGTTATTTTTCGATTAATCGCCCAGCCCTACACTGACAGCATACCACCCACAGATGAGCAGTCTAGAGTGCTGTCCATGAATAGTCTTAGACAAGCAGTGTAAAAATCCACCAGAATTATCAAAGTGGCTGATGCTGGTTGATAAATCTGGTGTATCCTTAGACTTTCTAAAGTTTTTACCATCTATTAGTTGGTTTAGTTGAGCAGCATTTTATGTCAATATTTTGGTGCATTTTAAGCCACACACCCTTTCCTATTAGTCACACCCACTCATCTAGCAAGTCAAAAAAATGCCCCAAATTTGGCATATTTTATGTAAGAGTAAAGCAGAACTTCAATAGCAAATCTTCCCCATTGTGTTAACACTACACATTAAGTTTCTGGGTTTGTCGGTCCATGAAAACAAATGACACACTGAGGTCATCTGTTTTATTTCACTGACCCATAGACTTCCATTGATTTGATGCATTCATGATAAAAAAGAAATTGTGCTTCTATTGTTTTTTTGCAAACCTACATTCTGCATAAAAAGAAATGTCTTCATGAAGGCATTGAATATTAATCTGTACATATGTCGTCTATGAAAGCTGCGACCAGCACACGTATGTAAGATGCAGACGTGTGAATATGGCCTAAAATTGCACTGTGTGAAATATAACATTATAAAATCTTCCCCATTGAGCTCAATAGTGATTAGAGGATGACATCATTTTACTATTTACCCTAAAATTATTCAGCTTGGTTGATATTCATGGTTAATACTTCAAGTTGTTTAGGGTCATAGTGCACTACTAATGAATAGTTGTATCTTCCTCTGTCAATACAGGTCCCTGTTCACATCATTATTATAGTGGGAAAACAGCTGCAAAGAAGATATGATACCAGTGATGAAAGGATTAAGAAACAGAGCTCCGGTTTGCCTCAACTAGTGGTGAAGCACATGTCCTCCAGCATCCAAGTAGTACAGATGATTCCTGCCTTACAGCAACAAAGAACCAAACATCTGTAACTGTGGTTAAACCGAGTTTTTTTTCTACAAGCAGTTCTTTATCCCTCTCACTACTGCTGCCACACTAAGATAACACCTGTCATGGCACCCACAAGGGACATCAGACAGGAAACATTTTATTTCCTTCATCGAACTTTGGAAACAAAGTTCCTGCTCACTAAAAAATATGATCAACAACCATAGATCTAAGTAGGCCTGTCCCTACTGTAATGCCCAAAAATATGCTCAACAACCGTAGATCCCAGATGGTCTTTCCCTACTGTAAGGCCCAAAAATATGATCAACAACCATAGATCTCAGTAGTTCTGTCCCTATTGTAATGGCCAAAAATATGATCAACAGCCATAGATCTAAGTAGGTCTGTCCCTACTGTAAGGCCCAAAAATATGATCAATAACCATAGATCTCAGTAGTTCTGTCCCTACTATAATGGCCAAAAAAAATATGATCAACAACCATAGATCTCAGTATTTCTGTCACTGCTGTAATGGCCAAAAATATGATCAACAACCATAGATCTCAGTAGTTCTGTTCCTGCTGTAATGGCCAAAAATATGATCAACAACCATAAATCTCAGCAGATCCGTCTTAATTCACTAACTTAAAGTAAGTATGGTGTATGTGTATGTATATGTTTATGTATATTTCTGTATATTTATGTGCATACTCTTGAGTGAGTGAATAACGCCTTTTGCACACAACCCTGCTGTTTTTCACAGATCTAATGTCCATGAAAAACAGCCATGTTTTTGAAAAGGCCGTCACATGGCCATTATACAACCCATGGATTTCAATGGGTATATTCACATATCACTATCTGTCAGTTTTCATGGACAATGATAGTGCCTGTCAGTAGCTTTTACAACCGTGAAAAATGGACCGTCAAAAAAGGGACATGTGAATAGACACATTGAGGTCAGTGTTTTGTCCAAACAGACAAATCTATTTTTGACTGTCGTAGGAATAATTATTTACTTTATTTATCTATTTATTTATTTAGCTTACTTATATAGCGTCATCATATTACAGATATTGTGAACACTATCCTAAGTAGGGATCATAATCTAAATTGTATGTCTTTGAAGTGTGGGAGGAAACTGGAGTACCTGGAGAAGATAATAATAATAATAATAATAATAATAATCCTTTAATAGTCCCTGTGATGATTCCGCTTAAATATGGCTATAACTCAAAGATGTATTTTGATCTCTGGGTAGCGTATCTCCCTCTTAGTTCCATTTATTCATAATGTGCGCAGCTATAATCCTAGGTGTATGGCCAGTAGTGGCAACATTGTGACAATAGGGCTTTGCATCCATCCCAGAATGGCTCTATTGTATTCCTACATAGACCTGGGTGATCAAATAAACATGCATTGTTCAGCCTGGGCTGTTGATCAGATATGGCTGATAACATATAGAAGGCATTGTGTCATTCCACTTGGTCACATCTCCATACAAAGAATCTTGACTTGAGTGCATTAATCAATCAGACTTGCCGTCGCCGGTGACCTCATTCTGGGTGGTGTAATCAAGGGTATAAAAAATGAGGTAAGAGGTCAGTGGGAGGAGACTGGGCTGAGACTACCAGGAGAATACTATGATGAGACCACTGTGAGAGAGACTACTGGAATACTGTGATGAACATGCAGGCTGGAATGTGTTGACGCTGCTGCTAGAAGCCTCCACTGGTGATCTCCACATGCTATGTGTGAGTGTTGGACTATAGAGCCACATCCAGGATATGTGTGGTAAAGTAATTATTTCACTTTTATTCCCTTTTATTTTATTGTACTGTATCTTGTAACTAGTAACTAGTAACTGTTAATGCTTGTATATATCTACATATCTGTTCTGAACTGCATGTGTTAGATGTTAATACCGACCCATTTAGGGGTTAATAAATATATAAAATTTAGAAAGCTTGTCTTGTATTTATATTGTGAACCCAGCACTCACTGGCGGTGTGTTTTTTTTTTATGAAAGAAGTCTCAGGTGTGGGCCAAAGCGGTGTTGGCGCACTGAGGATCTTTGACATTGGTGGCAGCGTAGTGGGATCTTAGGATAAACAGCGTGTGTTGGTGACCTTTATCACTCAGACGCTGGGGATTGTAGTAATCCTATGAGACAAGCTCGGTATTAAAGCAAGCATTAAGGTACAGTGAAAGTTTGATACAGTGCTGTTCCCCTCCCTTACTCTTTGTATTCTATCCTATCTTTTATTTGGCAAATACCAGTGGATGGCTAGTGGGCTCAGAAGCAGAGCTCCACAACTGCAAAACCAGGCTTTTGGAGATCCTAAGCGTATGGCTGAAATGGAGGCAGCCACAGCCATGCAGAGAATCGAGCAGAGTCCTGATTTTGGGGCTAGGCCAGGAAGTGCAGCAAGCAGCCCGGTCCCAAGGATTACTTCACCAGGAGGGACCAGTAGCCCCAGCCTTGTGGGGGGAATGGCTTCATACTGGCAAACGGCCCTGCAGCAAGTAGGCACCAGTGACCCTAACATATACCTGCAGGTGATGTGCCGCTTTCAGGAAGCTGCAGAACACGAACGTGAGGCAGCAGAACGAGAACGGCAGGCTGATCGTGAAGCAGCAGAATGGCAGGCTGAACGGCAGTATCAGCTTGAGCTCAAAAGAATGGAGCTCTCCCAGCAGGCACCGTCTGTCACTGCACGCACTCCAGAAGCTCAAGTACCAAGGCTCCGATCCGAGGACTTTCCAATCCTTGAAACAAACGGGGATTTGGACTCGTTCTTACGGGCCTTTGAGAAAGTGTGTAAGCAGTATCAGCTACCACAGACGGATTGGGTCCGTTACCTGGCTCCCCGGTTGAGGGGAAAAGCCCTGGACACTTACACCAATTTGCCAGTTGACCAGGACTATGAGTCAGTTAAAGCAGCGCTGATCCGGAGATACCAACTCACGCCGGAGCTGTACCATCGAAGGTTCCGAGGCTTGCAGAAAAAGCCTTCAGAGAGCCATGAGGATACAGCGGCCCAGCTGCGCGTGTGGTTCCGGGAGTGGACGGAGGGCAAGTCCGTCACCTCGCAAGAAAGCCTTGCAGACCTCATGCTTCAAGAGCAGCTCTTGACCATTTGTACCAAGGAAGTGCGAAAATACCTCCTGGATCGAGAGCCCAAGGACCTTGAAACAGCCGCAGCAATGGCGGATCGTTATGTTGCCAACCAGTTGCCGTGGACACCTGCTAGCGACGGCTGGAGGAGGGGTAAGACACAATCTGTCCCGGGAAATCCTGAACCAAGCTGGAGGTCACCACAGCCCTCTGCTTCCAGGTGGGGTAGGCCAAACTCTGTCCCGGGTGGTTCCTATACGTCCCCTGCCCCTCGAGCTCTGGGCTCCCCGGCAACCTCTCTCATACCCCAGGGAGAGATCAGGCGGTGCCACGCCTGTAATCAAACGGAACATTTACAACGAGACTGCCCCAACCGCCCTAGGAGCCCCCCTGCTCCCCAAACTACAGCGACCCGCCCATCTGTGTATCTGGTTGCGAAGGAGGGGCCCCAGCCTAATGCTAACTGTCAACAGGTCACTGTGGGGGACAAAGTGGTGATGGGATTCCGGGACACTGGGGCAGATGTTACGCTGGTACAACCAGATTTGGTCCCCCCAGACAGTATTATTCCAGGGAAAACTCTGACCCTACGGGGTATTGGATTGGAACGTTTTACTGTACCCATGGCTTGTGTTCATTTAGACTGGGGTGCAGGGAAAGGAATGCGGGATGTGGGAGTGATGTCTGGGTTGCCTGCCAATGTACTGTTGGGGACAGATTTGGGGCCTATGATGTGCCAATATGGGGTGGGGGCCACCCCAGCTCCCTGTGATCAGTTGTCTGTCCAGGCTGATATGTCTGACATTGTACCTGTGGGACTACCTGCAGAGGGGGCTGATAACCCTCCCTCTGAAATGTCTCCTCATACATTCTGTGAAAATGCTAATAAGTTGCCTTCAGCTGAGAGCAGGGAAGATGCAAATGAGCTTCCTGCAACCCAGCTCAGCAAAAATGTTATTGATGCTTTGTTCACTCCCGTGCTAGGAGCCAATGAGACCTGGTCGGTAGACACACCCACATCTGCGGGGGCGTCTCCCTCCCAGCTTGTTAATATGTCTACCACAGATCTCATTGAGGCGCGGTGTGAATTAACAATTGCTAAGGAATGTACTGTCAATGTAATTGCCAATGCTTGTTGTGAAAGTGTACAGGGTAGCTCTTCTGAGTCACTGGAAGCGACTTCTACTATTTCGCCCAGTGGATCCGATAAGCACCCAACTGCTGACCATGTGCCAGGTGGTCAGGTAGGCTATGGGGATCTCATGGCCGATCCAGGTGAGGGACGGACTGCTGGTAGTGCGGTGTTAGCCCGCAGCCAGAGTGCTACAAGGGTGGAGGACGTTCCGACCCTTGAACCGTTGCCTACACCACCTGCAGTCGGTGCTGAGACCGCCATGACTAGCCTCACTCCCTTGAAGCCGGAGGAGTCCAGCCGGTATGAGACATACACGTCTCTTCTGTCCAGTTCTATTCCAGGAGTGCCCATGGCCCAAGTGCAGATGGCATGGGGTACTGGAGGTGTGATCCAAGAAGGGGGTATGTCAAATGTATTACCTGTCAATGTATTGTGTGGGGATGGTTTAGGGAAGCATGATCTCAGTCATTTGCCCAAGGTATCACCATCACCCACCCAAGTACAGGAGGAACAGGGTATAGGCCCAAAGGGGCAAGGCGTCTGGGAGGGAGGACAGGGTCCAAACATACCTGTGCCAGAACCAGAGGTGCCCCTAGGTTTGGAAGCAAAGGAGGAGGTGCAGAATCCCCTAGAACTCTCCCCAACTAGCGTCTAGTGTGAGAGAGACCCTGAGAGACCGCCGGGATGGGGTCTCTGAACTGGTATCCCAAAGACTTGGGGTTATGAGTGTGGCTCCACAGGATGCTAGCACTCAGCAAGCGGACCCAGAACAGGCAGGAGGTAACCAAGTGTATGTGGCTCAGGGCCTGAGCCTTAGAAATGACCCTAGTCTGGACATATTGAAGGCGCGTGGCGCTCAACAACCCTCGGAGTCTGACAAGGCCCGAGTCTGCTGGGACCCCGGGGGGAGGTGAGGGAGCCTTGGGGCCAGAGCCTGAGAAGCTGGAGGCGGAGGTGCTTTCAGAAGAGGGGCGTAGGCCCCTACTTCCTGCAAGCCCCATCTAAAAGGGGAGGTGTGATGATTCCGCTTAAATATGGCTATAACTGAAAGATGTATTTTGATCTCTGGGTAGCGTATCTCCCTCTTAGTTCCATTTATTCATAATGTGCGCAGCTATAATCCTAGGTGTATGGCCAGTAGTGGCAACATTGTGACAATAGGGCTTTGCATCCATCCCAGAATGGCTCTATTGTATTCCTACATAGACCTGGGTGATCAAATAAACATGCATTGTTCAGCCTGGGCTGTTGATCAGATATGGCTGATAACATATAGAAGGCATTGTGTCATTCCACTTGGTCACATCTCCATACAAAGAATCTTGACTTGAGTGCATTAATCAATCAGACTTGCCGTCACCGGTGACCTCATTCTGGGTGGTGTAATCAAGGGTATAAAAGATGAGGTAAGAGGTCAGTGGGAGGAGACTGGGCTGAGACTACCAGGAGAATACTATGATGAGACCACTGTGAGAGAGACTACTGGAATACTGTGATGAACATGCAGGCTGGAATGTGTTGACGCTGCTGCTAGAAGCCTCCACTGGTGATCTCCACATGCTATGTGTGAGTGTTGGACTATAGAGCCACATCCAGGATATGTGTGGTAAAGTAATTATTTCACTTTTATTCCCTTTTATTTTATTGTACTGTATCTTGTAACTAGTAACTGTTAATGCTTGTATATATCTACATATCTGTTCTGAACTGCATGTGTTAGATGTTAATACCGACCCATTTAGGGGTTAATAAATATATACAATTTAGAAAGCTTGTCTTGTGTTTATCTTGTGAACCCAGCACTCACTGGCGGTGAGTGTGTTTTTTTTTTTTATGAAAGAAGTCTCAGGTGTGGGCCAAAGCGGTGTTGGCGCACTGAGGATCTTTCACAGTCCCACCATGGGGAAATTTAGTGTGTTACAGCAGCAAAGATAAGCAATACAAATACAACATATACAAGAATGTTCCAAGGTAAGAGGCATTTCATTGATAGTATACAGACAGTTACGAAGTAGCGGGGGGGGGGGGATATCACAAACAGAAAGATCTTTCAGTTCTATGTGTGATCTCCACTTAGTGTTGGTTGTACAGCCTAATCGCAGCGGGGAGGAAAGACTTCCGATAGCGCTCCTTCTCACACTGTTATCGAAACCCAAACTAGGTTCAAAATCCTGATTGTCAAGTGGTGCCAAATTATTTATAATCCATATTGATATATATATATACTGTGAGCTCACAGAGAAAGAACTAGCCTGACACACACAGTCGGTGTTAAGCAAGTTGTGTTTATTAAAAACATAGCATAAGCTTTTATAGAGAACAGTAAATAATTATGAATTATAACAGAGCATGCGCGAAAACTGGTTAACCTGATTGACCATTGGCGGGAGGAGGGTCTTGACACACCCCCTTACTCATCTCAATAATCAAAGTATATTAGTACTATGAGCTGCATAATGCAAAGCATGGCTGGGACCTGTTGTTCTACATTGCACATCTGAGGGGAGAAATTGCACAGCTACGTGCTGGGGGCTGTTTGCATAAGCAGTGTTAATCTCCAGACTCTTCGAAGGACGGCTCACAGAAAGTTTATAAACAAACAAGTCCACTAGGACATGCTGCCCTAGACTGGGTGTCTGGCCTTGCTCTCAGTGTATATCCTTATCATTAGAAGGAGACACAAACCTGGGACAGTGGGACTATGGTGGTTGGTTATACTGCCAAACGTGATGGTGAAGAGATGCCTCTAAGGGTGTTAGACCAAAAGGTATGTAAATGGTATAAACATATTCATGGGGAATGAGGTGAAGTTTCTGGAAAAGTCCTCAGGATCTGACTAGCAGCTCCTAATGTACCCTGAGTATGGGTTATATCATTTACAAAGGTGGGAAATACTGAGAGTGGTGCCGCTTGTCTGTCTCCATCTTACATTCCATTCTCGGGCGCTGCCCAAAGCTCATCCTCCTCCTTTACTGAAAACTGTTATCCATCATGTTCTGAAACTTCTTCGTGTTTTATCCAATAGTTATGTGTTAAAACACAAAGAAGTTTCAGAACATGATGGATAACAGTTTTCAGTAAAGGAGGAGGATGAGCTTTGGGCAGTGCCCGAGAATGGAATGTAAGATGGAGACAGACAAGCGGCACCACTCTCAGTATTAGGGTGAAGCAGTCGGTCACTGACAGTACTGCCCAGCGCTATCACGGTCTCATGCATGGGATAGGACTTATTCTCCCACATGGAGCTCACCACGGACAGTATCTTTCTGTCACCCACCACCTGCACAGGGTCCAGGGGACTCCCAAGGACAGAGCTGGCCCTTCTAATCAGCTTGTCAAGTTTAATTATATCCCTAAGCCCTAAGAGAGTACTGTATCCGCCTTGAGTGTCAGAATGCGTGAGTACTTGGCCATATTGTAATATATGAGCATTTTATGGTCCTGATATACAGTATGTAAATGAGCTCCTTTGAGCACCGAGAGCATTGCCATTGCTGCAAAGAGGTACACAGCTAACCCTCATTGCTCCAAAGAGTTAATTTACATATTGACAAAAATAGTGATATCTCCAATTCACAAGGGGGAAACACTAACCTATCCATCTGTAGGTCTGGGTTCTACAGTAGTGGCAATTGCCTTTTACTCAGAGATAGGGTTGAGCTACCATGAGACAATGTCATGGAATATATCAGGAGACAGCAGAAGAGGTGTTAACAACAAAAGATGGAAAACCAGGAATACAGTATAAACTGATGGGAAGAAGTGCGAAGTTTACACTAGGGTAGCTTATAGTTCTGTAAGAATCACCCATAGAAAAAGATCCATGTAGTGTAACATGGTCAGACAATCAAATGCAATATGACATCCTGAGGAAGAGGCGTCATCTGAGAAGGCTCAGAATAAAACCTAAGGATACATGAAAGGGAGGCCTTCCTCTCATAATATATATTGTAAGACCATCCCGGGTTCTGAAATGTGTATGTGTAAGTTTTCATGCAAGTGAAAGTTCTTGAAATCGAGAGAGCTGCTCCGCCTTATCAACCATTGTCAGATTGTAGGTAGATATTTCTACCATTTGGAGGATTCTAGAAGCAGCTGCAGCTCTGCAGCAGGAGCGATAGCAGTTGGGAACATCTAGAGATTTTGCTAGACACAAGAGTTGAGTCCTTTGTGCTTCTATTAAGATAATCTTCCCACTTTTAGAGGAAGGGTAAGCTCAGTATTGAGACATTCTTGTTTATACTCCTAGATAACATTGAGGCTAAAAAAAAAAAAAAAAAAAAAAAAAAAGTAAAAAGCTGCAGAAAAAAACATGATGTATTTCACTGTGGTTTTTCTTCCCTTATTAAATCTATAGGGAAAATATGAGCATTTGTGCAGGTAAACTTGACTTGCTGATACTGTAAAATGCAGCGTTTTTTTCTGCTGCATTTCCGCAACATGGGACCTTAGCCTAAGATAGTTTTGGAGGTAGATTTTGTGTGTGATCAGGGTCTGAAGAGGGTGCTCAGGAGCTTATTATTGTGTTCAGTGTATAACAGTAAGCTCCTAAGATCACTTTAGTAACACTTTAAAATAGGAATAGCACCCTCAGCCTCTTGTCTATCTTACTATTTTGTATATAGCGTTATGGGCGCATGTCTTATAGAAATAGATGACTTTCCCTACTGTCCTTTCTCAAAAGTTGGCAACATACACACAGTCACCATAATTATATAAGATTGTCATAATACAGATTTTTATCATTATATAAATAAAAAAAAATACTGTTGCATGGGGCATGGCTAGCATGCTACACAGCGAGACATGAGTGAGCCTGCCCATACCCTGACTTCATCGGTGCCCCAATGCTTCCGGGCTGTCCCCCTGACTGATTGGGTGTGCTGACCACCTACTTGACTCCTCTGGCCCTCCTCTAGCCCTCTATCGGCTCCAGCGAGGCTCAGCCTTGTGTGGACCTGGCAACAGTGGCGTAACTAGGAATGGCTGGGCCCCAAGGCGAACATTTGACATGGGGCCCCCCCCCCCCGAAATGCCGCCCCCAACCCCCCCGCATAAACCGCATTCCTACACACACTATTATGCACCATAGTGGCCCCTGCACACAGTATTATGCCCCATAGTGCCCCTGCACACAGTATTATATATAGGGACAGTAGCTATAGTATAGTAGCTATAGGCGGTTTGGACCGGCCCTAAGGACTGTGGGGGGGTGTGTGAAAGCGCGGAGCTCACACTTAGCAATGCCCGCGTTCAGAGTCCACTCTGATCGCGGGCATTAACTCCGGTTGTGCTACTTTGGTGGGAAGGAGGGGGGTCACGCTGAACAATGCCCGTGATCAGGGTAGAAACTGATAGCGGGCATTAACTTCGGGTCTCCGCGGTATGGTAGCTATGGTAGCCGCTAAGGACCCGGCATCCGCTGTAATCGCACGGCAGATGTCGGGAAGGGGTTAAATTAGCTAGGGCTTATTTTTGGAGTAGGGCTTATATTTCAAGCCTACTCCAAAAAACCTGGAGTTTATTTTCGGGGTAGGTCTTATTTTTGGAGAAACACGGTATTGTTTATTTATTATGCTTACTTATATAGCTCCATCATATTCCGCAGCGCTTTTTACAGACACTGTCAACCACTGTCCCACATAGGGCTCATAATCTACACTCCCTATCAGTATGTCTTTGGAGTGTGGGAGGAAACCCACGCAAACACAGGAAGAACATACAAACTCCTTGCAGATGTTGTCCTTCGCAGGATTCAAACCCAGAACTACAGCGTTGCAAGGCTAACCACTGAGCCACTGAGCCTCTCTTTTCCTACGCTAGCTGAGGAGCAGAGAAGTTATTTACAGGGCCGGCTCCAGGTTTGTGTGGGCCCTTGGGCGATAGAGCCCCAGTTGGGTCCCTTTTGGACTAACTCATGCATGATACAGTAAAAAAACAATCAAAATTGTGTGTTTTTTTGCTGAGGCAGACCTACTGGAGTGGAGTGTAATATAGTCCATTCCATATAAGTAGATACTGTACAACCTGTTCAGACATCGGAAAGTAAAGAGGAATTTGAGGTGGACATCTGCTTTGGATTCTTCTTTATCTTCTGGCCTCGGCTCACGGTGCAGAACATCAACATGCCCTTGCGGTTTTCCACTGCTGATTAGACCCAAATGAATGAGTCTAACCAGTGCGGACTCTCAAGCCGCAACCTCCGAATCCAGCTTCCTGCTCCAATTAGTTTCAATAGGAGGCAGAATGAAGAAGGAATCTGCTGCAAAATAAGTGTCAGATTCCACCGTGTGAACAGGGCCTGATACTGTTAATAGTGCCACTCCACAGTTGCCCCCACACAATATTATATGCTCCATAGTGGCCCCCACACAGTATTATATACTCCACAGTGGCCCCTACACAGTATTATATACTCCACAGTGGTCCCCACGCAGTATTATATACTCCACAGTGGCCCCACACAGTATTATATGCTCCACAGTGGCCCCACACAGTATTATATGATTCACAGTGGCCCCTACACAGTATTGTATGCCCAGCAGTAGCCCCCACACAGTATTATATGCCCAGTAGTGGCCCCCACACAGTATTATATACTGCATAGTGGCTCCCACACAGTATTATATGCCCAGCAGTGGCCCCCCACACAGTAGTATATGCTCAGCAGGGGGCCCCACACAGTATTATATGCTCCACAGTGGCCCCCACACAGTAATATATGCTCCACAGTTGCCACCACACAGTATTATATGCTCTACAGTGGCCCCCAGCCAGTATTATATGCTCCATATTCTCCCCCACACAGTATTATATGCTCCCAACAGCTCCCCTCCGCTCTAGTGCTATTATTATACTCTGGGGTCACCTCAGACCCCAGAGTATAATAATCGGTGGTCCAGGGAAGGTTATTAAAAATAACAAACTCTCATACTCACCTTGACTTACCTTTCCTTGGCATTCTTGCTCCATCCTGCCGTTGTCCACACAAAAATTAATGTAGTCTGTTATGCAGTGTGTGAGTCCTTCTATATCTTCTCCATAAGAATCCTGCAGAACTTCCCATGCGGTTGTGTCAAAACAATCCCTCAGAGCCTCATCACTCTCCTCGGACCATATCCTCACTGTGCGGGTGACAGCAGGTTCTCTACGTACAAGTGGCTTGTACACAGGTCGGAGATGCACTAGGTTGTGATCCGATCTCCCCAGAGGCGGTAGGGCTGATGAGTTATATGCCTCCCTCACGTTGGCAAAGAACAAGTCCAGTATTTTGTTGTCTCTTGTGTGGCAGGTTACATACTGTGTGAAACTGGGCAGTGTGGATGATGGAGAGGCATGGTTGAAATCACCCGACAGAAGAAAGAGGGCCTGGGGATGTTTTAACTGTAACTGGCTCAGCGTGGCTTGTAGGACCTCGCAGGCAGTGTCAGCTTTCGCAGAGGGGGGACATATGCAGCTATCACGATGACATGTGATAGTTCCCTTGGTAGGTAGAAAGGTCTCATGCTCACAGCTAATAGTTCAATGTCCTTACAGCAAGTTTGCTCCTTAATCACAATGTGCCTAGGATTACACCATCTATTATTCACAAACATTGCCAGCCCTCCTCCTTTCCTCTTACCGCTCTCCCTTGTCCTGTCTGCCCGAAGGAGTTTAAAGCCATCCAAGTAGACCAGAGGGTCAGGAGTAACCTAAAGCTCATCCGCACCTCTGCATGGTTATTTGTGATTCATTTGGGAGCCGCACAGTTCTGGATATATTGGACTCTTTTTGTTTTGGTACTAGAGGACTATGGACACATTTTGTTCTCCTTAAACCTGTTTTTCCCTCACCTCAGACACAAGCTTCTGAGGGTATTTTGAACCAGTTGGACCATAGAAGTGGAGTTATTGTGTGATTAGAGGCATGCATGTGAACTAATAACATTACCTTAATGTCATTACTGGTGGTTAATTAGCCAATCATTTGATATTCTGTCATTTTATATTGCTACTTATATACTTTATAAGGGTGGGTTCACACCTGCGCTTGGTGTCCGTCCGCCGCCAATCCAGTGAAAATCTCGGCGAACTGGATTGGCGTCGGATACAGACCGGTCAGCGGCGCATTGGTTAAAAACCCATTCATTTGAATGGGTTTTTAAAGCAATGCGCGGGTGTGCTTGGCTACACCCTCTGCACTGCCAATCCTTTTTTTTTCGTCGGAAACAAAGTCGGACACGCAGGACTTCGTGTCCGACGAAAAAAAAAAGGATTGGCAGCGCAGAGGGTGTAAGCGCACACCCGCGCACTGCTATAAAAACCCATTCAAATGAATGGGTTTTTAACCAATGCGCCGCTGACCGGTCTGTATCCGACGCCAATCCAGTTCGCCGAGATTTTCACTGGATTGGCGACGGACGGACACCAAGCGCAGGTGTGAACCCACCCTAACTTGTTTTGAGGAAATTTTTCTAACCTGTTCCAATAAATGTTTTCTGCTGACAAAGGAAAATCGTGTCAGAAAGTTGGGGAATATTTGGGGTGTCACCAAGGCTCTAGGCAGGGGTTACATCCCATAATCAAATCAAGGCCCACCCACGGGTGTGCTACATCTGTTTCACTACATTTTCTATACCTTTTGAAACTTTAGAATATCTTATCCCCAACATTTCCCTATCTATATGGAAAGGAAGGTGAATTTGTACATTATCAGATATATGTGATGGAACAAATATTATTTCCCTTTTACAGTTAATGGGTCGGTATGATATTCCCTCTAGCAAATTTCTTACTTACCTTCAACTACAGACTTATATTCAAAGTCTCTCTGAGAACACATGAGATTTCCCTCCTCACATGAGATTTCCTCCCCACCATACTATATGGCTATATTTTTACCGAAGGGAAGGTTTCTATGTATACTACTAAATAGTTTTATGTTACTTTCTCGGTAGATTTGGAACATTTAAAGAGGACACACATGTCTAACTGGGAAAAGGTTTTAACCATCTCTTTTCCAGGCCCCAGTAGAATTTAACTTGTAAGTGGGCAATGAGATCTTCACTCTCTGCCACATTGCGTATTATACAAAACATTTTCCTGGGTCCTCTAACTTATGTTGAAGAAACTGTGGAAACATGGGCTCATTAAATCATATATTTTGGAGTTCTATCTGATTTTTGGAATGACGTTTTTACTTCTGCAGTTGACTGGTATAACTGTTACTCCCAATGCTCCTCTAGCCATTTTACTTCTTGGGTTGGTTTAATATTCTATTAAATATACACCATTGGTGGGATATCTGCTGCTTTCTGCTGTTATTGGTGGTTTGGAGGTGGAGATCTGATTGTATCCCAACTCATCTTTCTCTGATTGATATTATGACTGAACATTGTATTTCTGAAAAGATGCTCAGAAATAATAGGTTTCAAATCTTCTCTGATATGTGGGTTTCTTGGATTTGCGTGTTTCCAAATACTCCTTTTGACATTCCAGGATTGAATTGTTAATTTTTTTTTTTTTATAAAATCCTTTGTATGAATATAGCAAAATGATGGCTAAGCTGTTTCCCCTTTCTCCTCTTATTTTCATCACTTTTCCTATGCCCTAACCCTCTCTATCCTTATCTATTCCCCTCCCATTACCTACCTCATTCCCTTTTTCCCTACACCATTTTTTCCTGGATATTGGATCTTTATATTATAATTCTTAGATTATAATTTAGGTACTTTCTCTATAATTTTGTTACTGAATATGTGTGATAATGTATCTTCTATATTTATGTATCCAATGTTCTCTTTCAATTCTTGTTTGGAAAAAAAAAAAAAAAAAATATATATATATATATATATATAATATATGAATTAAAAAACACTGGTGGAACACTTTTTTATGCATTGTAACAAAAATTAGATAGCTTATAGAGTACTTCACATCTCTCCTGGCATGTCTGTCTTAAGGTTTAAGCCCCATGTTGCGAAAGTTCAGCGTTTTTGCCTGTGGCAGAAACGCAGCGGAAAAACTGCTTTTCATTATTATTATTATTATTATTTTTTTATTTTTTTTTTTATTATTACTTGTATAGTTACTTGCCATCATATTCCGCAGCGCTTTACAGACATAGACAGTCACTGTCCCATATAGGGCTCACAATCTACATTTCCCTATCAGTATGACTTTGGACATACTTGCGGACATGGCGGACAAAAAAAGAGCTGCCAAAAACGCAGAATATTAATTTTGACTGCAAAGTCACAAGCTTTTTTTTCTATATATTTAATAGGGGTAGAAAAAAACGAAGATAAAAACGCAGCAAAAACTCAATGAAAAACGCTGTTGAAATCTTTGCTGTCTAAATTCACAGCTGGGTGTTACCAGTTTACTTAGGTGTGTCCCTATACAGTCTGACGCTAAGTTCACACTAGCATTCAGGTTTCCGTCCTTTGGTCCGCATGGGGATCCGAAAGACGGAAACCCTGTCCACTTGAAAAGTGGTTACATGAGGAAACCTGCGGACCCCATAGATTATAATAGGGTCCACCAGGTTTCCGCTGATTTTATCCTGAAACTGGTGGAAAGGAAAGTCCTTCTTACAGGACTTTTCTCTCCGCTAATTTTAAGCGGAATCTAATTATTGCTCTATGCATAGGAGTCTAGTGGCAGGGCCTACAGAGTGAAAGCCTTCCCCATATCAGTTTATGTATGGAGGTAGCTATCATTCTCTCCCGACTGGACTCCAAAACACAGAAATATCTGAAGTTTATTACAAGTGATACTGAATTGCTAAAATAAGCCATCACATCAAGACTGTTGAGTATCCAGACAATAACGGTGGAGAAGTCCCTCCTTCTGATAGATTTTCTTTGCCAGTGTGCAGCTTGTCTTCTTATTGGGCAGGGGACCAAGCTCCATTCAAATGGGCGTAAAAATAACCATAGGGCCCTTTAGCAAAGCGTGCAATGGTGCACCACTCTACCATGATCTTCTTAAGCTGCAAGTCTAGGACTGAAAAGTGCATAATTATTTTGGACTTCTTTACACACAAGGATAACATACATAGTGATGTCACAAGGATAAAACGCACAGTGTGGTGACAATCCAGGAATAATGCACAGTGATGTCACAGTACAGGAACAATGCACACAATAATATCATAGTACAGGAACATTGTAAACAGTAATGTCACAGTACAGGGATAATGCACATAGTGTGGTGACAATCCAGGAATAATGCACACAGTGATGTCACAGTACAGGGATAATAAACATAGTGATGTCACAGTACGGGAACAATGCACACAATCATATCATAGTACAGAAATAATGTACACAGTAATATCACAGCACAAGGGTAATGCACACAATCATATCATAGTACAGGAATAATGTACACAGTAATATCACAGTACAAGGATAATGCACACAGTCAAATCATAGTACAGAAATAATACACACACTAAAAGATCATGGTGTATACTGGGACATCACAGCATATAAAGAAAGTAATTATAATAATGCCACATGTAGACTATATGATGTCCCAGTAAAGTAATGGTATTGCATTTAGTTTTCCATACCCCCTTCCATCATCCATAGTTCATACTTGCCAAGACTGAGGTATAAGAGCCAGAATTTTTGTGGTGAGACAATGCCCCATGGGACTGATGACACCTCTTCTGGACATTGCCATTCCCCCTTTGGGCATTTCTTTTCTCATGGGCATGAAATGTATTGTGTCAGCACATATAGTGCCCACGTCACCTATAAAAAGACTGCTAGATCAGCAGATGCGGGAGCACTGTATGCCCAGAGCATAACTATAACAGAACTACTGAGTATGGGTAGCACTGCATCCTCTTTGCATACTTCTCAACTTTTTAGACTGTTAAAGAGGGACACATATAATTTACTGGGTGAAAGTTAAAAATTTGTTTCCATATCTGTATGCTTCAATAAGTTTTTATTAAAGTATTAGCACAAACACTACATACGTGAATATAGACCTTGTCTCTTCTATATATATAAATGAGTGTCTGTCTGTTTGTCTATTTGTCTGTCTGTCTGTTCTTTATGCGCTACCAAACGACTGGACCGATCCTCACCAAATTTGGCACACATGTACATCAGGTGTCCGGGAATATTTTAGACTGGGTCTCAGCTCTCTTGGATGTACCGTTCCTGAGATACAGTATTCCCAAATGACCAACATTAGCTAATACAAGCCTGCAAGTCTTTCACTCATATTCCAACTGCCATACACACGGTCACATGTCCCTTATCAGCCAATAAGAGCTCGCAGGCGCTTACTCTTCTCAGGCACACTGTATTAGTCAATAGCAGTTCGCAGGTCCTTAAATATTCAGTCATATCACGTGTATCAGCCAATATAAGTTCACATTTAATTTACCAGGTTTCCATAACAACACAGCCATAAATAGACTGTACCTATACTGGACTCAGTGGCGTAACTAGCAATGGCTGGGCCCGAAGGCGAACATTTGACATGGGACCCCCCCCCCCCCCGGCAACCGCCCCCCCCACCCGCACAAACTGCATTCCTGGACACACTATTATGCCCCATAGTGGCCCCTGCACACAGTATTCTGCCCCATAGTGGCCCCTGCACACACTATTAGGCCCCATAATGGCCCTTGCACACAGTATTCTGCTCCATAGTGGCCCCTGCTCACAGTATCATAATGGCCCCTTCATATAGTATTATACGCACTCCCCGCTACCTCTTCAATGTTGGACCAGATGTCACGTGAGCCAGGCATGCATTGGGACGCATAATGTCAGACTGGCCCACCGACGTCTGGGACATCACCAAGGAGGCCCGAAGCCTGCTAAAAAGACCCCAGAGTATAATGATAGCAGTGTTTGTGGGGTTCACGGCCCGCAGGCCTTACTTACTGATCCCCGCTCCTGCTCACAGCCGCCTCTGCAGAAGGTGAAGCACAGATGGCCGTGAGCAGGAGCGGGGATCGGTAAGTAAATAGGGCCCATTACCTGCTGGTGTTACACCAGCAGGTAATGGCCTATTAAAAAAAAAAAACATCAGGGGCCCGCCGGGACTCCTAATGTCCCGGGCCCTGTGGCAGCCGCTACCACTGCTACCCCGGTATTTACGCCACTGGACTGCCATACTGGATTTCAGCATTCTTATAAATTGAAACGTTTTTAAACTACTCATGCCTCCTGCAGCAAAACACATGGCTGCTGCTCGAGCTAAAGAAAACTCTCAGCAGACCCAAGCCTGTCTCCAATCTGAAAAGGTATGTCACAGACAACAGCGAGCTGCTGAAACAACCCAGCAGACCCAAGCCCATCTCCAATCTGACAAGGCATTGTCAGCCACATGCACACAGCCTCACTCCATGTTTCCATAAAAACCCAGCCATTTTTCTTCACTGCTGTGGGTCAGCTTTAAAGGGGCAGGGCGCTGTGGATGACACTGTTACACAAGGTCACATACACACAGCTTTACTCCAGGTTTTCCATAACAACCGATCACATGATCACATGACGCTTATGGACCAATAGAAAATCGCAGGTTCTTCAGTCTTGATATACACACAGCTTTACACCAGGTTTCCATAGCAACCAAGCTATTTATGACCTGTATGAGTCAATAGCGGTTCGCAGGTCCTTAAATATTCAGTGATATGACGTGCATCAGCCAATATAAGTTCACATTTCATTTACCAGGTTTCCATAGCAACACAGCCATAAATAGACTATACCTATACTGGACTGCCATACTGGATGTCAAGTGCAAAACTGGCCAATTCTTATGGGGTCACTACACAAACAAAAAATGTAATATACCCGTGCAAAGCCGGGTCCTTCTGCTAGTAATAAATAAAATGCAGCATTATTAATAATGACATATTATATAAGTTGGGGTGTAATATACTGGTATATATCTATAGATAGTTTCTAGAACAATATCATTACATTTTATTTTAATGCACTTCTATTTCCATTATAAAAAAAGAGGGACATTTAAGGAGCAAAGAGGGACAGAGGGACTTGGGAGGGTGGTCTCCTGGCAGTTAGACATCTATGGATCAGTTAGCGATAACCCAACCTTACCATCATCTTTTGCAGTAGGAAACCCCATATAAAGGGTTGAAACAATGAGCTCATAGAGTTATACAAAGTCACTTTACATTTGTCACATTTTGTGAAGTGAGAGTGCTGTGTACCTCCCAGTTCCTGCTCCAGCCACCCTCTATCCACATGCTTATTAATGTCACAGACACTTGTCACAGTCACATATGTTCCTCATTGCATCGTCAGAAATACTTTTCATTTTCAGTGTGTATATGAATGAAGCAAATGCCCCATAAATGTAAGCCTTACTGTTTGGCTTTTTACTATAATAGTAGATGGTGAGGTGAAGCAAAAATTAGCAAATCTCCACTACAGCAAAGAGGTGAGGCTGACCCAGGTAAGCACATATGTTATCTGCAGCTGCTGTTTTGTTTTAGCATTATTGGACAAGTCCTGTATAGCAAATGGCAAAGTGGAAGCTATACTGTCTAGCTATTTTGCAACTACAAATCCCAGGTTAATAACTTTCAGCTCTAGATATTGTAGAAACATGATTGAAAGCTTGTAAATATAATAGTAAAAAGTAACTGTAAACTCAACCACATAACATGATACATGTTACATATTATGCTATTATTGCTACTATTGTGTTTTTGCTGTGTGCACTTCTTATAATGTTCACTTTTAAGGTGCTTGGGCTTCAATAATGGGGTATATTCACATTTGTTGCATACATTTCTGTATTTCTGAATGGGGATTGCAAGAATCCATGCACATGGTACATAACCCTATCTAGTACAGGTTTTCACAGAAATTTACTATAAAGCAAAATACTTATATGCAAGTTTGTAATATACTTTTACTGGCTGTGAGCAGGAGAATGTAAACCCAGAACTGACATGGTGCACAAAGCATATGATGGGGCTGTAGTCTGCCGTATGTATTAGACTGGAATCACATATGCAGTGTCTGTTCAGTTTTGGTTGCAGTTCTTGTTTTAAGTCAAAGTTATATATAAAAAATGTAAACGGAAAGACTTCTACATGTTGTCTCTTTTATAATCTTTCTTATGTTTGCCTCAAAAACTGCACCTAAAACTGCATATGTAGCCCATGTAGAGTAACACCATCTCATCTTTGCATGTGTCTATCATGCAGTAGAAGTGGCTGAGCTAGAGAATTTATACCGTACTTTGGAATTTTACATTTTCTTAGGCTGGACATACATAATTTTTTATGGAGTTTTTTTGGCGAACATTTTATTAGGCAATACTAATGATGGATTGAAAGGGAAGAAAAAGTAGTGAAACTTGTAATTACTTCAGTCCTGTGTTTTAAGAGAGTTGTCACTACACACACTTACACACTTACCTACTATGCACTCAATAGGAGGTAAGTGTTGCTGGGGGTAAAACCACTAGGAGCCCCAGTGATCAGGAGAATGGGAAATAGAAAGTCCCCTGGCATCCTTCCTGTTCATGAAGCACTAGTACACCTGCATGAGTGGCACTCCAATCATTTCTATGGGGCTCCCAGGTTTGCAATCTCTGGCAGTTCCATAGCACTGGCGTTTCATTCACAGGGACGATTCAGGGGGACTCTGTCCCCCATTCTCTTGATTGCTGGTGGTCTCAGTGGTTGGACCCCAGCAATCAGATACTTATCCACCATCTTGTGGATAGGGAGTAATCGTGTGTAATGACATGACTCCTGTCAGGAATGTGACATCTGTTGTTGCCGCTTTAAGGTTGCCGTGTGAACATAAGGACCTTTCTGTTAGGATTAGTTGTTGCTGCTTTAAGGTTGCCATGACAACATAGGGAAGCTTCCTGACCAGGCCTATTTAAAAAACTCCCTCATCACTCAGCTTTGCTGGCTATCAGTTTCCAAACTCCTGTTAAGTGCCTAGCTTTGATTTGACGGCTCCTATACCTGACCTGTGGCTGTGTTCTTGGATTCCTCTTTTGTCTTGCGATTTTGTTCTGGCATTCCTGATTGGTTCTGACTATTGGCTTTGTTTCCCGGATTTTTCTCCGTCTCGTGATTTGGATATGTGTTGCCCTCCTCAGCTGCTGACCCGTGATTGTCGACCATTCTGTTTACTCTGTCCCTGTGAGTAGTGTGTGGATTTCGTGTAGGCCTCTGCTGCAGTGCATTTATTTGTAATACACTTTCTGTTCTGGTGACAATTCCGGTCTTCAGATTCAGCGAAAATCCAAATCTTCTTGCGAGGAGCTCTGGTGAAGGCGTCTGAGGCTGGTCTTGGCTCGCAGTAGTGTTTTGCCTTTAAATAGCATTTTCTACTGCTCGCAGTTGTCAGCCCATTTCTGCTGCTGCTCTCCTGTAGACCAGTACATTCCTTACCTTGCATCTGAATCTTAACAACTCCTTTAAGTGTTAACAACTGCAATGAAAACTACATGTGTGAATCCAGGGAGAGGGGTCCTTTATTAACCCATTCAGGACTGAGCCAATTTTTGTTTTTGCATTTCCGTTTTCCCCTCCCCCCCTTCCAAGAGTTATTTTTTTGTTAACAGAGTCACATGATGGCTTATTGTTTGTGAAACGAATTGTACTTTGTACCACTCAATATCATGTACAATGTACTGGGAAGGTGGGAAAAAATTCAGAATGAGGTGGCATTAAAAAAACGCATTTCGCCAATTTCCTATGGGTTTAATTTTTACAGTATTCGCTATGTGGTAAAAATGACATGTTACCTGTATTCTATGGATCAGTACGATCATGGTGATACCAAAATTATATAGTAATTTTAATGTTTCGAAACTTTTAAAGAAATTAAAAAGTTTGCAAAATAGAAAAATTTGTTTGTGATACCACCTGTAACTTTTTCATATTTACATGTATAAAGCTGGGTAAGGAGTCTTTCTATGTGGGATAAGATAATTAATACATAATGAAAATATACAAATGTGAATATATACAGAAAAAAATATTGTGAAAATAAGTTAAAATGCTACAAATGTAGCGTATAGCAATAGTACATAATGAAAACACAGAAATGTGAATACATGGAAGACTATTGTAACAATAAGTGAAAATGCAGTACACAGTGATAACATTTCTAAAAGTACATATAAAATGTTAAAATTACTACAAATTACCAAAAAAAAAGAGGGGGTGGGACAGTCTATGGGCATCTATCAATTCATCAAAGATCTCCAGGACATTGCATCATCAAATCCCCTCTTGTCTGCAACACACACCTAAAAAATAAACCCAATTACAATCACAAAAAAATTACATTTAAAACAACATATCACCCAAACAACCTAAAATTTGTGCAAAAACCAATAAAAAAAGGTTTCAAACTAACAGCCTCGTATTAAGTACGACTATACAAAGGGTTTCTTTTTTTCAACAGGACTTGAAGTACATCTCATCCTCTATAACCTAAATGTACCTTGTGTATCCCACGTACCTGAAATCCCCAAGTATTACATGAATGACAATCACGAAAATGATAAGATATCGGCTTAAGCTTGTCTAATTCCCTTGCTTTAGCTGCAGCCAAGTTCTTATTTACAAGCTCCAAGACTTTGACTATCTGCAAAGGTCTACTAGTCATCCCAACAAAAATCATGTCACACGGACAAGTCGCCAAATCGATACCGGCCTCTGTTACACGATATACAGTGCTGGCCAAAAGTATTGGCACCCCTGCAATTCTGTCAGATAATACTCAATTTCTTCCAGAAAATGATTGCAATCACAAATGCTTTGGTAATAATATCTTCATTTAATTTGTCTTCAATGGAAAACCACAAAAAGAATTGTCAAAAAGCCAAATTGGATATAATTCCACACCAAACATAAAAAAGGGGGTGGACAAAAGTATTGGCACCCTTTGAAAAATCATGTGATGCTTCTCTAATTTGTGTAATTAACAGCACCTGTTACTTACCTGTGGCACATAACAGGTGGTGGCAATAACTAAATCACACTTGTAGCCAGTTGAAATGGATTAAAGTTGACTCAACCTCTGTCCTGTGTCCTTGTGTGTACCACATTGAGCATGGAGAAAAGAAAGAAGACCAAAGAACTGTCTGAGGACTTGAGAAGCAAAATTGTGAGGAAGCATGAGCAATCTCAAGGCTACATGTCCATCTCCAAAGACCTGAATGTTCCTGTGTCTACCGTGCGCAGTGTCATCAAGAAGTTTAAAGCCCATGGCACTGTGGCTAACCTCCCTAGATGTGGACGGAAAAGAAAAATTGACGAGAGATTTCAACGAAAGATTGTGCGGATGGTGGCTAAAGAACCTCGACTAACATCCAAACAAGTTCTAGCTGCCCTGCAGTCCGAGGGTACAACAGTGTCAACCCGTACTATCCGTCGGCGTCTGAATGAAAAGGGACTCTATGGTAGGATACCCAGGAAGACCCCACTTCTGACCCAGAGACATAAAAAAGCCAGGCTAGAGTTTGCCAAAACTTACCTGAGAAAGCCAAAAACTTTTTGGAAGAATGTTCTTTGGTCAGATGAGACAAAAGTAGAGCTTTTTGGGAAAAGGCATCAACATAGAGTTTACAGGAAAAAAAAAGAGGCCTTCAAAGAAAAGAACACGGTCCCTACAGTCAAACATGGCGGAGGTTCCCTGATGTTTTGGGGTTGCTTTGCTGCCTCTGGTACTGGACTGCTTGACCGTGTGCATGGCATTATGAAGTCTGAAGACTACCAACAAATTTTGCAGCATAATGTAGGGCCCAGTGTGAGAAAGCTGGGTCTCCCTCAGAGGTCATGGGTCTTCCAGCAGGACAATGACCCAAAACACACTTCAAAAAGCACTAGAAAATGGTTTGAGAGAAAGCACTGGAGACTTCTAAAGTGGCCAGCAATGAGTCCAGACCTGAATCCCATACAACACCTGTGGAGAGATCTCAAAATGGCCTGGAGAAATTTGCCAAAGAAGAATGGTCTAAAATTCCAGCAGAGCATTGTAAGAAACTCATTGATGGTTACCGGAAGCGGTTGTTCGCAGTTATTTTGTGTAAAGGTTGTGCTACCAAGTATTAGGCTGAGGGTGCCAATACTTTTGTCTGGCCCATTTTTGGAGTTTTATGTAAAATGATCAATGATTTGACTTTTTTTTTCATTCTCTTTTGTGTTTTTTCATTGCAAGCAAAATAAATGAAGATATTATTACCAAAGCATTTGTCATTGCAATCATTTTCTGGAAGAAATTGAGTATTATCTGACAGAATTGCAGGGGTGCCAATACTTTTGGACAGCACTGTATGGTGAACAATTTTGTATTCCCTGTCTCTCGCTGAATTCCAAAAGAACAAACCATGTACCACATATTTCCTAACTAAATATGTTAACATATATTAACTAAACCTATACAGGGCCCTGACTTCCAAATGGATTAGTAGGTACTCTTGGTACTCAAAACACTAAGGTACTTCGACCTACGCCAAGTAATTTGCAGGAATTGAGGCAAACATTTTGATAAGTCCTGGTCTGTCAATAAAACATTGCAATTCCATTGGAAATTAAAATTAGTAAGTGACGCCTTGGTCAAAACTTGATACTTTTGTAGGTTTACACACCAACAATACATCTCTAGATGACAGTTTTGCCCACAGTTGGCCATGTTATATATCTATCTTATTGTATCCATGATTTAAAAAGCATTCAGTAAGGTCAATAACCTGACATTCAAAAACACTATCATTGGAGCAGATATGCCGTATCCATAAAAACTGTACCACTGGCATTTCTTTTTTACCTCTGGATAATGAATGGAGGTGGCATGGAGGAGAGAATTTGTGGAGGTCGCTTTTCTAAAAACATCAGTTTAGATGTAAGCTTTAGCATCATGTTTGATAATAACATCAAGAAATTCAACACGTTTTCTGCTAACGGTCGAAGTCAAACATGTGTTCAATTCATTGTGATTTAATGAGGACAAAAAGAGTTTAAGCTGCGACGTGGAGCCCTGCCATACAAACAAAATGTCATCTGTATATCTAGACCACATAAGGACTCCTTCATATCCAGGTGTATGTTGAGCCACCTCCCTCTGCTACCACCTCCCACCATTTATAGTAAATCTGTCAGACTGCTTTGTCCCACCTTGATCTCTACCCTGCTTCACCCACATTCCTAAAAAGTGTTGAGCAGGTCAGAAAAAAGGAGAAAGTGAAACATTTTTGGCACAAAAGGCTGTACACCTGAAAACTGGCTTGCCTATTTTAGTAAATTCCCCCTTTATTTTAACTATTTTATGCTTGCCTAAAGCATTTCAACAGTTTTTTTTTTCCCTGTTTTAGTTATTTGTAGCAAACTTGTAATGAAAATTAATAGATAAAACTACATAAAACTGCTAAAAAGGGAGTGTATTTTTTTTTTTTAGAACTATGTTTTTTGACTAAATTAGACTGAGATAAAAGGATCTGCTCTTTGGCCTGAAACAGTGCCACGGTCTCATTAAGTCTAAGGCACCACGTTGCGGAAACACAGCGTTTTTTTGTTGCAGATTTGTCTGCGATTTTTTTTTTTGAGCCAAAGCCAAGAGTGGATTGAGAAGAAGGTAGAAGTATAAGAACTTCCTATATATTTCCCATTGTTTTTTCCATTCTTGGTTTTTGGCTCAAAAGAACACAGCAAAATCTGTAGAAAAAAAAAGCTGCATTTCCGCAACGTGGGGCCTCAGCCTAAAGAGGTTTTCTGGCTCCAAAGGGATTTTTCATGCTGGTGACCTATCCACAGGATAGTTCATCAGTATGTGGGCTGTGGGGATCTGACTCCTGGACCCCACACATATAATATGTTCTAGCAGCCTCCAGGCGCCAGAAGTTACAGCAGTGGACGGGAAAATCGTGCAACTGCTTTTATTCTAGTAACTGGAGTGGAGCAGCCGTACGCTCTTCTCGTGCATTGCTATAACTTCCAGTGATCACCTACTGATGACCTATCCGCAGAACTTTCAAAACTAAATTATGTCTTAAAAACTGTTTTGACTTTTGACTTTTGAGAAAAGGAATATAAAACATTCATCATATAGCAGGAATATACTAATATTATCACAGTATCACTCTATAACAGGAAATGAAATAACATTTTTAATAAAAAGGGGATTTACAATTTGGATGACATCACCACAGACATCTGATTTTAGAAAATTCTGCTTTTCTGTGAGCAATCCTCACTCCAATTGATGGAGTTTCCCATCTATCAACAAAGTTGGAAATTTAGTGACTGGCATCTGACAGATGAGACTGTCAGTGATAGCTGGAACGAAAAAGCTTTGTACCTATTTCACTGAAGCTGGTTATACACATTAGATGTGTATTGGATGACTCCCCAATTGTAAAAGCTTGGGCTGACTGTCTTATGTGTATGGTGGCCTACCGACTCTTCCCCTGATGGCAGATGTGGGGAAGGTAAGGATCTGGAAGAAGGATTTCAATATGTTGCTTTTGATCTTAGGGGGGAAACACTGCTGCCACAGGAGTCTGGTAGAGGCTTTCTCTTCTCTTCTAGTTCAGTACACATGTACCCCCTGACTAAACCAAGCATGCATGTGTATGGCAGAATGTTTGTACACTGGATGTATGGATAGCTCTGCGGACATGTCTTTAGAACTGCATGTACAGAGAAGTTGTGTGTGAATAATCCCATACGCAATAATCCCATATTAAAAGATTGTAGTTCCCCATCAAGGAAGTTTAGAGGGTATCTTTCTCATGGGCAATTGTGTGATCATGTATCACTAAGGAACGTTGGACAAATATAATTCCCGACGATGCCCACTGGGATTGATGGGCACCTAGTGGTAATGATTTCAGTGGTTTTATTGTGAATTGCACTTGTGTTTTGCTGGAATATTGGATTGGATTCTAAGTCTTTAACTAAATTTGAGGTAATGTAATAGTGAACATATCCCTAGTATTTAAAAAAAAAAGACCACGCACCTTGCAGAAAAGGGGCTCAGGTCTGGCTGGCTTCTTGATTTCTACTGTGTGTCAAAACATATACAGAGGAGCTGCATTGTTAGCAAACCAGGAGTTGGAGGATTGGACAAAACATTATGGAAAGCTTGTGGAGCTCATAACACATGCAAAGGTTGTCTGGGTGGTGTGGCAAAACCCAGGACCATAATCAGGGCTGTTTTATCACATTAGTGGGCCCAGTTTAAAGGTTTTCTTTAAAGTCTAACTCTCATATTATTTTATTTCTTGTTACACTAGGTTCACACTAGCGTTTGGGTCTCTGTCCACTTAAAAAGCGGTTACTTGCGGAAACCTGTTGACTCCATAGACTATAATCATTGCAGGACTTTTCTCTCCATGGAATTTTAAGCGGAATCTGTGGCGGAGACTCTAATGCAAATGTGAATCCAGCCTTATTGTGTTGGAGCTGTTTGGTGAACATTTTTGTAATATACTCAGTTAACCCATCTAACTTCCTTTTAATAGAAAACCGTCTTTAATGTTCCTACTAAACATTGCCAGATAGAGTCTATCCATATAGCTGTACTAAATGTAGTATGTAGAGCCACAGTCAGGAATGTGATTTTTATATGCAGCATGAACTGCTACATAATAAAGCTCAAATTTCTAGCTGTGTTTTTAACTAGTGATATCTTAGGTTGTTCTACATCTGATAGATTTCCATGCTCAGTTAGAGGTTTGCTGCAGCATGTTTTCCATGGAAGTTGGAAGAAAGCAATGGACTTTAGTAACAGTAGTGTGAATGCCCCCTAAGCCTTTGTTTACACAGATGTCTTTCTTTGATAATGGGAGCCATGATGTTGTAACAGATCACATCAAGAACTTTAGTGTGTACTGTGCTATTCTTATCATCAGAAGTATCAGAACTCATAAAGAACTCATAAAACACTGCTCAACTGCAGTGTGAACAGAGTTCAGATAATGTTATTGTATATCAATGATCAATACTAAATACACAAAGGAATTATGGAAAAAGCTGGTGTTTTCTGTGACTCACATAGACTTCAATGGAGAAGGTTGCACGAAAGGGATGTACACCTGGCATGAATTTGTAAAATGCCATAAATGGCATAGATGGGAACGCCCCTTCAAGACCGGGCCAATTTTTATTTTTGCAGTCTCATTTTTTTCCTCATCATCTGCTATGCAATTCTATGTTCTGACTAAATGTTTTATATTTTTGTATATGGAGCTGTGTAAGGGATCTTTTTTTGTGGGGCAAGTTGTAATTTTTATTGATATCATGGGAACATCTAGAGTTTTGATCACATTTTATAAAAATTTAATTGGAAGGTGAAGGTAGCAAAAAAACATTAATTTGAGTGTCTTGACTTTTTCCCATTATGGTGTTCACTGTAAGGGTTAAATTTTTTTTATATTTTAATAGTATGTGTATTTTCGGACATGCAGATACCCAATGTTTGGCGTATTTAATTTTATATGTGATCTAGACAGGGGTGATTTGAATGTCTCTCTATAGTTTTAAAAACTTTGTTTAGCTCTCCCCCCCCCCCCTGGAAAATTGCTCTATAGTAACATAGCATTGGCAGGTTTTCTGTCATGGCAAACAAATGAATTTCGCAATACAGTAATACCTCGTACACTTGCGTTTCCGAATTTGCGAATTCACAGATTTGCGATATTTTTTTGGCAACTAACATATATAGATTTTGCTCTTTTTTTTCAGATCTGTGAAATTTAATTAAAAAAAACACCTTCGCTATTGGGTAGTAGCGTCCTGTTCGTTACGTACCCGGTAATTAGTTTCATTTTACTGTGAGTGTATAAGAAAAATGAATGAATGTATTAATATACAGTACTGTACAGTATACTTTAGTATACTGTACAGTACTGTAGGGTAAAGTGTATTGATATTTAGGGGTTAAACATTAGAAACCGGCATTGTAAGCGCTTCTAAGCGCTTGTACCAAACATTCGCGATTCCTCGCGATCCACTCTGTCACCTAACCTCGCGAATGTACGAGGTATTACTGTATTATCTGTTTTGGTGCCAGGAACTGAAACAAATTAATCCTATTCAGGATATAACACTGATGTATGTATAAGGCTCCTATGTCTATTTGCAGAGATACTCTTAATTCCCTTTATTTGCAAACATTATTATTATCTTAATTCCCTACGCGTTTACCCTGAAAGATACAGTCATATGAAAAAGTTTGGGCACCCCTATTAATCTTAATCATTTTTAGTACTAAATATTTGGGTGTTTGCAACAGCAATTTCAATTTGATATATCTAATAACTGATGGACACAGTAATATTTCAGGATTGAAATGAGGTTTATTGTACTAACAGAAAATGTGCAATATGCATTAAACCAAAATTTGACCGGTGCAAAAGTATGGACACCTCAACAGAAAAGTGACATTAATATTTAGTAGATCCTCCTTTTGCAAAAATAACAGCCTCTAGTCGCTTCCTGTAGCTTTTAATCAGTTCCTGGATCCTGGATGAAGGTATTTTTGACCATTCCTCTTTACAAAACAATTCCAGTTCAGTTAAGTTTGATGGTCGCCGAGCATGGACAGCCCGCTTCAAATTATCCCACAGATGTTCAATGATATTCAGGTCTGGGGACTGGGATGGCCATTCCAGAACATTGTAATTGTTCCTCTGCATGAATGCCTGAGTAGATTTGGAGCTGTGTTTTGGATCATTGTCTTGCTGAAATATCCATCCCCGGCGTAACTTCAAATTCGTCACTTTTTCTTGTACATTATTCTCAAGAATCTGCTGATACTGAGTTGAATCCATGCGACCCTCAACTTTAACAACATTCCCGGTGCCGGCATTGGCCACACAGCCCCAAAGCATGATGGAACCTCCACCAAATTTTACAGTGGGTAGCAAGTGTTTTTCTTGGAATGCTGTGTTGTTTGGACGCCATGCATAACGCCTTTTTGTATGACCAAACAACTCAATCTTTGTTTCATCAGTCCACAGGACCTTCTTCCAAAATGAAGCTGGCTTGTCCAAATGTGCTTTTGCATACCTCAGGCGACTCTGTTTGTGGTGTGCTTTCAGAAACAGCTTCTTTCGCATCTCTCCCATACAGCTTCTCCTTGTGCAAAGTGTGCTGTATTGTTGACCGATGCACAGTGACACCATCTGCAGCAAGATGATGCTGCAGCTCTTTGGAGGTGGTCTGTGGATTGTCCTTGACTGTTCTCACCATTCTTCTTCTCTGCCTTTCTGATATTTTTCTTGGCCTGCCACTTCTGGGCTTAACAAGAACTGTCCCTGTGGTCTTCCATTTCCTTACTATGTTCCTCACAGTGGAAACTGACAGGTTAAATCTCTGAGACAACTTTTTGTATCCTTCCCCTGAACAACTATGTTGAACAATCTTTGTTTTCAGATCATTTGAGAGTTGTTTTGAGGAGCCCATGATGCCACTCTTCAGAGGAGATTCAAATAGGAGAACAACTTGCAATTGGCCACCTTAAATACCTTTTCTCATGATTGGATACACCTGGCTATGAAGTTCAAAGCTCAGTGAGGTTACAAAACCAATTTTGTGCTTCAGTAAGTCAGTAAAAAGTAGTTAGTATTCAAATCAATAAAATGATAAGGGTACCCAAATTTTTGCAGCGGTCAAATTTTGGTTTAATGCATATTGCACATTTTCTGTTAGTACAATAAACCTCATTTCAATCCTGAAATAATACTGTGTCCATCAGTTATTAGATATATCAAATTGAAATGGCTGTTGCAAACACCCAAATATTTAGAACTAAAAATGATTAAGATTAATAGGGGTGCCCAAACTTTTTCATATGACTGTAAATGCCAGGTTCATCAGGGGACAATTGAAAAGATTTTGTCTAACCTATAAGCATGATAATGCAGTGAAAACTGCAGTTCTCAGCGCCCTGATGGTGGACGCTGATACTTCAAATGGTAAGCCATGAACGTAGCGCTCGCTAGGGTCTTAATATATCAGAACACAGGGAGAAAATCAACCAATCCCATTCCGTATAGAGGGGGTGTGGCCGAAACCACTCCCACTCTTCTCCGATTGTTTCAACGGAAACGAGACGTCGCTATGGTTACACAGACGCTCCCTGTCGCGTCTGTAATAATTTTAATATATTAATAGTTTTAATATATTTAATAAAAGTTGAGTTTTATATTATTTTGCCATTTCTTATGATAATAACTGGAGAATTATAATTGACCTTTGATCAGAGTTGGTTTGATCATAGACACTGTTGCTGAGTCCCTGACATGAATGGCTGTGGCACCATACATCCCCACTAAGGACCTTCTTTAGTAGCAGCTGACATTTAGATATACACTGTGTTCCAAATTATTATGCAAATATTTTCTCATATTTTCCAAAATTACCTATACGAATTGCAGTCATTGTAATTTTCCAGTCATCAACTATTCAAGTATAATTGAAAGGTTTTTGAACAAACTGCCTATGATAACAGTATATTTAAAAAAAAAAATGAACACTCAAAATGCATGTTTTAAATTATTATGCACAGCAGAATTTGCAATCTTTTCATTTTTATTAAGAACAAAAAAATGGTCATTGTGAAATTATAAGCATTAGCAGGTTATTACAAACTGAAATCAAACAGTTTTCAAGCCAAAACTTTATTTGAGGTGATGTTCTGTCCTCCTTATGTGTGAGGCATAAGTCGACATGCAGCTAAACTCCCTCCTAGTAATTCATTGACTCTGGAGTGATGTCCAAACTTTAACTTTTATTACAAGGATAGGGTGAAACTGGGAAACAGAAAGATAATGCATTTACTAATGCGTACAAGCATGTAGCCACACATTATAATACAAATCAATGTATACAAAGACATGTACATTAAATACAAGAACATTGTACATTATGGTACTACAGACATGAGGAACATCCATATACATAAACTGTACATGTGCTCCTGAGTGGTGCTGTCCTAACTACCAGCATGGTCTCCAGCTATGGTAACTATGGACTGGGAAACTACACCAGGAGACATGCAAACATAATAATGTGCATAAACACAAACTATAGTGCTGGGTAGCAGATGGAACATACCAGCGATGCTACTGTAGGTTCAGATGGGAAGGATGGAATAAGATGCTGCTAGCTGCACAGCAAGTTCCAAATGAAATGGCCACTGATGAGCTGACTTGATGATGTCATTAGGTCATAGGTGGGAACTACAGTAGCTCTAGTGGGACATACAGGGAATAGTAAGATTATTTGCCATTTGCACAAACAGCCACCAGATGCAGCTATCAGAAATCAATACATTACATATTGCTGAAGGCATGACAGGTGATGTTACATTTGCACATAGGACCCCTTGTTCGAAAGAAGCTTCTGAACTCTCTCGTCCATTGAATTTGTCAGTTTTTGGATGGTTTCTGCTTCAATTGTTTTGCATGAGGACAGAGAATACCCTCCCAGAGCTGTTGCTTACATGTGAACTGCCTCCCGCCATCATAGACACTCCTTTTGATGATGCTCCAGAGGTTCTCAATGGGGTTGAGGTCAGGGGAGCATGGGGGCCACACCATAAGTTTGTCCCCCTTTTACATGTATTGTACATTACAGGGTCTCTGATCTCTAGTCCTCTCCTTCCCTCCCCCCCCCTTCCCTTTGGTCCTACCCTTGTCTTCTTAACCCCTCCATTCCCCCCTCCCTTGTTCACTGCTTAATTTAAATGCATATTGCTTAAGGGGGAGGAGGCAGATAGCCTCTATTTACCTCAATGCTTCCTGTTTGTTTGATTATTATTGTTTTTTTGTTTTTTCTTTATTCCTTGTTAATGAAAAATTTTTCAATAAAATTACAGTTATATAAAAAAAAGTTTGTCCCCTTTTATGCCCATAGCAGCCAGAGATGCAGATGTGTTATTTGCAGCATGAGACGGTGCATTATCATGCATGAAAATGATCTTTCTGCGGAATGCATGGTTCTTCTTTTTGAACCATGGCAGGAAGTGCTGTTTGAGAAACTCCACATACATTATGGAGTTCATCTTTACCCCTTCAGGCATCCTAAAGGGGCCGACAATCTCTCTCCCCATGATTCCAGCCCAAAACATTACTCCACCTCCTCCTTGTTGGCGCCGTAGCCGTGTTTGCATGGGGTGTCCATCAACAAGCCATCCTCCACTCCATCCATCTGGACCATCGAGCGTTGCACGGCACTCATCGGTGAACAAAACAGTTTTGAAGTCAGTCTTCATGTATTGTTTGGCCCACTGGAGCCGTTTCTGTTTGTGTGCAGTGGATAGAGGAGGTTGACAGGATGGCTTACGCACAGCTGCAAACCTCTGAAGGACCCTGCATCTTGTTGTTCGGGGGACGTTGGAGGCACCAGCAGCTTCAAAAACTTGTCTGCTGCTCTGACAAGGCATTTTTGAAGCTGCTCTTTTAACCTGACGTAATTGCCTGTTGGAAAGAGTCCTTAATTTTCCCTTATCAGCACGCACACGTGTGTGCTGTGAATCAGCTACATACTTCTTGATTGTGCGATGATCACAATGAAGTGTCTTGGCAATGTTGATTGTAGTCATGCCTTGACCTAAACACTCCACAATTTGTTGCTTCTCAGCAGCCGACACATCCTTTTTCTTTCCCATTTTGGCTGAAAATGTAGGTTGCTTAATAATGTGGGACAGCCTTCTTAAGTAGTCTTGCCTTTAATTGGACACACCTGCCAAACTAATTAGCACAGGTGTCTGCAATTGCTTTCAGTGATATAAAGAGCCCTGACACACATCACCATCAATGAGTTTAACTGACAAACAAAAAAAAATTCTTACCTTATCACTCCTAAACACTTTTTGCATAATAATTTGGAACACAGTGTACTCAGCTTTCTCCAAGACTGGGGTCAAACACTGTATTGCAATGTATTGGCCTGCGATGACGTTGGGCTGGAATTTCCCAGCAAATAGGTTTTGTCTTTGTAGCGTTTGTAGAGCTACGGTTAGGTTTACACTGGTGTCTTCGCTTTCTTTGACAATGGAAAACATGATGCTGTACCAGATCAGTTGCACGAAAGACCATTGTCTGATGGATATCATAGACTCATAATAGGGTCTGTTGGCTTCTGTCTTCTGGAATTTTGATAGCAAGAACAGTAATGCATACTGCACTATCCTTACCATCAAAATTAATAGAACCCACAAAGGAGGATCACAACTGCAGTGTGAACAGAGCTCTGATAATGATGCTATATTAGATATCAACATCAAAATATGATGTTGGTAATTATATGTATAAAGGACTATGTCCTTATTGACCTATAACAATTTCTTTTCTTTTTTATTTTTCTTTTTATAATTTTGTTACAGTTTTTCTTTATATACTTTGTTTTATGAATTAATATAAAATCTAATAAAAGCAAGTGAACTAGAATATATAATTCAGCTCTACAATCTGCACATTATTAGACAGCTCTCTTATAATCTAATGGGGGTATCTACATGGAAAAAACTATCCAAATACGCCATCTACAGTAGCAGCTGCCATAGGTGTGTCCATGTAAACTTTAAGGTTTTGGGTAAATTTTGTCCTACAACAACGTAACTCAGTTGAAATTTACAAGCAAAATAGGTTTTGTTAGCTAGTAATACTATGTTTACACTGATGTCTCGACTTTCTTTGATAATGGAAGCCATGATGCTGTAACAGATGAGTTTTAGATTTTCACATCAAGAACATTAGTGCATACTGTGCTATTCTTATCATCAAAAGTATCAGTACCCATAAAGGATGCTCAGCTGCAGTGTGAACAGAGTTCAGATGATGTTATTGTAAATTAGTTATCAATACTAAATACACAAAGGGATTATGGGAAAAGCTGGTGTTTTCTGTGACTCACATAGACTTCAATGGAGAAGCGTGCACAAGGGCTGTACACTTGTCAGAAATTGGTAGAATATTTTGCCAGTATGCCAGAAATGGCATAGATGGGAATGCCCCTTCAAGACCAAGCCAATTTTTATTTTTGCGGTCCCGTTTTTTTTTCCTCATTATCTTCCAAAAGTCATACATTTTTTATTTATCTATCAACTTAGCCATATGAGAACTTGCTTTTGTAGGGCAAATCATACGTATACCTAATGGAACTATTTAATGTTCCATACATTGGTTGGAATAGAAAGGTGGGGAAAAAAAGCGGAATGTGGTAAAAGTGGAAAAAAAATGCTGTTGAACCATTTTCTTACAGGTTTAATTGTTATGGTGCCCATTGTATGGTACAATTTACATATTACCTTTATTCTGTGGGTTAGTATGATCATGGCAACACCAAAGTTATATAGTTTTTGAAATGTTTTAATAGCTTTAAAAAAAAAAAAAAAAAGAAAAATCTTTGAAAAAAAACTAAAATTTCTATGCAATTTCCATGTTCTAACTACGTTTTTTATATTTCTGCATATGGAGCTGTGTAAGGGATCTTTTTTTGTGGGGCAAGTTGTAATTTTTATTGATATAATTTTGGGGAACATCTAGAGTTTTGATCAATTTTTATAAAAATTTATTTGAGTGTCTTGACTTTTTCCCATTATGGTGTTCACTGTAGGGGTTAGATATTTTTATATTTTAATACTATGTGTATGGTCAGAGTTGTTTTTGATCATAGACACTGTCGCTGAGTCCCTGATGTGAATGGCTGCGGCACCATACATCCCCACCAAGGACCATCTTCAGTAGCAGCTGCCATTTAGATGTACCCTGCCTACTCCAAGACTAGGGGCAAAAACAGTATTGCAATGTATTGGCCTGCAATGACATAGCGCTGGAATTTCCCAGCAAATAGGTTTTGTCTTTGTAGCGTTTGTAGAACTAAGGTTATGTTTACACTGGTGTCTTCGCTTTCTTTGACAATGGAAAACATGATGCTGTACCAGATCAGTTGTACGAAAGACCTTTGTCTGATGGATATCATAGACTCATAATAGGGTCTGCTGGCTTCTGTCTTCTGGAATTTTGACAGCAATCCATACTGCACTAACCTTACCATCAAAAGTAATAGAACCCACAAAGGAGGATCACAACTGTAGTGTGAACAGAGCTCTGATAATGATGCTATATTGACTATCAATACTAAATCCACATCAGAATTATGGAGAAAGTTGGTTTTTGATGTAACCCACATAGACTTTAATGGAAAGGCGTTGCCAACTCTCTACTGAAGTTTATGGAGAATCTAACAGCCGAAGCAGCAGTAAGGGGTCAGCAGAGCCCTATTCTATTGATATGTGATGTTGGAAGTGCACCTGTCAGGAATATTTTATGGATATACCATAAATATCTTAGATAGGAACACCTCTTTAGGCCGGGTCCCCACGTGGCGAAAACACTGTGGCAAAAAATGCGGCATTTTACAGTCCCTGCAAAGTGGATGATTGCGAAACCCATCCACACATTGCAGAAAAGTACCTGCAGCGTAAATGCTGCGATTTCCAAAACCGTTGCGTTTTTGGAAATTGTAGCATATCAATTATACCTATGGAAATGCTGCCGGTTTCCCTATAGGTATAATGGAAACAGAAAGTCCGCAAAGGAAAACTCTGTGGACTTTCTGTGAAAAGCGTTGCAGGAAAAAACGGAATAGATTTCTGCCGTGGTTTTTACTGCAGCCCATTTTTCGCTGCAGCCCTCTACGTGGGGTCTTAACCTTAAGGCTGGTTTTTAATCCTTGCAGTACCTGATCAATTTTCATTTTAGCAGTTCCATTTTTTACTTGCATCTTCCAAAGGCCATAAACTTTTTTTGCTTTTCATATAACTATATGAAGGCTTGTTTTTTTGGGAGGCAAAGTGTACTTCCTATTGGCACCATTTAATAATTAATATGATATACTGAGAAGCTGGTCTTGGTACGAGTACCAGCGTCCACCATCGGGGCCCTGGGAAATGCAGTTTTTACTGCAGAAATCTGCCCCCTGAACAATACCTCCTGATGTGCCCTTGTTTTGTACATGAGGTGTGAAACGCGTTGAGGGAAATATTCTGACTTAAATATCGTATAGGTACTCTGTGGGGTGTTTGGTGTAACACTGTGTGTGGACATTTGCTCATAGATATATCAGCTGCTGGGTAGATATACATCCACTGAGAGACTATATGGTCGGTGTCCTAGATTTATTTGCAACTTTGGCATTCCAATACGTTATTTTGGGATTTACAGTGTACTAGTTTACACTATGCCCACAGTGTACTGTCGCTAAGGTCACATCCATAAATGGAAGGACCTTTGATAGACCTTATATAATAGGGATGTATTCAGTGATAGACCTTATTTATCATGGGTCTGTTCAGACGCGGATGGTGTCATATATCTAATAGTCTTTTTAGTATATACCATAAAACCATAAAGTTATATTTTAACTTCCTTACTGCATTCCACATCCTATCAGTGTGTGGAATGTACCCTATTGTGTGGAGACTAAAGGGCCTTAAATGGTGTGTTGGACATTAAAGGGGCATTAAACTGCACGGAGCAGTCCTGTGTAAAATATGGAAGGGTACAGAATAGTGAGCTTGACATTTTACTGGACTATTTTGTCTAGCTTGTTTGACCTGTCAATGCTCCAACATTACCTCACAGGATATGATGCCGTATCAGACTAAGTTTATATGTCCAGACACCATCTGCACGCTAAAGGACACGACTGATGACGGCTCATACAGCTTTAATAATAATAATAATAATAGTCCTTTAATAGTCCCACAATGGGGAAATTCATGTGTAATGACAGTAACCTCTATTACAAAATTGTCTGACCATTGTATAAGCAATGCTACCTCCGATGCCGCCCCTGCTACCTCTTGTGTCACCCCCTCTACCTCATAGATTGTAAGCTCTTGCGAGCAGGGCCCTCAGTCCCAGTGTGTGAATTGACTATTTCTTTGTAATGTATCTTTTTTGTCAGTACTTGAACCCTACAAATTGTACAGTGCTGCGGAATATGTTGGCCCTATATAAATAACATTTATTATTATTATTATTATTAATAGTTTCATCCTCATACTGACTAGAGACAGAAGAGGTGTGAAGACTGCCCTGTGACAGTAGTCTGTGCACATGGTATGATGTAGTAATGCCGCTTTCCGAGTGTTCATGAACCTGTAGAACTTGTAGATAGTGAAAGGTGTTTTTGATGTCTTGGGCAATTTATAGTGTATAGAATCATTATAGCACATTAGTTTGTGCTGGTTTAGGGTAGATCACACGCTAGTGCTAAAACCGCAACGAACAAACTTCACAGTATAGTGAATTAGAAACCATGTGAAGTGGCCTACTGGTTCTAGGTTATAGTTTACTTTTGAACAGGTTTAGTATTTTTTTACATTCATTGCAATAACAAACCATGAAACCTGTGAAGTGGTTTTCTATGAAAGCAGTTACAGGAACACTGCTAGAATTGCTTCATTCCAAATCTAGACCAATGAACATGAAAAACTACAACACAACTCCATATCTAAACTGCATTGCAATGTACGTATTTGTTGTGTTGTGTGCTTACACTTTCAGAGACTTGTGCTTTGTTTCATACAATGACCATAGAAAACTAGCAGATGGACTAATATCAACAGAGTAACACAATAGTGGAACAAGTATAGATATACTAGAAATGCAAAAGTCCACCAAAAAATAATGTAAAAATCTCATATTTATTCATACAAAAATTAAATACAAAAATATGGGAAAAGAAGTCATATGACCCAAGAAACTACCACATGTAGATGTGATCAGGTGGCAAAATAGGGGTGACACTGTTTAACAGTATAACATATACAAGCATATGGTTGGATAATGGCAGTGCAAGAAATATAGCCTAAAAGTACATAGCATAGTGCATAACAGCTAAGCAGGCGACTACAAACAAAGCCATGTGCATACTCATGAAAATGCAAAAAGAATGAGCATTATGAAAAGCAATGTACCCCTAAACTTACCCACCGAATACACAAGTAAGTGTAGGGGTACTACATGTGGCAGTTTCTTGTGTCATGTGACTTCTTTCCCCATACTGTTTTATTTTTTTATATTTAATTTTTGTAATTAGAGATGAATGAGTCGATTTTGCAGAAGTGGAATTCGATCCAAATTTCAGGAAATCTTCGATTCTCCACGATTCCGGATTCCTGATGCTTCGTGGTAACGAATATTTAGTAAGGACCTTTGTGACATCAGATGGTCACAAGATATTCTCTAGTGATATGATTGGGTAGACATGTCTTTGCTTGTTAGCAGATTCTTCAATATGAATAAAAGTTGTCCGTGCTGAAGAGAGAGAGAGAAACACGACCGCGGCATACAAGGGCTTCCGACATTTTGCCGTCCACCCCGGCTCTCTGTAGCCCGGAAATAGCTACTTATTCGCCGCAAAGTAATTTGGATCAAAACAAATTTTTTTTGGAACTTCGAATCGAACTGTTCAATCGAACGTTTGAGAAATTCACTCATCTCTATTTGTAACGAATAAATATGAGATTTTTACATTATACAATGATCTTAGAATGATCTTGTATGGAGGAATATAACTGTAATAATGCACCACAGTTCGCTGACTTCAGATCACAGATGTGTTATGTGCTATGTATAGCTGCAAAGTGGTTGATGTTGGCATGTGCACTATTCTTGTTACTCATGTTACATATCCATATCACTTGCTGGAGAAGCAGTGAACTGTTCATCAAGATCAACACGGGCAAAAAAAACTTTTAGAATGTGCCTTGAAGAATATGCACCAATTATAGAGACTTTACTGAAAAGATATGTTCAATACTAGTGACCAGTGACCACCAAGCCGTGACTCAGAGGACAGGACTCAATGCTGAAACTGCACTGTTGTGCTATACTGCGACAGGTTATGTGCGTCTATGTGTTCTTCCTTAACCCTATTGCTAAGATTTTAATTGCCAAAAATATGCATGAATTATGTGTTATATTTTTCATTTTGGCCAATTTCTGTCTTTATTATTGACAGTAGATATTAAAGTAATGTAATGTAATTTCCTATTTCATGACATGATGCCTTTAATTCCCTTATTTATTTATTTATTTATTTATTTATTTATTTATTTTTTCATTGACACGGCAGAGGCCTAGTTTTATTCGGGAGAAATTGTATTATTTTCTGGTGCTGTTTGGGGATACTGTGTAATTTATAATGGAGGTTGCTCACAATTATTTCACATGTCTATTTCACATTTTACCACTAAAATCTGCTTTGTTGTCCAGTGTCACGTGATAGGAACAAGGCAGATTCCGTCTGCCAATCACAGATTGTTTTCCTGTGACTTTTTTTTTTTTTTTTTACATATTGTTTGTATGTAACCTGTTGAATGAATTCTTCAGATTATTATGGTTATTGGATGCCAAACTACACTGTAGTTTTTTGTTTCTATATACTGTTTGCACATGAAAATGGATTTTAAACTAAATAATTGCTTTTTTTTATTATACTTCTGTTTTTTTTTTTTAACTTACAGTATATAGCTCCCAAAAGGTCATAAAATACCTCTGAGGGACACCAATTTTTTTATACTGCAGTTTTTTACTGTTACTGGGGCATCCATGTGAGCCTCAGTAAGACTACTTTTAGGCTAAGGCCCCACGTAGCGGGCCGCAGCAAAAAAAAGTGCTGCGGGAAAAACCATGGCAGCAACGCATCACGTTTTTTCCCACAGCGCTTTTCACAGAAAGTTTGCTTCCATTATACCTATAGGGAAACCGCCGGCATTTCCGTAGTTATAATTGACATGCTGCAATTTCCAAAACTATCAGGGTTTTGGAAGTCACAACGTGTCTGCAGCGCGTATTTTACTGTAGTGTGGGGATGGGATTCGCTGTAAAAGCCACGTTTTTTTCCATGGCGTTTCAGCAGCAGCAAAATCAAGGCATTTACACAAGGTGGGGCCCCGGCCTTACATGGCAGAATCTTATGCTGATTTTGAGGTGGATTCCACCCCAAAATAAGGATCATTCTCGATCTTGTCTCAGATTCAGTCACAGAGTCCGTGGCTCAAGACAGCATGCTGATTAGACCGATTCATCTGTCACGGGGAGCCAGGGGAAGAAAGATGACAAGGAATCTGAGGTGGATGTCCGCCTTAAATTCCTCTTCATTTTCTGCCACGTGAATGTAACTTCAGGCTAAGGCCCCACATAGCGAGTTGCAGCAAAATAGCGCTGCAAGGAAACCGCAGCAGAAACGCATTGCGGTTTCTCCCGCATCGCTTTTTGAAGAAAGTCCCCAGAGTTTTTCTCTGCGAACTTTCTGCTTTAATAACTATCCGGAAAACGATACCGTTTTCTTAAGTATAATTGACATGCTGCGAATTACAAAAATGCAACGGTTTTTAAAATAGCAGCATGTCCGCTGCGGATATTTTTCTACAATGTGTGGACTGGATTAGCCAGAATCCCATCCACTTTGCAGGTACTGTAAAACGCTGTGGTTTACGCTACGTGGGGCTCTGACCTTCTAGAGGAAAACAGCCCCTGTTGTCAGATTAGTAACTGGCAGACTTGATCTGAATCTGCTAAGACCCAGCAGGCTGCCATGCCAGGTGGGCACACTGCAATTACGTGATTGTCACGTCCAGTATAGGCCGCGGGATTTCCAATCCCTCTGTTCACAACACAATGCTAGACTGCAGGAGACCTAATGTAATGACACTAAAAGATGTCAGTGTCCATTGTCAAAAGAAAGTTGGTGCTCACGCAGGTGTTACTAAAACAGTATGCAATAAATTCCAAAACTTATTTAGTAACTTCTTTAGGCAGCCAAAATTTTGTCCTTAAGAGGTGGCAAAAGAGTAATGTGGCACAAAATAACAGTTAGACCGCTAAAAATAAATGAAAAAATTAATCAGTACAGAATTTTGGACCTATTTAGACAGAACAAAAGGGTAGTCAAGAGGATGTTCACTTTTTTTTTTCCCCACTGGTGGTGCTATGGCTTTCTCAAGCTGTGGCAAGGGGGTAAATGGAAGTTTTTTGTCCATAACTTACTTGACATAGTTATAAGGGGGTGTGCCAAATTGAAAGAATTGATCATTTGTAAAAATATTGCATAAATGCATGACATTATCATCTATAATTGTAGAACTTTAGTAGTCATCCTACTGGGTAGCCTCATATATAGAATGTACACAAGGTCATCTTTGCAGGAAAGAGGTGGTTGTGCAGGTTGTACATGTGCAGCTACTCTCCATTTTAGTCTTTGGGAACTAGGAATCTGTTCTCCCGTTCACTATAATGAAGAGAGACTGGATGGATAAAGGGACCCCTGTTGACATCTCCACCATTTAATCATTTATGACAGATCAATATGCCATTAATGTGTATAATGTAAAGTCTCTCTCATAGCAAACACAGGCCAGGGCTTGATCCTAATTTTCACATACTGAGGTATGAAGACACCTTTCATATGCTCTGATGCTCTTCTTCTCTGCTCTGTTTACCTGTAAATAGCTCATAATATTAATGTAATCATAAAGATAAACTTCAAATTCTTATTTTAATTACTCATTAAAAGGGTTTTCTGAGATTAACATATTGATGGCCTAACCTTTGGCCATCACTCGCCGGGCACCATGGAGCCTTTATACAGGTCATTGGCAAGGGTTATGATAGTTGGATCCCCTTTACTCTGTAAAGTAGTCAACACAGTGGAGGATAGTGTAATATTATAGAGGGAAGTTGGGAGGCTAGAATCTTGGGCAAATAAATGGCAGATGAGTTTTAATGTGGATAAATGTAAAGTTATGCACCTGGCAAGTGTCACAATTATGTATTAAATAATAAAGTACTGGGTAAGATTAATGCTGAAAAAGGCTTGAGGGAATTTGAACGACAGTAGGCTTAAATTTAGCAACCAGTGCCAGGCAGGTGTTGACAAAGCAAATAAAAGCATGGGCTTCATTAAGAGTGTAATAGATGCTCACCATAAGGATATTGTTTTGTCTCTATACAAATCACTGGTAAGGACACATGTGAAATACTGTGCACAATTTTGGGCACCTGCATATTGCAAGGATATAGCTGAACTGGAGTGGGTGCAGAGGGAGGCAACTAAGCGGATGGGTGAATTTAGGCATAAAGACAGATTATCAAACTTGGGTTTGTTCAGTTTGGAACAAAGCCAGCTTAGAGGCGACCTAATTACAATGTACAAAGGGGGGCATCCTCTATGTCTACAGGGAAAAAAAGATATAACCATAGTCATAGATGGGGATTTTTTAGAATAAGAGATGTGAGACTATGGATCTTATTACCACATGATGTGGTTCTGACTGATAACTTATACAATAGGCCTTTCTTGAAAGTAAGAATATCACAGGTTATGGGATCTAGAATTTTTTGGGATTAGATGTTGATCGAGGGACTTAGTCCAATTGCCATATTTGGAGTTGGGAAGTAATTTTTTTCCTCTAATGGAATCTCTCAAATTTTCTCATTTCTGTTGCTGTTTGATCATGGGACTCTGGAGACGCCAGGAAGAAGCAATAACAGGTGCGGAGCTTATGCCAAGCGATCCCATTGTTTGATTATATGAATACCTAAATGCTGCTTGGAAAGAAACCTGCATTGACACTCCTATGTAAGCTACCAATGACTGACCTCTGACTGATATGAGCTCTGTAGTGAGGATCATTTAAGACATTGCCTGGCCGGAGCTAAATATTATTGAAGGATTCAGGGCCCCTTGAAAACTGGTGAGCAGTTGGGAACTACAATATAACCATCTAAGAAGAAGAAAAGAAAGAAAAACCTTTGAATCATTACCCCTGTAATGGCCAGGTCACCTGGACCAGGATTCAACGTCAGTAACTGAGTATCAAGACCAAGTATTTATTTTTGAGACCAGAGCAAACATTACAGCTGACCAACACATCTGATAAGTATAAATGGCTTTCTGATTTGCTTGCTTAACTAATGATTGAAGAGTTTGGACAATTGCTATATCTGTGTAGGGCATTAGGACCCAGTGCAGTTCATTTACACCCCAATTTCTGTGGCCAAGTGCTCATTCTTGTGCCTTGCCCTACCCCAACCTACCCAGTGATAGGACCTATGTCCTCATTACTCATGTACTTGCAAAGATACAGCCAAAGACAGCATACTTAACAGGATCATTGCCACTAGTGCTTTACTGAGTTAGAAATTGTGCAGCCAAAAAGTAGTTAACACAAGTTGTTCAGTGGAAGCAAGAATCAGAGTTAGGCAGTCTGAACTTTCAACAACTTGTTAGCATGAGTAGAGATCCCAAGAGAAGACCCAGTCTGGTTCTCACAGGGATTTCTGCTCAGCTTGTACAGGTACCACATTTGAGGCACCGACTAGACTTGCTACGCTTCCTTTCAGAAACAGTCTGTCTCTGTTCCAGCAATCACACTGCTTGATATGGTTGCAACAGAACTACAGATAGGAGACCCAAAGCAGTGGGAAAGCCTCTTTTTTCTATATTTTTGCCTGATGTGACTACAAGGTGTAGTATCATAGGCTATACTAAAGATGAAGCAAAAATGGCACACACGTATGGCACAACCAATAGGCACAGCTGGGTTCTGTCTATTTGGAGAGAATCATTATGTCACTCCCTGCAGCAACCACAGTTACGTTAGGTTCACACTAGCGTTCGGGTTTCCGTTGTTTGGGTCCCCAAGCGGACCTGAACAATGGAAGCCTATCCGCTTAAAAGCGGTTACCCTCAGAAACCCACAGACCCCATAGACTATAATGGGGTCCACTAGGTTTCCGCCCGTTTTCCTGCTTTCAGGACTTTTCTCCACATATTTTAAGCAGAACAGGGAACGGAATCCCGAATGCTAGTGTGAACCTAGCATTAAAGTGACAGTGTTGCATCAAACCATGCAATAAGTCATCTGTATATACAATAAAACAAACCATCAAATGGGCGATGTAAGAACAGATATAACTCTTATTAGAGATGATGAAGTGAATGAACAAAAGATAAATCTAAATCACATCAATATTTGGTGTGAGTTCCTGACTAAGAAACAAGATGCACCCATGTTGAAAATACTAGTGCATCTCAATAAATTAGAATATCATCAGAAAGTTATTTTTTTTTTTTTATTAGTAATTCAATTGAAAAAGCGAAACACATATATTATATTGAGTCATTACAAACAGAGTGAACTTTTCCTAGTGTTTATGTATGTTACTGTTTTCATGATTATGGCTTACAGCCAAGGAAAACCAAAAGTCATTATCTCAGAAAATTAGAAGAATTAACCCAAAACACCTGCAAAGGCTTCCTAAGCATTAAAAAAGGTCCCTTAGTCTGGTTCAGTAGGCGACACAATCATGGCGAAGACTGCTGACTTGACAGATGTACAGAAGGCAGTCATTGACACAATCCACAAGGAGAGTAATTCTGATGGTATTCTAATTTATTGAGATGCACTAGTAGTGGACTTCGGGTTCTGGCAGAGCCAACTGCGCATGACAGCCACCATTTTCCGGTGGTCTGTCACAAGAGCGTACTGTGGCAGAGCCGATTGCGCATGCGCACAGCCCTGCGTACGAGGACTTAGAAGAAAGAAGATACAGAGAAGACCAAGAGGGAAGTCACCGCAATAGACGAAGGGGTGGTGATAAGCGATGACGAGGTGGCTGCTCGCAGAAGAGGAGGAATGCCCCGGGTGCTCCATGATGCTCATTAACATAAATGAAGAAACAAATTATCTTTGAATCGGCTGGGAGAAGAAAACAAGGAAAGGTCGGAGAAAAATGGCCTTTTTAAATTACATTAGCTTAAAAGTGGTTTTGCGAATGATAGACTCCCTTTAAGGCTATGGTCACATCTGCGCTTCGAGGATTCCGTCCCCCAATCCACTTGAAAAATGCAGAGAGAAAAGTCCTGCAAGCAAGACTTTTCTCTCCACATTTTTCGGGCGGAAACCAGGCAGAAACCCGGCGGACCCCATTACAGTCGCAGGAAACCACTTTTTAAGCAGATTTGGTTTACGTTATTTGGGTCCACAAGTGGACCCGAAGAATGGAAACCCCAAGGCAGGTGTGATCCTAGCGTAAGTAAAAACTAAAGATGCTTCATTTTATTTTAGATATATTAGAGCAATAATATATATTGGTACAAATATGTACATACAATTTATTTACTTTGATACTGCTGACTTGTGATGTTAGGATATCTATGTAAATTTTGCAAAACTAAATTATATACGTAGGTGATTTATTTATAAGTCCTTTTCTGCTGTGTTTGTCATACCCTTTTAAATAGTTTTCCCTGTTTTACCCTTATATGTATACAATAGATTACTGGTGTTTGCAGAGTCAAACCTCAACCTGTTTAGTAATTTTTAGACCACAGCTTACACACAATAATTTTGCAAAGCTATATTAATGCAAATTTGATGGGGTAATCGGGGGCCAGAAATGAACTGACCTACTTCTTTCTACTAAATGCTTAAAGGGGCTTGCAGAAGAGTAAAGGCATATATGGTAAGCAAAAACATTCATAGCCAGCCATACACATTAGATTAATGGTGGCCGAACCTGATGATTTTAGAGGAACCTGCTGAATATCTAATGTGTTTGGAGTTCACCTGACTTTCCCTTGTTCAGGATATTGGGGAAGAGGAGAATCAGCCTACACCACTCTTCCCTTTCTAAACACATGCTTGCTCATCCAAGCCCAGCATGTATTTGTGTGGGCAGGTTGGGAGATATATAGCAGCTGTCAGCTTAATAAGCATTCGGAGGACAGCTATCTAAAGTTTATTTCCAGCTGTACAGTTAAGTTCACACATGCACTAGGGGTTTTCCTTGAGCTTCCAGCATTTTAAAGGACAAGAACAGCACAACATGCAACACTTTTCTTGCCATCACATCCCAAAAAGACACCATAAAACATTGTCTGTCATGCCACAGATCCCTCACCACACTATGACCTCCATTATAAATGATGCCAGTGCGAACAGAGCTTTAGTATAAAGAAATAAGACCACAGGTGAACCTGATACATTAGGTAAAGTTTCTGTCATAAGAGCTTACAATCTACTGTATAAGAAGGGGAGATGTAAGAAGTAGAGGGATTTCATTTAACTGGGTGTGTTTTCGACCCAGACCACAAGGATTGACAGAACCGCTCTATTCTCTGTGTTGCTCCATCTGGCCTATGTACAGTAATACAGGTAGAGGTGTTATCACGCCTTCTCACCTCCACTTCCAGATCTATGTTAGCAGAGAACAGACAGCAATGTTGTCTGCCTGACCCACCCACATCAGTACATTACAATTTATCATAAGCATTAGCAATGCCTGCAGAGACTCTTGATATGCAAAACTTAGTATAGTGACAAGATTTTTTTAGAAAGTTGCCTACGCTAGTCTAGTAGAGGCCCAGACTTGTGCTCAGGTTAAGGTTAGGCCATATGACTTAGGGATGCCAAGGACGAGTCTGCTAGATAGGAGGTTAAAGAGAGTCTGTCACTAGAGCCCAGCATATCCACCCAGTCCCACATATAGACAGGTTAGGTTCATCTGGATCAAACAGTGATTTCCCCTTGTGAATTGGTGCCTCAGTTGCCAAGATGTCGCTATTTCATCAATATGCAAATGATCTCTTTGGAGCAATGAGGGAATTGCCATTGCTCCAGACAGGTAAGCACGCTCATTTACATATTGACTAAAACAATAATGTCTCAGCAGCGGAGGCAGTGATTCACAAGGAGAAAAGCACCCTTTGTTACAGGTGACCCTTACCTATCTATCTGTGGGGCTGGGTTGATGTACTGGGTTCTGGTCACAGACTCCCTTAAAGTGAGACTGAATTGGTGGATTTGAGGACAGGGGGTCGAACTTGGTGAAAGTGTGAAAGTGGGTTAGAATTAGGTGAGGGGTTAATCTCTTTCCAGACTGGAGAAAAAGGTATCCAAGGGGTAGTATAAATAGGGGAGCAAGCAGTTTACCCACTTACCCTGGGTAATTTGTCTCTGCAGCTAGCAGGAATAGGATCTTTCATGGTGAATGGGGGTCTACTGCAGGTATGGGAAGTCGCATAAAATAGGTTGTAAATTAATGATGGTGTCGCTACTAGGCTTAAAGGGAATGTGTGCTTAAAGGAAATATTGTTTAAAATCACGTATTTATGTTAAATATATCTTTTTAGTGATGTTGTTTTTCATTTTTTATGTTGTTTTCTATATTTAAAAAAAAAAAAAAATCCTAAAAACATGCAATTTCAACTCTTGCTACTCACCATGGGCCAGAGACACAATGGTGTGGAGCACACCCTATTCACTTGTATGGGAGAGTTTCTAGGCATCTATGTGACCTGGGCAGACGTCATTGTGTAGACAGGGGAGTAGATAAGCTGTGGATTCTGTGTCTTATGTACATGATAGCTGTGACCATCATTGTGCTCAGGTGGTTGCTGCAAAGAAATCTACAGAAGACAGAAAGTCTCAGCATATTATATAGCTTAGTGAACAGGGTCAGAATTGCAAGAATTTTAGGTTTTTTTTTAATATAGATAATAACATGGAAAAAAAATTTCTTTAAAAATATATGTTTCCCATAAAACTTGATCAGAAGATCAAGGTAATTTTCTGGCAACACGTTCCCTTTAAAGGGCAGCGGGATGATTTTTTGGGCAATATTCACTGTGATATGCACATAAATCACCATGGAGCTGATGTTGCAGGTTTTTAATATGGAGGATCTTCAAAGACCCTTTTCTTTGTTATTATACTTGCATATACTATTACATATCTTACTATTTAAGGGGCTATGAGGGGAGAGAGTACTTTTCATAGTGCATTCACTACACTGGATAGACATCCCTAAATAAGGGTCCCCAATACCCTTATTATTAGACTTGCAGATGACAGAGGAGGAAGGGGAGGAAGTCTTATTGCTCTGCCTATCCTGCTGATGCTCTGACTCCAGGTCACATGACAGACTTTGTTCTACTTTATATAAAAGGAAAAGGAGTAGAGTGGAGTAAATGACATTACAGAGAGTTGGAGCAGCAGCAGAGAATTAGAGAAGGCTGAGCATGGAGACTTCCTGTCACCCTGCTGTGTTATACAAACCTAATAATCGGGGTGCCAGGGAACCCTCTTCTGTGCAGTAAGAATGGTTATCCACTGTGGAAAATGCGCTGTGAAAAGTTCTCTCTACCACACAAAACCCCTGTAATAGTTCAGTCAGAATACTGTTAAATACATTGATGTTTTTATCTTTTCTTTGTAGATATTAAAGAAAGTCTTAGTTCATCTTCTTTGCACCTGTTACCATGGTTCGCGTCTTTAGAAAAATATGTCTCCTCACTCCTATGGTGGTCTGCATTTTCTGTTTTCTTTACGTTAGTCTTTTCAGACAGTGGAAATACTTAGATAATACTGTGGAGGGTCATGATATGAATTTGTTCACCTACATCAGGACTACCAATAAGCAAATAAATATTACATCACCGGAGAGCAGCAGAAAAACTGACACAGATGCACCAAGGAAGAAACAGATAAACGACATACCAAAACACAGCATGAAGTCCATAAACTATAAACAAGTCAAATTGTGGGAGAGGGAGATTAGTTCTGATGACCTTATCCCAAGACTACAAAAAGTGAGGAGACATTACCAAGCAATTAACATATACAAAGTCAAATTCCAGGGCAAGATCAACCAGCAGCGCGATTCACACGATCTTCTGTGCCAGCTTAAACACAGAGTGAACATGACAACTCTGAAAAGTTCTGACTTACCTGACAATGAAAAGTACTGGAGTCAGTATCTACCCGACAAGGATATTCATGAGGTAGTAGGGAAACTAAGACGATGTGCTGTAGTAGCCTCAGCTGGATCTATAAGAGGTTCAGGGCTTGGAAAGGAAATAGGTGAGTGAAATGTTCTAAGGCTAGGTTCACACCTGCGCCTGTATTCCAATCGGATTTTCGCCCCCGAATCTGCTTGAAAAATGCAGAGCGAAAAGTCCTGCAAGCAGGACTTTTCTCTCTGCATTTTTCCGGCAGTAACCTGGCAGACTCCATTAGAGTCTATGTGGTCCGTAGGTTTCCGAGGGTAACCGCTTTTTACGTGGATTAGGTTTCCATTTCTCGGTTCCCTAAGCGGACCCAAAGTACGGAAACCCAGGCTCAGGTGTGAACCTAGTGTCTGCTGGATTCGCATGTAGCAGTAGTGTGGTGCACCAAATACTGTGCAACAAAACTGCATGAGCTTTTCTAAAGATAGCGTTTTGTGATGTAGTTATTGCTACAGGTGAAACACATTTTTTAAGCCTTTTCTTATGTTGCTTTCTACAAGGTGACGTAAACATGTATAGGACGTTTGTGTCTCAGGCAGGGAGTGTGATGCTCTGACATCATTGCGCCCGCCTGTGCGGAGAAGCAGACACCTTGTCGTTGGTCACGGCGTCTTGTAAATTGCAGGCTTGCGGTTTACAAAATAGAGAGTTGCAGGACACATTTTAACTAGTTTATGGAGATGCCATGTATTAATGGCAGCCCAGGGGTCGGTCCCACAGAGTCATTGGGCCTGAGGCCACTCCCCTGTCTCCTGCTAGCTATGCCTCTGGTGTGACTCCAACCTAAGGATGGTTTCAGGTATACAATTTTTTTTAAAAGACGCTGCAGTTTTTGTGGCAGTTTTGCAAACCAAAAGCAGAATTGGATTCAAAAAGAATAGGAGATATAAAGCAAATATTTTCTGCTAAATTTCTGCCTTTGTTCTAAAAAAAACTGTATCAAATACTTAACAAAAACTGCGTTGACATTTTCCAAAAAACTCTGTGTTTGAACCCACCCAAATACAAAAATTGAGAAGGGTGCAAAAAATAGGAGGCAAAAAAAAATTACATAGACAATTCCTAATGCACCAGATGAATTCAGATGTGTGCGTATTTTAATAAATACATTTTTGCCACCTACTCTCTGCAGGCTTACTGCATACGCCATAAATATGGACCAATGTCTCCCTGCTAAAGAAGTTCTTTTAATGAGAGCATCTGTGAATTTTATTAATAAAGCTTCCCTAGTACAACAAAAAGCACCTTGTGCTATAGATTAGGAGAATGCAATGAAATGTGCTGAAATTCAGCAAAACTGACCAAAAGGGATCATATGATCCATACGTATTAACATTACGGTGGTGAAATAGGGAAGTTTACATCGCACGGACTGCCCTCAAACTGCCTGGGTCTAAAACCGAGTGGAAACATCCACTTTTGGTCATGACGCGGTATCGCTCAGTCCTTCCACCAATCTCCCAACCACTTCACCTATAAAAATGAGACTTGACACCGTAGTTGGAATGAATTGGCCACAGCAGCCATTTTATTAACAAACATACATATAAACATTGTAAACAATATATAAACCAATCGCCAGTTCCCAACTCTAACCTTTTGACAAGGAGGTCCTCGGAGCCCACATTCTGGCCTAACCTTTATATCCCGTTAAATTGTTTACCTCCAGCCGTAAGCCCAGCTCGGAGGCACCAAATCACCCCACCAGGGTGAAGGATCTTCAACTTACAAGATCCCCGCTCTCAGGCCAGCTAAAACCGCACATAGCCAAGCTATTCCTTTTGGGGAGTCCAGAGCCTTATGAGCTCCCCCCCAACCAGCAATCCACATCCTTTGTCTCCAACTCCGAGGACCCCCCGCCACGCTGCCGTGACTTTCCCTGCCCCCCGCTCTGATCGTAAAACCCCCCACAGCCGTACTAAAAGGGGAGGGAGGGCGGGAGATCTACTGTCCCACTCTTCTCCCCACGCGACTGCTTCATTTTCGCGGGCTTCTTCTTTTAAACCCCCGCGGTTCACCGCCCCTAGTACCCCCCTACCCTACTTCTCCTCTGCTCTGCCAATGGCTGCAGTCCGCTCGGGCCCACGTCATGTGAGGCCTTCCCCTAGCCTGCGTCCTCAGTCCGGCCTCTTCTTGACGCGGTATCGCTCAGTCCTTCCACCAATCTCCCAACCACTTCACCTATAAAAATGAGACTTGACACCGTAGTTGGAATGAATTGGCCACAGCAGCCATTTTATTAACAAACATACATATAAACATTGTAAACAATATATAAACCAATCGCCAGTTCCCCACTCTAACCTTTTGACAAGGAGGTCCTCGGAGCCCACATTCTGGCCTAACCTTTATATCCCGTTAAATTGTTTACCTCCAGCCGTAAGCCCAGCTCGGAGGCACCAAATCACCCCACCAGGGTGAAGGATCTTCAACTTACAAGATCCCCGCTCTCAGGCCAGCTAAAAACGCACATAGCCAAGCTATTCCTTTTGGGGAGTCCAGAGCCTTATGAGCTCCCCCCCCCAACCAGCCATCCACATCCTTTGTCTCCAACTCCGAGGACCCCCCGCCAACAACGTCAAGTCTTGACACCTTAAGACTTGGCGTCCCTCCACACCCCTAGAGCTGTTTCGATCCCTTCCTGAATGGCTAGGCACCACAAATCTGTACCAACGGCATTAAGATGCACCCCATCTCTCCGCCAAAAACCCCCTTCACCAGCCTCCAGCTCCCTGTGCCTAACTGCCACACAGCCGTTGCGTTTGAAAAACCGCGCCACCGCCCTGTTTACCTTGATCCTAGCTCTGTTGATACTTTCCACACACCTGGCCCCTCTCCAAGTATGCCGATACACCACATCTGACCACACCGTCACCAACCCTGGAGCCAGCGCCCACAAACACAACATATCAAACTTGATATCTCTGATGAGCTCCCTAAACGGCCTGGCCCCCAAATCATTCCCTCCAACATGTAATACCAAGACATCCGGTGACCTATCCAGTCTCGAGAACCTGTGGAACTCGGGCAAAACCCTGGACCAAGACATCCCTCGGAATCCCAGCCACCTGACCACTACACGCTCCCTCGGAAACCCCAGTTGCCGACCTTCCGGGCGGACGGCGGCCCGCAACACCCCCCAGAACACGTAGGAGTGACCCAGGATCCACACCAGTTCCCGCACTCCTTCACCTAAAAGAAAACAGACACAAATAACAATGAGAACCATGCCCCCCTCCCACGTAGGTAACCACCCCTCTTCCCTCCCCAAACCTGCTTGCCTGCCTTACAACCATGCCGGCCTAACATATGACCTGAACCGAACGGATTCCCACCGCCCAATGCGTTGCACCACCTCATCACCCAGACCCCTGCGTGCCGCCTCTGTCGCCGCTCCGATGCGGAAGGAGTGCCCTCCGAAATCCCCCGGCTGACGGCCACACTCCCTTAAACACTTCTTAAACACTGCCAGGAATTGAAACCGAGACAGGAACGTCCCATCCCCGTGCCGCAACAACGGCTCCCCTGCCACTCGCATTTCAGGTAAAAACGCTCCCAAGCACCTGACCGGGCACATCTCTACTCCCGGGACCGCAAACAACACTACCTTTGCCCTCTTTCCCGTCTGGTCCGTCTTTGACCGCCGAATTCTGAACTCCACCCTATCCTCGTAAAGGTCTACATCCTCCGCTAACAACCCTCCCACCCGCCGAACCGACGGGCTCACCAACTCTCCCAGTCTGAGCGCCCCAAAGAATGCCAACGAGAATGCCAATTGAAACAAACGAACCTCGCCCGGTGAGCGACACACCTGCTCCACCGAACGCCCCAATTCCTGCAACAACTGGAATGACACCGGCCTCCTTTGATCTCTAGACGACCATCCTCGCCGCCACCCCTTGAGCGCCTGCCTCACTATGAAGGCCTTTGTCACATCCAACAGTCCCCGAGCCCGAAAACCAAAAGCCAATCCTGCTATCAGTCTATTTACCCGAGATACCGACCAACCTTCCTCCTTACACTGACCCACCAATAGAAAAAGCAACACATCCTGACCCCTCACCTGAGATTCAAACCAGCCTTTCCATTCCTCCCACCGTTCCCAAGCCGCCTCATAGGCCACCCATGTGCCCTCAGCCAGAGAAGAGTGAATCAAACCACATGCCGCCCGAACGGCAGCTCCCAAAGATCCGCAGGCCATGCGTCCCCCTCCATCTCCGCCTCTGGTGCCAGTTGACGAAAACGCTCCCACTGCAGACGAGACAACGCATCAGCAATACCGTTATCAACGCCCGGGACGTGCTCCGCCACAACCCAGGCATTCAATGATAGACATAATAACACTAAACGCTGCAATAAACAAACTACCGGCGGTGAGGATGCTGTCAGTCTGTTAATAGCCTGCACCACCCCCATATTATCACAAAACAGGCGCACCTTCTTATTCTCAAACCGGTGCCCCCACGTGGCCAAAGCCACCACTATGGGGAATAACTCCAATAATGCTAAGTTCCTACCCCATCCCTCGGCTCTCCACGAATCCGGCCAGGAACCCACACACCAGCGTCCCTGACAATACGCCCCAAAACCAACACTCCCCGATGCATCGGTAAACAACTCCATCCCCCTGGAATCCACCACATCTTCTATTACTAGCGACCGGCCATTGTATTTGGCCAAGAACGCATCCCATACTGCCAGATCGTCCCGAAGTTCCCTCCCCAGGCGCACGTAATGATGGGGTACCGTAACCCCAGCAGTCGCCGCCGCCAATTTCCTACAAAAAAACCCTCCCCATGGGTAAAATCCGGCACGCGAAATTCAGTTTTCCCAACAGGGATTGCAACTCCCTCAAGGTCAACTTCTTCCGCCGCTTAGCCCCTTGCACCTCCAAACGAAGCTGCCCTAACTTGTCCGGAGGCAAACGGCATTCCATTGCCTCGGTGTCGATCAGTATCCCTAAAAATGTCAAGGCCGTAGCCGGCCCCTCCGTCTTTTCCGCCGCCAAAGGGATCCCATACCGCCTCGCTACGCCCTCTAACGTGCGGAGCAGGACCGAACACGCCCTCGACCCCGCCGGCCCTATACATAAAAAATCATCCAAGTAGTGAATGACTGATGACCATCCCGCCTCCCTACGGACCACCCATTCCAAAAACGTACTAAACGTTTCAAAATAGGCGCAAGAAATAGCACAACCCATGGGCAAACACCAGTCCACAAAATAATTCCCTTCCCAGTAACAACCTAATAAATGTAAACTATCTGGGTGGACCGGTAACAGGCGAAAGGCGGATTCCACATCCGCCTTCGCCAATAACGTCCCCCGTCCGCATTCCCTGACCCACTTAACCGCCGCATCAAATGAAGTGTAGACCACTGCACATAGGCTAGGGTCAATCCCATCATTCACCGACGTTCCCTTGGGGAACGACAAGTGGTGAATGAGCCTAAATTTTCCAGGATCCTTTTTTGGGACTACCCCCAGTGGTGATACCCGCAAATTGGGAATAGGAACCTCCCTAAACGGCCCCGCCATATGCCCTAACGAGACCTCTTTCCCCAACTTATCCGCTACCACCCGAGGATGCTGGTACGCTGACCTCAAATTCCTTCTGGACACACCCAACCCCCCCTCAACAAACGGAATCCTAAACCCAACCGAAAAACCTTCTAACAACAATCGTGCCGCCTCAGCCTCTGGATACTCACTTAGCTGAGGACGCATCGCGTCCAGCACTACCGGAGTCTGCCCCTTTTCCAGCACCGTCCCCCCCCTTAGATTTTCCCCCTTTAAAACACCGCGACGCCCCGTGACTCCCTCCACAGGAGGAGCATTCGTGCTTAAATTTGCACTTTGCCCCAAACTTGCACGAACCCTCATTAAAGGCAAAACAGAGTCCCTTCTGCGATGCAGCCGAGCGCCCCGACACATCAGGACTCCCGGCTCCCGCCTGAAAGGACTGCCCTGACCGAACTGGAGCTGTCACCCGTAACCACAGCCCTATATCTTTGTGGTCCCAGCGTATGCTGGGCCGCACCGCTTTACGTTGACGAAATTGCTCGTCATACCGTAACCACGCCTGACCCCCATAAACTCTATATGCCTCCCCAACGGCGTCCATGTAGCAAAAAAGCGCGGAACAATTCTCCGGCGCCTTTTCACCAATGACGCTCGCTAAAATAGCAAACGCTTGCAACCAATTCGCGAATGTACGGGGGATCAACCTGTACCGCCTCTTCTCCTCCTCCTCCTTCTTAGACTCATCCTTTTTGGCCCTGTCCAGATTAAACCTTTCTAGCGGGAGTAAGGAAAAAAATTTCCACATATTCCCCTTTCCAAATCCTATCCCTCACTTCCTGCTTCAAATGGGCCCCCAGCGGCCCCTCGAAACATACATATACCTCGCCCTTGGCTGAATCATCCAACCTCGGCGCTTCCTCCCCTTTTTCCTTCCCAGGCGCCTCAGCCGCCCTCTCCACCCCCTGACCTACACTAGTCGCGGCCCCCCCGGCCTCAACTACCGTGGACACCGCTGACAACCCAACCCCACTACCCAACGACCCACCGATACCACCCCCCGGCCCCCACACTACCCCCCACCTGCGAAACCCATGCCGACACCGGGGACGGTGTCAGCGGAGCTTGCCAACCCCTAATCACCTGCCCTAATAAACTTAATACCTCCATAAACCCCCTGCCCACCTCCCCCGGGTGACTCACCACACCCTGGGGCGGTAGCAAGGGAGACAAGATGGACGTACACTCACCTGACTGCCTGGGTGCTGTGGTACCCGCAGTCGCCAGGCCTGTATCCGGACGAAACGAAATCCCGCCGCCGTCTGCGTGGTCCAAATCCGGGAACACTAATGCTGAAGACACACGTGGTGCAGGCCCCCTCCCCCCCCCTGGAGGAGGAGGCCGACGAAGCAGGTGACTGTGCCGCCTCCCACACGCTGCCGACAAGGCCCGAGGAACCCGGCCCGGCGTCTGCCAACCGCTGAGGGCCTGCCGACAGCAGCCCCGTCTCCTGAGGTAGCGCTTCTTGCCGAGCAGCCTCCAAGGTAACGATACCCCCTTGAGAGGCCGCCGATCCCGCTCCTGCCACCCGGTCGCCGTCCTGGAAAGGCGGGGGCGCGGCCTGCCGCCCCCCGCTGCGAGCCCCGCCGCCCGCCTGGATTCCTCCCTCCCCGGGACTGCCTGGCGGCAGCGGACCTACCGGCATCCCGGGTCGGAGGGTCCCTGGAGGGGCTCCTTCTGCGGCGCTGGGCTCGCGGGGCCTCATCGGGACTAAGGCGCGCCGGAGGCCTGGTCCTCCGCGGCCGTCTTCGGTCTTCAGGAGGAGACACCACGGGCGACTCCTCCGGCCCCTGCAACATGCGCTGCAGCTGTGCCTGCAGCCACTCCGCTCCCTGGACCTCCGCAGAAGCCCGCAGCTGATCGATCAGACCCTCGATTGCCGACATCGCGCTGGAGATCCCGCAAAGGTAACGTGCGGAGATCTACTGTCCCACTCTTCTCCCCACGCGACTGCTTCATTTTCGCGGGCTTCTTCTTTTAAACCCCCCGCGGTTCACCGCCCCCTAGTACCCCCCTACCCTACTTCTCCTCTGCTCTGCCAATGGCTGCAGTCCGCTCGGGCCCACGTCATGTGAGGCCTTCCCCTAGCCTGCGTCCTCAGTCCGGCCTCTTCTGATTTATTGTAATCCACACTCCTTTGTCTTCTGTCGGGCTTAGACATGGTAGAATTTCTGAATAGAAAATACTCTACCAACTCTTACAACATCAAATTGACAGACAGCAGAAATCCGCAACACAAATAGTGAACAAAAATGAATTGTAAACTTACAGGATGTCTTCTTGCATTTACAGACTCCCATGATGCTGTTTTTAGGTTTAATGCTGCGCCTACAAAAGAATATGAGGCCGATGTGGGATCGAAAACTACATTCCGTCTAATAAATTCACAGGTAAATCTAAAGATCGTTGTTAAGAAAAAAACTCCCTAGCAACCTACACAGTGTACATACAACTTTATACTAAAATGTCAGCATTAGCAAACCAAACTGAATTCACAGTCTCTACCATAGGCTACTTAAAATGAAGACTCCAATAGCAGTTAATGTTTTCTATTGTAGCCCTCCAGCACTGCGCACCCCCATGTTTCACATATGTCTTTATGGCGGAGTATGAACATTGAAGGTGCTTGTGCTTCCTAAAATACTACAATTTGTTTTTCATCCATAAAGTTTATACCTGTGGCAGCAGAAATGAAGTAGGTTAAGGACAGTAGACATGAGCAAAACAGCATCATTTCCCAGGCCAGGATGTGGGTGAATGACTGGTTGCCCGTTCCCACTGGAGGCATTTTTTGATTTTTGTTTTTGACTCCCCGCCTTCTAAACCCCATAAATTTTTTATTTCTCCATTCTCAGAGCCATATGAGGGCTTAATGTTTGCAGGACAAATTGCTCTTCACAATGGTACAATTTATTATTCTGTACAATGTACTGGGAAGCTGGAAAAAAATTCATAATGGGGTGGATTTGAAGAAAAAGTGCATTTGTGCGACTTTCTTACGGGCTTCGTTTTTACGGCATTCACTCTGCAGCCAAAATGACATGTCACCTGTTTTCTATGTTTCGATACAATTCTGTGGATACCAAACTTATATATTTTTATTTATATTTTAACCCCTAAAACTATGCAAAATTTTTTTTTTTCTAAAAGTCACCCATAACTTTTTTATATTTCTGTGTATGGGGGTGCATAGGACATCTTTTTTGTAGGGCCAGGTGTATTCCATTTTGAGGAATTTCTATTGCTTTGATCACTTTTTATTCAAAGTTTTATCAGAGGCAAAACAGCGATAAAATGGCAGTTTGGCTTTTTTGATTTTTTTTTCTCTCTACGGCACTGGACGGGAAAAATATTTTTCTAAGTTTGTAGACCAGGCGTTTTCAGACACAGGGGTACCTAATGTGTATGTGTTTCACTGTCATTTTTTAGTTGTATTCTAGGGAAAGGGGTTGATTTGAACTTTTAGTTTTTTATTGTTTTTTTTTAATAACTTTTTTTTATTCTTTATTTACTATTTTATTGGCCCTCCTAGGGGGCTTGAACATGCAATCGTTTGATTGCAAGTCCCATAGACTGCAGTACAACTGTATTGCAGTATATGGGAGATTTGCTACATCAGTAATATGCCTATGACAAGTTTGGGAGCCTTCAGTAGGCTCCCAGCTGTCATAGGAACAGGTTGGCTCCTGCAATCTCGCCACCTGGGAGCCGGCTTGAAATGGGAAAGGTCCCCCCCGGCCCTATGGTCCATTTTTTAACTTTCGAGGCCACAGCGCAATGCAGTGAAGATCAGAGTGAACTCTGATTGCAGGCATTAGTTCCAGATCCCTGCTGCACATTACAGCGAAGACCCAGTAGTTATGGTGACTGCTCTGCAGCAAAGTGCCGCCATCTTTAAAGACCCGGCATCCAACGTAATAGTACGGTGAATATTAGAAAGGGGTTAAAGAGTAACTATTTTTTTTTTTTTTTTGTAAATGAATAGTACAGGTGAATATAATAAAGTTCGTAGTATATCTCATCAGAAAATACTTACACCTCCTGTTATTAGCTCCTCTCCTGACAGCAAAACTGCTTAATTCACTGCTCAGACCCATTTTTACTGTAGACAGGATAGAGCTCATAGACAGATCAGATTACATAGAAGTCTATGGAGAGGGGAGGGCATAGAAATAGTCCAGTGAGTGAGAAGCAGACACAGATGCTAGCTGCCCAAGGAAACAGTTAATGTTTAGCAGTTGGTTTAAAAGTTCTGAGCAGTATAGATCCAAATATAGCTGGCAAGGTGGACTTCTTACAGTTATCAGCTCCAGGACAATTGTGTGTTTTTGCTTCCTACTTCTCTTTCCATAGACTTCAATGAACTGCAGCCTGTCTTTATAGAAGATGGGTCTGAGCAGTGAATTGAGCAGTTTGGCAGGCAATAGAGTATAGGAGAAGATCAAAGCATTTTCACCTGAACTATTCATTAAAGGGAGTCTATCATTCGCAAAACCACTTTTAAGCTAATGGCACATTGGAATGGCCTTTAAAAAGGCCATTCTTCTCCTACCTTTCCTTGTTTTCTTCTGCCAGCTGATTCCAAGATAATTCATTTCTTCATGTATGTAAATGAGCACCACGGAGCACCCGGGGCGTTCCTCTTCTGCGAGCACCCACCTCGTCATCGCTTATCACCGCCCCTTCGTCCATTGCAGTGACTCCCCTCTTCGTCTTCTCTGCATCTTCTTTCTTCTGTCCTCGTACACAGCGCATGTGCAATCGGCTCTGCCACAGTACGCTCTTGTGACAGACCACCGGAAAATGGAGGCCCGTCATGCGCAGTCGGCTCTGTGCGAACCCGAAGTGGCAGAGTCAATTGAGCATGCGCGAGAATTCGCTGCTGGGCAGTGCTGCCGGCGAGAACTGAGAAGAAAGAAGACCGAGAGGGGAGACACCGCAACAGCCGAAGGGGCGGTGATAAGCAATGACGAGGTGGGTGCTCGAAGAAGAGGAGGAACGCCCGGGTACTCCGTGGTGCTCATTTACATTCGGCTGGGAGAAGAAAATAAGGAAATGTAGGAGAAGAATGCCCTTTTTAAAGGCCATTCCAACGTGCCATTAGCTTAAAAGTGGTTTTGCGAATGATAGACTTCTTTTAAAAAAAAAAAAAATTAAGCAACAGTTGGTCTATAAAACTGTGAATATTGGTAGTGAGGTGAGCTAGTGGTGAGGATGAATGGCAACATGTATGATAGTGCTGCAACCTTTAGAATAGTAAGAAAGTTTTACATTTAATTCCCAGAGACTGCTAGCCAGTATAATGGTAAACAGGGAAAAGCAATAGTATAACTGTTACCAGTGTAGAACTGTGGTGCCTGGGGATCACCAGTAGAATTGACTCCAGGAGCATACCCTTCAATTGCAGGCAAATATTACCTGTTAACCTGTTAATTTTTTAGGCCTTAAGGATGTAGAAATATTTATTTATTTTTTTCATCACAGAATTCTAACCCATATCTATTTTATTTTCCTGTTGACACAGCTATATAGGGGGCTTTATTTTTACATAGCGCCTCATTTACCACTGCAGCCACTTTTGACCTTTATAAAATAGTGATTATTTCTGGTTTATCATCGCCTTCTGAGATCTTTTTTTAAATTATTTCATCAACATTTCGTTTTTTTGCACATAACTTATTTATTAACTTTCATTTATACTTTCTGCTAGGGAGTGGGGAAAAAATATGTAATTTATTTTTTGTGGTGCGATATAGATGATATGTTAACGTTATACTGCAAGCCATTACAATTATGGTGAATTCAAACATTTGTACTTTTTTATGTTTGTACACTATTGTACTATATACACACGTGGACAAAATTGTTGGTACCCCTCGTTTAATGAAAGAAAAACCCACAATGGTCACAGAAATAACTTGAATCTGACAAAACTGGAATTTGCCAAACTACATGTTGACAAGCCACAAAGCTTCTGGGAGAATGTCCTATGGACAGATGAGACAAAAATCGAAATTTTTGGCAAGGCACATCAGCTCTATGTTCACAGACTGAAAAATGAAGCATATCTTGAAAAGAACACTGTCCCTACTGTGAAACATGGAGGAGGCTCTGTTATGTTCTGGGGCTGCTTTTCTGCATCTGGCACAGTTTGTCTTGAATCTGTGCAGGGTACATCTAGGGATTCTAGAGAGAAATGTACTGCCCAGTGTCAGAAAGCTTGGTCTCAGTTGCAGGTCATGGGTCTTGCAACAGGATAATGACCCAAAACACACAGCTAAAAACACCCAAGAATGGCTAAGAGGAAAACATTGGACTATTTTGAAGTGGCCTTCTATGAGCCCTGATCTAAATCCTATTGAGCATCTTTGGAAGGATCTGAAACATGCTGTCTGGAAAATGCACCCTTCAAACCCGAGTCAACTGGAGCAGTTTGCTCATGAGGAGTGGCCAAAATACCTGTTGAGAGGTACAGAAGTCTCATTGACACTTACAGGAATCGTTTGATTGCAGTGATTGCTTCAAAGGTTGTGCAACAAAATATTAAGTTAAGGGAACCATCATTTCTGTCCAGGCCTGTTTCATGAGTTTTCTTTTTTTAAAAATTCTGTTGAAGCATGGTTGAAAAGCAAAGTCTGACTTTCATTTTTTCATTTTCATAGAATTTTTATATATTATTACTTTTGTCAGATTCAAGTTATTTCTGTGACCATTGTGGGTTTTTCTTTCATTAAACGAGGGTTACCAACAATTTTGTCCATGTGTGTATACTTCAAAATGAATTGTGTTTCTGTATTCCGAGACCCATAACATTTTCATTTTTCATCAACAGAACTATGTAAGGGCTTGTTCTTTGTGGGATGAGTTGTAAATTTTATTGGTACCATTTTGGGGTTCATAGAATTTTTAAGTGCTATTTATTTAGTTTTTTAGAAGATAGGATAGGCAAAAAGTGTAACAGTTCCACAGAACCGGTTATGCACACAAGTTTACCATCATTCCCATCTCCTATTGGTGCCCCCCTCTTAGAAATCATGCTTCCTTTTGTGCCACGGCCTTTTGTACAGAATCCCTCCCTGTCTATATGAGGCTGACCAAGTATTATTTTTTTTTTTTACCATGGAAAGGTTAATTTTCTCCTTTCTGACCGGAGAATGTGTATCATAAATCTACTCACCTCTAGTGCACCAGAAGGCAGAGGTTATAGATTTATGATGCACACACTGCCAGCAATTAAAGGAAATCAGAATGGTAATAAAATAAGTTTATCCACTCCAGGTGTGTTGAGAGTGACCAGTGGGCTGCCTTGGCCCCTGGGACCAGTCACAGCTGCAACTATTGCAACTTCTATAGTTATATCAGTGACCAAAACAAATATTTATTCTTTGACTTCTACGGATAAGGCAATACAATTTCTTTGGCATTTTTTTGTGTGTGGGGACGGGGGGCATAATATAAGGGAAAGGGTTTTTTGAGTCTTTCATTTTATTTTAACCAGTTCTAAACAGCCCATAGACTTTTACATTTAGGCAGTCTACTCTTAACTCTGCAAGGATGTACCTGTACAGTATTAAGCAGCTGCATGAAATTGTGCAGCTGCAGAACTGGTGAGCCGGCTGTTACTACAACCAGAGCTCCTCTAAAGAAGGCAGGGATGGATTATTACCGTCCCTGCCTTACTGAACACTGTTTTACTCACAGCATTCTGCCATGGGTCTTACATTTTGTCCGGCCTTTTCTCTGGAAACTCTTTCATGCCTGTGCCTTAGTTTCTATCTCTCCTTGCCATGTGGCCTCAGCCATACACTGACTCCTTTCTTACTTACAGTCCTTAGTTATAGTCCAAGGTGTAAACATTGCAGTGCATTGGATTACATACAAACAAATCAAGATTGCACACATTCACATTGATCCAACATACTGGATACCTAAACCATACCAACAACAGGAACACAAAGTAAAAGTTTCCTGTATTTCCCTGCGGCAAATGATGGACATTCTTTGCAACAGAAAATGAAATGGTACCCTATAATACAGTGGGTACGGAAAGTATTCAGACCCCTTTAAACTTTTCATTCTTTGTTTCATTGCAGCCATTTGCTAAAAGCAAAAAAAGTTCATTTTATTTCTCATTAATGTACACTCAGCACCCCATCTTGACAGAAAAAAACAGAAATGTAGATTTTTTGCAAATGTATTAAAAAAGAAAAACTGAAATATCACATGGTCATAAGTATTCAGACCCTTTGCTGTGACACTCATATTTAACTCACATACTGTCCATTTCCTTCTCATCCTCCTTGAGATGGTTCTACTCCTTCATTGGAGTCCAGCTGTGTTTAATTAAACTGATTGGACTTGATTAGGAAAGGCACACGCCTGTCTATATAAGACCTCACAGCTCACAGTGCATGTCAGATCAAATGAGAATCATGATGTCAAAGGAACTGCCCAAGGAGCTCAGAGACAGAATTGTGGCAAGGCACAGATCTGGCCAAGGTTACAAAAGAAATTCTGCAGCACTCAATGTTCCTAAGAGCACAGTGGCCTCCATAATCCTTAAATGGAAGAAGTTTGGGATGACCAGAACTCTTCCTAGACCTGGCCCAACCCAAAAATCACTCTGGCTGAGCTCCAGAGATGCAGTAGGGAGATGGGGAGAAAGTTTCACAAAGTCAACTATCACTGCAGCCCTCCACCAGTCGGGGCTTTATGGCAGAGTGGCCTGAAGGAAGCCTCTCCTCAGTGCGACATATGAAAGCCCGCATAGAGTTTGCCAAAAAACACATGAAGGACTCCCAGACTATGAGACATAAGATACTCTGGTCTGATGAGACAAAGATTTAACTTTTTGGTGTTAATTCTAAGTGGTATGTGTGTAGAAAACCAGGCACTGCTCATCACCTGCCCAATACAATCCCAACAGTGAAACATGGTGGTGGCAGCATCATGCTATGGGGGTGTTTTTCAGCTGCACGGACAGGATGACTGGTTGCAATTTGAAGGAAAGATGAATGCAGCCAAGTACAGAGATATCCTGGAAGAAAACCTCTTCCAAAGTGCTCTGGACCTCAGACTGGGCCGAAGGTTCACCTTCCAACAAGACAATGACCCTAAGCACACAGCTAAAATAACAAAGGAATGGCTTCGGAACAACTCAGAGTCCAGCCAGAGTCCTGACCTCAACCCAATTGAGCATCTCTGGAGAGACCTGAAAATGGCTGTCCACCAACGTTCACCATCCAACCTGACGGAACTGGAGAGGATCTGCAAGGAAGAATGGCAGAGGATCCCCAAATCCAGATGTGAAAAACTTCTTGCATCATTCCCAAGAAGACTCATGGCTGTACTAGCTCAAAAGGGGCTTCTACTCAATACTGAGCAAAGGGTCTGAATACTTATGACCATGTGATATTTCAGTTTTTCTTTTTTAATAAATTTGCAAAAATATCTACATTTCTGTTTTTTTTCTGTCAAGATGGGGTACTGAGTGTACATTAATGAGAAATAAAATGAACTTTTTTGCTTTTAGCAAATGGCTGCAATGAAACAAAGAGTGAAAAATTTAGGGGTCTGAATACTTTCCGTACCTACTGTACATGCAAGTGAGGCAGCTGTTCAGTTCATGGAGACTGTGACTTGGCATGGTGAGACAATTCCTTTAACCAGGTTTACTATGAATATACCTTCTACACATACAGTATATAGTTCATATAAAGGTTTATATAAATCAAAGGTAAAAGGAATGCAACAAAATATACACAGACAAGAAAATGACTTAAAACAACTCTAAACCCAAAGCTACACTAAACAATGCCTGGTATAAAAAAAAAAAAAATATTTCCAAAAGTGCAAGTGGCTATTCAGCTCGTGTTCTGTAAAGACCCTGAACCAGCAAAGCATGATGTGATGTGAACTCAGTACCTTGCTAATTTGGCACTGTACGAGTGGAGCGGGCCTACTTGACCATGCCAAACTGTTGCAAAACACCTGAAAGAAAAAATATACAACAAGGTGTTCCCTTGTGCAGAACTTTAAGATGTATAGAATCAGAAAGATAGAAAAAGACATTCCAATTTTGGGTGGATCTGTACCTTTTACTGTTGTGCCAGTCACAATAGATATAGTCGCTTTTCAATTTGGGAGCAACATATTATTGCTGTGGTCCTTGGGTCTTTGTCATGATTCTACCAGGCCAGAAGTACACTAGCGAAACTTGCTATTGCAAGAAGATGCAATGAAAAAGCCAAGGTGTTTGCGTTCCTTTTCTGTCGCCACACAAAAACAGATGATGCCAGTTTGATAGGGTTCGCAAAGCTTTATTTCAATCAGATAATGGTAGCGCATTTCGCAGTAAAAACCCCTTCTTCAGACCACTCTGACATGACATCATCAACATTTGTATGGAGCAAAGAAAACGGAGTGCAAACGCCTTGGCTTTTTCATTGCATAATTTTGCAATACTGTCTTCCCCTATAACAGTTGTTATTCTGTGTTCAACTCACCTTGCCCTACTCCAAACTACCCAACGCCAAGGATGCTGGACTTCCCACTTGTAGAATGTAGTGATGTTCCAGCCAATACTTCAGCATATTCAGTGCAAAACACAAAATAAAAAGCACAAAAAGACGAACAAACCACAAGTGAATACCCAACACAGGTCAATCTTGGGCAAGGGCCTAAGCTAACCACTCACATAGGGCCATTTTCTGGTAGATGGTTGCTCCCACCACCTCATATTATACTCATGTACCCAAGTATCAAAATCAAAGTACAGTCTTCAGAAAAAGATTTTTTTGTAGATATTGAGATTTGCTTGTGGTGTCTTGTAATGATTTCATGAAATAATACATTTTATCTACATAATTTGTCTTTTGCTTGCAGGTTATTACGGAGAAAAAGTACGATTTCTTGGAAGACCCAATCTATAAGAATGTAATATTGATCTTATGGGATCCAGCCCCATATGATGCTGATCTATATCAGGTAAAACTTGAAATGAGGGTTGTTCCTTAATTTTGCTATTGGCTGAAAACGTCCAGATATGACTTGCTCGAGATCACCAGCTTTTCAAATCAACATGATTTCACAAGAATCAGTCACAAAGTGATATATGTGTCCATGTGTAGTAGTGGGGGAGGTAGCTCGATAGCAGCAAAGATGTGGACCCAACCAGTCAGAGATAGGGACACAAAGCTCTGGTGCAGCTAGGTTTATTTAAAAAAACACAGCAAAATAAATAAACCTTCACGTCAGGTACAAAAAATGAGCAAAATAAAATACAGCCTTAGCTTCAGGTAAAAGGCAAAACAAAATTCCTGCTTGTGCAAGCACTAACTAGTACAAAATCCAGCTAACTATACGTGTGGCTTACTTCCGGCCACACGGACAAACAAAACAGCAGAGTTACGTCTCACCAGACTTAGTACAGCAGGACAGACCCAGACGCCTCCTCTCACTCCCAGGATCTGCCCTGAAGTGCAGGCTCTATAGGCCTTTATCGGCCAGTAACGAGCCTGGGACCTACACCTGGGGCTGAAGCCTACTCAGGACCCGCCCTGGAACACACATAAGTCAAAAATCTGGGGCTGATATAGCGGGACTCCAGCACTCTGCCTGTCACCTTCTCACAGTAGCCATCCAGTGGTTGTGTTGTGAAGAGTAGCCTGTCAAGAGTTTTGCGAGTATATTGCAATATTGTATTGAATTGGGGTAGTTTTCAATGCCGTTCTTCATATTCCATGCACCAGCAGAAGGTGCATCTCATTTATCAGGGGACGGATGTATTCTCATAAGTCAGGGACACCCTCCATGCCTCCTTCCAGGAAAGTGTCAGAGGGAGCACAAGAGTGAAAAAAGTCAATTTCCTGATCAGGTGGGCTTCGTCGCTGGTCGACAGGCCCCTGATAACACTAGGAGAATACTGAACCTTTTGCATCATGTAGAGAGTGGTAAGCTTCCAGCGGTGATGTTGGCACTTGACGCTGAGAAGGCGTTTCACCGCATTCATTGGTTGTTCGCCTTTTCGGCTTTAAGACGGATGGGTATGGGTGGTCCGTTTTTATCGACCATAACTGCCCTGTATTCCACACCCTCCGCGAGAGTTTTTGTTAATGGAGCCTTATCTACTCATTTTGCTATCACCAATGGTACCCGACAGGGTTGCCCCTTGTCCCCACTAATATTTATCCTCTCTATTGAACCCCTAGCATGTGCTCTTAGATCACATCCTGGTGTTAGTGGGGTGACAGTGGCGGGTCATTCTCATATCATCTCACTCTATGCTCACTGACCCGGGTCCATCCCTTTCGGCCTCTCTTGAATTAATTTAATTATTTAGTTCTTTATCCTACTACAAATTAAATATAGCCAAGACCCAAATTCTTCCGTTATATCTAATCGAACTGGAAATTTCCCTTCTTCAGCAAAAATATCCTTTTAACTGGAGATTTGACAATATTCAATACTTGCCCATTCCTCACTATATCTAGCGGACTATTCTCCCTTCCTTCGGACCTTACAGACTGAGGCGGATCGGATGGGCTTGACGGAGATTTCCTGGCTGGGTAGAATTGCGGCCTTCAAGATGCTTCTCCTTCCCCGCCTTTTATACCTCTTGTGCACCTTGCCTATTGCTTTACCCCCTTCCTTTTTTAAATTGGTCAACAGTCTGCTTACTAGATTTATCTGGGTGGGCAAGAAACCCCGCCTCGCTCGCCCGATTTTGACCAGAGCTGGTAACCTTGGTGGTCTAGGTGTGCCTGATATACAGGGGTACTATATTGCTACTTTGGTTTCCTTGGTAGCGAATGGTTTGTCTAGGGAGGAAGAGCTCCACTGGATGCACATTGAAAAGTCTTATTTTCCCGCTAAGGAGTATCGAGAAATGCTTTTTGCCTCTTTTTGGATTAGTGTGGATAGCTACTCTTGTTCGCCTTTTACCAGATACTCTGTGGCAGCTTGGAAATATGCTCACTCTCACGCATGTAGTTCAGGGTTGCTAGATAGATCCACTATTTCGCTATTCCGTTCAGAGTGTTCTCTATAGTGATCCCTTCCTTGAGGCTGGAGATTTGGGTCGCTAAGGGTGTGCAAGTTGTTTCTCAACTATTTCAAGATGGGAACCTAAGAGATTTTGCATCCTTGTCTGCAAAATTTGAGTTGCCTAAGAACGACTTTTATAAATTCCTTCAAGTGCGACATTGCCTACAAAAACATGACTTCTTCCGAGTAAGATGCAACCCTGATGTCTTTTTCCTACTACGTTCATCTCTGAAAGGTCTTAGGCCGATTTATTATTCTATTGACCCTCGATCCTCCTTCCAGAAGACTTACCCTATCCGTCTTTGGGAGAGAGATCTCAAAAAGTCCTGGACTCCCAAGGAGTGGCAGAAGGCCTTTACTTTATTTCACACTTCCCTAGCTTGTAGCTCTCATGTGGAGATGGCATATAAGGTGGTTCTTAGGTGGTATTTTCCCCTTGCTCGAAATCATCGAATGTTTCCTAATTCTTCTTCTCTTTGTTGGAGGCTATGTGGGGGAGTGGGTACGTTGCTGCACACCTTTAGGGCTTGTCCTCATCTTGCTAATTATTGGCAGGAGGTTTTCAACCTTCTGGACGGCCTTCTGGGGTGCTCTATGCACCGGACCTCCCAGCTGGCTATGCTTAATTTAGAAATGGACGTTCTCCCTCCTCCCCATCGCAAACTGGCCTGTAAGATTTTGGTGATGGCTAAATTGGTTATTGCTTGGAAATGGAAACAACCTTTGGTCCCTTCTTTGCAGGACCTGTTGACACTTATTGATACCACTCACTCGTATGAACGTGTTATTGCTTTTGGGAATTCCTCCTTTCCTAAATATAAAATGGTGTGGGAGAAGTGGTTGACAAGCCCGCATTGCTCCCCCTTGGTTAATTAGTTTGTAAGCTGGTTAGTTTGTTAATTAGTCCATTTGTTCAATGGATGAGCTAATCGGCTGACCAAGGGGTACGCATTCCTCTAATGTATCTTTGCTCTGTGTCATTATTGCTATACTTTGAGGCGTGAGTTTCAGCTCTCCGATTCGATCCTTTGCTGTTCCCCGAATCTAGAGTACCTGGTTCAGTCCTGTTAATGGCCAAGCCCACCTCGCCAAATAAATAAATAAATAAATTGTGGATGTTCATGGCTACTCTTGTTTGACCTGCCTTCCCCCCCTCCCTCGCCTTTTCCTTATGTGGTGTGTGTTGTCTGTGTACGTTCTCCTTATTATTCAGACGAATGTCTTACTTTACAGTTTCGATTTTTGCGATGGAATGTTTAAGTATTTTCTATTGTCATATATTTGAAACATTTAATAAAAATTATTGAAACAGAAAAAAGTCAATTTGCTCCATTTCCGCCAAAATTTGTGAATTTTCATGCCTTTCACACCAGAAAACTGACATAGAAGGCAAAATATATCTGCCACAACAGAAATGTTGAATTAACAGGAAAACTACCAGCTTTTTAGTAAATGTAAGAATACAAGGAGACTAAAATTAGGTTTCTAAATGATAGCTGGTGAATAACCTAAGATGCTATTCAAGTACACAGTGACAGGGTAGATAAAGTCTTATATTTATTCTAATGAGAACTGCTTGAGACACAAGTGACTGGTAGGATTAGTGCATGTACAGATATAGCGCAGTTACGTGAGAAGGACAATGTGGTTGGCAGCGCTAAACTGCTGAGTTTGTCATTTGGTGCAAATAGTGGTGATGCAATGTGTATTATGTGTTTTTTGTAGAACTGTTGATCAATCTATTTATCTAAACTCAGTGGGAGGACTTTAACCACATGAACTTTGGCTTCCTGTTATTTAAAGTGTAACGAAACATAAATCAATAATGCAGCTGATAGTATTAAACCTTGTAATAAATTTTAGTAAAGAAAAATGCTACTTTCTCCCTTTACTTCCCTTTCCTCCCACTGAATGTATCCATACACAATTATAAACTTCCTTGAAGTTTAAGGAAAGGAAGGGAAGACAGGCAGAGATCACAGACATAAGTCTGGGTCTAACCTCTTCACAGATCTGTATAATGAGAAAGAAGTATTTTTCTTTAATAAAGTATAAAACATTTACATTTATTATTCTTAATATTGATTTATGAAAATAAAAAAATGCAGCTTAGGCTTCGGTCACACCTGCGTTGGGCAACCGTTCGGGAATTCCTTCCCCCATTCTGCTTGAAAAATGCGGAGAGAAAAGTCCTCCAAGCAGGACTTTTCTCTCCGGATTTTTAGGATGGAAACCAGGCCGAAACCTGGTAGACCTCATTATAGTCTGTAACCGCTTTTTAAGTGGACTGGGTTTCTGTTTTTGTAGTGTGAACCTAGCATAAGGTACACTTTAAGAATAACACACTTAAAGCACTTTGAGGGCGCAAAGATATATGTTAACACTGAATATTTGAGTACTTAGAAATTGTATTACTGCTATATTTATTATAATTTGTGCAACTGGCCAACCATCTGATATGGATTGGGGTGTCCCTGGAGAGTTGTGGAAAAATAATAAACATTCATACTCACCTTCCCTCATCTCTCCTGGACTCCCTTGTGAAGTCTGGTGCTCTCTCCTGGACATCTTCCAGCCTCATGAGTGACCCAAAACAATACTCAGGCCTGGGATTGGGCGTCAGTCGTCACATGGGATGCATCAACATCTGATTGGGCCTCAGTTGGAACCTGAAACTGCTGACATGACCTGATGCGACTGATGTCACCCAGAGTGTTAGGATTCCGATGCAGGGCCACAATAACAAGGTAAGTAATGCAGGAGTCTTCAGAACAGCAGCAGAAATGGGCTGACAACTGTGAGCAGTAGAAAGTGCTACTTAAAGGGAATACACCTCTGGGAATACACCAGAGCTCCTCGCAAGAAGAGATGGATTTTAACTGAATCTGAAGACCAGAATTGTCACCAAAACAGATAAGTCTACTACAAATAAATGCACTGCAGCAGAAACCAAACAACAAGACCGCACACTTACTCACAGGAACAGAGATCAAAGAATGGTTGTCAATCACGCGTCAGCAGCTAAAGAGGGCAACGAGAAACCAAACCACGAGACAAAGACAGGTCCGGAAAACAAAGTCAATAGTCAAATCCAATGGGGAATGCCAGAACAAAATTGCAAGACAGAGAGGAATCGAGGAATGTAGCCAGAGGTCAGTATAGATGTGATCAAAGCAAGGTCAGCAAACAAACTGGAGTAAACAAATTTACCAGCAATCCTGTTTCAGAAAGGAATGGTTTATAAAGGACTGCTCAGGCACTGATTGATTAAGGCCTGAAGGTCTAGGACAGGAAGCTTCCCTATGTTGTCATGGCAACCTTAAAGCAGCAACATTCCTGACACAGAGGACCGGAAAACATTCAGGAGAGAGCACCAGATGTTGTGAGGGAGCCCTGTTGAGAGAAGGTGAGTATGATTGTTTTAATATTTTTCCACACCTCACCTGGGCCTCCAAAACTGCATGAATATTTTCAAAAAGAATCTCGCAAATTAAAAAAAAAAAAGAGGCAGATCTGCTTCCTACCTCTCCTGAGCCCTGGGTGGCAAAACCCAAAAATTCATAAAAAATCCGGCTTTTATGAACTGGTTCTCTCATCTCTATCCTTATAATTGCTGTGTATTGTAAACAATATAGCAGCTGATATATATATCTCTACCTACCGGCTAAAGGAGGCCTGAGAATTATAGATAGAGCCTGCACATTCATATAATGGCCAGAAATATTGTCATGTCTCGTGTACACACTGTACTGTCGACTTATGTAAATTTTATTGAAAGGTTAGTGATCATTTCAGTGCTTCTAGTAGAAAATTCAATCTATAAAACAGAATCTCATACAGAACAAAGCTGTATATAATGTGGCACACTAAGCAACCACATATTATGCAATATATATTACAGTCTGAAATACATGTACAAGCGTACATGGGAATTATTATGTAGTAATTAAAAACTATAAAACTATATGGTCACAAAGTACGTTATTGGGAAAGAGTACTGTGCAAATGAATGAAAAGCATGGACAAGTTATTTATGTTCTGTGCAGCTGATCTGCTAAAAGTCATGCACTTATTTAGGGGGAGGAAAGGAAATAAGGAAAAGGAAATAAATACTTTATTTTGCAGAACTACAGAAAATTGTTTACTTAGTTCTGTGCTTCTAAACTAGCATAATTCATTGGTATAGACATAATGTTACATAACATAAGGGTATATTCACATTTGGCAGGTTTGTTGATTTGAAAACCAGCTTCATATATCTAAATGGGGCTGTTTTTGTGCTATGTCCATGGATTTTTGCAAATCCTGTTCAGATTTATTGGACCATCATGTGCAAGGTGTAAATACAGAGATATATTGCAGTATGCAGAAATGATCTTCTATATACTCTGCCTCTCCTTATTGCTCTTCAGCTGAAGAAACCTATGGCTATCGATCAGGCCTTCCTAATGATTTTTTTTTTAGTTTGTTAATATCAGCCATGTGCATATTGCCAATCCAACAAAGATTAAGGCTAAGACGCCACGTTACAGAACAGCCTCATTTTTTGCTGCAGATTTTCCTGCGTTCTTTGAACCAAAGCCAGAAGTGGCTACAAAAGGAATGGGAAATACATAGGAAGTTCTTATAATTCTCCCTTTGACTCAATCTAGTCTTGGCTTTGGCTAAAAAAAAAAAAAAATGCAGCAAAATCTGCAACAAAAAAAGCTTTTCTGCAACGTAGGGTCTTAGCCTAAAGGCTCATTGGCCAGGTTGCAAGAGTTCAACGTGGGCTTCTCACCACACCCCCTTTCATCTTTAACCACCTTCCAAGATCCATAACTTTTTCCATTGTTAAATATGTACTTTCATTTTTTTTTTTTTTTTTTACAAAATAAAGCACTGATGTTGGCGTTCCATTTTGTTTTTTTTTAAATATCTTTACACATTTTATTTCAGGTTTTTTTTTCTGTCCCATTGGGAGATTCAGTCATGCATATAACATGCATCATTCTTGCATTAAAGAAGCACGCCACAAAAAATATTCATATGCATATTAATAATACAGATGATGTAGATAATGGTGTAGTTAATTTTATTTCCAGGGGGTTTGGTTGAAAGAATTTAAAGAGGCTGTTCAGGCAAAAATATATTTTTAAAATAGGCTCGGGGAGGTGAAAAAAAAAAAATCATACTCACCTGTCTTTGGTGTCCTCCCAGCGAGGTCTGGTCCTGCTGCTACCCCAGGGCACACACCAAGGTTCACAAGCTAACTTATGGGTGAAGCACATGTTAAAACCCTGAACTTACACAAATACTCTGCACTGATGGATGACAACAATGATCAGAATGTAACTCTTCATTTTTACTGAGTTCACTCTGCAGCCAAAATTACATGTCACCTGTATTCTATGTTTCAGTACGATTCTGGGGATACCAAATTTCTATAGCTTTATTTACATTTTAACCCCTTAACAAAAAACTAAAACTTTGCAAAAAAAAAAAAAAATATTCACCGTATTCTGACACTCGTAACTTTTTTATATTTCTGCATCCAGCGCCTGTGGGTCATGGCTGAGGTCAGTAATTGGGCCACCAGTGGTCACATGGGCACAGCCTCAATCACAGGCCTCAGCACTGAACCTGGGTTGATGACGTCACAGAAGGGCGCCGGACCCCAGCGTATAAAGCAGCGGCCATTTTAGTTCACCTAAGACGAATCTCCATTTGTTCAATTTTGTAAAAAAACAAACAATTTGGAATATTCAGGACTAACCTGGCTCATCTCTAGTCTTGGACAACCATTTTAAGGCTACCTCTGTGGAAGGTGGTGGCTCCAACCACCTTACAGCCATACATCTTCAATAGCTATCAGCCAAACGCTCTTTTGACCAGCAGTTATTCCTCTAGAGCCCTTTATACACATGCTTGCACCGTTGAAGCAAGCATGCATATATCTTGAATGTGTAGAGGGGAGTAAATTGATTCTAGATACCTCTGAGATTCAATCTATCCTTATGTCAGTCAGTGGAAAGTCAAAAACTGTCATCTTAAATCAGCGACTTGGCCAGCTTTGGCCTTTAGTCTGTTATAAATATTACAGTATAAAATCACCAGATGATGGACCAAAATAAGAATAGCAAATCACCACAAAAAAAGGCTTTTTAGACCTTTAAATATATTATAGCTTCTTTTTAATCAATTCTTATCATGTTTGCTCTATCAAATCGTTATCTTTTTTTTTCAGTACATATATGTTGTATTTGCTGAATAAAAAAGTTAAACTGTTAATGATTGACTCGTAGCGTCTCTTCTTCCACTTTCATAGAATTACTTCTATAAACAGCTAAAATGTTGAGAGGCCAACAAATGTGATTCAACATCTATGAATATAGATTGGCAGTGTATTATATCCATATCTTTATTGTCTCATTTTTCTCCTCAGTGGTATAAGAAGCCAGAATATAACTTCTTTAAAACATATAGAAAATTTCGAATGGCTAACCCAGAGCAGCCGTTTTATATTCTGAAGCCACAAACTCTTTGGCAACTGTGGAACATAATTCAAGAGAACTCACCAGAATTAATCCAGCCAAATCCTCCATCATCAGGGTCAACTGGTGAGTATGGCCACTCTATCAGAAACACACATCTAGTAGTCTGTTGAAACTTCTTTGGCCTTCAGAAATACAGCAATTCATTGTGGTATATACATGCATCATCCATAGGTATCAGAGGACCCAGGGTCTGCCCCAAAAATATTCCCCTCACCATTACTTTACCTCTATCAGTCGGAACTGTTGACATTTGACATGAAAGGTTCCTCAACAGATGCGGCTTGTGCCAAATTCTGACTCTCTTATCAGCATGGTGCAAAAGAAATCTGCTCAGAGATCCAATTTTGTGCTGTTTGGAGATTTGACTGTTTCCTTTAGACACCAATGGCACACAAACTGGCCATCTGTTGTTATAGCCTATCCGGGCTAAAGACTGATGAGTTGTGTGTTTGGACACATTATTCGGAGCTCCAGCGTTGTAATTTGCCTGACTGTACATCGCCGGTTGGTCATAATAATTCTTCACATTCTCCCCTGACCTTTTACTTCAACAAGTGGTTTACATCACAGGATCCACTTTCACAAGATGTTTTTCCTCAATCATGTCATTCATGGTATACTATACTATTAACAATATTGCATGAGAAAAAACCAACAAGGCTGGCAGGTTTTGTAATACTAGCCCCAGCTGGTCTAGCATGGATGACCATTCCTCATTAGAAGGCACTCAGATCTCTCAATTTTCCCATTCTAGGCTGGGCCCCACGTTGTGAAAACGTTGCATTTTACATTACCTGAAATTTGGATGGGATTCTGGCTAATCCCGCAGTAAAAAATCCACTGCAGATATGCTGCAATTTCAAAAATGCTTACACTGGTGTTTTCCGTATCGGTCTAATAGAGGCAGATAGTCTACAAAGGGAAACTTTCTGTGAAAGACGCTGCAGCGTTTTTTGGCTTGCTATGTGGGACCTTAGCCCTAATATGGATTCACAATGAACTGATTCATGGAAAACTTGCTCACTTGATTTTATACTGTATTCTGATTTCACGTGTCTAGTTTCCCTTCAGGGAAGCTTCAATTGTGGAAGGGTGTTACCAATAATGTGGTCATTCAGAGTAAATAGCATTGTATCATTAATTATACTCATTTTAAGGCTGAATTCACACACGCAGTGTTTTGAGTGAGAAATGTGCATATCTGCCTTTATATTCTACATTTCCTTCATTTGTACCACTTCTGTTTGGCTTAAAAACTGCCACAAAAACTATGTGTGAATCCAGTCTTAGATCCCGTGTATACAGCTGTTATTACAGCTGCATTGGGCTTTTACTGTACCACTGTCTTTCTCCAATTTCATATAGATCCAAGAGTTTTTCTCCATATTTTTTGTAGGAATGCAACAAAACTACATTGCTATATATTCCGTCTCGTGCAATACAGACTATATAGAGGGCTTTTCTCTCCTAGAAGCATTGCTTTATGTAAAGTGGCCAATGGAGCTAATATGATTTTGGTAATCCTCATTAATGATTATGTTAAAAGCATAGAAAAATAAAAATAGAGTGAATTTTGGCATATATCAGCAGCCCTTGGAAGGGGAGAATAGCTCTATTCCTCTATGACAGCACATACATAGTAGGGAGCCATACAGCCACATTGGTTTCAGCTGTATGATCACCTTATTGTGGCCAGGTTATCTTCTCATACATGTAGTGTCCCTGCCTGATAACCTGTCCACAATAAGGAAATCATGGCTGGGTTTCTTGGTTTGCAGAGACCGCCAAAAATTAATATTTATAACTCTGAAAATTTTTTAATTACTTATATTTAAAAAAAATTAACTTTTAATTGTCTACAAATTTAAATATGGTTATGATCATGGGAAAACCCCTTTAAGTATTTTGGATAGGAATTAAAAATGTAAATAAAGATTATTAAAAAAGAAGTATGTGACTTTGCTTCATATTAATCTAATAGCTATGGCCAACTTTAGGCTCACCACTTCTGTTGACCTTATGGCCCTTATTTATAACTGACCCTATAAAATATTTTCTTATTGGCAGAAGTACAGTTTTGTAGAATAAACATGCAACAACTATTTGCAACCATGTTACAATATTCTTTATCTTTTTGCCCAGGAATCCTGTTGATGATGAATATTTGTGATGAAGTCAATGTCTATGAATTTCTGCCATCCTCACGTCAAACAGATCGATGTTATTATTACCTAAAATTTTTGGACTCAGCGTGTACTTATGGTGCCTACCATCCACTTATATACGAAAAAAATTTATTTAAAAAACTCAACCAGGGAACTGAGGACAATATTATCAAGAATGGGAAAGCGACCCTGCCTGGAATAAAGGATTTACAGTGCTTGCCTGAAACTGGATAACATATATTGAAATAAAAATGTTTAGGAATTCTCTCTCAACCAAAACCTTATAGGTTGTATGTATTGACTACCAAAGCCCTGGAACCCTGCACGGACATTTTTGCTATGCCTTAGGTGAACTGGCCTAATTTTACTTATTTCCTGTTTTTCTGTAGCGCTAACTTATTCCGCAGAGCTGTACAGAGAATGCTCACATAAGTGAGTTCAACATTTAGACTTTATTTGTGCTCTCAGGGTTATGAAAAACATATTGACATTGTTTGCTTTGTGGAGAGTGTATAGATTATGACAAGATTATGCATAGGTAAAAAAGGGTGTATGCAGGATTTTGTCAAGCTGGAATGCACAGGTATGCATGTATGCATGTGTGGCGCCCACACAACTGGTGATAGATGCACACCTGCTTGCTAGAAACTATCAATGTCCTCATTATAGTGTGAATAAATTATGTTTTTATTAATACACACAAACCACATTCATATACCAATACATAGTACAGACAACAATGGGACCCCTATACAGGAAGGGCCACAGCAGGCTCTACCTGCTTAGGAAGCTGAGAGCCTTTGGAATCCGGGGGGCACTTCTTAGGACTTTCTTCAACTCGGTAGTGGCATCAGCCATCTTCTTTGGAGTGGCCTGCTGGGGGAGCAGTATATCAACCAGGGACAGAAATAAACTTGACAAGCTGATTAGAAGGGCCAGCTCTGTCCTGGGGAGCCCACTGGACCCAGTGCAGGTGGTGGGTGACAGAAGGATACTGTCCGTGGTGAGCTCCATGCGGGAGAATAACTCCCATCCCATGCATGAGACTGTGATTGCGCTGGGCAGTACTGTCAGTGACCGACTGCTCCACCCTAGGTGTGAGAAGGAGCGCTATCGGAAGTCTTTCCTCCCCACCGCGGTTAGGCTGTACAACCAACACCGACCTAAGCGGAGATCATTACATACAGAGAACTGAAATATCTCTCTGCCTGTTAAATCCCCCCCCCCCCTCTGCTACGTCCTATCTGTCTGTCTGCTATTAATGTAATGCCTCTCACCTTGGAACATTCCTGTACATGTTGTATTTGTATCTGCTTATCTTATCTTTGCTGCTGTAACACACTGAATTTCCCCACTGTGGGACTATTAAAGGACTATTATTATTATTATTATTATTATAAACAGGGCCATCTGAATGCCACTCATACACAGTCATAACAGCTGCGGGCCACTTATAAACAGTGCCAACTAAGGGGCAACAATACAGAGTGTAGCAATAGTAGGCTAGGCCCACAAAAGAAACAGGTGAATTCCCTGGTAGGCCCCTAACCCCCCCAACACTTGTTGCATATCGCAGTCACTGCACTACATACAGACAGGCAGTGTGCAGCATCTCACGCAGCCTATGTGTCCATATAATAAATTGGGTAGAATATTTACTAAACTACCCAGTTTATTATATATAGATTCATTGGGTGGCTCAGATGACGTTTGGGCACCGTGGAGTCCCCATCAACAAAAATCTTGTTCACAGCGCCTAGCGGGCTCTAGTCTACAGCTACTGACAGGCCCTCAGGACAGAAATGATCCAGATAAATACTGAAAAAATATGTAAATATGTGTCTGTGCAGTTTTAGGACATTGTGAATGGAAAGCAGGTAATATTTGCATTTAGCTGTATAGTGGGCCCCCAAAATGAATTCTACCGGTGGTCCCTAGGCACCCCAGTCCGTCAATGCATTCCATCAAACATATGCGACTGAATGTGAATCCCCAGCCATTCACAGTCGCCAATGACTGCACAAGTTTTCCAGTAAGGCTCAGGTATTACCTATAAAATCATGATGTCATTGGCAACGGCAGCCGGAGGGCGATTTGACTGCAGCTGGTTTGTTGTAGCATGTGCCCACTCCATAGGAATTGATCTAGAGCATACATTGCAAAAGGTCTGGAGAAATTGAATTGTTTGTCAGTAACATTCAAATGGCTTACCTAAATAAAGAATATGGAAAAAACATACAGTATATGTTGGACAAAATTGGAAAAGATAAAGAAATGCAATACATATGTACAAAGTACAGACAAAAGATGGCACAACTTAAATGATTTTTTTTTTCCCTACGGTTTTAATTTACAAATATTTACAAGGCAAGATTCCAAGTGGGCTTATAACTAAGGGCCTGTTATATGAGCAGATGGCCCAGTGTCAAGATGGCCAGCAACTGACCGGGAAATGATAAAATCGTTGATTGTAATGTCAATCTGTATTCCCTTAGTCCAGACAGCAGCACAATATGGGGTATCTCTGCCCCTGTGTGTTGTTTAGGACAGTGGAACCTTTAATTAGCACCAAATTTAAGGTGCCTCCTACTAGCCCTATAAGAGGGCACCTGAGACCTCCCTCCACTGTGTAAATTATAAAGTAAAAGGAAACAAGCTTCTAGGGAGGGAAGCCTTGTGCTGCTGTCTGGACTAAGGGAATACAGATTGACATTACAATCAACGATTCCCCTTACGTCCGACAGCAGCACAATATGGGGAGATAGCAAGTAATTCCCCTAGGGAGGGTTTCCTCGCCTTACAACGTCAAGGACTGTCTGACCAAAGGCAGTTGTCTGGGAACTGCGGACGTCTAAACGATAATGTTTGACAAAGGTAAACTGGGATGACCATGATGCAGCCGCACAAATCTGGTCCAAAGGTAAGGACCGGTACTCAGCCCAAGAAGTCGACACAGCCCTGGTCCGTAGAAAAAACTGGAGGGAGTAACTCCTGAATAAGGAAGGAAGACCTAATTGTCTCCTTGATCCATGTGGATAGAGTAGGCTTGGAAGCCTTGAGGCCTTTGTTTTTACCCTGCATATTAATTAGTAGGTTTTCGACCTTCCTAAACGGTTGAGTGCGGGATAGGTAAATCCGCAGACACCTTACCACATCTAAGGTGTGGAGCTTTTCTTCCTCCTCAGAGGTTGGAGTGGGGAAAAACACTGGTAGCGAAATTAGCTGATTGCTATTATAGCATGAGGGGACCTTAGGGTTAAACCCAGGCAAAAATCTAAGGTGCACCCTATCTGCAAAAAACACAATGTACGGTTCTCTAGAAGAGAGAGCCTGGAGTTCCCCTACTCTTTTGGCAGATGTAATAGCCAACAAAAAAACGGTTTTGTATGCCAAATATTTTAGCTCCGTAGTCTAAAAGGGTTCAAATGGAGGACCGCACAGGCCTGTAAGGACTACCGCAAGGTCCCCCTGGGGAACTGGAGATGATACTGAGGGCTTTAGCCTCATTGCCCCTTTAAGGAACCTTGCAACCAGAGGATCCTGAGACAGACGTCTGTTCAAATGAGCGGAGAGGGCCGCAATCTGCACTTTCAAAGTGGCAGGGGCAAGGCCCTTATCCAAACCGTCCTGAAGAAAATTTAAAATATCAGCCGTTGAAGGTTGTAGATTATTAATACCCTTCTTGGAGCACCACTCCATGAAAATCTTGGCTGTCCTCTGGTAGTTCTTATTGGTAGAGTCTGCTCTTGCAGAAGAAAGGGTCTTCAGGACGGCCTCTGACAGTCCTCTATCCTGCTGTAGGGACTGCTCAACCTCCAGGCTGTCAGGTTGAATCTCCAGAGATCCTGGCACTTCAGAGATCCTTGGGAAACCAGGTTCTGGATGGGGGGAAGCCTCCAATATATCCCTCGACTCATCTCCATGAGTTGGGAAAACCAAGCTCTTTTTGGCCAGAATGGAATGATGGCTATCACAGAGACTTGGTCCTGTCTGATTTTCATCAATACCTTCGGTATTATTGGAATTGGAGGGAAGATGTATGCCAGCCTGGACCTCCAAGGGATGGACAGGGAATCCACTGCCAAGGGATTGTCCTCCTGGTAAAGGGAACAGAACGTCTCCACCTTGGCGTTGAGTCGGGTTGCCATGAGGTCTATTTCTGGAAGACCCCACTTCAGGGTAATCTGATGAAAGACTTCTGGATTGAGTGACCATTCTCCTGATACGGCATGACCCCGACTCAACCGATCCGCTACTATGTTCAGGGAGCCCTTGATGTGAACTGCGGATAAATGGGTTCGATTTTTCTCTGCCCATGTAAATATCAGATCTGCCTCCCTGAGGAGGGTTGGTGATCTGGTGTCTCCCTGTCTGTTCACGTACAGCACTGTGGTCATGTTGTCTGACCGGATTTTGACTGCTCTTCCCTTGAGAAGAGGCGAGAAATGGAGTAAGGCACGATATACAGCTCTGAGCTCCTTCCAGTTGGACGAGGTCCTTCTTTCTGGAGCGCTCCAGACTCCCTTTATGGAGTTTTCGTCCAAATGGGCTCCCCATCCCAAGAGGGATGCATCTGCAGTCAACAGGGTCCAAGAAGGTTGGACCGTGGACCTTCCGTCTTTCAGGTGCAACCACCACTTGAGGGAAAGACGGGTCCTGGGGGAGAGTCGAATCTTCTTGCTGAATGTAAGAAGGGTGTGATCCCAAGCCTCTAGTAACTCCTTCTGGAGGGGACGTAAGTGCCACAAAGCCCATGGGACTGCCTCCACTGAGGAAGACATCAAGCCCAGGATCTTCATCAATGTTCTGATGGAGGCTATCGGCTTTTTGAAGCGGTGCCGGACTGCACCGACCAGTTTCTCCTTCCTTGCTGGTGTCAAGGAGACCTGCAGGCGGACTGAATCCAGGAAGTAGCCGAGGAACTTCCTTCGGGTTGAAGGGATCGTTACCGACTTCTCCCAGTTTATAAGCCATCCCAGACTCTGAAACAGGGACACGGCTGTCTGTAGATGCTGGAGCAGAACAGACACTGACTGGGCTTTTATCAACCAGTCGTCTAGATAAGGCACCACGAATATCCCCTGAAGTCTGAGGGCGGCCGCTATAGGAGCCACTACCTTTGTAAAGGTGTGGGGAGCAGAGGAGATCCCGAAGGGTAGTGCTGTGAACTGAAAATGCTTCGTGTGGCTGGAAACTACTACGGCAATCCTTAGAAACCTTCTGTGTGGAGGATAAATAGGAATATGCAAATAGGCGTCTTTTAGATCCAAAGTCACGAAAACATCGCCTTGGAGGAGAAAAGTGGTGACAGACTTTATGGTTTCCATACGGAAGTGCTTCTTTTTGATGAAGCGGTTGAGGTACCTTAAGTCTATGACCATTCTCCATTTGTCTGCCGGTTTTGGTACCAGGAAGACGGGAGAATAGACACCGGATCCTTCTTCTAGAGAAGGGACTTCCTCCAGGGCTCCCTTGTGAATGTATTCTCGGATGGAGCATTCCAATGTAGTCTGCTGCATTATAGGCAGGCTGCGAGTTAACACAAACCGATCCTGAGAAGGATGGAGGAACTCGATTGCATATCCTTTTTGGATTACCTGCAGGACCCATGGGTCTTGAATTTTTTCCTGCCAGCAGTTGAAAAAATGTGGGAGACGACCCCCGACAGGAATCTCGGCCACAGGAAGACTGCTCCTGATGTCAAAAGCTAGGCTTCTCCTTTTTATCGTCAGACTTCGGGAATCTCCGGACGGTGCCTCTAGAGGAATATCTAGAGCCTCTTTGGGACTGCCGTCCACGACGAGGCGGATAGCCTCTACCACGGCCAGAATTAGATCTACCTCTAAAGGCCTGGGGTAAAGTTTTACCCTTCCTATCAGCCAAGCCCTCCAGGATCTCGTCTAGGGCACTGCCAAAGACTCTACCTGGCTCAAAGGGTAATGCGCACAAATTATATTTTGAGGGGAAATCAGCTCTCCAGGGTTTTAACCATAGAGGTCTTCTTGCTGCAGTGTAAGTGCCAGAGATTTGGCCGCCAGCCTTAATTGATGGTGGGAGGCCTCCGCTAAATATTCAGCTGCCAGGGAAACCGAGCCTAGAAACCCTAGCAGCTCATCTCTGGAGACTCCAGAATCGATGTCCCTTTCGAGATGAACCAGGTCAGTGCGTAATTTGGCTGACACTTCACAAGACGCAACCGCCACAGCGGTCTGGGCCGAGGCAGCTGAATACGCCTTCTTGAGGGTATTGCCGATGCGCCTGTCCATGGCGTCGTGCAAATTTGATCCATCATCTGATGGTACCATAGTGCGGCGGGACAGTTTGGCCACCGCCATATCCACCTTGGGAGGAGGACCCCATTGATCCCATTGAGCAACTGGGAATAAAGCCTTGAACCTCCTAGAAACCACAAGAGGTTTTTCAGGACATTTCCACTCTGAAGACATTAATCTTTGTAATGTCTCGTCCACTTGGAAGACCCTAGGCCCTCTATAGGTGGACGTGGAGGCTTCCCCGTCAACATCACGATCCTTAGACCGGATGGACTTCAGCAGCCGGCTTAATTTTTCGAGTGGGAAGCACGGCCTGCTGGAATCTTCAGTGGAATCGTCAGATGAGAGTGTCTCGTCCACTATCTGATAATCTTCGTCAGCGATGCGTAGGGAGGACTGTGTCTCAACCCGCGGTTTCTTGGCAATCTGGGCGATGGAAGAACGGATCTCCTTAAGAGACTCCTCCATATAGTCCTTTACCCAGGTGACAACCTCTCTTATAGAAGGTTCTTCTGACAGAGGTCCGCGGCATTGGCGACAGCGGGCAAAATCATAGCCATCAGGTAAAGGAGTATTGCAATCCAAACACATTAGGTGTTTACGTTTAGAGGTCTTTTTCCTCCTAAGCCCATCGCCATTACCTGATGCAGAAGATGACATCTGAAACATCAAAAGCCACATGACAATGTAGAATAGAAGATTGCCAAGCATCGCTTACAAGAAGAAAAAAACCAAGGGGTACCTTACTTTTTTAAATTGAGAAAAAGATCCCGTCAGGAAAAACCCAGACACCGCAAACCGCAGCAGAGGAGCTAGTAACCACGAGCTCACCCAGTAAAGGACTGAAGCCCTTTTAAATGTAATACAGCAGCGAGGGGAGGAGCCAAACAAAGAAGATATTCATACAGCGCAAAACAAGGTCAAATGCCATAATGGAACATAGAGGAGCATAAGCCTAAGCCAGAGGCTCCACATACAAGCAGCAAAAAACAAATCTATATTTTGCCATTAAAATTCCAATTTTCAAACTTACCGCACTTTTCCGAGAAAACCGGAAGTAGGCCGCAGTGGTGCTCAAAGGCTTCCTTCCCCGGGGAACACGGGACCGAAAAAAGGTTCCGGCCGAAGAGGTTCCCCGCTTACTTCCGGGATCGCGCTGCCTGCAGAGCGATGAGCCGGGTAACGCTGCGCTGCGGGGCGGAAAAAGGCCCGAAGGACCGGAGGATCTTAGGAACGTAGGAAAGGACCGAGGTACCCCCAAAAAGGTAAGCCAGGAGCTTTTTTAGGAAAAAAAAACCCTAGCAACGGGAGGTCACCAGAGACCTCCGTCCACCTGTCCCACACAGGACAGAAAAAAACACAGTGGAGGGAGGTCTCAGGTGCCCTCTTATAGGGCTAGTAGGAGGCACCTTAAATTTGGTGCTAATTAAAGGTTCCACTGTCCTAAACAACACACAGGGGCAGAGATACCCCATATTGTGCTGCTGTCGGACGTAAGGGGAATGCTTATTTGTCATTAGTCATATCACAAAAGTAGCTATCTGTTGGCAGCACATCTCTTTGTGCAAACAAGGGCTATGCTGTTGAAATAAGGCAAAGTGTAAGAGGGGAGGGAATTATATTAAAGTGTAACTTAAGTTTTGGACAACTTTTGATTTTCTGGTAGAATTTGTATCATTGAAAAATTTTGCAATATACTCTATTATCAAATCATGCTTTGAAATCCTGCATTTCATACTCTTTCCCTTGCTTCTCTATTGAGAGTTGTCCCCAGTTTCTCACTGTGTAGGTGTACTGGTTTGTGTACAATGAAGAGAAAATGAAGGTGGGAGATAGTCACTGCAAACAGTTATAGTATATGTCTGGCATTATAAATCGTAGGATGCTGTTCTACATGTACAATTTTCAGAGATATCACTGGTTGAAAATAGTTGAGATTGGGATATTTATATGCAGCTTCATATATTAGAAATATCCTAATCCCGAATGTGTATTCAACCAGTGATATCTCTGGAAATTATACAGGTAGACCTGCAAAGTTAGTGAATCTCCTCTTTTATACAACATCAAAACCACATTTTTATAATAGCAGAGTTATACCTGTTTGAATTGACCCTCCTCATCCTCATTTTCTCTACATTGTACACTTTGTCCACCTACGCAGTGAGAAGTAGGGGACAGCTCTCAATACAAAAGCAAGTAAAAGACTAAGAAATGCAGGCTTTCACGTAAAGGAGCCAAAATATGCTAATAAAGTATAGCACAATATTTATGAAACCCTTAATGACATTGTAAATTAGTATGTCACAGCCACCAATGCCTTAAGGCAAGCTGACATACTATTATGTCTGATGCTGGTTGCCCACGCAGTGCATGAGCAGGTGGCCTATGGATGGAGTTGATCTTAGCTGAGCTCCAATCGCAGGTTTTAACCCCTTAGATGCCGTGATCAAACATGAACACACCATCTAAGGGGCTTCAGCAATATTCTGCCCCCATCAGCCCCTGTCACGTGTTCAGAGGGTGCCGATATGTATTTTCAGTCACCCGGGGTCTGATCAGTAACCCTGGGTCTGTCAGAGCCACATACCTGATACTATTGTTATAAGAGGAAGTCAGCCTGTGCATCTGCATAGGCTGACTTCCTGTATATAGTGCAGTACACATGTATTGCAGTGTATACTACTAAACCAGAAGATCATTAGTTCAAGTCCTCTAGTGGCAGATCAAAAGAATGTAAAATCTGTAAAATAATGTAAAATAAAATTGGTTTTATTTTCATGTAAATCTGGAAAATCGCTGCTAGATTGTAAGCTTTATATGTGACATACAATTGAAGGATGATTAAAAGATGATGCCAATATAAAGCAGATATATGGTAGATAATATTTATTAATGTATTTGGGTGGTATGACTGAAAAGCAGAGCATTTCACATTTTGAAAATTTTTTTCCAAATTTCCATCAAATTTACTATTATAAATTATACATAAATTTAAAAAATATTGATTAATGTTTACCACTGACATGTACTACAATGTGTCATGAAAAAACAATCTCAAAATCACTTCAGGAAGTTAAAGCGTCTGAAACTTATTGACATATAAAGTGACGCATGTCTGTTTTGAAAAATGGGGCCATGTCCTTAAGCAGTTTTTGGCTGTGTCCTTAATGGGTTTTTGTTTGTACCCCCACAAACAATTGTACCCCAAAATAGTTACTCTGAAGCTGTTTACCAAGAAGATGGCTGATAGTATTGAGGGTTGTTTTCTGACACACTAATTTAGCAATGTTTGCCTTTCTCCTTTATGGGTTAATTCCTAATCACACTCAATCACAAGGTTTAAGCCTCATTCACACATCCATGGATGCTTTTCATAGACAGCACTTCACCCTGCTCATTTGCTGGTGATGTACTGTCCATAGTTGATCCAGTTTTCACGTCTATGAAAAGCACATCACTTTTATTATTGTTTCATTTTCTAAACTTTCTATGTGTTTGGGTCTGTGAAAAACGGATGACACACAATTTTTTTTTTTTTTTTTATGGACCCATAGACTTTCATTGGTGTGATGTATCTGTGATACATCAGCATACGTGAAAAAAAAGAACATGCTACTGTTGTTTTTGTTTTTTTTTTGGATCTGTAATTCACAACAAAACACTGACGTCTGAATAAACACATTTAAATGAACGAGTACATATGGTGGACACCAGACATACATGAAATGCAAATAAAGCTTAAAGGGGGTTTTCCTATTTATTTATTATGCTTACTTGTATAGTGCCATCATATTCTGCAGCTCTTTACAGTCACTGTCCCATATAGGGCTCACAATCTACATTCCCTATCAGTATGTCTTTGGAGTGTGGGAGGAAACCCATGCAAACACAGGGAGAACATACCAACTCCTTGCAGATGTTGTCCTTGACAGGATTTGAACCCAAGGCTGCAGTGCTAACCACTGAGCCAAACATAACCATACTTAAATTTGTTCGCAATTAAAAGTTAAATATTTCTGCAATTATAAGTTATTGAAAATTTAGCAGCGTTTTAAAGATTTTCTCTAACCACCTTACTGTTGACAGTCTTTTGTCTTGATCGGTTTCCAATGGATACAACCATGAATGCAGAAACTTTCCGTGGTCTGCAACTTGTCATGGTTCCAGCCATGGTTTCCTTATTGTGGACAGGTTATCAGGCAGGGACACTACATGTATGAGACAGGATCATGAAGAACATTCTTAAGTCAATTAAAGGAAACCTACTTAAGGCTAAGGCCACACGTTGCAGATTTTGTTGCGGTTTTTTGAGCCAAAGCCTACAACGGCTACAAAACTAATGGGAAATATATAGGAAGCTCTTATACGTCTAACTTCTGCTCAATCTACTTTTGGCTTTGGCTAAAAAAAAAAAAAAACACAACAAAATCTGCAACAAAAAGAGCTGCTTTTCTTCAACGCGGGGCCTGCCACTGACTTTCGGCCTGTGCTTGACTATTCTTTTCCTGACATGTGCTGCTCTGCACTGGCATCTCTCTGACTTTTGGCCAGCTGCCACCTATACCAGGATCACTCCAAGAGGTACTGACCTGGTAATCTACCCACAACAAAGACCAAACATAATGCTCTTACATAATGCTCTTGGCAGTGACCCAAAGTCAAACCAGTTGGCACAGTCGGTGCACGATCTGTTGTCCATTACAGTTACCCAATGTTTCTAAAACATATACCAGAAAAGCATCCCCAAATTTATAATCATACACCATATGTATGTCCTGGAATGCCTTGTGTTGATGTACATGTACGGTATGATGCAAGGTGATTGCATGGGCACAAATTTTGCTGGACAGGCTCCTGCTGACAGCCAGCCTTCCACTGTAACAGTCAGGTTTAGAGAAACCTCTGGTCCTGTCTATTTTATTCCTTAGATGTCATAAGCATCCATGACATCTAAGGTGTATTGTACTTATGAAGGAGCTCATATCTCTCTAAAAATAAATTTCATTACTTAAAATACATATTTGGTACTGCCGCAAGCCCTCATACAGTTAGATTGACAGAAAATTTAAAAAATAATGGCACTTGGAATGCAAAGATAAAAAAAAAAATAATTCTTTCTTAGGGCCCAAAATAGGCTTGAGATAAATGGTCATGATCAAAAGACACATATGATGTCATCAAGTGGGCAAGGATGGCAAGGATATAAATTATTAGATAAAATTTTAAGTGACAGATTATAATATGACCTTTTTGGGTTTATCACGCAAAATCCGAGGCTCTTGAAGGGTCTCATGGCTGCCAAAATCCCTCACCTACTTTAACAAGTATATACCACTTAGCAGTGGCCTGTTGTAGTTATAGAATTTTACTTGTACCTGTAAATACATGCACAGCTGCAACCAGTCTTCCCAAAAGCAAAGGGCCATAGTGAGGGAAACCTATCCTCCTTCACAGTGACCCAAGTAACCCACAGCCATTAAAAATAAAATTACCTTTTGCTACATTCATCTGATTCCTGGGTTTGCCAGTATCCTGGGTGCATGTTGTACAGTGCTGGCCAAAAGTATTGGCACCCCTGCAATTCTGTCAGATAATACTCAATTTCTTCCAGAAAATGATTGCAATCACAAATGCTTTGGTAATAATATCTTCATTTATTTTGCTTGCAATGAAAAAACACAAAAGAGAATGAAAAAAAAAAGTCAAATCATTGATCATTTTACACAAAACTCCAAAAATGGGAAGGACAAAAGTATTGGCACCCTCAGCCTAATACTTGGTGGCACAACCTTTAGACAAAATAACTGCGAACAACCGCTTCCGGTAACCATCAATGAGCTTCTTACAATGCTCTGCTGGAATTTTAGACCATTCTTCTTTGGCAAATTTCTCCAGGTCCCTGAGATTTGAAGGGCGCCTTCTCCAAACTGCAATTTTGAGATCTCTCCACAGGTGTTCTATGGGATTCAGGTCTGGACTCATTGCTGGCCACTTTAGAAGTCTCCAGTGCTTTCTCTCAAACCATTTTCTAGTGCTTTTTGAAGTGTGTTTTGGGTCATTGTCCTGCTGGAAGACCTATGACCTCTGAGGGAGACCCAGCTTTCTCACACTGGGCCCTACATTATGCTGCAAAATTTGTTGGTAGTCTTCAGACTTCATAATGCCATGCACACGGTCAAGCAATCCAGTGCCAGAGGCAGCAAAGCAACCCCAAAACATCAGGGAACCTCCGCCATGTTTGACTGTAGGGACCGTGTTCTTTTCTTTGAAGGCCTCTTTTTTTTTTTCCTGTAAACTCTATGTTGATGCCTTTTCCCAAAAAGCTCTACTTTTGTCTCATCTGACCAGAGAACATTCTTCCAAAAAGTTTTTGGCTTTCTCAGGTAAGTTTTGGCAAACTCCAGCCTGGCTTTTTTATGTCTCTGGGTCAGAAGTGGGGTCTTCCTGGGTATCCTACCATAGAGTCCCTTTTCATTCAGACGCCGACGGATAGTACGGGTTGACACTGTGGTACCCTCGGACTGCAGGGCAGCTAGAACTTGTTTGGATGTTAGTTCAGGTTCTTTAGCCACCATCCTCACAATCTTTCGTTGAAATCTCTCGTCAATTTTTCTTTTCCGTCCACATCTAGGGAGGTTAGCCACAGTGCCATGGGCTTTAAACTTCTTGATGACACTGCGCACGGTAGACACAGGAACATTCAGGTCTTTGGAGATGGACTTGTAGCCTTGAGATTGCTCATGCTTCCTCACAATTTTGCTTCTCAAGTCCTCAGACAGTTCTTTGGTCTTCTTTCTTTTCTCCATGCTCAATGTGGTACACACAAGGACACAGGACAGAGGTTGAGTCAACTTTAATCCATTTCAACTGGCTGCAAGTGTGATTTAGTTATTGCCACCACCTGTTATGTGCCACAGGTAAGTAACAGGTGCTGTTAATTACACAAATTAGAGAAGCATCATATGATTTTTCAAAGGGTGCCAATACTTTTGTCCACCCCCTTTTTATGTTTGGTGTGGAATTATATCCAATTTGGCTTTTTGACAATTCTTTTTGTGGTTTTCCATTGAAGACAAATTAAATGAAGATATTATTACCAAAGCATTTGTGATTGCAATCATTTTCTGGAAGAAACTGAGTACTATCTGACAGAATTGCAGGGGTGCCAATACTTTTGACCAGCACTGTACATGTATAATGGGTGCATGCATAATGTATAAACCCAACTGGTGGGGGACCCGAAACTCTTGATACATCCCAGGGCCATGGTAATTACACCATTGTAGAACAGTACTTGCTAGGGACAGTCCTGCCAAATTACAGATTGTTGGATTGTTGGTAAAGCCTTGCGCGTCAATAGAACTTGTCCTGATCCTGGTATTGTCATAATCATAGTATCATAGTATAATCATCTTAAAATCAGCATTTTGTCTTCATTTCTAAAGTGAATCTGTCACCTGTTTTACATGCAAGTTTCTCTTGTTTCTATAGAGTAATCTTTACATAATGATGTCAAGCTGATAGCTACTTTCTGTGACGAAAGACATACTGTATGTACACTGTGTTATAAATTATTATGCAAATAATATTTTCTCATATTTTCCAAAATTACCTATATGAATTGCAGTCATTGTAATTTTCCAGTCATCAACTATTCGAGTGTAATTGAAAGGTTTTTGAACAAACTGCCTATGATAACAGTATATTTAAAAAAAAAAAATAAACACTCAAAATGCATGTTTTAAATTTATTATGCACAGCAGAATTTGCAACCTTTTCATTTTTATTAAGAACAAAAAAATGGTCATTGTGAAATTATAAGCATTAGCAGGTTATTACAAACTGAAATCAAACAGTTTTCAAGCCAAAACTTTATTCGAGGTGATGTTACATTTGCACATAGGACCCCTTATTCGAAAGAAGCTTCTGAACTCTCTCGTCCATTGAATTTGTCAGTTTTTGGATGGTTTCTGCTTCGATTGTTTTGCATGAGGACAGAATGCCCTCCCAGAGCTGTTGCTTAGATGTGAACTGCCTCCCGCCATCATAGACACTCCTTTTGATGATGCTCCAGAGGTTCTCAATGGGGTTGAGGTCAGGGGAGCATGGGGGCCACACCATAAGTTTGTCCCCTTTTATGCCCATAGCAGCCAGAGATGCAGATGTGTTATTTGCAACATGAGACGGAGCATTATCATGCATGAAAATGATCTTTCTGCGGAATGCATGGTTATTCTTCTTGAACCATGGCAGGAAGTGCTGTTTGAGAAACTCCACATACATTATGGAGTTCATCTTTACCCCTTCAGGGATCCTAAAGGGGCCGACAATCTCTCTCCCCATGATTCCAGCCCAAAACATTACTCCACCTCCTCCTTGTTGGCGCCGTAGCCGTGTTTGCATGGGGTGTCCATCAACAAGCCATCCTCCACTCCATCCATCTGGACCATCGAGCGTTGCATGGCACTCATCGGTGAACAAAACAGTTTTGAAGTCAGTCTTCATGTATTGTTTGGCCCACTGGAGCCGTTTCTGCTTGTGTGCAGTGGATAGAGGAGGTCGACTGGCTTACGCACAGCTGCAAACCTCTGAAGGACCCTGCATCTTGTTGTTTGGGGGACATTGGAGGCACCAGAAGCTTCAAAAACTTGTCTGCTGCTATGACAAGGCATTTTTGAAGCTGCTCTTTTAACCTAACGTAATTGCCTGTTGGAAAGAGTCCTCAATTTTCCCTTATCAGCACGCACACGTGTGTGCTGTGAATCAGCTACATACTTCTTGATTGTGCGATGATCACGATGAAGTGTCTTGGCAATGTTGACTGAAGTCATGCCTTGACCTAAACACTCCACAATTTGTTGCTTCTCAGCAGCCGACACATCCTTTTTCTTTCCCATTTTGGCTGAAAATATCGGCTGCTTAATAATGTGGGACAGCCTTCTTAAGTAGTCTTGCCTTTAATTGGACACACCTGCCAAACTAATTAGCACAGGTGTCTGCAATTGCTTTCAGTGATATAAAGAGCCCTGACACACATCACCATCAATGAGTTTAACTGACAAACAAAAAAATTCTTACCTTATCACTCCTAAACACTTTTTGCATAATAATTTGGAACACAGTGTAAGTACAGGCTTATTAGATAACTTGTAATTTGCAGTAGAGATAAGGACCTGTTCACATCATGTTTTTGTTCTATATTTACCATAGTCTCTATAGGCTTCCATTGCCAGATGGAAGACAAAACAATGTCCTTGTCACAGGCCTCTATTAACTGGATGCCTTGGATTGCTCCAGAAAGGTCACTGTCCATTTATGAACAGTAATTGCTGGATCTTCCCCATTCAAAGTCTAGTGCAGACAGTCACTGTGGCCTGGACTTTGCTGCCAGTGGGATCAGAGCTCAGATTATCTTCATTTACATGTCAAATCCTCCATTACCTGCAGTAATATAATAATAATAATAATAATAATAATAATAATAGTCCTTTAATAGTCCCACAATGGGGAAATTCAGTGTGTTACAGCAGCAAAGATAAGATAAGATAAGCAGATACAAATACAAATACAACATGTACAGGAATGTTCCAAGGTGAGAGGCATTACATTAATACAGTAGCAGACAGACAGATAGGACGTAGCAGGGGGGGGGGGATTTAACAGGCAGAAAGATATTTCAGTTCTCTGTATGTAATGATCTCCGCTTAGGTCGGTGTTGGTTGTACAGCCTAACCGCGGTGGGGAGGAAAGACTTCCGATAGCGCTCCTTCTCACACCTAGGGTGGAGCAGTCGGTCACTGACAGTACTGCCCAGCGCAATCACAGTCTCATGCATGGGATGGGGGTTATTCTCCCGCATGGAGCTCACCACGGACAGTATCCTTCTGTCACCCACCGCCTGCACTGGGTCCAGTGGGCTCCCCAGGACAGAGCTGGCCCTTCTAATCAGCTTGTCAAGTTTATTTCTGTCCCTGGTTGATATACTGCTCCCCCAGCAGGCCACTCCAAAGAAGATGGCTGATGCCACTACCGAGTTGAAGAAAGTCCTAAGAAGTGCCCCCCGGATTCCAAAGGCTCTCAGCTTCCTAAGCAGGTAGAGCCTGCTGTGGCCCTTCCTGTACAGGGCTTCCATATGATCTGCCCAGTCCAGCTTATTATTAAGGAGCAAACCCAGGTACTTATAGGTGTTCACAATCTCGATGCCCGTCCCCAGGATGTCCACTGGTTTTGGAGGGCATCTGCCTTTACGGAAGTCCACCAACATCTCCTTGGTCTTCCCCACGTTAATCTTCAGGTGGTTCTGGTGGCACCAGTCCACAAAAAAACGGTTCAGTTCTCTGTACTCCCTGTCATCATCGTCTGTGATGAGGCCTACTATTGCAGAGTCGTCAGAATACTTCTGTAGGTAGCAGCTGGATGAGTTGCACCTAAAATCAGCCGTGTACAGTGTGAAGAGGAAAGGGGCGAGAACTGTACCCTGAGGTGCCCCCGTATTACAGATAACGGTACCTGACACACAGTCTTGGGCTCTCACGTATTGAGGTCGATTTGTGAGGTAGTCTAGGATCCAGTTGGAGAGGTGGTGGTCCACTCCAGCAAGGCCCAGCTTGTCTCTCAGTAACCTGGGCTGTATGGTGTTAAAAGCACTGGAGAAATCAAAGAACATTATTCTCACCGTGTTCCCTGGTTTTTCCAGGTGAGACAGAGCTCTGTGCAGAAGGTGGATGATGGCATCATCTACCCCAATGCCCGGTCGATAAGCAAACTGGATTGGGTCCATAGCGGGGCTCACTAGAGGGCGAAGATGTGTGAGAACCAATCTCTCTAAGATCTTCATCAAGTGGGATGTCAGTGCTACAGGTCTGTAGTCGTTGAGGTCCATAGGGTGAGGTTTCTTTGGAACTGGTACCACACAAGAAGATTTCCATAATTCAGGGACTATTTCCTGCCTCAGGCTCATATTATACATATATGTAATTATACCACACAGCTGGTCCCCACAAGTCTTAAATAGCCTTGCACTGATGTCATCTGGCCCTGCGGCTTTCCTCGCCTTGATCTTTTTCATCTCCTTCCTCACCTGGGCCCGTGTGAAGGTCAGACTGTGGTCAGATAAAGACAGATTTCTGGATTTCCTGGTCTGTTGGGAAGTAGCCACATGGGGTGAATGGGGTGAAGTCATTGTGGTGAGGGGAGCTGAAGGACATGCTGGGGTGGAATATTGAATAAGTAAGCTTTTCAACCTCAGAACTGAGCAAAGTGTTCCATCAGCTACCTGTACAAGTGTTGTAGGCCTGGTCCACAAGCAAAGAGAGTCTACTCTCTGAATTCCTCCACTGTATTAGTTCTTGGGACAACACTGACATGACATTATGGAGGGAGACACTATGTCCTGTATTGTGACCACTGCCAGTGAGCTGGTGAGGCATTTCATGCAAATGGAAATGTCCATACATAACCCTACAGGTGATCACACACTAAGGCTGTTCCTGAGATATATAGTATAAAGAGAGAGCTATATGGCAACGTATTACACTGCATACCTATGCAGTGGGATACAGTATGGCGCAGCCTTCAAAACAAAAAATCTAAAAATGTGATGTGAACAGAGTCTAAGTAGTCTGGATTAGAAGAAATTCCACAAGGAATAACACTTGACAATTTGGTTTCTTGCAGATTCAATTTGTAAAGTGTGAGCTTGTGTGTCAATGATGGTCCATCTGGATCTTACTGTAGTGCCTGATGGAGAGCAAGTTACTAGATTTGTTCAGCTTTTAGGAGAAATTTTACATACTACTCCTGGGAGTCTTCTTTATTTCCTGGTGAATAACATCCTATAATACTAGGTGGCACCAATAGGACTGCAAAAAGGAGCAATAAGTAGATGCAAGGATCTGGCCTTACTTGGGGTATAGTGTGTGGTCTGAATTTACTCAGGTATATGGCCTAAAGTCTGAACTTACTATGATCTATGTTCTGAGGTCCATTTGTTTTCAAGAGCTTGGTATGGAGTCCCATTTAATTTTGGAGTCTGGCTCTGGTTCTTAAATACTTTTTCAAATGATGTCCCTGGCCTTGAGTACTGATCCTGGCCTCCTCCATTGTGTGTTTTGCTAGGTTATTAAAAAGGTGGTCCAAGAATAGATATTAATGGCCTTTCTGTAGGTTAGGCCATCAATAATAGATTGAGGGGGGGTCTGCTGCTACAGTCTTTAGATCTGCACAGTGTACAGATCTGAAAGCAGATGGTTCTGTACTCTGTGCCATGCTATTGCAGCATATATCTCAGTCACTTAAATAGGAGCCAATATGTCACTGTTCATATGATAAAGTGGGGTGCTGGGTGTGGGAAGCCCAAAGTTCTGATCTTGATGATCCATTCTAAGAATAGACTATCAATATCTACTCTTGGACAACCCCTTTAATATGGTAAAAAGGCGCAAAAACAATTTTCAGCTGTCACATGGATATAGAAAAATAAAGATATAGAAATATATAGTAGACTTCATATATCAAAACAGCTGGCCATGTTGCCTGTGATACCCAATGAGAATTCAACATTGAGTCCAGTAGTAGAGAAATAAGACTTGAGATTTAATAGCAAATGGACATCCTGGTCACTTTACTATCCACACCAGATTATTCACATCCTGGTCACTTTACTCTCCACACTAGATTATTTACAAGGCCTATTATATCTAAATTGGTTTAGGTGTCTGTGTAGAAAGGTACGCAATAGAAAGACGCAGCTGGCACCCACTCCCTATGCTCATAACTGCAAACATCTGTCTTTCTGACTCAGTGGCTGCCTCCTACAACTTCCTGTTGATTTACCTTGCAGTTTGCTAATGTGCTTACTGAGCCTCTTTTGATATCACGTTTACAGACATGATATTATGGCGGAAATAAAACACCATCTCCTCTCTACTGTTAATTGAGGTTTTAATCTTTTGTCGTTAAATTTATTTCATTAGCTCTGTTACCATTATATGGTTTTAGAAGACGTTCTTAATGATGCATTTCATTTTTGGCCCCAATAACCAGGTCTGATGTTTTTTACTAACGGTTTTACTAACTCCCTTCTGACGGTCATCGCATTGTTCACCTGTCTTTTATAAAAATAAATTCAAAATACTCCTACAAGCAGAGGCACGCCTTTCATGAGGCAATGGCCTCAGGCGGCGCCTCATGGAATAAACTGGGGGGGTGGCATTTTTTTAAATAGGCAGCCACTTATTGTGTTATTGCAATAAGCAACTGCCGATACTTTTTACTCACCTGTCCACACTCCTGTCCTGGTTGCCCTCCGCTGCAATCTCTAGGTGACACTACTCTAACACCACAAAGCTGAAGAACGTTGGGACACTACGTACAGTGGCCTGGCGTTCTTCAGCATTGGCTACATAGCACTCTGGAAGCGGCAGCAGATGACGGCCAGGACAGGAGTGTGGACAGGTGAGTAAAAATTATCAGCAGCTACTCTGTGTGAGGATAGGGGGAAAAAGGGGTCCTGGTGGTGAGGTGTGTAAAAAAAAGGGGTTGTACAATGCATGTGGGCTTTAAGAAAGGAGTCATATACTATGTGGGGAGGGGGCGTATAAAAGAGGATCATAAACTGTGTGGGGGCCATAAAAAATAAATAATAATAAACTTTATTTATATAGCGCCAACTTATTCCGTAGCACTTTACAAATCAGATGACACATGAACAGACAATATGAGACATTACAATGTGACAAAGAAATAACATTATCAAACAATAGGAGTGAGGGCTCTGCTCACAAGAGCTTACATTCTATGAGGAGATAGGGGGACACAAGAGATCAGAGAGCTTGTTTGCTACAATGATCCAGCCATCTTTTAATAAAAGAGGTTGTGTAACTGAAGCTGTATGAACACGTCACCAGCCTGTATCTGTGAATAAACAGATACTAAGTGCAAGGAGTGCAGTGTAACATCTAGATGGAGGAAACAGAGGAGGAAGGATAAAAGGTGTTATTGTTCTCCACTTCCGCACACTACACTGTGATCAGGTCACGTGATAAGCCTGACCATAGAGATGTGATTTTAGGGCAGTTTTGAAGCTGCTGTAGTTGGGGATTAATCAGATTGTCCGGGTTAAAGTCTTCCAGAGCACCGATGCAGCTCGAGAAAAGTCTTAGACGGGAGTGGGATGATCGGATAACAGAGGATGCAAGTCTAAGGTCATTGGCAGAACGGAGAGGACGGTTAGGGTGGTAGACAGTGACGAGGGAGGAGATATAGGGGGGCGCAGTGCTATGGATGGATTTGTGGGTGAGTGTGATAAATTTGATATTGTATTCTGTGATGGATGGGCAACCAATACAGCGACTGACAGAAGGTAGATGCACCTGTGTACCGGTTTGACAGAAAGATGACTCTGGCAGCCGCATTCAGGATAGACTGTAGTGGGGAGAGTTTAGTAAGTGGAAGCCCAATTAGAAGAGAATTACAATAGTGAAGACGAGAAAGAATCAGAGCGACAATGAGGGTTTTTGATGTTTCCACGGTGAGAAAAGGGCGAATTCTAGAGATGTTTTTAAGGTGCAGGTGGCAAGAGCATGCAAGTGTCTGAATATGTGGGGTAAAGGTGAGATCTGAGTCAAATATAACCCCCAGACAGTGGGCGTGCTGATTCGGTGTAATAGTAAGGCCACAGACAGAAATGGAGATATCAGGGTTAGGTCGGTTAGTAGATGGAGGGAACACAAGAATTTACAGTATGTCTTTGAAAGATTCAATTTCAGATAAAGAGAAGACATGATGCTGGAGACAGCAGAGAGACAGAAATCCCCACGCAGCGAACCCGAAGGGGTAGTAGAGGGGGCACATGACAGTAAATAGGATGAGGAGCTAGACAGGTTATTGGAAGTTTAAGAGGCCAGTGTAAGGACAGGAGGTGGGGAATAGTTATAGTTTATATAAAGGGGGGAGGTGAGGGGGGGACACACTCAGAACAGGAGCTGTGACAGGAAAGTTGTGGAACAAGTTTCTACTCACCATGTCTGACGAGATTGATGCGCTTCTGCTTCAGGTATGCAAGGCTACCCTTCAATGTGGCCCTGGTTGGCTACAGGAGCAGCTGTTGGGGGGATCAGTGGTCCGGCTCCAGTCCGGAGCCTCCTCGGACATCTTCAGGCCTGGCAGCCCAGTCGGAATTCTGCTTCCGACCGGAAGTTTCGGGCCGGCGGCCATCTTGGCATGCCGGCTTCTTCTGGGGACCAAGCGGGTGGCAGTCAGCCAGCCCTGTCCAGCGAGGGCTCTCCGGTGTTCCCCCTGCCCGGAGGCAGTGGGGGTTCTGGAGGGACAGCTGCGGGGGTCGTTGCCCCTGCGAGGCTGGGTGAGTCTACAACCACCCCTTCCACTTCTGGGGGGCTGGCCAAGGATAGGGTCTCCTGTTCTGTCCTTAGAGGGGATACAGCTTTTTCCTTAGAGGGATGCAACAGTTGTTTAGTCCGTTGGGTAGTGGGGCTGGGGGGTCCCTGGAGGGGGTGATTGCTGGAACGTTGGCTGTTCTGGGCTCTGGGAGTAGTGATGGGGCTGGGGCGGCAGCAGGGAGTCTGGCGGTGGTAGCTGGGGAGGCGGTGGCGAAGGCCAAGCCGCAGGAGGATGTCCGCATGGCTGACTCTGCAAAAGGAGAGGTTTATGTTTGCTTTGAGGGCCCTTTGGGGGCCCATTTGAAGCCGGAGGTTAGGGAGAAAATCTGGAAGGGAGAGTACGTGAAAATTTTTTCGCTACTGCCCCTGGAAAAATTTTACTTGGATCGGGTTAAGCCGGACGAGTGTAAGAAGGAGGAGGAGGAACGGCGGCGTTATCGCCTTATTCCTCGGACCTTTTCTAACTGGCTGCAGACCTTTGCGATCTTGGCCAGTGTGATAGGGGAAAAAGCGCCAGAGAACTGTTCGGCCCTGTTTTACTACCTAGATTCCATTGGGGAGGCTTAGCGGTGGACGGGGGTAATGCGTGGTTCCGGTATGACGAACATTTCCATCAGCGGAAGGCGGTTCGTCCCTCTCTGCGGTGGGATCATAAAGACATCAGCTCTTGGATGAAGCTGATGGCGGCCCCTAGGGGGAGGGAAGTCCGCCCTTTCGTGAGGTAGCCGGCGGTTCGGGCTCAGCAACAGGTCGGTCGGCTGCAAGTGGTAGGGGATGTTGCTGGCAAGTTCAGTAATGACTGCCGCTTCAAGCACGAATGCTCCGGTTGCGGTGGTGCGCACGCCCTCACCCATTGCTTTAAGAAAGGTAAGGGAAAAGGGGGTGATGCTGAACAGAAGAGGGGCGACGCCGGTGAGGGTGGAAAAGATGGGGGAGTATCTCACGCGTTATTCAAATAGGGTGGCGGCGGAGTTGTTGTGAGTGGTTTTACTGAGGGCTTCCGGATTCCTTTTCCAAACTGGGGGATGGGGGGAGCCTCGGAATTTGGCTTCGGCCATGGCTCATCCAGAGGTGGCGGGGGCAAAGTTGGCGAAGGAGGTGGAATTGGGGCGTAAGGCGGGTCCGTTTGCCTGCCCCCCCTTTGGCGAACTTGCGAGTTTCACTTTTGGGCTGGTCCCTAAGAAGGAGCCCAATAAATTCCGCCTCATCCATCACTTGTCCCACCCGGAGGGAGGGTCGGTTAACGACGACATCGATCCTGAGCTCTGCGCGGTTTCCTATGCATCGGTGGATGCTGCTTTGGCGTGGGTTCGTCGGTATGGTAAGGGGGCACTGTTGGCTAAAACCGACATTGAGGCAGCTTTCCGCCTTTTGCCGGAGCACCCGGACAGTTTCCACTTGCTGGGGTGTAAATGGCAGGAGGGCTATTATGTTGACATGTGCCTTCCGATGGGCTGCTTGATTTTGTGCGCCTATTTTGAAGCGTTTAGCACATTCCTGGAGTGGGTGGTGCGACAGCAGACCCAGTTGGATTTGGTGTTGCATTACCTGGATAACTTCCTGTTTCTTGGCCACCCGGGTTTGTTCGTTGTTGTTGCCGGACATGGAGTGGGTTTGTCGTTCATTCGGGGTTCCCCTGACGCCAGATAAGACAGAGGGTCCCTCCACAGTCGTTAAGTTCCTGGGGATTGTGATTGATACTGACAGGTTGGAGTGCCGGCTTCCGGAGGATAAGTTGGGGGAACTTAAGGACATGGTGTGCCGGGTGGCGCGGCAGTGAAAAATTAAGTTGAGGGAGTTACAGTCGTTGTTGGGCCGGCTTAATTTTGCATGCCGCATTATGCCTATGGGGCGGGTGTTCTGCAGGCGCCTAGCTAGGGTTCCGGTGGGCGTCCGCCAGCCTTTTCATTATGTCCGGTTGCGGGGGGAATTGAGTGAGGATTTAGCTGTTTGGGGGGAATTTTTGCAGTGTTACAACGGGCGGTCCTTGGTGATGGGAGCTCCGGTGTCCAATATGGATCTGGAGTTGTTTACGGATGCAGCTGGGGCACATGGGTTTGGGGCGTATTTTCAGGGTCAGTAGTGTTCGGGGGAACGGCCAGAGGCTTGGCGGGTCAACAGCTTGGTGGGCAATTTGGCGCTGCTGGAGCTGTTTCCCATAGTGGTTGCAACGGTGATCTAGGGTGATAGGCTTCGGGACTGCAGGGTCCGTTTTTTGTGTGACAACATGGGTGTGGTTCAGGCCATTAATTCTCAGATGGACAATTTCCCACTGGTTGTCAGGCTGTCAAGCTTGTGTTGAGGGGGTTGGAGCTGAATGCGTATTTTGTGGCGGTGCACCTTCCGGGGTCAAAAAATGTTACGCCATCTCTCATTTTCAGTGGGCCAAGTTCCGGGAACTGGTGCTGGAGGTGGACTTGGAGGGGGTTCCTTGCCCAGAGGAGTTGTGGCGGCTGGTATGAGGTTGACCTTGTCTCCTTGGTTCGTCAGTCCCTGTGTGACTCCACATGGAACGGGTACTCGCAGTACTGGTCAGAATGGGAGCGGCTGGTGAGAGATTTGTACGGTGAGGGGGTTCTGGCAGATTGGGAAACGACGGTTCTCTTCTTTGTTGGTTCCGCTTTTGGTAACGGGGTGTCCCTGGCAGGGTTGTCCAGGCGTTTGTCGGCCCTGGCCTTCTGGTTCCAGTTTAAGGGGTATCGGGATTGGATGAAGTCATTCTTGGTTAGGCAGGCAGTGAAAAAATCATACTTTTCCCCGGGGCTCTGCTGCCTCCCAGCACAATCCGGTCTTCTCGGTCCAGTGTTGACTTGTGGCAGAAGTCCCAGCCACACGGGACCACTGAGGCCAATCAGCAGACTCAGCGAAGGGCATGCGATGTCACTATCTGTGACATCACAGGTCTCTTCCTGAGGCCTGATGAAGCCACTGATTGGCCTCAGCGGACACGTGTCCACTGAGGCCAATGAGCGGCTTCAGTGGAACTCAGAAAGAGACCTGTGAGAAGACGCCGGAGCAGAAGTACCAGACTGCGCTAGGAGGACACCGGAGCATCAGGGACAGGTGAGTATGATTTTTTTTTTTCACTTTTCCCGGCATATTTAAAAAAAAATGCCTGGACAACCTCTTTAACTACATGCAAAGTTTCTTATGAGCCAATGTCCCTTTAAATAACTATAGGCAAAGTTTCTCAAGTATAATCCAGGAGCTAAGAAATGTAGCAAATTTTATTCTTTAGCAAAGTGCTGTCGCGAGGTTCCTTATGGGTAAACAAAGCTTTTGGCAGTCAGCAAGAAGCATTGGGGTAGCACTTATTATTAATATCATTTATTTTCAGAGCACCATTAATTCCATGGTGCTGCACATATGAAAGGGGTTTACATACATAATACAAAACTAGTACAACAGACTAACTAAACCCTTTCATAATGGGGCCATTTTTCCTGGTTCATGACTAGATATATTTTTGTGTTTTTTGGTACATGTGGTTTTGAAGGCTATAGTTTCTTTTTCGTGGTTTTTTTTGGTGACACATAGGGCTTTACATAATTTTGTTTTATCTTTTTATATTTTTTCATTTTTTAATATCTGGATAAATGTAGAAAAAGGGGAGGAAAACGTGTTTGTTTTTCACAATTTTTTCTGTCTTTTTTTATAGTACAAAGTAGCTGCAATATTTTTTTGTAAAAAAATGTTTTCCCTCTCCATTATGGAGATTATTCTGCAGTTGTCACACAGTTTTGTGTTGAATAGACAGGGCTAGAACCTGTAATGTGGGCATAGTAGTGGCTTTCTTTTTTTTTTTTGCCCTCATTTTTTTTTTTTATTTCTATGTAATTTTTTTTAGATCTTTGGGGGCATTTTAACATACATTATTCCCAGTTAAAGGAGGAATACAGCCTCCTAATATGCAATACAGAGCTTATCTAGGTCCTCTCGATTCCTAGTCCCAGGCTGATCCCATGAACCCGCATCATGTCAAGTTCCATAGCTGTTCACACCGCTCCCATTCTCTGTCTTAATAACAGCTGGCTCCCTGCTCCTGCAGGTGGTGTAGCTGCTTAATTCTGCTAGGACGTACAGATGGCAACTGCCCAGACATATATAATGTCAATGGACGGATGGCAAGCAGTTAGTGATCAGCTGGTACTTGAGTGCAAGTAACTCTGCCATGTCACATCACATACTCGTTGCTGATTTTCTCTTTCAGGTGTTCTGGGCAGCATAACCTTTGGGACATCTGGGCATTGTTCCATGGGCAGAGGTCATCTGGGCATGGTTTGTGGCATTACGCTGCATAGCTACAGCTTTACACTGGCTCTTAGGCAGTGATAATGGGTAAATGGGTAGTGGTATTCTATAAATAGAAGTGCTTGTGCACCATTTAGAAATAATGTTTGGGACATAGGGACACACCCATAGTGTGTGGGATAGAAATAGGCAAATTAGTTTGTAACGAGCCGAGTTCGTCCCGAATATTCCAAATTGTTCAGTTTTTAATGAAACTGAACAAATGGCATTTCACTTCGGATCAACAAAAATGGCCGTGCTAGACCAGGAAATACAGAAATGACAGTGTCATGTGTGCAGTGACTCAATTCATGTGATAGCAACATCTGACAGTCTCAGCCAATAGATAGGGGTAGGTGGACCTTACAGTGCTGATGCCATGTAGACTATATAAGCTTCTGCACTTGTGATCAGCCTTTAGATGTTGTAATGGTGGAAATGCACACACAGGCAGATTATTAGTGCTAGAATAGAATAGAATAGAATAGAATAGAATAGAATAGGACAGTGAGTCTGCTGCAGACAGTTAACTCTTTCATTGCAAGACAATAATCTATATTGTCTGACAGTACTTGCAATAGAACAATTTTGTCTCTTCTCTATACACATAACACATTCTTTAAACATACTTTTATACTGAAGAAGACAATCCTGTTAGAGAAAAATATTTTATTAAGGACTTTTTTCACTCAACCAGTTGTATCCATTATATTATGCCCTACCGCACTGTCACACATGTTGCCACAGCTGCCAAGTTCCTACCACCACTGCCACCACTCAGGCAGACATGTACTGCATCCTAGTCCACTATCACATTCCACTATAGTACACTATTGGTGTTATGGGATCATTTTTTGTGTGTTTTTTTTTTTTTAAAAGCCAATTCTTCATTACTTTTCAAGAGACTGACAGCCACAAATAAATGGGTAATATTTTGACCATTTTAAATGTTAAATTCATAAAAGCGAGTGTCAGCGCAGTGAATGGTTAATCTCTGAGTTTGTATTCTCTGCTTACCCTTCACTTTTCCATAGACATACATGTCACATTCACTTTGACATGACTTTGGCTGTGTTTGCCTTAGAGAGCTAGAAATTGTATAGATAGGCGCCTAGGAGCCCTCAGAGTATTCTTCACTATGTTTAAGCCAATTTAAAGTTTGGTGCGTACCAAACTCGTTTGTCCCAAAATGAACCAGGGACCCAAGCTGCCAAACTCAAACACGAAACGTTACTTGAGAGGTTCGCCCATCTCTAGACCTAGAGCACAGTGATAATGTGTGGAACATTGGACACAACAATACTATGTGGGACCTGGGGACTGAACAATAGTGTGTGGGCCTGGGGGCCACAAAAATAGTGTGTGGGACTTGAAGACAAAACAATAGTGTAAGGGACCTGGGGGGGCACAAAAATAGTGTATCAGACCTGGGGATCAACAATAGTCTATGAGACATGGGGCATTGAACCCCTATGGAAAATTCTGCATACACCCCTGCTGCACTGGTTTGCTACATTTAGCACAGCCGTAGTAATCCACATATGACTTCCTGCCATGCTTTCTTCTCCTAGCAGTGGGATACAAAACACACAAAGTGTTCACAAAGATCTTGGCATGGAAAACAAACTGAAATCCTAATGAAACCTAGCAAAGACAAGAATAAACAGTATGACTAGTTGGCATATCTTACACCTGGCCTATTTTATGGCAATACTTTGTGGCAAAGAACATTGTTCTTTCTCGTTTCTTAATCACATGCTTTATTTTCTCGATTCTTTTCTTCCTTTCAGTTAATATTGTGACACTAAACATCTGTCTAAACACCTGCTGGATACAGTCAAAACTTATATTGAGAATGTAATAATGGTAGAAATGAACAGCACATTAGCATAGGTTGACCAAGAACCATATGGAAGAAGATGGACTATGATAGAGATAGTTGTAGTGCTGATGGCACACATACCATAATATAATCCAATCCCACATAAGTAGCGAGGCAACATGGACTTTAGCTTGTGTCCTACAGTCATGGCAATGCTAGGTTCCTTTTCACCATCTCGGCACCCAGGAAATCAATAACAACTTTTCTCTTGTAGACTCACAAGCCCTCTGACTTCTCCCTGTGATGCTTTTGTGGCTTTGTTGTGCACATTCTCTTTGTCACTTTAATTTCACGGGTCCCACAAGTTTCTCTCATGGCAGGTACCTGGATCTCAACTGCTCACAGCTTCTCTCAGGCTCTCTGTCACTACAAGCATCCATCACTGGGCTGCTCCTCGGTGGCTGGTCTTAGGCACAGGGGCATAGCTATAAGGAGTGCAGACGTAGCAGTTGCACATAAAATATACCATTATCAGAAATGGCACAAGGTCAGTAAGGGCACCATTACAGAGAATTTGCATTGGGGCGCAGGAGCTTCAAGTTACACCTTTGCTTAGTCCTTTTCTCTGCTCACTCTCAAAGCAGATTTCTCTGGCACAGCATGCACCTCATCACCTTATTCACTCACATGGCACCAAACACTGTCTCTTATAGATGCATTTTAAAGGGCTTCATATTCATGACCTATACTTAGGATAGGTCATCAATATCATCTCAGAGGTTGTCTCACACCCAGCACCCCCACCTTTCCTCTGTTTTCACAGATACACAGTGAATGGAGCAGGAAGCAGACTGCTGTGTTCTCTTTGTAGTGGCTGAACCAAGTAACTGAAGCTTAGCTCATATTCAGGTGAATGATCTGCAGTTTCCGGTCTGGCCACTACACAGAGAACAATGCTGTTTGCTTCCTGCTCCATACTCTGTGTATCAGATGCTGAGAACTGCTGATTAGTGGGTATCTCAGGTGTTGTACCTCTGATCTGAAGCCAAAAAACGCTGTGGAACAGACCACGACATGGCATTTTTCACAGAAAGTCCACAGAGTTTTCCTCTGTGGACTTTCCGCCCCTATTCCCCCTAAGCGGAAAAGTGTTTTTGTAGGTATATTTGACATGCTGCAATTTTCAAAAACACAAGCATTTTTGAAAACACAGCTTTTCTGCTGCAGATTTTTTTCTGCACTGTGTGGATGGGATTAGCCAGAATCCCTATGCCCTTTGCATGTAATGTAGCGTTTTTTTGCCGCAGCATTTCCACCGTGGCCAAATTGCTGTGTTTTCACAATGCAGGGCCCTGGCCTCAAGGGGTTTCTGGGCTTTTGATAAAGGCCATTGATATTAGATCACTGTGGTGTCTGAAACTCAGAACATCCACCGATCAGCTTTTCTCAGCAGCTAGAATTACACAGTGGGTGGATCTGGAAAAAGATGGCTCTGTTCCCTGTGTTGTAGCAGTTCTGGGTTTCTGCAGCTCTGCTCCCATCCCCTTGAATGGAAGCTGAGCTGCAGTGATCAGAAACAGCCACTATACAGTGGACAGAGCTGCCTGTTTATGGCTTCATTCATTATATAGCTTAAGGCAAGGTGTTGGACCCCCACTGATCTGACAATATCAAAAGCCTAGAAAACCCCTTTAAAAAGTTAAAGCTTAGGGTGGGTTCACACTTGCGGCGGCACTCCGTCCGCCGCGAATCCGACCTAAATGTCGGAAAACTGGATAGACACTGGATAGGGAAAGGTTTGCTTCACTTTGCTTAAAACCCCATTCACTTGAATGGCTTTTTAAAGCAATGCGCGGGTGTGCGCTTACATCCTCTGCGCCACGAAGCTGTTTTTTTTCGTCGGAAACAAAGACCTGCATGTCCGACTTTGTTTCCGACGAAAAAAACGGCTTTGCGGCGCAGAGGGTGTAAGCGCACACCCGCGCATTGCTTTAAAAACCCATTCAAGTGAAAGCAAACCTTTCCCTATCCAGTTTTCCGACATTTAGGTCAGATTTGCGACGGACAGAGTGCCGCCGCAAGTGTGAACCCACCCTAAGTTGTACTTTTACAGTCAGAAGTTGCATTGTATATATAGAGTTAATATTACCTGTTTACCATCACATCAAGTCATTAGTCATATCATGACTGAACGCTAGATGGCGGTACTGTACCTTTGGCTTTTATATACTATAGCTTCATTGAAGTGTGTAAGTAAGGAAAAAGACCAATTTGCATAGAATTGATATAAAAGACAAATACATTATAAGATTTCTCCCACCAGAACACCTGGTCTTACCAAAATATAAAACTAATTCATTAGAATTATTTCTACTGTATTTAACTGTACTCTCCTTCACTATTATTTCAATTACTCAGATTACACCGTATTTTACCACCAATTTATTCACATAGGTTCCTTCCCTAACCAAGTCTAATTTCCCCATTACAGATCCAATCTACCATTTTTGCTGCCTAAATTGGAAAAATTAAATTACATGAAAGCAGGCTATAACTTGCTATTACTTTTACATTAAAACATAATTTTAAGTAATTTTTGTGATGCTTTTGCCATCACATTCAGTGGTCACACACATATCTGATATTTTATGAGATCAGTAAAACTAATATTGCTTTCTGGCTGCTTTAAACCTTATGTTATGGACCCTTATGGTTAGCAAGTGTCCAATATATTTATATTTATCATCCATCTTACAGGCAGGAGACATTTGGGAACAGAACAAGGTATGTAATAAAAATTCAGGTGTGGTATTTGAGTTAACCCCTGATGTGATCTTTTCTCCCAATTACCCCAAATTGTAACTTATTACATACAATTTCACCTAAAATGTTTATAGTGCATGACAGCATTATTTTACAACAGTATAGTATTATTTCTATACTACATGGTGATATTATCTGAGGACTGTATAGAAGCATTGTTTAAGCACTATATAGCAGTTATATTTGTACATGTACAGAGTCGAGTCACATTACTGTATTATGACCACCACTAATATCCAGAGTAACGACCATGTACAGCACAGGCAGCAGCTAAATGCGCTGGGAGTGACTCAGTAAGGAGCTGGTAGGTTGTCTTAGGTATATGGTGCTTCGCAGTTTCCACGTTGGTTATATAATGGCACCATTTGTCCACTCACAATACACTTTCACCACAGAAGCACAAAAACAGTTCACAAGCCGCGCTGTTTCAGAAATACTGCCATACTTGGCCCTAAATCTAATAATCATCCCTTTTTGCAACTCTGATAAATCGCCCATGACAAGTGATATGTGTTCAGACAGCCTATCACCCAACTTATATACCCACCAGCCAGCACACGACACGTCACTTCCTTCATTGGCTACGTGCTGCTGACTTTGAAAGTGGGAGGTGGTCATAATAATGTGACTTGACTGTGTATATGTGGTCACGGTATAGAAATAATAAATTTAGTTCACTACCTGGACACAATATGGCATTATTACTTGTAGTATATTAAAGAGGACCTATTGCCAGGTCTGAAAAGCAATGACATACATCATCTGATAGGATCTCTAATTCTGAGCATTTTGGTGGTTTCTTTATCCAAATCTGTTAAGTTATTCCAAAGATATAAGCCCTTTTAGTGCTGATGCAAATTAGTGTACACTAGCCAAGTGGGTGGTAACTCTGTGTTTTCCCTAGGGTAGGGTCTCTGTGTACTGTATGTTATGCAGTGTTACCACCCACTTGTCTAGCAGACCCTAATTTACATCAACACTAAAAGGGCTTATATCTCTGGAATGGCTGAACAAATTTGGAAAGACAAAACACTGAAATGCTCAGATGATGGATGTCATTGGGCTTTTCAGATCTGGTGACAGCTCCTCTTTGTATTAAAATTTGACACTTTATGTTAACTTTTGGGCCATGTGCAAGATATGTCACATATAATACTTCATGTTGGAAATCCGCTCTTTGCAATAAAACTCCAGGGACATTTCTATCAACAATAAACAGTTTTTCTTCCTATAGAAAAAAAGTTAAAAGCCACCCAGGAAATAAGAAGGCCACCTTCCATATGTCACAGCTGGTTTTAGAGCCATGGTAGAGAGCCTTTAGACCTATAAACACATAGGACAATAAATACTTTTATGGTTGTATAAACATTTTTCTAGTACAGTTTTCTGCTTTATGAGGAATAGATATGAATTTAGGAGGTCAAAATTGAATGTGCAAGTGTCTTTTATAGAGCTATAGGCACCCCATGTTCAAAGGTATGATGCTTTATTAGGACACGATTTTAAAGAGGAATTTAACCATAGAAGCAATATCCCTGACACATGACATTTGATAGAACATGGCAGAATTATAATACCTGCAGTATGAGACTTTTGACATATTACCTGCTTTCTATATACTGTACTGTACAGGTCCAAGTACATACAAAATATGAACACATAAGGTCCTGGTCTAATTTGTACTCATTATTCATCCTACTGGTCCTCCAATACTGTACAGTATGTATGTGAATTTATATAGATTTTTCCCCTTCCCCTCCTTGGATTTCTATATCTGTATTATTCTATTTATTATTCAGATCACTCACAAGAAGTATTAGGAAGGTTCATCCATGCAAACATAGAATACAAATGGGAAAAAAATGATTATATACTGCTTAATTACTATTGGGATTAATTCTTACAGACTGTGAGAAGTAATATGTTATGCCTGCAAAATGGACACCTTGGTGAAACGTAACAAAATGTTCTCATCAAAATGTGTGCATTACATAACAATGGTTTAATACCAAGTTGCTTTTAATATACTGTATATCGCTAGTTAGCATAACTTTAACCTTGCAAAGTATATACAAGAGGCTGTAATTGAAATCAACTCTAGATGGGGAAGCAAAGACTGGTTGAGACTTTAAGGCCGAGGGGCCCCACATGGCATAAACGGCACGGTTTGGCTGTGGAGGAAACAGCGCAGCAAAATCCATGGCGTTCTACAGTCCCTGAAAAGTGGATGGGATTCTAGCGAATTCCATCCACACATTGCAGAAAAATGTACTCAGCTGAAATGCTGCGATTTCCAAAACCATTACAGTTTTGGAAATCGCAGCATGTCAATTATACCTACGGAAACGTTGGTGGCTTCCCTATAGGTATAACTGAAGCAGAATGCACTGAAGCGCTTCTCACAGAAAGTCTGTAGAGGTTTCCTCTGTGGACTTTCTGTGAGAAGTGATGCAGGAAAAAAAACGCAATGTGTTTCTGCCGCGGTTTTACCCACAGCGCTTTATTGCTGCGCCCCGCTACTTAGGGTCTTAGCCTAAGGGGTTATTCAGGGAATGATAAAGCTTACCTATGTATTCCGTGCACTGGTTAAAAGGGTTATCCGGGGAATAATGAAGCTTAACAATACATTCTCTGCACTGGTTAAGCTTTATTACTAATATACAGAGTGCAATGGGGTCGGACAGAAGTCGTGTTCCTCTGACTTCCCTGCTGACACTCTGACTCTCAGCCACATGACTCCACTCTACTCAACGGGCCTGTGGCCTAAGTATAGGGGTATTGGAGACTTCAGTGAAGGCGAAATGGCTGTAGGGGAGGCAGGGGAAGAAGAGTTTTGGCTGCTCTCTGTACAGATAATAAACAGGGTTCTGTAAGACTGAGTTGTATATTAGTAATAAAGCTTAACCAAAGCAGGGAATGTTCTGTAAGTCTTATTATTCCTTGGATAAGATCTATAAGCTTTATTACTAATACATAAGCTGGACCCTGGGACCTCAAAGTTTACCATTGCAGAAGAAAGTAGGGTGTCAGAACTGTGTGAGCGCTGCCTCTCCTGCAGCCTCTTTGACTGTTTTTGACGTTACCAATTTCTGTCTTCTCTAGTCACATTCTAGTCTCTAGTCGATCATGTGACTGAAAATCGGAAGGTCAGCGGGTGAGGAACAGGAACAAGAGTTCCGACCTCCCCAGCTGTCCGCTCTATTGGTAAACTTCAGGGCTGTAGGGGATCTGCTTATATATTAGTGGTAAAGCTTAATGAATGCAGGGAATGTATTGGAAAGCTTTATTATTCCCTGGATAACCCCTTAAAGAGCTTTGTGTTTTGTTGTTTTATCACATATTCACAATGACTTATCCCCTAGCCACAGGAAACTGTACTCAACTACGTGTACTTGTCATCTGCTGTTATAGCCCATTGATGCTGAGAATGATGAGTTGTGTGTTTGGACATGTTAGTTGGAGGAAGAGCTTTGTATTCAGCTGCCTGTACACTTCTGCTTCATCAGAATGTGACATCCTTCTCTAACCCGTTTAGTTAATAACTTATTAATGCCCATAGTATCCCTTACACAGGCCATTTTTCCTCGATCAAACCATTCTCAGTATACTCTTGACACCACTGCATGAGAAAATCCTACAAGGTTGTCAGCGAATTAAATACTGGCCCCGGTTAGACCAGCACAAATGACCATGTCTCATTCGAAGTAGTTCAGATCGAGATAATATTCCCCTATAAATGCAAAACACACAGACCATCACCATTGTAGATTTGTTTACCCTCTCATAACCTTGCCCCTTGCCATATTTTCCCACAGTTTCCACTCGGACAGTGAGGTACTCAGGATCTATGGCAGGTCACAGCTGGTAGTACAACATGCAGTAGAGATCATCAGTTCGACACCATAGGGGTCTTATGTCCTTATTAAGCAAACTGCCTGCAGTGTGAACAAGTGCTATGAATTAACAACAAGTTTATCATCTAATGGAAATTAATTAACACCCGAAACCCATGACGACCTGGCTGCAGGAAACCATTGCCGCTAATTGTCAGTGACCCATCACTTTGTATTAGCATCCCTCACTCTGGTTGGTGTTGTTATCTCTGATAATTCCTTAACTACCAGAACACTACCAGGTCCTGCATTTCTCTTAGGATCTGTATTTTAATTGTAAATCACATTTTCCCTGGATTATTATCTACAGCATGTTTGGGATTCTTGCTTCATGTAGTGCAGTAATTAAGAGGTGTGTGCTTATGGCACCCCATGGCTCCTCCAATCTTCCTTATCTGATGCATGTATAGTATTTGTGCAGCCGGGATGGTATACTCAGCCAAACACAATCAGCAATACCTAAGCATTTGTGTGATGGAGATGTACACAATTGCATTCAAATGGTTAATGACTTTACTATAGAAAAGTCAGACACAGATTTTTGACAAGTCATAAGTCAATACTTAAAGGAGCACACCGGTAATTTTCTTTCTATTGTTAGGTTCCTAATTCCCCCATATATATAATTCAGCTAGTGTTACCTTATTGAGTTATTCCTTTCTATCTGAAAATTCATAAGATCCTTCTCCACTGTTCACGTGATCTCATTCTGACCTGATAAAATCTACAGGATCTAATGCTCAGATAAATGCTATTCCGACAAATACTCTCAGCCATGTCATGGTCATTTGTTTAACAGCATCACTAGGCTGCATTAGTTTGACCTGCATTAAAACCAAAATCTGTAAGGTGTTCGGAAAACGGGTGTCCCACCGATGCAAAATGGTCATGAAAAGGAAGTAAGATAACTAAAAGAAGGAAGTGGCACTCAATAACAAAATATAAGAAAGGGATAATTTGGCAGAGATGACACTTTCTCTAGCTGTACCTGTTAGGCTATGCTGAGGTGTCATGGGATTGATAGCAGAGCACAAAAAAGTGACATTTAAAATTTAAGATAAAGTCTGATCATAGCAGAGGTGGCCTGGGCTGTATGGCTATGATAACAATAAAAGAAGTGCAGAGTGAAATGATGTTGTTGGGGGTGAGGAGTGCAGGGATGTAAAAAATGAGTTTTTAAAAAAACATTTGCAGCAATGAGGCTGAGAGCTTGTTTTCTGTGTGGCAACTTATATTTTTCAATGGTACTATACTTGGTTATAATGCATAATGCATTAATAACATTTATTCATTTGTTTGTGTAGTGGAGTTAGAACAAGTTTTTTTTCTAATGCTACCTTTTCACCAATTCCAGTGCCTAGCATCTATTAATAGGTTCTGCTGATTCCAGCACAATTTTCTCTCTAGCCCCCACCATTCCTGAGCAACAAGCACAGTTAGTTTTGGTGCCTGATTCACCAGTGATTCAGTGCTCCAATCAAAGGCAGCCAGTGTCAGAGTTTAGAATCACACCCCTTGTTTGCTCCTGCCTGACACTGCCCCCCTGACAGTACAGAGACTAAATAGCATATCAGGCACCAAAACTAACAGCATTGATTGCTTGGGAATGGTGGGGGCTAGAGAAAAAATTCTAACTGTGCTGGAAACAGTGTAGCAGCAGCTATTAAATTATATAAAGAGCTGGACTTGTTGGGGGTGGCGAAAGGTCCTCTTTAAATGCTTAACTACTGTCTCCGCTTAAAGTGCAGCAATGAAATATATTCTGATACATGCAGATACTTATGTTTTGCTGTTCTGCAAGGGATCAATACTGAACAGTTATTCTCAAGGTTATAGACAGCGGCTCTAGTAGTAGTAATTAAAATCCAGAGCAGTAGGTTCTTACTGGGAAACAATGGTTTAATATGGGAATATGCTTGTGTTGGTGTTACAAAAGGTTTCATTGATATAACTGTTTGCAGTGTCTTCATCAAAAAAATCTATGAATTTCCTTTCTTTTTAGTTTGCTATTATGTATTAAGATAGAGAAGAGATATTACATGGCAGAAATCTTGAATGTGACAGGGAACAATTGTTGCTATTGCCACATTTGGAGCTATATAAAAGACTGAGGTGAACTAAAATGAGACAAATTGTATATTAATTAAAGGAAGGCTTAGCGGAATACTCCAATAATTGTCCAATCACACTATTGTCTCAGACAATCAATGGTTACTACAGATTTGTGGGCTGTAATACTACCCACTGGCAGGACACTCAAATTATCGCATGCAAATTGCAACCCTAACAAAACTACATTGATTCCTTCTCTTGGCAAGCATTGGGTCAAAACAATTACAGTGAAATTCCTTTTCTTCCCAAACAATGACAGTTTTATTTGTAAATGAAGTTTGTCTTGAAGTAGGAATCAATTGAAGTTAAGAAGGTTCCATAAAGCAAGCTTATATTAAAAGTGAGAGCCTTTCAGGAGCTACAACACTCAGTGTCCCTAATCGCATGATGGCGAATAGTGATGCTCTGTGGCATGCCGCCATGACATGCTACTGATTCCAGTTATGGCAAAGACAGTTTCTTGTCAGTCCCAGGAAGAGTTATGGTCTTGATGGGTAAGGGTGCATTCACATCATCACATCCGTCTGACAGACACGGTCAAAGCATCATGATGTCAACGCACCCCATGTGACCACTGATGTCACCCAGGGGCTGGAAGAGGCCAGAAGAAGATCGCTGGAGAGGTGAATATAACTGTTTGTTATTTTCACTCACCTCCCCTGGGCCTCCATTTATTATACTCCAGCCCCAGAGTATAATAATAGCACCTTCAGTTTGTGGCAAGCAAGTTCAGCCCGAAACAAACCAGGGGAAGGGGGGAGGGGGCGAACATCACAAATACTCATCGAAACTAATTTTATGAGGTTCTATTCATGACCCTATTCAACCAAAAGGATCTGTTTTTTTAATGTAAAAACGGATGCATATTTTTATCTGTTTTACTATTAAAAAATAAATCACTTCAATGGATCTGCTGAATGGACAAACAGAAACATGATATGAATGAAGCTAAGCTGTGTGAGGTGACATTAAAGGGGTTGTCCAGGCAAAAATGGACATTAAATTTATTCTTTAAATAGGTCGGGGGCAGTGAAAAAAATAAAAAAAAAGTCATACTCACCTTTCCACGGTGCTCCAGTGCCTCCCAGTGTGGTCCGGTCTTCTCGGTCCAGTGTTGACGTGTTGGGGAAGTCACAGCCACACGTGACCGCTGAGGCCGCTCATGGCGGTCACGTGTGGCTAGGACTTTCGCCACACATCAACACTGCATCGAGAAGACCGGACCACACTTGGAGGACACCGCAGCAACAGGGACAGGTGAGTATGATTTTTTTTTTATATTTTTTAACCTCCCCTCAGCCTATATAAAATATTAACAATTTGCCTGGACAACCTCTTTAAGGCCCCACGTAGCGAAAGGCAGCTAAAAAATGCATTTAATTTTTTTCCGCAGCATTTTTCATTGAATTTTTATGTTTTTCTCAGCCTTTCCACAGCTAAAAGTAAAACATGCTGCCTTTTTGAGAAACACACATGTTTTTTAAAATGCTGCTTTTCAATTGTTTTTTCCACAATGCATGGATTTGATTAACCAGAATCTCATTCACTTTGCTAGAACTGTAAAACAGAATTTTTTACGCTGTGTTTCAGCAGCAGGCAAAAGCTCTGTGTTTCTACAATATGGGACCTTAGCTTAACCACTTTCGTACCGCCCATAGACCATACGTCCAATGGGTGGTTGTCTAGTTCTGCAAGGACGTACCAGTACATCCAAGCAGAACTTAGTAGCTGCACGAAATTGTGCAGCTACTGAAACTGGGAACCGGCTGTAACTTCAGCCGGAGCTCCCACAGTAAGACAGGGAAGGTTTATTACCTTCCCTGCTCAATGAGCGCTGTGTACAGTGCTATGGGCGCGCCATCTTGTGGCACCCCTCTGACCCGGCGGTCATATGATCTGCTGGGTGCAGCGTCTGCAAGAGCTGCTGAGTCCTACAGGACCCAGATCAGCTCTATAGTATTGTTGAAGTAACGTGCAGGAGGCTGCATTCCTCCTGCAACTGGGGCTAAATGTATCAGCCCCAGTTACAGGAGAAATTAGCCCCCCCCAAAAAAAAAAAAAAGTAATCAGATGTCCCCAAAGGTCTAATATGACCTTGAGCCCACAGTGTAAAAAAAAAAAGAAAAAAAAATTAATAGAAAAGTAAAAAAAAAAAAAAAGTAAATAAAATAAATAAAAAAATAATTACAGGTTATAGCCCCACCCCCAACGACACCATAAAAAATAAAAATTACCATAATGGAGAGGAAAAACTATTTTATAAAGTTTTTAGTAGCACTTTGTGTTCTTAATTTAAAAAAAAAAGAAAAGTGAAAAACAGACACGGTTTCCCTCCTGTTTTGTTTATATTTTCCCCGGATATAAAAAAAAAAAATTAAAACACATGCAGAAATAAAAACAGTATAAAAATAAAGCCCTATGTGTCACCAAAAAAAAGACGCAGAAAGTTGAATAACGCATATGATGAAAATGTTACAGCCCTCAAAACCGCACATACAAAAAAAAAAATGAAAATGTGTCTGGTCCTGGACCAGAAATTGACCCGGTACTGAAGTGGTTAAGGCTAAGGTCCACGTAGCGAAATGCAGCAAAAAAGCGCTGCGGGAAAAAAAATGCAACGGAAACACATTGAGATTTTTTCCACAGCGTTTTTCTCTGCAGACTTTCTCTTCATATTATACCTATAGGGAAAATGCCAGCATTTCCGCAGGAATAATTGACATGCTACGATTTTCAAAGGGCAGCTTTTCTGCTACTGATTTTTTTCTGCAATGTGTGGATGGGATTAGCCAGAATCCCATTCACTTTGCAGGTACTGTAAAATGCAGTGTTTTTTCGCAACATGGGGCTTGAGCCTAAGGATAAAGCCTCATGTAGCGTCCCACAGAAAAAAGTGCTGCAGGAAAAACTGCAATGGCAGAGCATCACAGTTTTTCCTGCAGCGCTTTTCACAGAAAGTCCACAGAAGTTTCCTCTGCTGACTCTCTGCTTCCATTATACCTATAGGGAAAGCACAGGCTTTTCCGTAGGTATAATTGTCATGCCGCAATTTCCAAAACTGCAATGGTTTTGGAAATTGCAGCGTGTCCGCAATGTGTATTTTTCTGCACTGTGGGGATGGGATTCTCTAGAATCCCATCCACTACACAGTGACTGTAAAATGTGTTTTTTTCTCGCGCATTTACTCCATGGCCAAACCACAGCGTTTATGCCACGTGGGGCCCCGGCCTCAAAGGGTTTTCCCCTGATCATAACTATATTTAAATTTGCAGAAAATTAAAAGTAAAACATTTACGCAATTGTAAATAATTTTAAATTTTGCAGAGTTTTAAAGATTTCTTCTCACCATCTTTGTGGTGACAGTCTTTTGTCTTCATATGGATATGACCAATGTGAGAGTGTGAACCTAGAGGGCGCTGGTGAGCGACCCAAAAACAGGGTTAAAAATTTCCTCAACCACACCCATAGGTGGGGCTTCACTCCAGAGGGAGTGCATACAGCAGGAGAGTGCTGCTGGTGACCTGCAGGGAGCAGGTAAATGGTAGACCAGTTAGAGACAGACAGGTGGTCTGTTCCAAGAGAACTGGACTCCACAATGGACTTAGTTAAGCTCTAGTGTGAGCCAGACTTGCTGAGGAGAAACCTCAGTAAAGGTTCTTGCCCCCAGAAGTTAGTCAGGGCTCAAGAAGTGAGTTATTGCCCTGTTTGTGGGCTAGGCTGTTTTTTGTTTTTGTTCTTGTTATCACTTACTAGCTGAATAAAGCCATTTATTTTGGATTGCCACTACCTGATATGCTGTTTATTTGGCACCCAGCGCCACTGACACCGCTGAGAAGTCCAGGAAGCTGCTACCTTTGATGCTAAACTACCCCAATTGTCACATATGGTGCTTCGGATGCGGGCATAAAGAGATCCACGCAAGTCCTGAAAGACAAGTGTTTGGTAACTGCAGTACCGCTAAATGTGCATTGTGGCCTACAGCTGGAAAAAGAAGTCTGTGATTTCAAGTGAGAAACCCAGGAGGGGTGAGTGGAACTACAAAATAGCAAATTGTGTGCAAAACCGGTGAAAGTAAAACTCTGGAAGAGGAATCCAGGGAATGGACTTTGTGTATACTGTGGCACAGAAGTCTGTAAAGTGCTTGCTGATGGCAAGAAAGTAAGCAATGTGTATAGAAACTGGATATTGCAAACAGTCTATGTGAAAGGCTATGGTGCCATGTTTGTGTTTTCTGTGGAAGAGAGAAGAAAATGCTTGTTGTTGTAGTGCCACATAAGTTACCTGTTTGGTGAATACATGTGACTGCCAAAGATAGTAAAAAGTTGCTGCAGGTTGAACCCAAGGTTTCTGATGAATATTGTGTAATCTTGTTATTAAACCATGGGCAAGAAAAAGAAAATTTCAGTTTGTAAGAAAGCAGAAAAGCTGTGCACAGGTGTGTTACTGCAGCAGTCTCAAGGCAGAGAGACACAAAACCCGGAACAGAGCATGGGGAGTGCAAATAAAGATAATGGGTTGCATGAGAGTGACTTAGATTTCTGAAGCACCTCTGTTCTATGCATGAATATGTCCCTGCTAACGGTATGTCTCATACTGGAGTGCATGAAAGCGCCAAAGATGAAAATATTATGGTGCAGCAGCTTCAAGATGAGATTAAAACCATCAGGTTTATTTAGGAGGATGAAATATCTGATTGGAAATGGCAACTTGAAGTATCACAAAAAGAGAATTTGAAGTTAAAGAAAGAGCTTGACTCTATGAAGAGTTCATATCCTAGTCATTGTAGTAATGTGGTGCTGGGTTTGCCTTGAATGGACTGTGTCACTAAGGAGTTTGCAGAAATGAAATGCGCTCTATCTAATAAAGTCCTACAGAGTGTGGAGCAAAAGCAAGTGCTTGAGAAGCAATTGCAGGATTTAAAGGAGCAGCATGTTCAAGACTCCATTGCCAAAGAGAGTGTCATTGAAAAATTAAGAGATGACCTTGAAACTGCTAAACGTGAGAAAAGTGAATTTTTGCAGTGTCTGTCAGAATGTTTGGATGACCAAGTCAGGAAGTGTGAAAAACTTTCGACTGCATTAACTGATAAAGAAAATGAAGTTGCAGAGCTGAGGGAGGAGGTGTCTGACTGAGAGAGTGATTTAGAATCTGTGGTGCAGATATTGCAGTCAGAGCAAAACTTGCATGAACTAAAGCAGGTTCAGCTAAATAATGAAGTGAAGGAATGGCAGAGCAGAGCTGGAATTCTGGAACAAAGAGAAATGGAACTCAAAGCTAGAATATGTAGCCTGGAGAGGGCGCTTACAGGATCTTGTAAAGATAAAGAAAAATTGTCTGTTTTGGTACCAAATAAAGACAAAGAGTTAATGGAGATGTCGTCTGCCCATGCTCAGAAATTACTAACCTTACAGGAGAGTCACAAAGAAGTTGAGAAAAACCTGAAATCTGTGCAGATATTGTATGAGGACAAAGCCAATGCTTATGACAAGCTGGAAAAGGCCAAGAGAGAATTGGACCTCCAGATAGAAGACATGAGGATTCAGTTTGAGGAAAACATGTCTAATTTATCTGCTCAGATTGTAGATCTAAAAATGCTTACTGCTAAGCTAAAGGTGCAAGTGGACAAACAGGAGGAAGATCTGCAAGTTTCAATAGTAAAAACTGAGATGGAGGCTGTGCAGAAAAATGTGGCAATGAAGAACGTTCTGGAGCTGGAATCAGAGATTTGTGCGCTGCAGAAGGCGTTAGAATTGGAGAAAGCTGCCGGCATAGAGGCAGAGAAAGGAGAACCATTAAGTCAGACAGACATGAGTGACCTGCCAGTGATGGTGATGGCAAAGATCAAAAGGATAAGAAACGTGGTGTGAAAAGACCACGTGAAGATCATGGCCGTGGCTACTTCGAGTGTATTGAAGAAAATAAATACAGCAGGTCTAAGTCCCCACAGCCACCGGTGGAAGAGGAAGATGAAAAACTGAATGAAACTAATGTTCTTCTAGACACTTATAATTGTGATCTTCACTTCAAAATTTCACAGGTTCGTCTGAGCGCCACTTCTCTCACCATGGAGAGTTTTGCCTTCCTGTGGGCAGGTGGAAGAGCCTCATATGGTGTCTCAAATGGCAAAGTTTACTTTGAAATGAAGGTTACAGAAAAGGTACCCGTGAAACATTTATACTCTAAAGACATTGATGTGCATGAAGTACATGTTGGTTGTTCTCTGAGCTCCTGTGGATTCATGCTAGGTGAAGATGAAAATTCTTACGGCTATTCACTAAAGGGATCAAAGTCATGCAATCGGGTGGCTGAAGACTATGGCGAGAAATATGATGAAAATATGATGTGATCCCCTGTATGGCGAATTTTGAAGGTGATGAAGTAGAACTTGCTTTTGCAAAGAATGGCCAGGATCTTGGCGTAGCATTTAAAGTGCTGAGAAACCGGAAATCTCGACTGACTGGAACTTGGAGGTTGAGACCGCCAGATGGGGACATCTGGAGAGACACTGGACAAGTGTACATGATTGAATAGGGACGTCGACATTGTATGTCTTGTCCCATTGTCGCTCACCCCATGGATGGCGAGCTGAGGGGGAGGGAATGTGAGAGTGTGAACCTAGAGGGCGCTGGTGATCGACCCAAAACAAGGGTTAAAAAGGTCCTCAACCACACCCATAGGTGGGGCTTCACAACAGAGGGAGTGCATACAGCAGTAGAGTGCTGCTGGTGACCTGCAGGGAGCAGGTAGATGGTAGACCAATTAGAGACAGACAGGTGGTCTGTCCCAAGAGGACTGGACTCCACAACGGACTTAGTTAAACTCTAGTGTGAGCCAGACTGCTGAGGAGAAACCTCAGTAAAGCTTCTTGCTCCCAGAAGTTAGTTAGGGCTCAAGAAGTGAGTTATTGCCCTGTGTGTGGGCTAGGCTGTTTTTTGTTTTTGTTCCTGTTATCACTTACTAGCTGAATAAAGCCATTTATTTTGGATTGCCACTACCTGATATGCTCTTTATTTGGCACCCAGCGCCACCAACACCGCTGAGAAGTCCAGGAAGCTGCTACCTTTGATGCTGAACTATCCCCAATTGTTACACCATGAATGCATAAACTTTCTATGGTCTGGGACTTGTCAGAAACCCAACTATGATTTCCTTTCTGTGGATGCTACATGCATGAGAAGATAATCTGGCCACAATAAGGACATCATGGCTGGGTTTCTGGCAAGTCCTGGACCATAGAAAGTTCCTCCATTCATGGTCATATCCATTGACACCATTACCACCAAGATGACTAGAGAAAATCTTAAAAACTGCATTTTTTTTTAAATTTGCAAAAATTATTAATTTTAGTTGTGTACAAATTTAATATGGTTATGTTCCTTTCGTCTCTAGTTGAGTTTCCTCAGTTGGTTGCTGCCTTCTTATTCTCACAAAACAATCACCTTTCTAGAGTTTTATGGAGATGAACCAAAAATTCCAGCTAAAGCACATAAAAGTGAGCGATACACTCCTGAAGAATTACATGAAAAAGTACTAAATAAGAAGGCTGGTAAATGATGAAGCAAACTGTGAATTATATAGGACACAATACAAAATATTGGTTTGCAAAAGTGTTTTTTGATGAAATATGATTGCTTTTTGAGCAAAGTGTTTCTGGTAGGACTGTAGTCCAGATTGAAATCACCTCATGCGGAGAGTCTTTTGTAACTAGATCGGTCAAAGTAACATATTTCTTATTATATGAGATTGCTTCATGAAACGGTAACAAAAACCTCCTCTATGGAGCTCCCAATTTCTCCATAATAATAGAATTTAAGTGTGGGACAAGTAAAAGCCGCCTCAGTGAACACTTTTATGTTGTCATATTATATTACATAATTTAATAAAACAGTCCTAAACTACTGTAATATTGTTTCATACTGTTGTTGTGCTATTTTTTCAATGACTCCTCATCTGGAGTACAGTAAATTTCACCAAACATTGCTAACCATTGTAAAGAGACAGTTGATAATATTCTTTCTTATACTGACTTTTCGTTCATTTTTGGTTTTATAATTTTTGGAACACTTGGCATTTGTCTGTCAAACATATTGTACCTTGACAATATTATTGCCAATTTTGTAAGGAAATAAATAGGTACTATCTCACTTAAATTTTCTCTAATAATCTAATTTACTTAATGTGTGTACATATGAATACATGAAACTTTATGTGTGTAGGTGAGTTATATCTCCAGAGCTAAAATATAATCTATAGCCAAGGATATACAGTCATGAGAAAAAAAAAGTACACCTTCTTTGAATTCTATGGTTTTACATATCAGGACATAATTAGAGACAACATATGACAAATTACACCATGTCATTATTTAATTTACAAAAAGTAGTCCAAATGCAGAAGAAATGTATCAAACAAAATTAAGAAACCCTTAAATAACAGCCATCAAATGCTCTGGATTACTTGATCATCAGCAAGTGTGACCACCTCTATAAATGGAGAAGTTTTGGCAGTTTGCTAGTCTGGATCATTTAGGCATGTTTTAACCCAATAACAAAGAGGAAAGACATCAGCCACGATCTTACAGAAGTAACTGTTGCTGCCCATCATTCTGGGAAGGGTTATCAGACCACTATGTATTGTATTGTCTCTGAATAAATTATCTGTAAAATCACCTTATGAAGGGACCTCTTTGTCTCTCTTTAAGCCTGCAAAAATATTTTTTGTGGTTAGCCAATAAAGGTATCACTTTTGTTATTTGTTAATTTTGATACAAAGGTATTTTACAGTACGTCACACTGTTTTAATAGAGAGAGTTTTGGTTTTTCAACATTTTTTTGTGTTATCCTGTATTATTTATTAATTTTGGATTGTTACTGATGTAATAGAACAAATATGACTAATACATAACAGGGTGGGATTCTAAATATGTAAACAGAGTCTACATGCCACTTTCTACCAATGAGATGAATTATAAAGTTCTGTATAGTGTAAGCCGATGGCTGGTAAGATACTGGAAGGGATATACATTTCGCCCATATTACTCAGATGGGTGAGATGAGCGAAATCCAGAGAGTTTGTTTCTCAGCAGACAACTATGTTTGCTGAGCATTATTTAAGTGCTGTGCATTGGGCTGGATTTTTAGGGACTGGCACATAGTCTGGTAGTGGGACTTGCCATTTCCATCCCCTCCAGTCCACACCTTGTGGACACTCCTGGAGAAACCCAGCGGACTGGGATTGTTCTCATTAGGGGGGAATAAGAAGTCTGCTAGGAGAGCAGACTGTGGAAGAGCTTGGCTGGAAAGCCACAAAGAGAGTTGATACTGCTGGAGACAATCCTGACTGTCTGAACTTGTTTCTATTCTAGGTGAGGTAACCCACTTCTGTTTAGTTACAGCCCAGATAGGCAGGTGTTTATTTTATGTTTTCTGTTATGTTGCATGTACCAATGAGTGTTTGAGTGAATAAAACTCAATACTTGGACTATTACCTTGGAGTCTGTGTTCATGTCAGCCTCCCAGCACCCCCAGATCCTGACAATTGGTGGAGGATACGGGCACTCAGATTTTGCTAGGGGCAACAACATGACAACTCCTGAAAAAAAAAAAAAAATTGTGTATGTCCTGGGTGAAGGCTGCTGCCGCCAGACAAGGCCAGACCCGGAATATGGAAGAGCTACTGAAACATCTGGTGCAGTCTAATATACAGCAACAAGAAACCAACCATTTGTTGATGGAGCAGCTGGCCATCATCAAAGTGACAGGTGTCACTAGTCCTCAGAGACCTGTGGAGCTCAGAGATGTAAAGCGGGCTGTGCAAATAACTTTGCAGAAAATGACCCCAGATGATGATCTAGAGGCCTACCTTACCGTGTTTGAAAGGGTGGCTGAACGAGAAAGACTGCCAGCTGCTGACTGGGCAGATGTCATCGCACCTTATCTGACAGATGAACCCCAGAAAGCATATTATGACCTCTGCAAGCAGGATGTCAGAGACTATGATAAACTGAAAGCAGAAATTCTTGCTTGGCCGGGAGTGACCACAGCTGTCCGTGCCCGGTGGGTGCATACCTGGAGTTACCATTTGGACAAACCTGCCAGGTCTCAGATGTACGACCTTATTCACCTTGTAAAGAAATGGCTGGAACCAGACACCTGTACCCCTGCACAGATTGTGGAGAAGGTGGTCCTAGACCGGTTTGCCAGATCTCTTCCTCCTGTGTTGCAGCGCTGGGTTGGACATGGAGACCCCAAAGATGCCAACCAACTTGTCAGCCTTGTAGAAAGGTTCCTTGCGATTGAGGCTGAACTCCGCGATGTCCCTACAGCTCGATCACCCCCTAGGAACACCAGGTGGAGGGCACCTCCCAATAAGACTGTTCCGTTTATTGAAGGGAAAAGAGTTTTAGAGGGGTCTCATGGGCGAAAGTCTGAAATGTCTCCCAAGGAGTCCACTAGTCCCAAACGGGACTCTTTGCTGGAGAAACCAGGCCTAGGACAGTGCTGGAGATGCCATGAGAGGGGACATATTGCTGCCCATTGCCCTCTCACCTCTGAGCCAATGGAGTGTGACGTTGGTTGGCGTCCATCCTTGTTCGCAAAACCTGTCTGTGCTGCGGCACCAGGTCTAGAGACTGAGCCTCAGGTCTGCAATGTTGTGGTGAATGGCTATCCTGTCCAGGTGTTGCTTGATTCCGGAAGCTTGGTAACTTTAGTACATGCCAGCTTGATAGCTGGGGACTGTATCCCGGACAAGCACATGAGTGTACTTTGTATCCATGGGGATACTAAGGACTACCCCATGGCCAATATCAAAACAGAGACTATATTAGGACTTGTCTGTTATGAAGTGGGTGTTGTGAAAAACCTCATGCATAGTGTGATTTTGGGACATGATTTCCCTTTGTTCTGGGATTTGTGGGGAAAAGGTAAAACCTATAAGCCAAAGGTGGAAACACCGCCTACGCCCAAAGTGCATGATGAGTGTGACCCTTTTTCGTTAGAGGTCCTAGCTGGAGAGGAGGATGATACCCCTCCCCCAGCTCCTAAGTATGATATACCTGAATTACAGGGCTCCCGGGATAATTTTGGTACTTCACAGTTGAGAGATCCTGTTCTTGCTAATGCTCGTGAAAGTGTGGCAGTCATAAATAGGGTGCCTCAGGAACCGGATGCTGACCACCGATTTCCCCATTTTGCCAGGAATAATGACCTCTTGTATCGAGTTGCAAAAAGTAATGGGGAAATTGTGGAGCAGCTTCTCATACCTAAGCCATACTGCCGTATGGTACTTGATATGGCCCATAACCATGTACTTGGGGGACACCTAGGGTCTGAGAAAACACAGGAGAGTATTCTCCAAAGGTTTTATTGGCCGGATGTGTATAAGGAAGTGAAGGACTACTGTGCATCCTGTCCTACATGTCAGGTACATGCCCCAACCCCACATTTCCGTAGTCCCTTGGTTTCACTGCCCATCATTGAAGTACCTTTTGAAAGGATTGCTATGGACTTGATCGGTCCAATAGTCAAGTCAGCTAGAGGTCACCAATATATCCTGATTGTTTTAGATTATGCTACTCACTATCCTGAGACGGTTCCTTTGCGTAATACTGCATCAAAGAGTATTGCCCGTGAGTTATTCTATATGTTTTCAAAAACAGGCATACCTAAAGAAATACTGACCGACCAGGGCACACCATTCATGTCAAAGGTGATGAAAGAGCTGTGCAAGCTGTTTAAAATTACCCACATACGGACCTCTGTATATCACCCCCAGACAGATGAGTTAGTGGAGCGCTTTAACAAAACTCTTAAACACATGCTTAAAAAAATGGTAGAAAAAGATGGTTGTGATTGGGACTGCCTGTTGCCATATTTAATGTTCTCTATTAGAGAAGTTCCACAAGATTCTACAGGTTTTTCCCCATACAAAAGTGTCATAGAGCATGTAGCTCAAATGCAAGACCGTATTTCAACAGTCATGCCAGTAGTAAAAGAACATCTGCAAAAAGCACAAGAGGCCCAAAGCAGAATTTACAATCGTTCTGCCAAAATTTGAGAATTTAGCCCAGGGGATAGAGAATGTAGAGTCCCTCTGCTAGTGACATTCTTCAGCAAATAAACAGTTGATGTTGTTTTAGTTCAGACTGTGCTAAGGGATCAGATTACACTCAGAGCTATTCAGTGGAGTGTAATCTGAATCAGCTCCAAATCCTACCTGAAATCAGCCTCCCATTCATTTCAACAGGAGGCAGAAGCAGATTTTCCTGCTGGCTGATTTTTTTTTCAGAAATTACAGATTCCGTCAGAAATGCCCATTGAAAAGAATTTAGAGCATCAAAGTCAGCTTTCAAAATCTGCGTCAAATCCCTCAGGGTGAGTCCCCATGTTGTGGAAACGCAGCTATTTTTGTTGCAGATTTTACTGTGTTTTTTTTTTTTGAGCCAAGGCCAAGAAATGCTACAAAACGAATGGGAAATATATAGGAAGTTCTTATACTTCTAACTTATGGTCAATCCACTCCTGGCTTTGGCTCAAAAAACTGCAGCAAACAGGGCATTGTATCTGATAAGGCACCTGTAAAATGTATGGAGTTATTACTGTTGGAGCACTGTACTTTTGTATTTATGCATTATATGTATTTACGTAGGCACTGTGTAGCAGTATTATTTATGCATATATTTTTTGCATTATTTGCTAGAACTGGCATATAATTTAGCTGCAGTATGATGCTTTTTGTTCACTATATTGTATGGCTCATACTTGTATCTTCCACCTTTTAATACAGTTCAAAATAACAAAATATTAATAAAGTGCACAATGTCCAATATGGTGCTTTGGGACTGCTGTAAGATGGTCACCCCAGTCTTACAAGCTTTTTCTCTTTTTGATCAGTAGGATTAGACCATTCACATTGTACATGGGCGTTACGAACATATTCTAAGGTACATATGCTTGGGAGTGATGCAGAGGACGTGCAAGGTTACAAGATTTCACACCAGTATTCGAGATAGTGCTCATAAGGTCAACAATGACACAATTTGGCTTTTAGCGCTAGGAAATGTGAGTGACATGGGATCCTGCTGCCTCTTACTATCAGGAAGAAAGTCATATTAAAACCCATAAAAACCATCAGATTGGAACATTTTCACACAAGCTTTTGGCTGCTTATGATGGCAGCGAAGGGAAAAGAAAATGACTTTTCCTCTTGCATCATATTGGTCTCTGGGGAGTTGTAGTGTTTGGGGCTTGAGAAGATTGGATCTAAGTGCTGAGAACATTTCTTTAGTATCTACCAGCACCTCACATGCTTTCATTAGATCATACCCAAGGGAGGCTAATGGCAAGGTCACAGAACATGAAAAATACAGTTTTGTATCATAATCCAGCCATCATTTTAAAGTGATGGGACCCAAAGTACTGACAAAGCGAACAATTCTCACACCGCGGCAACAGAAAGTTTTCCCTTATCGTTTGCAGCTAAAGTGTAATTGACTCCTCTAAGTAAATGAGAAATGATGGCATACTACATTTTTCATCCCTCCAGAAACAGTCCTGTATACCGGTGGGTCTTTCTGCAGATTCCTAAGCAGCTACAATTGCTGGATTTGACCCATTCAGCATCTATAGAAGATACAGTGCTGAGCGTCTCTGTATTTCTTTACTGCACAAATTAACATCTTAAAAGCCAAAGTCCTTTGTCATTGTATGATCAGACATAGCTTACAATTCTTACTTGTCATTGCTTATATAACAATGATTTTACGCTCACTTGGAAAATTATGAGATTAAGTAGCAGCTATGAGATACTGTATATAATAGGAAAGGAACAGCACCTGGAGGCTTTATAACTATCAGATGAAATTACTCAGCACCAGCGATATATCTAGCACAGCTTGTGTGGGACTACAGGTCTCAGCTGGCTCTGTGAACTTTGTGCATACACAAGCCAGGTAGTAGGTGCTGTCTGAGAAGGCACTAGTAGATGGAACCATGGTGGATGTTGATAATATTCACCTGGATACTATGATATTCCTTGCCATAAGTTACCAAACTTGACTATGAGTAGGGAATATTAAGAGTATGTTCTCACATATTGGATTTCATATGAATTTAGGTACAGAATTGGTTGAAATTTCAACCACTGTGCTTTTACTCTACATTACAGTGGGTTAGTTGCAGGTGAAGGGCCAGCTGCAGGGGGCAGCAGAAGAAAACTGCAGTAATTTCTATTAACATATTCATCTGAATGGAGCTTGCAGAAATCCATGTTTTGGCACCAAAGCACCCCAATTAAGATAAATGATTTTCAGTAGAAGAAATTTCTGCAATACATTTGCCACAGGTGAATATACTTTTATACAGCATTGCACTGAGCAGCATAGGTCAACATGCAGAGTGCCTAAAGCTCCCTGAGCCATATGGACTCAGCTCTGCATGTCTGTATATGAGGCCAGGATTGGTCGTGGTGCTGGATAACCCCATGATCAGCAACAACTTACAGTAAATGCATACAGAACACCACTAAATATGGATGCATGTGGCTCTGAGTCCATTATTTCACAGGAGAGATTTTGCTTTATAGGTGGGTCAACTTAACCCCTTCCCGACCCTTTGGGTATTTAAATATGGCGACCACTGAGGAGCTGAGTGGCTGCCATAGCTAATATACAGCTAATGCCCATGATCAGTATCCACACTGATGGCGGGCATTAAGGCCCCTGACGCCTCCGTCAAAGCTGACTGATCCGCAAAAAAAAGACACCCTATGCATCCCCGTACACGGAAATATAAAAAAGTTATGGGTGTCAGAATATGGTGACTTTAAGAAAAAAAAATTGTTTTTGCAAAGTTTTAGATTTTTATTAAGGGGTTAAAATGTAAATAAAACTATATAAATTTGATATCCCCGGAACTGTACCGAAACATAGAATACAGGTGTCATTTTGGCTGCACAGTGAACACCATAAAAACTGAGCCTGTAAGAAAGTCACATAAATGCACTTTTTCTCATACCTCAGAGGTCACTTGTGATGGGAATTTCCACCGGAAGATGGACCGGGAGGACTGGACTGCTCTGGGATGCATCGGGGAAAGGTGAGTATGATTTTTTTTTTTTTTTTTACCGCCCCTTGCCGATTTAAATAATAATTTCTTGGTCCATTTTTGCCTGGACAACCCCTTTAATCTCGTTCAACACTAAATGAAATAGGTAATATCAAAAGTTTTTTAAACTCTTTGTTCTATTTGTTACAATTTAACAAATTAGGATTTTTGTTTCTTTATGTATAATATTTATATTATGATTTGTATTAGTTTTATAGAAGTTTTATACGTTCAGCAGAAGTTTGAAGTTTTCCACATCCAGAGCACTAGTCACTGACTTTATACAGTACTTGTCCCTTGCTGCACTTTAATATAATGTGACTAAACATCTCTCAGAAGTTTTGACATGATGAAAAATGAGGCGATGCCATATGGCTCATCTACTTTCCACCATCAATTTCAGTAAGGTAGATATTTTATTTTTGTTATGAGACAGTCTTCTAATTACCAATGTACCACGTCTCATGTGGATGAGTCACTGGCAATTTCTACAAACTTTAATTATGATGGTCTTCAACGAAACAACGGGTGAGGAAGAGAATGTGGAAAAGCTATTATTATTTTAATTGTTTTCAGACAAGATATAAATATGTATTGCTGTTTTCTCATTTATTGTGCTGGAACGTCATCTTACACAAACATCATTTTCCATCTTCTTTGTTTCTTTAGTATTCTTTATTGGACATGTATGCTATCTCTGAGTCCTTGGGTGGTTATTTTTCATGATTTACAAGATTATAGTGCTGTATTAATCATGTCCTACTAGTTCTGTGCCTCAGACTTTCTCTACCCTTCAATTAACATCTTAACAGCTATTTATCTTATTGACAAATGTTACACTAAATGATATTTAGCTGTAAGAAGTGATTACTTACTGTTCTTGTCATTATGGACAAGATAGAAGACTGTCTAGGTTAATACAGTATTAAGGTTTAAGAGTAAACCAGAGCTGGAATGAGCGGTAGATGGCTCAGGTCACCACAGAAAGAGGAGGCACAATTCGTGCATTTACAAAAAAAAAAAGTTCTACCTTTTAATACTCTAAGTGTTGGTTGGGAAAGATGTGATATTGAAGAATAAGGCTAGGGTTGCACAGCTAGCAAAGATTACCCTGCAACACCTTCCCTAGTGGAGTTAGTGAATGAAGTCACATTGTGACCTCTAGTGTGCTGCAACTTCTAGTTGTAAAAATGTTGAACAAGTCATGGCTGCACCACATAAGTCTCCATTCACTAACATTATTGAAGAAATCACAGGGTGAACCGAGGATCTTTAGTCACGTTACAGGAATTGTGACTAAAATTGCCATGGAGCGCTATCCTTAAGGCTAAGGTCTCACATTGTGGAAACGCAGCATTTTTGTTGCAGATTTTGCTGTGTTTATTTGAGCCAAAGGCAGGAGTGGATTGAGGACAAAGGAGAAGTATAAGAGCTTCCTATATATTTCTCATTCCTTTAGTAGCTATTCATGGCTTTGGCTCAAAAAAACACTGCAAAATCTGCAACAAAAAAAAGTTGCATTTCTGCAACATTGGACTTCAGTCTAAAGTGTTTTTTCAGGGATTACAATTAAGAGTAGATAACCAAAAGCTTTGGTCATCAGGAAAGATAAGTGAATGCATTAGCCAAAGCAGATCAGAAGGCTAGGAACCTTATTGCTCAGGCCACTGGCATATTACATACAGCATGAAGCAGGAAACCATATGTACTGGCCCTTTAAATCACACAGATGCCTGTTCCAGTAGGTGGCAACAGAGAAGTACAGCAGTATTGAGAATGAAAAAGCAAGCAACTGAAGACTTTAGAATTCTTTAAAGTGCATTTTTAGTGTATGTAGTGTTTCAACTTGGAGAGGGTTAAAGGGGTTTTCCAGGCAAAAAATGTTTTTTTTTTTAAAAAGGTCTGTTAGTGCTATTACTGGGTTAATAAATGAACCCAAATACCTTTAGCAGTGGTTTGAGTGATTTCTGGGTGTCTCTGTGAGCTCCTGGTATCTTCTGCATTTGTTTACATGGTCCAGCTTCCTGCTATGTAACTTTCACACTAACTCCCTCTCACCTCACTCCCCCCCCTCCTTTCTCTCTCCCTCCCTCCCATACACCCCCCTCCCTGTCTCTCTAGCTATACCACCCACTACTAGCTCTTCCCAACCTACTCAACCCAATCCCCAACCTCATTATAAACTTACCTCTCTTCCTTCCTTCCAGGCTTCTTCCTGCGGGACGGCTCCCCCCTCTTTTCTGACTGCCAGCACATGCTCTTGTCCCAGTGCTGCTCTGTGCTCTGCAGCGACATTCCACCTCTACTGTGCAGGCGTGGGAGCTGCACAGTAGAGGTGGATTATCGATAGCAGTGCGCAGAGCAGCGCTGGGACAAGAGCGCGCGCTGGCAGTCAGAAAAGAGGGGGGAGCCGTCCCGCAGGAAGAAGCCTGGAAGGTAAGTATGATGGAGTGGATGGGGGGGAGTAGTAGTGACGTTCTGTTTCCGGAAATGGGGAAACGGATCGTCACCGGAAAACCAGCAAATACATGGGTAAATATACATTTTTGATTATTTATGTTATTTAGAAAGTAGGAGGGGGGGAGGGTGTTTAGATTAGTGTTGGGATTTCCATTTATCCCTGACAACCGCTTTAACAAATATAATTTCCCATATAATTCCTCTAACTTGTCTATCCATTCCTTACTTTGGTTTCCAAAACTGCATAAAAAAGCTGCATCAAAGCAGCATGTTTAAAAGCCTCCTCCTTAAAGAAGACCTGTCAACAGGTCTGAGAAGCCCAATGATATAAATCATCTGAGCATTTTGGTGTTTTGTTTATCCAAATCTGTTCAGGTATTCCAAAGATATAAGCCCTTTTAGTATTGACACAAATTACGGTGTACTATCCAAGTGGGCAGTAACACTGTGGTTTCTTTAGGAATGGGGTCTTTGTGTGCTGTATGTTATACAGTGTTAAATCCCTTGAAAATGAAAGTTGTATGATGAACATCATACAAGAAACAGGGGTCTTTCCTCTCTATGACTAGGTTCACATTTGCGCACGGGTCTCTGTCCTGCACGGAGGACGTTTCTCTCCACCGATGTTCTGCGGCAGAGTCTCCAATGAGTATCCGCTGCTGGAGACTCCAGCACAGATGTGAACCTAGCTAACGCAGCAGCCTCCTTTTTTCCCTATTCCAAGGACTCTATCTATAGTATATATGTATTTGTGACATTACAAATCTAAATAAAACGTCTGTGTTGCAATGAATATACTTATTATTATTATTATTATTATTATTATTATTATTACCTAGTAATGAATCAGGACTTGGCTACTTGCAATAAGCAGTATATACAGTGCATATGGTATACAATAACATTCATTGATGTGTTTGCAGACACATATACAATGTTGTTTTTGTTTTTCAAACAGGCACCAGAGGACAATTCATTGAGCGCATCGAATACCTATTTTCACAGCATGACAACATCAATTTTACAACAAGTATTGAACACAACAGCATAGAATTCATTAATGTAAATGTAATCAGAATAGCTAACGCCTTTTTTGCAAAACTTTATTTCACACCTGCTGACATCAATATTGTAGTTTTTATTCACTTGTAGTGAAATAATTTACCACATCGGCATACACCATTTATGCATATAAACGACAAACTCTACATTTAAATGATTTTCCTGGAATTTCAACAAAATGGAACATAATAATTCTCAATTGTGTAACAAAGGTTATCTTGTCATCGTCCTAGTCAACCTATTTTTTATTAAATGTTCCTATTGTTACAAAAAACTTTCCTTAAAGCTACAGTATAGTCATGCAGTACAGTATATATGTAGATGTAGTAAAGCTATAAATGTGAGTAATCTGTAAACTTTGGGTCTGTCTCGTCTTTCTATTGGAACTGTACATTAGTCTACTTTGGGCACAAAAAGAGTTTAATCTTTAATTTAGTAATGGCACCATTTATTATTCCATATGATGAGCTGGGAAGCTGGAAAAATTTTTTGAATGGGTGGAATTAGAAAAATACTGGGTTTGTACAACATTTTTACAACACTTTACAATTCAGAGGGATCATGTACTGACTAAGTTAGAGTAAAAAAAAAAAAAAACATATTAAGGGTGGGTTCACACTTGCGCCGACACTCCGTCCGCCGCGAATCCGACCTAAATGTTGGAAAACTGGATAGGGAGCGGTTTGCGATGCTTTGCTTAAAAACCCATTCACTTCTATGGGTTTTTAAAGCAATGCGCAGGTGTGCGCCTACACCCTCTGCGCCGCAGACGTACAGGACTTTGTGTCCGACGAAAAAAAAAAGGCTTTGCGGCGCAGAGGGTGTAAGCACACACCTGCGCATTGCTTTAAAAACCCATAGAAGTGAATAGGTTTTAGCGTCGCAAACCTTTCCCTATCCAGTTTTCCGACATTAAGGTCGGATTTGTGGCGGACGGAGTGCCGGCGCAAGTGTGAACCCACCCTAACTATTCTAACAGGAATAGTGAGGACTCTGCACACAAAAGAACATACCACCTAGGAGGAAATAGGGGTGATACAAAAGGTAAAATACATACTGTAATGATTGCATAGTAGGCGTAAGCCCAAATATGAAACACATTAGGTTACCAGGGGTATTGGTAAATGAAGGGCTAACATTCTGAGGAATAATGTAAAGGGGGTAAAAGGAAAGGAATAAGAATAAAAAATGTGATTATCTGTCTAAATGTATTTTTATGACATGCTTAAAACTGGATGTAGGGAATTTATCTAATTGTCTGGGGTAACATATTCCAAAGAACTGGTGCAGCACGAGTAAAGTCTTGAAGATGGGAATGGGAAGCCCAGATTACAGACTAAGGCCCCTTTCACATCATGTTATAGAGGTCCACCTGACTGATACGTTTTTATAGCTGTTTACCTTATAAAAACGCGTCAGTCAGCGGACCCATTGCCTCCAATAAAAAAAAAAATAATTTGTTATGGTCTCTGTATGCCCCTGTCTGTTATTTCAAATAGACAGAAAAGCGTGTACACATCTATTATAAACAATTATTACGGTCTAAGGATTAAGATCAGCGTACAATACACTGTCACTGGATACAATGCCCCATGATAATATTAAAGAATATGCAAAATCCCAACTACAGCACCGCTACTTGGGTACATACTGTATACACTCCAATAGTTAGAATAGGAAGAAAGTTGAAATATTACATTATTAATCATTTAATAACAACATAAGGATCCTGTTTAGCCAATATCAGACCCATTGAAAGCTGACAGTCCCCATACAGGTCAATAGGATCTGTCAGGATTTGTGGTGATCTGATCGAAAATGGAAATGATACATTTACTTTTGTAACATTTCACCTCAGTCTTTTGTTACCTTTATGCACATCACACAATACATCAGCCAACCATAATGCTAATTTTACTTACAAAGGTATAATAATAATACTTTGTGTTTGCAGATTTTATAGATATGTTTGCAAGAATTATATTATGTTATTATCTAGACTAGAATGTGTTTTTGCTTTCAGCTTTTGCCCTCATTAGATGTGTTCTTTATTCTCCAGTGCATTGACCTTATTTTATTTTCATTTTATTGAATTAAACTATAAAAATAATGAAATTTGAAGAAGAGCAACCAGCGGCAGGACATTCATATTGACATTAATGTTTCTTTTTTATTTTTTGCGTCTTATGTTGTTTAGATGGATAAAAATGACAAGATTTCTTCCAGGGTGTGATGATTCTGCTTAAATATGGTTATAACTCAAAGCTGTATTTCGGTCTCTGGGTAGCATATCTCTTTACTCATAAGGTGCGCAGCTATAATCCCAGGTGTATATTGGCAATAGTGGCCAGGCTGGAACAATAGGGCTTTGTATCCATCCCAGCCGGGCTCCATTGTATTCATACACAGCCCTGAGTGATCAAAGAAACATGCATTGTCCAGTCTGCACTGGTTGATCAGATATGGCTGATAACATTGTATCATTTCACTTGGTCCCAGCTCTCTACAAAGGATCTGGACTTGATTGCATTATTCAATCAGACTTGCTGCCGCCGATGACCTCATTCTGGGAGGTGGCATAAAGGGTATAAAAGATGAGGTAAGAGGCAATGGGAGGAGATTATGCTATGGAGACTGTGCTGAGACTACAAGAGTTAATTGAGAGACTGTGATGAGAGCATGCAGGCTGGATTATTGTATTGATGCCACATGCCAAGAAGCCTCCACTGGTTAACTCCACATGCTGTGTGTGAGTGTTGGACTACAGAGCCACATCCAGGAGATGTGTGGTAAAATAACTATTTCAATGTTATTCCCTTTTTATTTTTATTGTACTGTATATTGTAACTAGTAACTGTTAATGCTTGCATATATCTGCATATCTGTTCTGAACTGTATATGTTAGATGTTAATACCGACCCATTTAGGGGTTAATAAATATATAAAATTTAGAAAGCTTGTCTTGTATTTATCTTGTGAACCCAACATTCACTGGCGGTGAGTGTGGTTTTTATATGAAAGAGGACTCAGGTGTGGCCAAAGCGGTGTTGGCGCACTGAGGATCTTTCACATTGGTGGCAGCAGTGGGATCTTAGGATAAACAGCATTTGTGTGTGTGGTATCACTCAAAACGCTGGGGATTGTGGTAATCCTATGAGACAAGCTCGGTATTAAAGCAAGTATTAAGATACAGTGAAAGTTTGATACAGTGCTGTTCCCCTCCCTTACTCTTTGTATTCTATCCTATCTTTTATTTGGCAAATACCAGTGGATGGCTAGTGGGCTCAGAAGCAGAGTCCCAGAACTGCTGAACTAGGCTTTTGGAGATCCTGAGCGTATGGCTGAAATGGAGGCAGCCACAGCCATGCAGAGAATCAAGCAGAGTCCTGATTTTGGGGCTAAGCCAGGAAGTGCAGCAAGCAGCCCGGTCCCAAGGATTACTTCACCAGGAGAGACCAGTAACCCCAGCCTTGTGGGAGGAAAGGCTTCATACTGGCAAACGTCCCTGCAGCAAGTAGGCACCAGTGACCCTAACACATACCTGCAGGGGTTGCGCCGTTTTCAGGAAGCTCTAGAACGGCAGGCTGCAGAGCAACAGGCAGAGAGAGAGAGGAAGGCTGCTGAGCGACAGGCAGAGAGAGAGAGGAAGGCAGCAGAACGGCAGGCTGATCGTGAGGCAGCAGAACGGCAGGCAGTTCGTGAGGCAGCAGAACGGCAGGCAGTTCGTGAGGCAGCAGAACGGCAGGCAGTTTGTGAGGTAGCAGAATGGCAGGCTGAGCGGCAGTATCAGCTTGAGCTCAAAAGGATGGAGCTCTCCCAGCGGGCACAAACCGCCCATGCGCAAACTCCAACAACCCTGCAGAGACCCTCAAGTTGGAAGGAGAAGCCAGGCCGGAGTTCACCACAGCCATCTGTCGTCAGGTTGGGTGAGACAAACTATGCCCCGGGTGGTCCCTCCCCTGTCCCAAGAACTCTGGGCGCCCGGGTGACCTTCCCCAAACCCCAAGGGGAGGTGCGGCGGGGCCATGCCTGTAACCAGACAGGAAATTTCAAAGAGGAGTGCCCCAACCACCCTGAGAACTTCCCTGCTTCCCAAGCCACAGCAGGTGGCCCATCTGTGTGTCTGGACGGGGGTGCAGGAAAAGGAATGCAGACTGTGGGACTATTGACTGATTTGCCTGCTAATGTACTGTTGGGAACTGATTTAGGACCTATGATGTCCCAATATGGGGTGGGGAGCACCCCAATTTACTGTGATAAACTGTCTATGATTAATGCTGATAATGTGTCTGTCATATCTGCAGAGAGGCCCCTTAACCCCCCCCCCTCTGAGATACTTCCCATGGCAGTAAGTGTACATGCTAATGAGTTGCCTTCAGCTGAGAGCAGGGAAGATGCAAACGAGCTTCCTGCAACCCAGCTCAGCAAAAATGTTATTGATGCTTTGTTCACCCCCGTGCTAGGAGCCAATGAGACCTTGTCTGTAGACACACCCACATCTGCAGGGGCGTCTCCCTCCCAGCTTGTTAATATGTCTACTGCAGATCTCATTGAGGCCCGGTGTGAATTAACAATTGCTAATGAAGGTACTGTCAATGTAATTGCCAATGTTTGTTGTGAAAGTGTACAGGGTAGTTCTTCTGAGTCACTGGAAGCGACTTCTACTATTTCGCCCAGTGTATCCGATAAGCACCCAACTGCTGACCATGTGCCAGGTGGTCAGGTAGGCTATGTGGATCTCATGGCCGATCCAGGTGAGGGACGGACTGCTGGTAGTGCGGTGTTAGCCCGCAGCCAGAGTGCTACGAGGGTGGAGGGCGCTCCGACCCTTGAACCGTTGCCTACACCACCTGGAGTCGGTGCTGAGACCGCCATGACTAGCCTCACTCCCTTGAAGCCGGAGGAGTCCGGCCGGTATGAGACATACACGTCTCTTCTGTCCAGTTCTATTCCAGGAGTGCCCATGGCCCAAGTGCAGATGGCATGGGGTACTGGAGGTGTGATCCAAGAAGGGGGTATGTCCAATGTATTACCTGTCAATGTATTGTGGGGGGGTGTTTTGGGGAAGCATGATCTCAGTCATTTGCCCAAGGTATCACCATCACCCACCCAAGTACAGGAGGGACAGGATGTAGGCTTGGAAGCAAAAGGGGAGGTGCAGAATCCCCTAGAACTCTCCCAACTAGCGGCTAGTGTGAGAGAGACCCTGAGAGATCGCCAGGATGGGGTCTCTGAACTGGTATCCCAAAGACTTGGGGTTATGAGTGTGGCTCCACAGGGTGCCAGCACTCAGAAAGCGGACCCAGAACAGGCAGGAGGTAGCCAAGTGTACGTGGATCAGGGCCTGAGCCTTAGAAGTGTCCCTAGTCAGACTAGGGAGCCAGAAGGGTCCGGCAGCTATGTAACATGCACCTCTCTTTTGTCTCACTCCAGCCAAGAGTTCAGAGATGCTATCCAAGCTGACCCTAGTCTGGACATATTGAAGGCGCGTGGCGCTCAACCACCCTCGGAGTCTGACAAGGCCCGAGTCTGCTGGCATCCCGGGGGGAGGCGAGAGAGCCTTGGGGCCAGAGCCAGAGAAGCTGGAGGTGCTTTCAGAAGAGGGGCGTAGGCCCCTACTTCCTGCAAGCCCCATCTAAAGGGGGAGGTGTGATGATTCTGCTTAAATATGGTTATAACGCAAAGCTGTATTTAGGTCTCTGGGTAGCGTATCTCTTTACTCATAAGGTGCGCAGCTATAATCCCAGGTGTATATTGGCAATAGTGGCCAGGCTGGAACAATAGGGCTTTGTATCCATCCCAGCCGGGCTCCATTGTATTCATACACAGCCCTGAGTGATCAAAGAAACATGCATTGTCCAGTCTGCACTGGTTGATCAGATATGGCTGATAACATTGTATCATTTCACTTGGTCCCAGCTCTCTACAAAGGATCTGGACTTGATTGCATTATTCAATCAGACTTGCTGCCGCCAATGACCTCATTCTGGGAGGTGGCATAAAGGGTATAAAAGATGAGGTAAGAGGCAATGGGAGGAGATTATGCTATGGAGACTGTGCTGAGACTATAAGAGTTTATTGAGAGACTGTGATGAGAGCATGCAGGCTGGATTATTGTATTGATGCTACATGCCAAGAAACCTCCACTGGTTAACTCCACATGCTGTGTGTGAGTGTTGGACTACAGAGCCACATCCAGGAGATGTGTGGTAAAGTAACTATTTCAATGTTATTCCCTTTTTATTTTTATTGTACTGTATATTGTAACTAGTAACTGTTAATGCTTGCATATATCTGCATATCTGTTCTGAACTGTATATGTTAGATGTTAATACCGACCCATTTAGGGGTTAATAAATATATAAAATTTAGAAAGCTTGTCTTGTATTTATCTTGTGAACCCAACATTCACTGGCGGTGAGTGTGGTTTTTATATGAAAGAGGACTCAGGTGTGGCCAAAGCGGTGTTGGCGCACTGAGGATCTTTCACACCGGGCCATCACAAATAAAATGATGATTTAAGTGTTGTAAGTGGCCTGTCTGGATGACAGCAGAATAATTTTCTTATATCCATCAAGCAACATATTTCATTTCAGAAAACCAAAATAGACATGTACTATTTTACAAAACTGACATAAAAATATGGGGAAGTAAAGTGTTGGGAAGAATAGTTTGGTGTAAATTACTGTAGAAATGAAGAGGAATATAATGAAAGGGAATGTGTCACTGCCACGGATTGTAGTAAAATGTAATAGGGTATTCCAATCAGACAGAATGATAGCATATGTATTAAATATCTGAAGATATTTATAGAATTTATGTTTATTATTAGTTTACAGAAGATACTGTATAAAACATGGTCATCAGGCTATTTTATGGGTACCTTTACATGGGCCGATTTTCTGCCCTCATCCAGCACCAACTGAAGTTTATAGCAAGTCTGTTGGTGCTTCTTAGTTCAATTTACATGGGGAAATTATGGTGGCTGAATATGCCCAAGTGGTTGTAAATACAACTGTTAACTGTTTACACAAGGCAATAATAGTGAGTGAACATTCCTTCTAATATTTGTTGCGCTAAGTCCACATTAGTGTTGCCTCTCCGTTATTCGGGTCCATCGGAGGTCCAGAACAATGGAGAGCCAGTCTGTTAAAATGTCAGTAACAAGCGGAGTCCGACAGACCCCAGTGACTATAATGGGGATGATCGGATGTCTGTCATTTTAAAACCGAACCTAGTGGAGGAAAAGGTCCTCCATGCAGGACTTTTTCCTCTGCCGATTTTCAGGCGGACATTGAGACGGAGTCTCCAGTGGATGTGAACAAGGCCTTGGGCCAGTCATCAGACTTTAGGCTCTTTAAGTCAGGCCCCATGTTGTGAAAACGCAGCATTTTAAGTACCTTTCCTTATTTCTCCGTCTATTGTGATATATATGGGTTTTATATGTATATACTTTAATAAATAGTATTCTATATTTTTTACATTTGTGGAATTTTTTTCATTATACAGTTTTCTTTACAGTTTCACCAACTTATTAATTTTTGGAGTACTAGCCCTATTTTGTCTATGTGTTTACAGGACCTGCAAAGTGGATGGGATTATGACTAATCCCATCCACACAATACAGAAAAAAATTCTCAGCAGAAAAAATGCATTTTCAAAAACAGCATGTCATTTATACCTACAGAAGTGCTGGCATTTTCCATATAGGTATAACAAGGGCAGAAAGCCCGCAGAGGAAAACTCTGCGAAATCGCAATGAAAAACACTGCAGAAAAAAACCATTTATACTTTAGGCTATAGACTGAACTGGTGGCAATAAGCTAAATTTTGAACTTTAAACAGGTATTCCAGTTAAATAAGTTACCCCCTAACCACAGAATAGGGGTAACTTGCTGATTGGTTGGGTTCCAACCTTGGAGACCACCAACATTCATGAGAACAAGAGCCTTTTGTACCCACAAAATAATGGTGTGTCTGGCAGTGCATGCGCAGCTGCTCCATTCACTTCTATGAGACTGCCTATTGATAGGAGGTAAAGTAACTTGCTCTAAACGGAATATCCCTTTAATTTAATCAGCAAGTTGTCTTCAGGAGAAAGTACATTTTTCAGTCCCTTATTATGTAGACATAACCTCATAATCTTTATATTTTATATCTTTTTATATTTTAAGCACCACATCTATCAGGTCATTTTAAAAGAGAAAACATATACAGCATGTGTTATTAAATATATTTTTACATTCCTCTTAAGATAGCTTGCAGAGAGGAAAAAACAGAGAGAATTCTAAGAAGACTTCTGATAAACTTACACTTTAAATAAATTATCAAACCATTGCTGGTGCTCAAGGAGCGTCAGGCAATAGCTGCAGTGTACTTTCTTGAACTCTGCAAGAAATATAGAGAACTTTTCCTTTACGATTTCATTTCTATGTGCTATTTAAAAAAAATATTTGAATCATTGCAAAAGAGGAAGAAACATCATCTGAATGCGGTTTCTTTTAGTTTAGAATCGATAGACAGCATGGTTCCCTAGACATTGGCAAATCTCAAACAGAATAAAGTAAATTTTTTCACAATATACAATAAGGGAATTTACTTTTTGTGTCTGCATATACACTTTTTATTGTTAGTGTGATGCAACTACCTTGCTTATTCTACAGCCAACACAACTCAAGATACAAAGTAAGAATTGGTATTATAATGCTTATTGAAAATGGAGCCTCTAGTAACACAGCTGGTTTAGCACTGACTAATCGGCATCTTCAGGTCATGGCCTCTAGAGTAGTCATCTACTGCTATCTGATGTGCTGCTGAAACCATCAACTCCAGTTTATTGCATCCTTTAATAGATGGCGCTGCATTGATTCCACCGCAGTTGTAATTTTTTCTCTATCACCCACCATTCCTTAGTTTTAGTGGCTGATATGATAATTAGGCTCTGCAAAATCAGGTGGGTGTTGTTTGGGGTCGTGATTCAATCCTCCAACCAGAGACAGACAGAGCTCTCAATCCCACCCTTGCTTGCTCCTCCCTGACGCCACCCACTTGAAAGTACAGAGCCTAATTATCATATCAGGCATCCAAAACTAACAGCACTGATTGCTCAGGAGTGGTGGAGGCTAAAGGAAAAATATAATCTGTGCCAGAATCAGTGGAGAGGCTGATATTAAGGAATGTAAAGGAGTTGTTGGAGGTGGTGAAAAGTCTTCTTTAGGATGTCAGAAAACGACATGGCATAAAATGGGGATAGACAAGGTTTAACTCAAGAAAATGGTCAAAACTATCTCTGCTTGTCAGAGGAGATGCTGAGCAAGAACAATTGCAGTTGCTGACTCACTCACTTATCTCTTACTCAGCATTTCCTCTGACAAGCAGAGAAAATGTGTGTGATTTAGTAACACACACATTGAAAACCATGCCAAAGATTCCTCCACATACATGGCAGAGCAATGAAGAAGGCATGACTTAACATGCATGTCCACTTCCTGTAATGTCTGTGGATATAAGTGTAAATATAAAATTAAATACAAAAAAGTAGAATTATTAGTAGGATTTACCTATAAACTAGATTCTTTGTAGGGCAACCTCTAAAAATTTCAAAGATATCTGTCATTATAGACTTGACTCTCCCATCGAAGGGAATGAATGACTTTTACTGTCTTTGTACTTTTGTGAAATAAAATGTGTGTCCCTGATATTGAATCATTTGTCTGACTATTGCCAAATGTGAAAAAATTATATATACTGCCATTCTTAGATCAACAATTGAAAGATGTTGTGTATCATAATCTATTAAAGAAGCAAGATGCTATAACTGGACGGGTGGAAGGGTAGCATGTTTGATCTACTTTATTTTCCAATACACAGGGTCTCCTACTACAGTACCTTGAGGGAAGAGAAAGCCAAGTTTGATCATAGTCTGAAGTGTACACTTTGCCTTCTATTGCCGTCTGTTTATGAGAAGCTGTCACATAGGAGCTGTGATTAGCAGTGATACATGGAAGCGCGGGAGACATAGAGTCTGGAGGTGTAGAATTGCCCTTACATGAAACAAGCCCTAGAATTGCCTCATTGCACACTTATTGCACTGAAGCCAGGGCTGCTATGAATATAAGCTGAAATTTTTCTAGTGTAAGACAAATATTACTATAATATTAATGAATATAGCAGAATTATTCATCATGATAGCCATACAAGTTCAATGGATGCACTTATTATACATTATTATATATTGCACTTATAGATGTGAATAGGAACACTTGTGCTTGTGCCTGCTGCATTAATGCACTGTAATGTTATGGCAATGAGCGTTAACTGTACACTCAGTCAGGGCCGGCGTTAGGAGGGGGCAAACTGGGCAATAGCCCAGGGCCCCTTCCCCAAAGGGGCCCCCGGGATCCAGAACCTGATGACTCCGGATCCCGGAGTCAGGCCCGGCCAAAGCAATAACAGAAAGGGACTGCAGGGCCCCTTTCCGAGGTGAGTAAAAATAACAAACATTTTTACTCACCTGTCCTTGGCGTCCGACGTCATCTTCTGGCGTTCCAGATGCGGTGACCAGATGGAAGGTAACGCTGCAGTTGGGATTGCGGGGTGCAAACAGCGCAGACTTGTCACGGTCTCTGGGCACGAGGGCGCAGCGCTGCTGCTGTCCCACGTTACCACCACTGGTACCGGTGATGAGGGGGCTGCACAAATGTTGGTGGTGATTGTTCCCCCGGGGCGCTTCCCCTATACTGTGCCGACTGGTGGTGTTTGGGGCGCCCTGATGTTGTCGGTGCAGAGTCAGACACAGAAACGGTTGTAAAGTTGAACTTTTACTTCCATGGGTGTGGAGGCACAAATGCTTAAACAGTTTCTTCAATACAAAACAACGGGGTACGCCTGGTGACACAGCAAAGTCCTGAGGTACAGGGTAGACTTGATGAAAGGTGTTCCTAGCCCCTTATACTTCAGTGTTACAGCCCTAAGGTGCGTCTGGGCTCCTATTTGGCTCATAGGAGGATGCCCACCATGATACTAGTACATAATATTCCCCACTCACGTTATGTGGTCCTGATAGCTCAGAGTTTCGGGGTGCAATAGTCAGGGTGGCAGGATATTCCACAGGTCTGGCCTTGGCCCCTGGATCCTGTGATACTGGCTATGGAGCACGTGTTCCAGAATGTTCTCTCCACAGTCTCATGCTGACAAGATAATGATGCTTGACTTCCTTCAGGGCGATGGCTAGGCAGACAGGGGACAGGATCTTCTGAATAGCTGGAGTATGTCAGCTCTCCAACCTTCCTGGGCCTGTCTAGGACTTGAGATTCCTGCACTAAACTCACTGCTTTCTTCACAGGACATCACACTTCTCTCCTCACCTCCTCCTCCTAACACTCCACACTTCTAACTCCTCACACGCAGGACCTTCCTGCAGGGGTGATACCATGGGGACCCAGTGATCAGCTGACTCCTCCCCTTTTCCCAGGCGATGTCCTCCCATTGGACATTTGGTTACTATTCAATCCTATGGGAGGTGTAATGCATGTGTGAGGCTCACTAGGTGGCGCTGTGTTGTGTGAGACTCAGGACCCCCTGCTATGTCACACAGGCTATGAAGCAACAGGAAATAATACAATGCACAGAGATCACCCTCAGCCCAGCCATAGCCAGCTCTGGGATGCCACATACTCCCCCTCTTTCACTGAGCCGACCTCGGCGACGGGCTGGGGTGAAGGTGAGAAATGTAACATAACGTTAATAAATACGAATAAAGTGCAAATGTCACTAACAGTTTAGAAAAATATAATACTTAGAAACTTGAGGTAAGACCTCCCGGCATAGTCCTGGAATGTCCATGAGAAGTCTGAAGGGTAACGGAGAGATAATTAAACTCAGACTTATGGAACCTTTTGGCGGTACCATCAGACAGTCCATATAGAAACAACAGTAGTGCAAATGGGTCCAGAGGCTCTCTGGCACAAATTTCGTGAGTGTCCATTATCATGAGAGTCTCTCTGAGAAACAATAAACAGTCCTTTCTGTAAGGAAGAGTAGGCACTCTAGCACGAATGTCCATACCGCAATGGGGTAACAGAACTTCCTTGGCTCGGTGAGCCAGGCACTATGGCTTGGATTGTTGCATATAAGTGTAAATACTATATTACATGGCAAGATATTATATATATACTGTATATACACACAGGAAAAACATTAATGTAATCAGAGCAGGAATAACATACTGTATATACAGAAGCAGAGACAGTTAACCTCTTTTACCCAAGGACAGCCATGGCATCACTATAGCGTGTTGGAGGTATGCCTTTTGTGGTACGCTCAGAACGCCTAAGTGGAACGAGATTTGAATCAGGAACAGAGTAACTGAAATCAATTAAATCATCTGTCGAAGGGTTCTCTTGCACTAGAGCAATTGGTGGATAACAGCTAAATGGTAGTAGTTTAGGCGCCCACATAAGCTCAGTTAACGTTGGGGGTCTCTCTTTCGCTTCAGAAGGTGACAAGATCTCTGTACTCGTTGTCTCAGCTGGGGGCACCTCTGTGGGTAGTCCTTCTTTAAGGCACAGCTTCAGACGGTTTCGGTGTACTACTTGGGGCTGTCTCCCAGGTTTAGAGATCTCATACACGTCGGATTCAGGATATGGTATGGAGATGACACTGTATGGTTCTTTCTCCCAGAATGGATCCAATTTCACATTCCGATGGTTATTCCTTAACCATACACGGTCGCCAACTTTCAGGGGCGCTGCATGGGCGTGATGGTTGTAATCCTCCTGTTGTCTCCTACGAACCTCATCCATGCGCGTTTCAACTATCTCTTTAGCTTCCTCCATACGTCGGCGGTGTTCAACAACCCAGTCTGTTATAGGTAGTGGATTGATGGTGTCAGGGACCTTCACACCAAGGGTTAAGTCTGAAGGAAGTTGACCTTGTCTTCCAAACATTAGATAAAATGGTGCGTATCCCGTAGATGTTTGGGGTGTGTTGTTGTAAATATAGGCCAAGTCCTTGATACGCTCAGGCCACTCAACACCAGGTGTAACTGCGGCTGTTCTTAGCATGCCGATGATCACTTGATTTGCCTTCTCGCACATACCATTCCCTTGAGGGTGATACGCTGTGGTTCGCAACTTCTTGCAGTCTTGGAACTGACACAGCTCACGGAACAATTGGGATTCAAACGCCGATCCACGGTCGGTGAGGATATGCTCAGGACAACCGTAATGGCGGACAAACTATGCGTAGAAGGTCTCAGCCGTAGTTCTTGCTGTAAGATCTCTGACAGGCACGATGACAAGGAACTTGGAGTAATGATCCACCATTGTCAGAGCGTAGCTGTAGCCGGAACATGTGGGACCCAACTTCACATGGTCCAGAGCAACAATTTCACACGGCTTTTGAGTCTTAATTGGATGTAGAGGGGCCTTCTGATCTCTTCGACCTTCCTTGGTGATACTACAGGCGGGACACTCTCAGCACCAACTCTCAATGTCACTCCTCATCCCAACCCAATAGAAGCGACGACGGATGGTAGCTTCGGTCTTTTGTACCCCGAAGTGACCGGATCTGTCATGATACGCCTCAAGTATCATCTGTGCGTCTCTTCTTGGTACGAGGATCTGATGAAGCCTTTCACCTGTGACAGGATCAAGAGTGTTTCTATGTAGAAGGCCTCGTTGGACAAACAGGCGCTTCCTCTGTCGCCAAAGGCGTTTTAATTCCACGTCATGAAGACCTCTCTTTACACGGGTTGGTATTCTTCCTGTAAGCAGGAAATCTGACAATTCTCCTAAAACTCTGCTCTCTTCTTGGAACGTTTTCCACAGAGATGGCTCCTGGAGGGATTCGGCAGCTGTTTTCGCCAGAGGTTCTCCTTCTACAGGGACACCAATAGCAACCTGTTGGGCAAACTTGTTGTAGAATGGTGGCATCTCCACCTCTTCCCAGATGTCTTCTCGGGGTGGTTCTTCTCCCAAAGGCAACCTTGAGAGTGCATCAGCGTTAGCGTTGGACTTGCCACTGCGATACTTGACAGAGAACTTGTAATTCGCGAGTCTTGAGGCCCACCGTTGTTCAAGGGCTCCCAGTCGAGCAGTGTCCAGATGCGCCAACGGATTGTTATCTGTGTACACGGTAAAGGGTGTGGCAGCCAGGTAGTCTTTAAACTTCTCTGTCACGGCCCAGACAAGCGCCAGAAGTTCGAGTTTGAAAGAACTATAGTTCTGGTCGTTCTTCTCCGCGCCTCTCAGACTCCTGCTGGCGTAGGCGATGACTCGCTCTTTGTTGTCCTGAACCTGGGACAACACTGCACCCAAACCTTGGTGACTTGCATCTGTGTACAAGCGGAATGGCTGACTGTAGTCGGGATAGGCTAGAATTGGTGGTTGCGTCAGAAGTGCTTTAAGCGCTTGAAAGGCTTCCTCTTGACGCGCTGTCCAGTCTACCGGAAGCTTTCGGTTGTAGTTTTCTCTGGGACAACCGCGCAACAACTCGTTCAGAGGCTCGGCTACTTGGGCGAAGTGTGGTATGAAACGCCGGTAGTAACCTGCGAATCCAAGGAAGCTTTGGACTTCTTTGACGGTAGTTGGTCTTCGCCAGTACTGGACTGCAGTGATCTTTTCAGGATCAGGTTGGACGCCTTGTGCGCTCACGACATGCCCAAGGTAGTGAACTTGGGGTTTCAACAGGTGGCACTTGGAGGGCTTCATCTTTAGGCCGTGCTGTATAAGTACCTTGAATACCTCGGACAGGTGACGAAGGTGTTCTTGGTATGTCCGGGAGAATACAATAACATCGTCCAGGTACAGTAGCACACTCTGGAAATTCTCATGGCCGAGGCACCTCTCCATAAGCCGTTGGAATGTGGCTGGGGCATTACATAGCCCAAATGGCATACTATTGAATTCAAAGAGTCCCATCGGGGTCGTAAACGTAGTCTTTTCACGATCTTCAGGCGCCATAGGGACTTGCCAGTATCCACTGGTTAAGTCCAGGGTCGAGAAACAGGTAGCTGATCCCAAAGCCGTTAGAGATTCCTCAATCCGCGGCAATGGGTATGCGTCCTTGTGCGTGACGTTGTTGAGTTTACGATAGTCCACACAAAATCGTAGGGTTCCGTCTTTCTTCTTGACAAGGACTAGCGGGGCTGCCCAGGGGCTGTTACTCTCCCGGATGACATCAGCATCTCGCATCTCTTGGATCAACTTTTTCACCGGTTGGTACATCGCTGGTGGTATTGGACAGTGACGCTCCTTGATTGGATGGTGGTCGCCAGTCAGAATGCGATGTTGTATGGTCGTGGTCTTACCAAAGTCCAATGGGTGTTTGCTGAATGCCTGTTGGTAACGCTTGGCCACATTGCGAACCCCATTGATGTGCTCTATAGGGGTATTGGCGTCTCCCACGTTCAATTCATCCCACCAGGACTTCGTGGCTCCATTCTGAATGTTCTCAGCAGCTTGGGTGGAACGCTGTGTGGCGGTAGAATCACCAGAGAGAATGTCTTCTGGTGCTAACCGGTGTAGCAGGGCCACAGAGTGGAACTTGTGGAGGTTCACGGGAGCATCGCCCAAGTTGACTAAGCGGACAGGAACACGTCCATTGGAAACTGTGACAAGGCTGCGGGCAGCCATGACAAGTGGTTGGCCATCTACCTGTATGGGTTGTAGCAAGGCCTCGTAGTCCTGATTTTCTATGCCCGGACGGGCACGGCACCACACCATAGTTTCTGTTCCAGGCTGTAGGGTTACTGGACGGGTATCTTGGATCCGGACTCGACCAATTTCACCTTGTTTGTTGGCGAACTTGTGCTGGGCATTGAGTACACGAATGGCCCGCTGAATGGTCTGCTGGTCACTGGGAGAAGCTGTAAGGAGAGAGGCATGCAAGGCATCCAACACTTCTGCAAAGCAATGGCGTAAAACATTCATGCCTAATATTACAACTGCAAACCTTTCATCCTCTACATCAGTGACAATTACACCCTGTCTAGGCAGTTTCAAGTCCCCAATCTGGATAGTGGGTTCCCAATAACCCTGCTGTGGTATGGGCTGTCCATTGCTGGCACACAGATTTATCCATGTGTCAGGTGTTCTATTCAACACACCTAAATCCCAATGTTCAAGGAACACCTGCTTGCGCAGGGTTGTTACCTGAGATCCAGTGTCCACCAACGCTGTCAGAGGGACGCCGTTCACCCGGATTGTGATGTGTGGGCAGGCTGAGACGAAGCGTGACAATGGCACTGAAGATTCACCTGGGCCCTTCTTCTTTCCTCCCGAGGGGCGGCCCGCTGCCTCGGGGGTGGCCCATTTAACTGAAAACACTGAGGCCTGGTGTGTCCATATCTATGGCAATAGGTACAGTATGGCCTCTCACTCTGCAGAGGTTTCACTGAAGACGGACGTCTGGGTGGCGACTCAGGTGAGATGTTGAGACTTCGCAAAGGATCACTGGACGATGAAGACGGCTGGGTCAGACGATCTAGACGGACGGTGATCTGTTCCATGGCACGGGTCAGATGATCCACTCGGGCCAGAAGGTCATCTCTGGAGTCTGCTGGTGTAGTCTGCGCAGTTTGGGCAGCAGGTGAGGTACCCAGAGGTAGTGGCAGGACAACTGGAGCAATGCTTGTTGAGGGTCCAGGTGAGGGAGCACAGATGACTGGGCTCGGCTGGGGCTGCTCCTGTCCCAAGACCTGGATGGCAAGGGCCTTGAAGTTAGCAAACGTGATGCTGGGATGTTGTGCAGCAAGCATTCGCAACTGACTCTGGAGCAATGTGGTACCCGCCCCTTCTATGAAGCGGTCAAGCAAGATTTTATCAGAGTCCACATTTTCACGTGGATCCACTTGCACCACAGCTCTGAACGCCTCTTGGAGGGATAAAGCATAGTCCCGCAGGGTCTCACCAGGTAGTTGTCGTCTGGAAAAGAAGCGCATCTTTACCTCGGAGACAGATCGCACGTCAAAGTTCACCTGGAGTTTGTCCAGAATTTGCCCAGGGGTTCTTTTGTCAGAGGCAGGCCAGGATTTGACCTCCCTAGCTGCAGCACCCTCAAGCTGGCCCAGCAGGATCTGTATCTGCTGTTCTGTATTCAGAGGATAGAACTGGAAGAGAGACAGCATCTTCTCAAGAAAGTCCCTGAGGGTATGCGCCTCCCCTTTGTAGCGCGGCAGCCATGGTGCGCCAGGGTAAAATGGCATGGAGAATGGTAGGCTGCTCGCCATGGGCACTGCTGGATCACTAGAAACAGATGGCACAATGTCACTTTGCTCAGTCATGTTGTTTGCAGGTATGACTGGAATTAGGTCGCCGTCTCTTTAAGAAACTCAACTGCTTGCTGGCAGGGAATGGAGACTACAACTTGGAATGCTGTCCCTTTAAGAATGCTGTAGCTATTAACAGAGTCACTGTGATGCAGGCTGACGGTGTGCTCCCCCCTCTTTAATGGTGGCACTCCCCACGGACACTGTACACGGAAAACACTCGCTGGGGCCGTGGGAGGACTGAAGACAAGGACAGGGAGGCACAGTACTCACTGACAGCAACTGCAGCGTGGACCAGAGATCAGCGGTGCACAGCAGGGACGGTGATGCGGCACCGGAGAGTCAGAAATGGTGCTGGCACGTTCGCCTTTCACTTTCTTGTATGGGTGCGCTGGAGCATTGCGCTCAGCATTCTGGGCTCTCCTAAGATGGCGGCAGATGGGTCACCTGGCCTCATGGGCAGTGCTAAAAATCTCCCGCACTTTTGCAAGGTTCAGTTAACCCTTTGTGGGCGTTCTTACACAGTGATGTGGCGCAGCAAACAAGTCCTGGGCGTTTTAACTCTTCCAGGGCTGTAACACACTGAGAGGACAGTCTTTAGGGCTTACTTCAGGGGTATAGGGCTCCCCCCTCTTTGTGGAAAGCACTCTCAGGGAATAAACTTGATCTTAGCAAAGTCCACAATAAAGACCGATGCTCTGGAGACAATTTGGCGCACTTTTCGTGGCGACTTTCTCAAAATGGCACACACTCGTATCCTGTTCGTGACGCCAGTTTTTCTTGCGGTGACCAGATGGAAGGTAACGCTGCAGTTGGGATTGCGGGGTGCAAACAGTGCAGACTTGTCACGGTCTCTGGGCACGAGGGCGCAGCGCTGGTGCTGTCCCACGTTACCACCACTGGTACCGGTGATGAGGGGGCTGCACAAATGTTGGTGGTGATTGTTCCCCCGGGGCGCTTCCCCTATACTGTGCCGACTGGTGGTGTTTGGGGCGCCCTGATGTTGTCGGTGCAGAGTCAGGCACAGAAACGGTTGTAAAGTTGAACTTTTACTTCCATGGGTGTGGAGGCACAAATGCTTAAACAGTTTCTTCAATACAAAACAACGGGGTACGCCTGGTGACACAGCAAAGTCCTGGGGTGCAGGGTAGACTTGATGAAAGGTGTTCCTAGCCCCTTATACTTCAGTGTTACAGCCCTAAGGTGCGTCTGGGCTCCTATTTGGCACATAGGAGGATGCCCACCATGATACTAGTACATAATATTCCCCACTCACGTTATGTGGTCCTGATAGCTCAGAGTTTCGGGGTGCAATAGTCAGGGTGGCAGGATATTCCACAGGTCTGGCCTTGGCCCCTGGATCCTGTGATACTGGCTATAGAGCACGTGTTCCAGAATGTTCTCTCCACAGTCTCATGCTGACAAGATAATGATGCTTGACTTCCTTCAGGGCGATGGCTAGGCAGACAGGGGACAGGATCTTCTGAATAGCTGGAGTATGTCAGCTCTCCAACCTTCCTGGGCCTGTCTAGGACTTGAGATTCCTGCACTAAACTCACTGCTTTCTTCACAGGACATCACACTTCTCTCCTCACCTCCTCCTCCTAACACTCCACACTTCTAACTCCTCACACGCAGGACCTTCCTGCAGGGGTGATACCATGGGGACCCAGTGATCAGCTGACTCCTCCCCTTTTCCCAGGCGATGTCCTCCCATTGGACATTTGGTTACTATTCAATCCTATGGGAGGTGTAATGCATGTGTGAGGCTCACTAGGTGGCGCTGTGTTGTGTGAGACTCAGGACCCCCTGCTATGTCACACAGGCTATGAAGCAACAGGAAATAATACAATGCACAGAGATCACCCTCAGCCCAGCCATAGCCAGCTCGGGGATGCCACACAGACATCACTGCTGAGGCGCTGAGGCCTGGCCTCAGCGGTCACGTGGGGCGTGCCTCACGTAATCGCTGAGGCCCAATCACAGGCCTCAGAGGTGACGTCCACAACGCATGACGTCAGCCGCACAGAAGAAGAAGCGGTCGCCGGCGGGGATAGCGGAGCAGCGCGAGGAGGCCCAGTAGAGATAAGACAAGGTGAGTAAAACTGTTTGTTATTTTACCTTACCTACCCCGGGCATTCGATTATTATACTCTGGGGTCTGAAGAGACCCCAGAATATAATATAATAATAGCACTGTAGGGCCCCTGTGGAGCATTATACTGGGGGCCCCCTCTGGATAGCATATTATACTGGGGAAGGGGCCCTCTGGATAGCATATTATACTGTGTGGGGCCACTGTGGAGCATTATACTGGGGAAGGGGCCCCTCTGGATAGCATGTTATATTCTGTGGGGCCTCTGTGGAAAATTATAATGTGGGGGGGGGGGGGCTCTGGAGATAATGTTATATTCTGTGGGGCCACTTTGGAGCATTATGCTCTCCAGAGGGGCCCCCCAGTATAATGCTCCAAAGTGGCCCCACAGAATATGACATGCTCTCCAGAGCCCCCCCACTTTATAATACTCCATAGATGCCCCGCAGAATATAATATGTTCTCCAGAGGGCCCCCTCCCCAGTATAATGCTCCACAGTGGCCCCACACAGTATAATATGCTCTCCAGAGCCCCCCCAGTATAATGCTCCACTGTGGCCCCACACAGTATAATATGCTTTCCAGAGGGGCCCCCCAGTATATTATACTGTGTGGGGCCACCGTGGAACATTATACTGGGGGGGGGGGTTTCTGGAGAGCATTTTATACTGTTTTGGGCCACTGTGGAGCATTATACTGGGGGGGGCTCTGGAGAGCATATTATAATGTTTTGGGCCACTGTGAGTATTATACTGGGGAAACCTCTCTGGGCAGTATATTATACTGTGTGGAGGCCATTCTGGAGCATGTTATACTGAGTGGGGTCACTGTGGAGCATTATTCTGGGGGGGGGGTGCATCAGCAGAGCATATTATATTGCGTGGCGCCACTGTGGGGCATTATTTGGGGGGGACTGATGAGCATTATACTAGGGGGCCCTCTGGGGAGCATATTATACTATGGGCCACTGTAGAGCTTTATACTGGGGGAATGGACAGTGTGGGGAGCCTGTTATACTGTGTGGGGCCACGGTGGAGTGTATTATATTGTGTGGGGCTTTTCGGGAGCATATTATACTCTGTGGGGCCATTGTAGAGCATTATACTGGGGGGGGGGGGGCTCACAATTCCTGCTGGCAGCCCTGTGTGCTATGTCTGCATCACAGCTCCCTCACTATAATCTTGCACATATGTGTAGTGCTCCATGGCCATGTCATTTCCCATACAGTACTGTGCATGAGCTGGCCATGGAGTTATTGGGGCCTGCACAGTACTATAGGGGCTGACTATACGGGAAACATACTCAGTAACACCAGATAGTCAGCACATATGTAAGACTTCAGTGAAGGAGCCGTGGTGTAGGCTATTAGCATGAAGCTGTTGGGTGGGGCCCCAGAACAAGTTCCTTTGGTGGGCCTAAGGCCCTTCAGTCCGACACTGTATAACGGAGAACTATTATATATAAGGATGGGTTACTGTATATAACTGGGAAACTTAAGTATGAGGGGGCTATTATTTATAAGAGGGAAACTATTTATAAGGGGGGTATAATTGTTAAGTGGGCTTATTTATAAAGGGGGCTATTAGTGATAATGGGGACTATTATTTATAAGGATAACTATTATTTATGAGGGGGCTATTATTTACAAGGGAGCAGTATTATTTTTAGGGGGTGACTGTTACTGATAAGGGGGGATATTACTGATACAGGGCACTATTTATCATTTATAAGGGAGCTATTATTAATAAAGGTGTAAGATTATTTATAAGCAGGGACTATTATTTATAAGGAGGCGCTATAATAACTGATGACTGGGTGCAAAAATCTAATAGGTGGTACAAAGGTGCTCATTTGAATTGTATGTGGTAAAATAGGGCTTGTTATTACTTTTTTGTTGGCAGAAAGGAGGCGTTATTATAGGGGTTGTCACTGGAAGACGATGGTGTTGTTTGCATATCAGCATTTGGGGCCCCGCTTTTAATTTTTGCCCAGGGCCCCACTTTGTCTAAAACCGGCCCTGCACTCAGTAAATCATAAAAGTAGAGCAGGAAGTGGTTAAGAATTACAATATACTTGGTGGGTAAATAATCTATGCCTTGCAGAAGGAGGGCTCACTACGGACTCATTTGAATGGGACTGAGGTGCAAACAGGTCACGTGACAAGTGAAGGTGACATCACAGGCTAAAACCAGCTGTGGCTGAGGTGGCAGTCTGGTGGCTGCTTCGAACAGTGCACTTCCTATAGGCCTTTTGGCCTCTTCTCTTTGCGCCACACTCCTTGAATCTGCAATCCGTGTTTGATAAAGATCAGACACAGACCAAAACGTTATACGTACAGTATTTTCTGGATTGCATCTGTGATTTAATAAATACCACTTTTTTTGCGCAATATGTCTTCTGAGTGCCGAGTCTGTCTAGAATATGCTTGAAACAGCTGATCAGCAGGAGTAATGGCTATCAGACCCCTACCAATCTGATCTGAAATGTAGCAAACCTTGATTTGACATTACAATTTTTCATACATATTGAATACTTATCATAAGAATAGACAGCCCATTAATATCCAAACTTGCCGCCAGATTCCCCTGCAGATAAAAGTTATTTGCTGGTTGCTTTTTTCAAATAAAATGGGATTGGTTAAAACAGACAATTTCTTTAAGGTTCTAAAATTTGCCACTGAGGTGCTAAGCATACAGTACATGCCAACAGTTTCGACTTTGCAAGGACAACCCAGGAACTGGGCAACAAAACAGACAAGTTTTTATGTAAAACCAACCCTAAAATGGGCATTCTTAGGGCGTTTCCAGGTAGGATTAAAAATTCACATTTTAACATATGAAATGTCTGTAAATATGGTGTAGAGGGAACATGGAAAGGGGGAATGTGCTGAGGACCAAGTTTTAAAGGGATACCATGCTGGGGCAAATAATGACAGGGGAGCCATGCTGGCACTAGGAACCAGAGGAAAGCCGCGCTGGGGACCAAGGTTTATAGAGGTGTCATGCTGGGGAACAAAAATGATAGGGCTGTCTTGAACTTGGAAATGTTTAGGTCAGCAGTGGACTAAGAAAGAGTTGAAGTCACCTATGTTATGAATATGGATTGGTGACTTGTGTACAGTACCATGGCTGTTTTACTTCTGTGTAATATTCTGATGTGATACCTGGTTGTGTGTATTATGTTCATGTGATACCTGGTTGTGTGTAATATACTGGTGTGATACCTGGTTGTGTGTAATATGCTCATGTGATACCTGGTTGTGTGTAATATACTGGTGTGATACCTGGTTGTGTGTAATATACAGATGTGATACCTGGTTGTGTGTAATATACTGATGTGATACCTGGTTCTGTATAATATGCTGATGTGATACCTGGTTCTGTGTAATATACTGATGTGATACCTGTTCTGTATAATATGCTGATGTGATACCTGGTTCTGTGTAATATACTGATGTGATACCTGTTCTGTATAATATGCTGATGTGATACCTGGTTCTGTGTAATATACTGATGTGATACCTGGATAAGTATAATATACTAATGAGATACCTGGTGCTGTGTAACATACTAATGTGATAACTGGTGCTGTGTAATATACTGATGAGATACCTGGTTAAGTATAATATACTAATGAGATACCTGGTGCTGTGTAACATACTAATGTGATAACTGGTGCTGTGTAATATACTGATGAGATACCTGGTTCTATGTAATATACTGATGAGATACCTGGTGCTGTGTAATATACTGATGTGATACCTGGTTCTGTGTTATATACTGATGAGATACCTGGTTCTGTTTTATATACTGATGAGATACCTGGTTCTATGTAATATACAGATGTGATACCTGGTTCTGTGTAATATCCTGATGTGATACCTGGTTCTGTGTAATATCCTGATGTGATACTTGTTCTTTGTAATATACAGATGTGATACCTGGTTCTGTGTAATATACTGATGTGATACCTGGTTCTGTGTAATATCCTGATGTGATACCTGGTGCTGTGTAATATACTGATGTGATACTTGTTCTGTGTAATATACTGATGTGATACCTGGTTCTGTGTAATATACTGATGTGATACCTGGTTCTGTGTAATATACTGATGAGATACCTGGTTCTGTGTAATATACAGATGTGATACCTGGTTCTGTGTAATATCCTGATGTGATACCTGGTTCTGTATAATATACTGATGTGATACCTGGTTCTGTGTAATATCCTGATGTGATACCTGGTTCTGTATAATATACTGATGTGATATCGGTATACAGTATTATACAGAGCCAGGTGAGATATCTGGTGCTGTATAATATACTGATGACATACCTGGTTGTGTGTAATATACTGATGTGATACCTGGTTCTGTGTAATATACTGATGTGATACCTGGTTCTGTGTAATATACTGATGAGATACCTGGTTCTGTGTAATATACAGATGTGATACCTGGTTCTGTGTAATATACTGATGTGATACCTGGTTCTGTGTAATATCCTGATGTGATACCTGGTGCTGTATAATATGCTGATGTGATACTTGTTCTGTGTAATATACTGATGTGATACCTGGTTCTGTGTAATATACTGATGTGATACCTGGTTCTGTGTAATATACTGATGAGATACCTGGTTCTGTGTAATATACAGATGTGATACCTGGTTCTGTGTAATATCCTGATGTGATACCTGGTTCTGTATAATATACTGATGTGATACCTGGTTCTGTGTAATATCCTGATGTGATACCTGGTTCTGTATAATATACTGATGTGATATCGGTATACAGTATTATAGAGAGCCAGGTGAGATATCTGGTGCTGTGTAATATACTGATGACATACCTGGTTGTGTGTAATATACTGATGAGATACTTGGTGCTGTGTAATATGCTGTTGTGATACTTGGTTCTGTGTAATATTTAGGTAGTCCACTCAGAGATTTCACTGTAGTTTAATAACATAAAGCTTAGCAGAAATCCTCAATTTCAGTACTTTTACCATAGTAAGGCTGGTCATACAACTTCCACACCCCTTCCTTCATACACAAGCACATTCGGCTTGACCAAGTGTGCATATGCTCTGGACAGGAAGCGGTGAGTAAGCCAATGTCAGATCCTTCTAGTGACAACTTACCTCCCATCAGAACAAATGGGTCATGTTGAAATCCAACTGCCTGATCCTTATCTCCCCGTATTGTGGGGGACAATCAAGAGTTCCTGATTCACATGAGATGGTCATCTGCTTCATACATTGCTGCAGCATAGTAAAACCCATTTAGTACAGTATATTTATTAATTGCCAAAATTGTCATACTTTGATGATGCCCTTACAATAATATCTCTTTACCTAGGCAGTGTTATGTTGTGTCGCTCTTGTCTCTGAGGTTTCCAGTGTAGACTATAAAGGGTTTTTCTCAGAAAGAATAAAAATTGTCATTCCATGAAATAAATATAGTCGATAAAAGAATAGCATGCTGCCTGCAATCATTCTGAACCATATTATACAAAGTGGGGCACTGCTGCGCTGCCAAATTTTAATATTGCTCTGAACTACACGTTCCTTCTCATGTTACCATATTGCATTGCAATTTCCACCTTCATTCAGTAAGAGAGCAGACAGCTGTGCATGTCAATATCACCACGTGAGACCCTATTAATTTCATCAGAAACAGGCATATAACAAGAGCACGTGGGTATAGAAACAAACCAGCAGGAGGATATCCAAGGAGCAACCCGTGTGGCCAGATGCGATGAACAGCAGCCATGGAGTTATATGCTCTGCACCCTCTCATGTCATATGAATAATTACACTGGGGTGGCTGTCGCTACATAGATAATACATGAAAGGTTTATTTCTTCTATTAGATTAAAACAGTGGAAATTGTCTCATATGGAGACTCATGACTCTGCACAGATTCAATGCATTGGCTGGTGCCGGATTTCAGAAGGTAAAATCGCACATAATTATCAGACGCTTGCAAATATTTTCAAAGCTGTCCAAATGCTTTTGGCGAATGTTTAAAGCGCAGCAGGGAAGAGCCAATTATTTTCATCTCCACGTCAAATGCCTCTAGAGTTAGAAATAATTTAGATCACTCTATTAAGATAATGTGACCTTGGAGTCTTCACCGTTCAGCCCCAAACAATTCACAGGGAGGCGTACTGCGAGAAAGAGTCTCTGTCCTATGCATCACTGTTTATTCCAGATGCCAACTGTTCTGTATATTCATGATATACACCTGCTGCTTGGGCTATAACAGTAGACTACTGACGCATAATGTTCTGGTTACTTATAACAGACACATACGGTGCTGTATACAGGGCTGAAACAAAGGGTGGGCAGAGGTACAAAACTACCTAGGGTGTCAGTCAGGGGTTCACCATCAATGATGGTACCTTCAGATAGTGCTCTCCAACGACTGCAGAGGAAGAAATTTTAGCATCCAGTCCTGGACTTCTGCATATTCCTGCATATATCTGTGTATGTGGGTATAACGTGCAATGACAGTAGTAGTAGCCTGAGGAAGTTAGATGTTAATTATCGTGTGTGTAAGTGTGTATGTTGTGAGAATGAGTATTGTGTATGTGATGTATGATATATGCTAGCTGTAAATCTCAGTGACTGCCCTTGCCTGTATATACAGTAGATGCTAAACAGTACCAGTACCATTATATAAACATTTCTTTTTTTTGCCTGGTATGTATAGGCACTATATAGTACCACTTCTCTGTATGCACTGGGTGTACTCCTCAGTATCTTTTTTTGCCTATATGGACAAAGCACCATGTTCTGTATATTGGCACAGTACATTACCTCTTCACTTGTTCTCTATAGATGAATACTGCATAGTGCCACTTCCTTTATTCTTTATATATGGAAACTGCACAGTGCTACTTCTCTTGTTCTCTATATATGGACAATGTTCATTATCACTTCTCTTGCCCAGATATATAGACACAGCCCAGTACCATTTCTCTTATTCTCTATATATGGAAACTGCACAGTGCCACTTTTCGTATTTTCTATATAAGGATACTGCACAGTACCATCTCTCGTCTCCTGAGTGCTGGATTTAATTCTCAGTATTTGCCCTTACTTTGTATATATTGACAAGGCATGGCACCACTATCTTTATTCTGTACCAGAACTACAAAGTACTGCTTTCCTTGTTCAACATATATAGATACTGCACAGTACCGCTTCCTTTGTCCTTGTATATTTAGGCACTGCACAGTACCACTTTTGTTTTCCAGTGTATTTAGGCACTGCAGAGTACCAAATCTCCTGTTCTGTATAAAGACACTGAACAGCACCACTTCTATTGCCCCATATATATAGACACTGCTCAGTACTATTTCTCATGCCTGGTGTATATATAGACATTGCAAAGTACCACGTCTCTTGAACTTTATGCTGGGTGTACTCCTCAGAATCTGAGCATATTCTGTATATATGGGCAAGGCAAAGTACCACTTCTGTTGTTCTGTAGATACTGGCACTCATTATCGCTACCCTTGTTATATATACAGTACAGACCAAAAGTTTGGACACACCTTCTCATTCCAAGAGTTTTCTGTATTTTCATGACTATAAAAATTGTAGATTCTCACTGAAGGCATCAAAACTATGAATTAACACATGTGGAATTATATACTTAACAAAAAAGTGTGAAACAACTGAAAATATGTCTTATATTCTAGATTCTTCAAAGTAGCCACCTTTTGCTTTGATTACTGCTTTGCACACTTTTGGCATTCTCTTGATGAGCTTCAAGAGGTAGTCACCTGAAATGGTCTTCCAACAGTCTTGAAGGAGTTCCCAGAGATGCTTAGCACTTGTTGGCCCTTTTGCCTTCACTCTGCGGTCCAGCTCACCCCAAACCATCTGGATTGGGTTCAGGTCTGGTGACTGTGGAGGCCAGGTCATCTGGCGTAGCACCCCATCACTCTCCTTCTTGGTCAAATAGCCCTTACACAGTCTGAAGGTGTGTTTGGGGTCATTGTCCTGTTGAAAAATAAATGATGGTCCAACTAAACGCAAACTGGATGGAATAGCATGCCGCTGCAAGATGCTGTGGTAACCATGCTGGTTCAGTATTCCTTCAATTTTGAATAAATCCTCAACAGTGTCCCCAGCAAAGCCCCCCCACACCATCACACCTCCTCCTCCATGCTTCACGGTGGGAACCAGTCATGTAGAGTCCATTCGTTCACCTTTTCTGCGTCGCACAAAGACATGGTGGTTGGAACCAAAGATCTCAAATTTGGACTCATCAGACCAAAGCCCAGATTTCCACAGGTCTAATGTCCATTCCTTGTGTTCTTCTTGTGCTTGTTGCCTGTCCTTAGCAGTGGTTTCCTAGCAGCTATTTTACCATGAAGGCCTGCTGCACACAGTCTCCTCTTAACAGTTGTTGTAGAGATGTGTCTGCTGCTAGAACTCTGTATGGCATTGACCTGGTCTCTAATGTGAGCTGCTGTTAACCTGCGATTTCTGAGGCTGGTGACTCGGATGAACTTATCCTCCGCAGCAGAGGTGACTCTTGGTCTTCCTTTCCTGGGGCGGTCCTCATGTGAGCCAGTTTCTTTGTAGCGCTTGATGGTTTTGGCCACTGCACTTGGGGACACTTTCAAAGTTTTCCCAATTTTTTGGACTGACTGACCTTCATTTCTTAAAGTAATGATGGCCACTCGTTTTTCTTTACTTAGCTGCTTTTTTCTTGCCATAATACAAATTCTAACACTCCATTCAGTAGGACTATCAGCTGTGTATCCACCTGACTTCTGAACAACACAACTGATGGTCCCAACCCCATTTATAAGGCAAGAAATCCCACTTATTAAACCTGACAGGGCACACCTGTGAAGTGAAGACCATTTCAGGTGACTACCTCTTGAAGCTCATCAAGAGAATGCCAAGAGTGTGCAAAGCAGTAATCAAAGCAAAAGGTGGCTACTTTGAAGAACCTAGAATATAAGACATATTTTCAGTTGTTTCACACTTTTTTGTTAAGTATATAATTCCACATGTGTTAATTCATAGTTTTGATGCCTTCAGTGTGAATCTACAATGTTTATAGTCATGAAAATACAGAAAACTCTTGGAATGAGAAGGTGTGTGCAAACTTTTGGTCTGTACTGTATATGGATACCGCACTAAACCACTTTCCTTTCTTTTGTATATATGGACACTGCTTGGAATCACTTTTCTTACCTGGACATAGAGAGAGTGCATAATACCACATCTCTTGTCCTGTTTGTATCAAGAGTACACAAACCCACTTCTTTTCTACTGTATTTTGGGTGTAGACTTGGTGCTTACACTTATTCTGTATATGTGGATATTGTCCAGTAGAATTTGTCATGTCCTGCATGCTGGATGCAATTCTCAGTAGTGTCTGCCTTTATTTCTTATATACCGTATGCACAAGGCTCAGTACCACTTCCCTTAGTCTGTTCTGTATATATCCTGTATATTTTGACACTGCACAGTATCACCTCCCTTGTTTTCTATAGATCTATCTATTGATATTTTACAGTACCACTTCCCTTGTTCTGCATATTTCAATACTGCACAGTGCCACTTCCTTCACACTAGACACTACCATCTTCCTTCATAGACATCCTGTTTAGCTGTTGAGCAAAATATCCATGAAACAATGTAATAGTGCAAAATGTAAGTATTTTGAGGTCTAACCACAAGAAATCAGACACAGTACCATTACTTTATAAACATATGACTACATTCATCTGCATGTCAGTACACCACATACAAAGGAAGGAAGGAAATATACACAGAATTATTTTGGACATATTTTTGAGAACATATACAAGTACAGGCAATGTTGTTTCTGCATGTTACATACATCACATATACACTTCTAGGAACACATATTGCTGTATAGGTACTGTAACCATGAAGCACAGCCTTCAAAAATAGATTGGTTATTATCTTATTGTATTAGCTTTATTTCCTAAAATGATTTTAAAATACTAAAGCTATTAAGTTTGTACAAACAAAGCAATTTATTATGTTCTTGATTTTTCTAGTACCCTGTCTAGGACTTTATACTGTATGGAATAACACTAACATACACATACAAAGGTTTTACAGGTTTTACAATTTAACAGACCATGTTCTATAAGATTCACATGTATGTTTGGTTTATAGTCCTGACAAGGTATTTGCAATGATGTACATACAGTATATAGAGTCATATTGTCTATTATACTGTGTATTACATGTGTACAGTACATTAGTGTCATGTCATTATGTTTAATCTTATTTAGAGGTCATTTTCTTCATTCTATCCTTAGAAGTTACTTTGTTCATCCTGACAACTTTGGGAATTATTATCAAGTAATAAAACACAAAACCTTGGGTGCTTCTACCAAATTCAAGTTCAACACAGGCAGTGACTTGAAAGACCTGGTTTGATCCACCTGGTGCACAGATATGCCAAGGACACTGCAGACATGTAAATGAAGAAAAAAATCCAGCATTCCTGTGACCTTCGTAAAAATAAGCCTTTATTAGAGCCTTTAAAATAGAATGTACTGTACATAGCTGTTCATGTATTGTGGGCAGACACTGCGCTTAGTCTTAGTACCAATGTACTAAGTACTATGACTATGGGCAGTGTCTGCCCAACATGCGTTTGTACTGCTATATACATGGGGTTTAATGAAGGCTTCGGTTTATGAAGATCAGAGGATTTCACACTGTACCTTGTATGAAATGGCAAATTCGCTTCTGTTCATGTGACAAGGTCATATTTGTATTGTATTGCAAGACTGTATTGAAGAGGACTTTGAGTAAGGAGGCTTATGTGAAAAGCTGAGGGCTGTATATTGGTGGGCTTTATATCAGAGGGATGGAAAACTCTCAAGGCCTCTGCTCTATTTCTAGCAACCTGGTATCACCTTCATATCCTAAAAAGTGCATGTAAGTTTTTTTTTAGAAATATACATGCAGACATTTATAGGAGTGAGGCTAATACACCTTGAAGGGAGTTTCTAAGCTGGAATGTAGAATATAATAAAATATATCATAATAAAAGAAGCATTACCAGTTCATTTGGCGCTGCTTCAGCACTACAGTTATGGCCCTTCCCATCGATCTCTGTTTACTTGTCACAGCTATACACTATGCAGTACCTACATGAGCACTGACCTCAAGGTGTACACCACAAAACCACATAGGCCTATGATTGATTGTAGCAGTTTCATGGGTGGGTATACAGCTACCTCCGTGCCATGGCCAAGTAAATAGGCTGGGAGGGAGGATCGGAGCAGCAGTGCTGGAACAATGGAGGAATTTACAGGCAACGCTTCTTTTATTATCGAATAACATTTCCCTCCTTGAGCATTTGTGAAACTCTGAAATATCCAAATGCCATGTAAGGTTCTTTTGTCTGGAAACCTTGATACTTTCTCTGCCCTAAATTTCTTCCTGGTCTTCACATGAAAAGTGAAAATCATTCTGTATACTGAACTACCAGAGTGACCGCTGGACCTTGCGGAAATGGACATGTTTGGTTGTCGGTCTCTCTTTGGCATTCGGTAACATGCTTTGTTTCTGCATTGTCGCTTTGAATCTTTTCTTCTGAGGTAGGATGTTTGGAGGAAGCAACATTGTATGTAATGTTTTCTGGTGCTTTCCGTGTAGCCAAGCAAATCTTAGTAGATTTAGAAGAAAATTTATTGCTGGAGCATTGTGGTGCACTACTACAATGAAGAAGGGCAATAAAACATCTGTAAAACTGAAGAAAGAAAATAAAATAGGTGTTATTTAATAGAACAATCAAGAACATAAAACAGATTTAATACACCAATTTTTTTTCATTGATACACCTGATATTGTTGTATACACCCAAGCATAAAATTGGTCATACATAGGACAGTCTTATCATCTGTATCCCTTCTAAAACTTAACCTTACCAACCCCACAGTTCTGAATGAATCCTACTAGGCTTTTGTGCAGAGTACATTTCAGTTTACCCTGAGCAGGATACTTCTGTTACTTTTTTTTCTTCCACATTTTGCTGCATTTTTTTGAGCCAAAGACAGAAGTGAATTTAGCAGAGGGGGAAAGTATCAGAGCATCCTATACATGTCCCATTCCTGTTGAAGACACTCTGGGCAATGGCTCAAAAAACTAAAGCAAAATCTGCAACAAAAAAAAAAAAGCAGTTTTTCCACAACATGGGACTTTAGCCCAACTCCTAGAGCTGAAATCTTGATCTTGTTTCAAAGATTCTTGCTTTATAATAAGACCGAGATCATGTCTGTGGCCTAACTGGATTTTGAGATAGCACTAGTTAAAGTGAAGCTGCATATACTCACTGCTTTACTTCAACCAGTGTGCAGAACATGTGCAGCTGACAGTGTGCAGGGAAAATTCTAGATCAACCGAAACTATTCCTCCCAACCCTCCATGTCCTCTGGGAAGAGCGGAGTAAGCCATGTTCAGGCTCCTCTGCTGCTGGTTAATTCTCCTAAGAACAAAATGATTTGGATATGTCAAAGGAGGGAAAAAAAGACTGTCCCTTACACATACACATTAAATGGTTGTCCAAGTCAGTCAGTGTGTTCAGTAGACATTGATCCAATGTGTATTGCCACCTAAGAAACTACATTCCTTGACAAGCTGCTCATACTAACTGCTTCTAGTATAGTACAGTAACAGTCATGCTCTTAGGTCCCTTATACACAACCCTATTCTGTGCTATCCTTTTTTAATCGATACTACACTGACCTTTTCATTTCTATGGTCCCATACACATAAATGTGATTTTCATGGGTTTTATTTATCCTCTGTTTTGCCCCAGTTGCAAAACTCAGTACACTTCCTGTTCCTGTCCATTTTGTGGTCTGGGCTTATTTGTTCAAGTATATGGGTCTGTGAAAAAAACAGATGGCATATGGATGATCTCCAAGTGCCGTTTGTTCCATCTTTCACGGACCTTTCATGTACCTTCACCAGTCAAATTAACAAAAGTTAATTTGGTAAGGATACATGGCCTAGAAACCCCAGAGTTTATAGTTCAAGGTAGAAATGCCACAGTACTGGGGCTGAAAATGGGAAACGAGGCTCAACAGGACTTAGTCTTTGTGCTTTTTTTCACTTTCAAAGAAGATTTAGGTGTAAAGTCTCTTTAATTAGTTTTAGATGGAATTTCTTCGAAAGATTTTCATAAACAGTAAGTCAGCTTTTATTTAGAGACGTTATCTTGTCTAATATGTGTATCTTACCTATTCTCTGATTTACTTTGAGTTTATATTATCTACTGATACCCTACTGAATAAAGACATTACAAATCAAAAACTGCATTCCCATCACCAATTTATCATGGGACAGCCAATAGAAAGTTTGTAGAAATAGTCATTTGTATCAGATCGAGATATAGTGTGCTGTAAGGGTAATCTTACCAATAATACAACAACAAGAAAATCTATCTAAGTGGAGCAAAACTTTGTCAGCGTTCGTCCACTCCTTTCTGCTGAAGCAATGAGAAAACTGACATGTTTACAAATGCGAGCATCCTCATCAGGGAGATATTCCTGTTCTATCCTGAAAGAAGAAAAATCAGCTATGTCCTATGATATCTATATGGAGCTTGTATGGTATTAAAGTCGATTGCAACAGGAAAATTACAGTACTCTATATGCTTAAAGGGGTAAACACAAAAAATGATGGCTCAAAAGCTAGTATATGCTATATCTTTATGATTGCTGGGGGTCCATCACCAACAGTTGTGTGAATGAAGATGATACAATGCTGGTTTAGCGCCGCATTCTCTTCACAGTTGCCCCTGTATGGCAGCACTGAATCATAATGGCAGAGTGAGCCTTTCAGATAATGATCTTAAGATAGTGTTGGGGACTTTAGTAAGTGAATGATGAGTTATCTTTCAGAAACTGGTTGTTTTTGGAATTCAGAAAAATAGAAATTTTAGGATCAAAGTGTCTACTAAAATATATATGCTGTACAAGAATTAAAGGGGTTTTCCAGGCTGTAGGGCATTTTTGAAACTGATGACCTATCCTCAGTAGAGGTCATCAGTATCAGATGGGAAGACTTTAAAGGGAATCTGACAGGGCAATTTGGGACACTAAACCACCCACACTTCCATATGGACCTGGGGTTTAGTGTCCCAAATCACCCTGTTATAACGCAATCCATGGCCGCATTAAAATTAAAAATTCTTTATACTCACCCTGCCGCTGTACTCCCCGCACCTGCACAGTTCTTCAATGAAGCCAGAGGAGTACACCTCAGCTTCAGTGTGCATGCACTGCAAAGATGGGTGTCCATCTTTGACTTCACTGGAGAACATCGCGGGCGCCGGGAAGCGTGCCAACGAAGAATCTCATGAATAAGCCGAACCGTTCTCGCAAAACAGCGTCGATCGGACACTTCTCTAGGTAAGTATAAAGGTTTTTTATTTTTAATGCGCCTGCGGATTGCATTACAACAGGGCGATATGGGACACTAAAACCCAGGTCTATAAGTTTAGTGTCCCAGATTGACCTGACAGATTCCCTTTAACACCCAGACCCTGTATTGACCATCTGTTCCAAGTAGCCATTGGCACCAGAACTTATACTAGGGATAAAGTCAAGTGAATAGGAGCAGTACTCCAGCATCACTGCTTTTATACCATCTCATTTATTGCTTCCAACGCAGGAGGCTACCTGGAACAGCTGACCGACGCTGCATTTGGGTGTTGGACCACCATGCATCCGATACTGATGGTCTATCCTGAGGATAGTTCATCAGTATCAAAAATGCCATGGAATACCCCTTTAATTCAATCTTATATTCAACATAAATCTTCTAATAATTGTAGCATATTAAAAGGAATCTAACACACTTTACGAAGTTGTTAATACAGCTTTGCAGGAAAAGATTCAGCATATCGTATTTATCCATCTATACGTCTGCTTTTGCTGACATTAGGAGTCCAGAGGGCAGTCCTTATCAGAGACAGCTATTGTTGTATGTAAACTCTCATAAGGAAAGCTGTCAATAACTGAGTAGGACCACCCACTTGACTCCTAAGGTCAGAAAAGGTTTAGTTAAATGTAAGTGCAAGTTATGCGGAATCTTTTCCCTCAAAACAATATATTAACATGCTCAGCTCCTCCTGCTCTATAACATGCTGCCTGCACAATGGACAGAATTCCCAACATAACAGGTTCCTTTTAACTCTTTACACTTTTACACTAAACAACTAAAATATGACTGTGTGAAACTGCAAACTTTACCATGTAGCTATACTGCAATTTCTGGAAATATCACTTATCCCATTGAAAATCTCAATAAAAAAATAAAATTGTAAAATAGCAAATTCTGGCAGACTTTCATAGATCAAGGACAGAAAGTAATAATTTAAAACCTAAAGGAGAACCACCTCATGGCAGCTGGACTTGAAAGATTCTGCTTAGAGGCAAAGCAATCAGTATCACATAGAGGTCACAGAGATTATGCCATCATTGCCCGCACATCTTTGATAGAATGGACTGTATCATCTTGCAAAGATCACTATATTTTTTCTTGAACAAAAAGCGTAGGATCTGTTTTTTATGTGGCTTTCATCCTTTGGCTTAAATCTACTCAGAAACATACAGGAAAAATCAAGATTGCTGATAAGAAGATATAAGGGTTTCACATTTCTTTGTTCATGGTGTAAATATGATATATTATGTTTATCGTAATAATTTGTTGTTTATTATAATATATGGAATTATATCTAGGCTGCTGTCTATCATGGTAATATTCAGTTTCCTTAGCTGTCTTGGTCTTCCCACTTACTGGCTATGAAGAGGAAGATCATTTTTATTCTCTATTGTGTTTTCCATACTGTAGTGCAGAAGATATACTACTGCGAGATCTTTCAAACACGTCTCATCTTAAAGAAGAATCAGTCAAACATAGCAGAGGTGGGAATACAGAACTCCTTCTCCCCTGGGATGAGAGTTACAGGAACACGGCTGTTCTGCATGATTTCCATTACTCCCATAGAGCTAAATAGGAGCTACAAAAACAGCATAGGATAGTGAGCTATACTGTTTCTGTAACTCCTGAAGTGATGGAAACAGTGTAGCTTGTTCTGCTATGCTGTTTCTGCCACTCCCATTCACCATCAGAGTTACTGCTCAGCTGTTCCCATAAGTCCAGCCATGGTGGATGGGTTTTAAGAACATTAATTCCCATCACAGCAGAGATTTGCTGAGAAGGGAATAACCCTTTCAAGTGAGTCTATCACCTCCCCCAAGCATATTCAACTGCTACTGCCACGTAACAGAGCACTAAAGTGATAAATAACATACCTCAGTTGTATATGTCACTTTTGTAGATATGGAGAAAAACAACTTTGAAGTCTTATACAAATAAGGGTGGGTTCATACCTGCGCTTCAGTCCGTCCGTTGCCAATCCGAGTGAAAATCTCGGCGAACGGGATTGGCATCGGATACAGACTGGTCAGCGACGCATTGGTTAAAAACCCATTAATTTGAATGGGTTTTTAAAGCAATGCGAGGGTGTCCGATTGCACCCTCTGCGGTGCAAATCCTTTTTTTTCGTCGGAAACAAAGTCGGACAGGCAGGACTTCGTGTCCGACGAAAAAAAACGGCTTCGCAGCTCAGAGGGTGCAATCGGACACCCTCGCATTGCTTTAAAAACCCATTCAAATGAATGGGTTTTTAACCAATGCGTCGCTGACCGGTCTGTATCCGATGCCAATCCCATTCACCGAGATTTTCACTCGGATTGGCAACGGAAGGACTGAAGCGCAGGTGTGAACCCACTTAAAGGCTGTTGGTGCACTGGGGGCAGGCCTTCAGCTTTGGGAGTACTGCTGTTGCTGCTCAAGTAGGATGGGTGATGTCATAGCAGTGGGAGGATCAACTGCTTGGATTTTTCTCCAAATCTACGAAAGTGACATACACAACAAAGGTATGGTGTTATATGTAATGTGCTCTGTAACACAGTGGTGGCAGTTTAGTATGCTTGGGGGAGATGGTAGACTATGCTTTTGGGAGGTGGTAGACTATGCTTGGGGGAGGTGGTAGATTACCTTTAAGTATAGAAGTGATTCAAACTCAAAGTGGATATCAAGCAGAAAACAAGGGACCAGGACTACAGTTTATAAAGAAAAACAAACAGTAGAAACAATTAATAACAATTAAAATAATTTGCAATGCAATATCTTCAATGAAAAGCATGATAATTGTCCATGTTATGAACTTGTTAGTTTGTATAATTGATAAAGAGTTCTATATATAGACTAATATTTATTAGTTCCCTACATACAGATGTGTCCACCCTTACCTCAGCTCATATCTAGTTACAGAGTGGACCCCAATTTCTCATAAGACACATTCAATATGGCAACATGTTAATGAAACTGAGAAATGCTGCTGTGCTTATACCAAGCATTGAGCGATGCAGAAATCCAAGAATATTGCAAATCCAGAATTGTATATTAAAGTTTAGTACTTTATTGCAAACATAAAGTAAACAACGCATTAATAGATATGGACATTTCTTAAATATTAGCGAGGTTTGTCTCCCAGTTTAGTTTTGAACCAGACTTTTTTGGTCTGAACCATAAATGCTGTTATTATACTATGGGGTCGCTTTAGACCCAGGAAATAATAAGTGGAAACCCAGGAGGGGTAGAAAATAATAAACACTGACATATAATACACACTGTGATGTTAGTAAATTTTGTAATATATTTTATTTACGGATTTTGGCTCCTTTATGTGAAATCCTGCACTGAAATCCACTTTCTGTCCTGTTTTTCTATTAGTACTAGAATGCAGTTTGCAGTAAGATTCCAGTCACACCTGTATTATTTCCACAAATGTCACGAGTTAAAAACTCAGTTGGGATCTGGGACTGTGACATCACATGACACCAGAAGCATTGTTCTATATTTTATAAAGCCTGAGCTAAAAGCATTAAGAGTGACCCCTCCTCACCCAGACTCAGCTTCTCTGTATTACATCCATAGTCCTCATTCTCCCTGTCAGAAACAGTAGGGATTTGTAATGGTAACAAAGAAACGGTGAACAGAAAGTTGGTTTTGGTGCAGAATTTCACAGAAAGAAGGCAAAATTCTGTTAATAAAGCATATTACAAAATGTATTAATGGCAGAAATTCTGCCAGAAAATCAAAAGTTGTTAAAAAGTTTAGGTACATGGGTTCCATGCCCACAGTTGTGTTCTGAGTCTTTCTGGTATGCAAGGACAGCACAAACCTTCCTCATACACCATTGTATAGGCTCTGCATTACGCCATACAGGTTCCGTTTGGTGCCATTTGTATGTAGCTATTCTCTTTATGAAAAAGGGACATGTGAAACATTTGCAGCTGTGTACTCTTCATGTTTCTGACCATGGTCCCCAATAGATATAGCACTCCTTGAACTTGAATCTGATAACTTTCTGCAGTGTGATAACTTACAATGTAAGCCACTGAAAAGCCATGAAACAGTCAAGTTAAAGTGTGCTGCATGTGTTTATCTAACATGATAAGTGCCAAGTTGAACTTTGCTAGATCTGTAAGCCAGGTATCACAAATTTGACCACATTGGCTCTAAATAGATACAAGAGTGTTGTCTTTCATTGGCAACTTGCAAATGGTGAGGAAATGTAAAGTATATTAGAAACAAAGTTGCAGAAGTTTGCTTACTAATATACTCTCAAAACTGTACCGGGCACCAGACTGCAGTCATATGTTCCAGGTAGTCTTGAGGTTTTCCTGTAAGCTGTGGAGTGTCATCACAACAACATGTGGCAGGAAGCCCCCACCTGCCCCCGGGTATTGGCACATGACCAATGAAGTGTATGAAGGGGCTAGCTGCCTGGCTCAGTTCATTAGCTTAGTCAACCCCTTCTCCGTCACAGCTACAACACACTTTGCCTTACTAACATGGAGACAGCACTGGCTATAAAGACATATTAAGAATGTAATTAGTGTAAATTATTACAACTAAAACAATGGGAGGTCTATATAGGTGGAAATTCGGGTCAAGTTTTATTTACAAAAACTGGAAAACCATTTGACTAAAAACTAAAGTGATGATATGCTTTACAATCTGCTGGGCATTTCACGTTCATGTAGATTCCTCTATTGTACTTGAAGGTGAGTTTCAGATTGTCAGAAGTCTAATACATTCAGAGATCTGAACAGGTAGGATAAGAACAAGAACATAATGTATTGCACGGTCATAGTTTTTGGCAGCAGTTAGTTGAGCCTGTGGGAAGTATAACCCTTTAAATATAGCAGACGTCTTCTGTCTCCTATTGTTCTTTAACTTTGGCTGAAGGACGCATGACTTTCAAATATTCTTAAAAACAAATCCGACAGAGTTCAAATTTTATGAAAATGAAAAATCTATAGTTATAGAAGTTCTAAATCTGAATCAAAGGACTAAGTGGATAAACAGCCAAATAAAATGATGTTGAAGGTCTAGTTTATTTCATAGCCTGTTAATACTGTTTATGTCCTGTCAGTGGCTACAAAGGCCTGTAAACCTGAGCTACTCTGAGTCTATGTTCACATCTGCATCGGAGTTTCAATAGGAGATGCTGTGGCATAATCGGCTTAAATTTTGTTAGATGAAAAAATCCTGCATGTACAACTTTTTTGTCCACCGCTTTCAGCTTAAAAACAACAGACATCCAGCAGACCTTATTGTAGTCTATGGGATCTGTCAGGCTCCATATGTATCCACTATTTTAGTGCTCCGCCTGTCCGTTGAGTATGCAGATGGGACAGGGGGGGGGGGGGCTACAAATTAATAGCAGATTGCACTTGGATGACACTCAGACGACATCTGAACGCCTTCCGTCCCCCATTGAGTTTGGGGGGGGGGGGTTCTGTTCTGATGTCATGGAGCAGGATATAACCTGACTAGAACGAAATGGAGCATCAGATTCCCTGTCAGATGAACCTTGGCTCGGTCATGTGCATGAGCTCCTTATACTACAGGTGTAGTCAACTTCAACTTGAATCTGATAACTCGCTGCACCAAATGCCATTGAAAACAAGGGGAAAAAGTTGAGTTAAAGTGAGTAGCAACTGCTTAATGTTTTAAAAATCATCTTAAACTTGACTATATCTGTATTCTACAAGTTGATGCTGCAGCAGCTACACTGACATTGCCCATTGTTGACTGAACAGCATGATAGTTACTCAAGTTTATGCACCTTTGACACTGGGCAATGGAGGCCGCCCAATTGACAACATAACTAAATAGCATAGGTGCCCCTAAAAGTAACAGCTCAGCTTGTGTGAGAATGGGAAAGGTAATAAAGAATGAAAATAAAGGTATGCTGTCAGATTTGCTTTTTGCACCATGACATGGCTTTGTTAAACACCTCCACCATCCCCACCTCTTTACACCCTTCAATAGGTATCACTCCACAGTTGGAGCTTTTTCTCTTTCCCCTACTCTTTCAGAATCTAATATGCAAATTAGACTCCCTTCTGTCAGATGGATGTTCCTGGGCTGGAGGACATACTGGGTGCTGAAACTAACAGAATTGATTGCTCAGGAATGGTGGGAGCTAGATGAAAATTTCAACTATGCAGCAGCACCTATTGTACAAGGGATAAAACTGGAGTTATTGAAGGTGTCGGAAAATGACTATGGCAAACATATGTAATGTGCTTTTCTCACATAAGGTACTCAAAGTGCAGGGCGCATTGTCGAATAGGGGAGTCAGTGACTTCTGTACAGGCACTCAACCCCAACACCCACAAAAGTTAGTTGTTTTTTACTAGAAGCTAATCAGTATATTTTTGTAATAGTTAAAAATGACTCAGTCCCCTAGTATGAAAATATGAGGTGTTTATTCCCAATCACATTCCCGAATTGCAAAAGCATGCAATTCCTTTTACTCACTACAGAAGTTTTTTGAAAAGTTTGAAAGTATAGCTGGCCGTACATATTAGATTTTCTTTTGTTTAATTTCTGCCATTTTGGCCAGCGATTGGCTATGTTAATGCTTCAACCAGCCAACAGCAGAATTTTATTAGTCAAAAGAAGGTCTGCGGTCGCCTGAAAATATCAATGTTTAGCATGATCGGGTGCTTTTGCCCAAACATTAGTCTACTTGAGCACCCTCACTGCTCCTTTTTTTAAGATTTATTTTGCCCTTATTGGTAAACTGCTTAAGGCAAAAGGTAGTGCTAGCAACTTTTTTTTTTTCACTAAGAATGTTAATGAAAGTTTTGTTACAGTACAAAGAACAAATCAAACAAAAAATCAACAATAATGGGCATACAAAGCAGAAGGAAGGGTCAAGGGGGTAACGGGGAGGGCCGGGAAAACAAGAAATGGCATATAAGGAACAGAAAGGGAGCGTAGAGGAAGGAGGTAAACAAAAGCTCTGGCCCGGCAGAGCCAAATAATCAGTTCAAAAACAAATACCACAGTAAACAAACCTAATGTCATGTAGGAAGGGAAGAAAAAAATAGTAGCATAAAAAGGAGAAATCAGGAGGACCCAAAAGGAAAGATAGACAGAAATTCAGCGGAGTAGTAGAAATGGTTTCACAGGAGCCACGTTCTCTGGTGGGTGCTGTCGTCATGTTCCAGCTCTGCGAGCAGATTTTCTATACTGCGTATGCTTAGGATCTCCTGAAGCCAAGACAACAGAGAAGGGGGAGTCGTGGACTTCCACAGCCTAGGGATAACGGATCTCGCCGCTACTAGTAGGAAACCTAAAAGCCTTCGGGTAGGCTTCTGGGAATTACGTGGGAAGATAACGAGCAGAGTCATCCTCCTAGGCAATGCCAGTGACCGTCTGAATAATACGATGGACACCTGACCAAAAGGGGAGTAGGAGTGTACAGTACAGACCAAAAGTTTGGACACACCTTCTCATTCCAAAAATTTTCTGTATTTTCATGACTATAAAAATTGTAGATTCACACTGAAGGCATCAAAACTATGAATTAACACATGTGGAATTATATACTTAACAAAAAAGTGTGAAACAACTGAAAATATGTCTTATATTCTAGGTTCTTCAAAGTAGCCACTTTTTGCTTTGATTACTGCTTTGCACACTCTTGGCATTCTCTTGATGAACTTCAAGAGGTAGTCACCTGAAATGGTTTTCACTTCACAGGTGTGCCCTGTCAGGTTTAATAAGTGGGATTTCTTGCCTTTATAAATGGGGTTGGGACCATCAGTTGTGTTGTTCAGAAGTCAGGTGGATACACAGCTGATAGTCCTACTTAATGGAGCGTTAGAATTTGTATTATGGCAAGAAAAAAGCAGCTAAGTAAAGAAAAAGGAGTGGCCATCATTACTTTAAGAAATGAAGGTCAGTCAGTCCGAAAAATGGGGAAAACTTTGAAAGTGTCCCCAAGTGCAGTGGCCAAAACCATCAAGCGCTACAAAGAAACTGGCTGACATGAGGACCGCCCCAGGAAAGGAAGACCAAGAGTCACCTCTGCTGTGGAGGATAAGTTCATCCGAGTCACCAGCCTCAGAAATCGCAGGTTAACAGCAGCTCAGATTAGAGACCAGGTCAATGCCACACAGAGTTCTAGCAGCAGACACATCTCTACAACAACTGTTAAGAGGAGACTGTGTGCAGAAGGCCTTCATGGTAAAATAGCTGCTAGGAAACCACTGCTAACGACAGGCAACAAGCAGAAGAGACTTGTTTGGGCTAAAGAACACAAGGAATGGACATTAGACCTGTGGAAATCTGTGTTTTGGTCTGATGAGTTCAAATTTGAGATCTTTGGTTTCAACCACCGTGTCTTTGTGCGACGCAGAAAAGGTGAACAAATGGACTGTACATGCCTGGTTCCCACCGTGAAGCATGGAGGAGGAGGTGTGATGGTGTGGGGGTGCTTTGCTGGTGACACTGTTGGGGATTTATTCAAAATTGAAGGAATACTGAACCACCATGGTTACTACAGCATATTGCAGTGGCATGCTATTCCATGCGGTTTGCGTTTAGTTGGACCATCATTTATTTTTCAACAGGACAATGACCCCAAACACACCTCCAGACTGTGTAAGGGCTATTTGACCAAGAAGGAGAGTGATGGGGTGCTACGCCAGATGACCTGGCCTCCACAGTCACCAGACCTGAACCCAATCGAGATGGTTTGGGGTGAGCTGGACCGCAAAATGAAGGCAAAAGGGCCAACAAGTGCTAAGCATCTCTGGGAACTCCTTCAAGACTGTTGGAAGACCATTTCAGGTGACTACCTCTTGAAGCTCATCAAGAGAATGCCAAGAGTGTGCAAAGCAGTAATCAAAGCAAAAGGCGGCTACTTTGAAGAACCTAGAATATAAGACATATTTTCAGTTGTTTCACACTTTTTTGTTAAGTATATATTTCCACATGTGTTAATTCATAGTTTTGATGCCTTCAGTGTGAATCTACAATTTTTATAGTCATGAAAATACAGAAAACTCTTGGAATGAGAAGGTGTGTCCAAACTTTTGGTCTGTACAGTACATCCCCACCAGACGTGTGCCATCGTGCCCCGGTCAATATTACATCTCCAGAATCGGTCCGAAGTGGATCTCATGAAGGACAGAGGGGACTCTGTATCATCTAGAGAGGATCTTGTAGTTTGTCTCCGGTGCTTTGCAAGATATGGAGAACTTGTGACACGCCTGGAAAGCTGAGGACCACGCGTCTGGCAGGAACAAGACCCCCAATTCCCTTTCCCAACTACTCGTGAATGCTGGGAGACTGTTGGTGAAATCCTCCATGAGCATACCATAAATGAGGGAGATAGTATGAATTGGAGCACTAGATGAGAGACACAAACGTTCAAAAGGCAATAGCGTCCTATGGAGGTTGTGAGATGTTTTGAGAGCAACACAGAAATGGGAGAGCTGAGCATACTTCCAATGAAGAGGCAATGGAGTCAGAGTTCGGGGTCAGGGCGAGCAGCTCAGTGCATGGGAGGAGGCAGGAAGTCGACAGAACCCGATGGAATCTAAGGATGGGTTGACCCATGGAATGGGAGAGGTAAGAGGAGTGAAGAGTGGCAGGGAAGTCTGGGTTGCCCAAGATTGGACTCAAAGGGCCATCATTACAGAAGAGTCTCCGCACCACACCATATAGTCAACAAGACCCGAGAGTGTGGTGCGTGACATAGGGGAGTACATGAGTCTTAATGCCTGACCATAGTAGTTTATGAAGTCATGGGAAAGCAGTGAGAGGGAGAGGGCTCAGCAACTCCTCCAGGGCAACCCAGAGCTTAGAACACGCAGAACGGTGCTAATCAAGAATGCGAGTCGTGACTGCAGCCAGGAAGTAGCTAGAGCAATCCGGGACTGCCAAACTCCCTACACATTTAGGCCTAACTAAGGTACTTTTAGCAATTCGCGGGGGTTTTGATGCTCAGATAAACCTAGTAAAGGTTTTCCGGATCTCAGTAAAAAAGTGTTTAGGCAAGATTACGAGAACAGTTTGGTTAACATTCATTTTAGTTGTTGTACAAATGATTCCATTGTCGATCAGATGGCTGCATGACAACCATCCACAGTCTAATGTGCATGGCCAGCTTTAGGCTTCAAGCACAGTTGTAATATGACTCTATGCTCCGGTGTCCCCCAGCATGGTTCAGTTCTGCTGCTCCAGTGTTTTCTTGCAGTGGAAGCTCTGTTGTGTCCCAGGTCCCTTTCCTTAGGCCACCAAATCAGCAGCCTCAGTGGCCTAAGGAAAGGACACGGGACGTCACAGGTAGTGACATTCCATGTTCTTTGCTGAGGCTGCTGATTGGACGTCCTCCTGAAGAAAGCACCAGAGCAGCAGGACTAGAGCCATCTGGCTGGAAGACACCTTCCCCGCTTAATGTAATTTTTTTTTTTCATCCTGGACAACCCCTTTAACTAGAAGCTTCTGGGCCCCAATGCAATATTTGTAATGAGTCCATGTGCTATCTATAATACTGGTATCTTCCCATGTTGTACAGAGCACCCTCAGTCTTCAGATTTTGGTAGCAATAGCTACCTCAGCATCTGCTATAGCTATGTCTCTGATGATAGTGTACATGAAGTGCCTACAACACCATACTACCGAAACATAGTTCTTCCACATGAGTATATACTGTATAGCCGCTGTGGCTCTGCAATGTGCATGAAGCTCAAATGTAGAATATGGATCTTTTCCACCAGTCAGCTATACTACAGTATATCAGCAAATCAAGAAATGTTTGGTTTATTTTGTTCTTTCCGTGTCGAGATCATGAATAATTTTCTCCTCTGCAGTCAGTGAATTTATAAATTATAGAAAGGAGTCATGGGGTTGTAAGAGGCAAAGAAAACAAAATGACTTATTATTGGTAAATTGTCTTCTCTGCTGTTTCCAAGTTTGCATTTAAGCTGAAATAGAAAGACAGCACAATAACAGTCCCTGAAGGCTGACCTACGACAAGCCTTGGCACAAAGTTAGGAAAGTTTCAGTAAATGTTCTAGTACCATGGTATAAATAATAAAAGTGGCAAAAGGATTGGGATTCCATTCCCTTATACATGAAAATATAAGAATGCTCTTTTTAAAAAAAAAATTGGGTTGTAATTCTAGGTACAGTAATCTTCTAAAAAAATAGTCAAAAATGAATTACTTTACTAACATATTCTGAGCATAACCCCCCTCCGGCAATGTTCCTTCCCTATAGGTAGAGCTGGCCATACACCTTCAATTACCATCAGTGTTGAAATTCTTCAAGCCTGATCCTGATTCCTGTGCCATCATGAGAGTGCGACAGCCGACCCCTGCATGGATTAACTGTTCTATGGCAATCTTAATCGATTCTCTTGCTGGCATGGGATGCAACAGAATTAATAAGAGGCTCCAGCCTCCTAATAATTCTGGTTGTTCCTGTGTGCCAGAATTGAAATCTGAAGTCAAGTAGATTTCAGCTGTAACTCACTCCAGTTTTCTGATGTGAGTTATATAAATCTGATGGTGTCCTTATCCTTGCTCCACCTTGACCCCTACCCCGCTCTGCCCACTCTCTTAAATAGGCAAGCAAGGGACAAGTTTGGACCATGTGCCAAAGATGCCCCACTTCTACACCAGCTTTCTGGCAAACATGTGACAGATGACAATGACAGCAGATCTATAGGGGTTAGAGAAACTAAGCCCATGGCGGTCAGTTGATAACAGGGGATGCTTCAATCTAAGAAGGCATTGATAGAAGGGACAACAGCTCTAAATAATTACTTGCCAAGGCATCTGTATAATCCAACACTGGGTCCTGCTCGTTGTCATCTTTCCGTATTTGTGTCTGGAAGTGAATATGCACCAGTGGACATTTATCTCCACATGTAGAGGGAAAAGTTGAAGTGGTGTCAACTTCCAGCTGTGGCCTCTGCTGCTAAGTAGTGATCTGAACACATTCACACTGCAGCTTAGGAAACAGCATACAGTAGCTAAAATTAATCATTAGTCCTAAAGACTCCTTGAGGAATAATTACAATGGAAAAATCAGGGGTGTATGAAATTGTTTGCATTGTAATGAAGAATCGCTTTGTATAAGAGATTCTTTGATTAATTTGGAATTAGTACACGCTCATCAATATAACAAATGCTTATCATCATTAATAAAAAGAATTAAGGACCCGAATTTCTCAAGCACATGAACATATATCATATATTGAATTTCAGTCACACTTTTTAGCTTTCAATTCATAACACAAAGTTAGAGAAAATCAACTCAATTTCAGAGGAGTATAGAGGCTGTATAGTTATGGTGCTATGGCTCTGTTCACATCCGTGCTGGATCTGTTATCATGTGGATCCCAATTGTACCTGACAGATCCCATTGACTTCTATGGAATCTGCTGTGGTTTTAAACTGTTTATCAGCAGGAATAGTGATAAATCATATGCTTTACTTTTCATATTGTCAAATCTAGCAGAAGTGGCTATGGCTGTGTTTAAGAATAATGCGACCATGTAGTCATAGAGATGTGTCCACACCTAACTTTCCATAAAATTTCTTTAATGGCATCTGTCATATCCAAAATGCCTCCCAAACTAATAATAGTGCTGTAGGGGCCTCTAATAAAAGCAGACATTTACCATTGGGACCACAAACTGATGAAGCAATGCAGAGATAATTTTCTTTTTATGGATATGCAGGTCACCCTGCAAGTGTACCAGGGGCAGGCCCAATTTGGCAGATTTTTTTAGACAGTTGTTATACAAGCACAGGCTGTTAACGTCACAGCTAAAGGGGCAGCAATTCTAGAGAAGTGCCGAAGCACTTGTGGCTGTAGGCAAATCTGATTTGCATATCAAAAAAGAGATGTTTTCCCTCAGTATTACTTCATTAGTTTGTGGCTACAAAGGTATGTTACTGCTAAATGCCCCTACATGCCCGCTGCCTCGGGGTTATGTTTGACTCAGACCTCTCCTTTACTCCCCATATCATTTCGCTCACATGCTCATGTCATCTCCACCTCAAAAACATCTCCAGAATCCGCCCTTTCCTTACCACAAATACACTAGACACTTATTGTTGCCCTGATTCACTCTCGCCTTGACTACTGTAACTCCTTATTAATCGATCTTCCCCTTACTAAACTCTCCCCTCTACAATCTATTCTGAATGCAGCGGCCAGGCTCATCTATCAGTCTAGACACTACAGCAATGCCTCTGGTCTGTGCCAGTCACTGCATTGGTTGCCTATTCACTATAGAATACAATATAAACTTATCACCCTCTCACAAGGCTCTCCATAATGCTGCACCTCCCTACATTTCCTCCCTCATATCTATCTCCCAACCTGTGTTCTCCATTTAGCCAATGGATTAACATCCTCTATTATCAGTACCTCCCACTCCTGTGTGTAAGACTTCTCCCAAGTTGCACTACTTCTCTGGAATGTCCTACCATGGAGAATCAGATTAACTCACAACTTCTACAGCTTCAAGCGCATCCTAAAGACACATCTCTTCAGGCAGGCCTATGACAATTCTTAATCTAAATCATTCTGCAGTTAGTCTCCCTAAAACGAATCATCCACTTTTCACACTCCCACATTACCCCACAGGATGACTTATCGGACTGTAATCTTATATGTCTGGACCATCTGCACCATCTGCATATAAAAGGACATTGACTGGTGATGGCTCATACAGCTTTATTTGTGCAATTAAAACTACCTCACCATAAAAACAACTGCACTACTGCATAAGCAATGCTACCTCCTATGCTGCCCCGGCTACCTCTTGTGTCACCCCCTATACCTCATAGATTGTAAGCTCTTGTGAGCAGGGCCCTCAGTCCCATTGTGCAAATTGATTTATTATTCTGTAATGTCTCATTTTGTCTGTACTTGAACCTCACAATTTGTAAAGTGCCGCGGAATATGTTGGAGCTATATAAATAAAATGTATTATTATGTAGTATTATTATTAAATATATAACATGAACACATAGCGGGAGGGAAATGTGTCTTATTACTTTAATTACTTTTCCTATATGACTTATAGGGGTAAAAGGCTTCATTTCAGCAGAAAACATTTCACTTATTGTATTTTTAAAATTACTTTTCATGTGGTTTTTCTCCCTCAGATACAATAGGACTGAATTAGAATAATAGTATGTGTAGTGAATAATACTATTGATTATGGCTCCTCTGTGAATACATACAATATGAATGTATGGGGAAGGTGAGTGAATGACAGGCGCTAGAACTATTCTTGCATGTGACCTGAATATATACCTCCCTGCTGTGCCCCCCCCCCGCCCCCGCCCCTGCTGAGCACTCCAGACACTTTTCATAACAAAATGGGAGGATAAGCTGTAATTTAGTTGCTATCCCTTTTATTGTGCTTTGCTGTTATTAAATAGAGTAATTTAGGATAAATAGGACATGAGCTCTGGATCTATAAGAAGACATTAGCTGTCAGTGAAATTAGTGTCATCTCACAATGTAAAATCTACCACTTCAAACATTGGCGAAGTCTAAGCGCACCCTGAACTTCTGATGAAGTTATACAGTACAACTCATCATAAGTCTGCCATGGAATAATGTTTATCTTACAAACCCCTATGACCCAAGCTACCTCACAAGACAGCTCCGGTAAGCATAATAATGACTGTTCCTAATCAACTGTACTTTTGTGTCTTGGATTCTGCAGAGAAGAGGTCAGACTTAAAAGCATACAGGAAGGATTGCAGTCAAAATGTTGCTGCATTGCTTTCAATGCTCTTTCAAAAACAAGAGATGAAAGACGTGTTCTCTTATCATTGCTTACAAAGAATACTTATTCTAAGAAAGTTACCACTTTATAGGTACGGGTCATTCCCAAACGAAGAAATTCAGACAATTCACCAGATTTTCATAATAAGACAAGGATAACTTAGTTCCAAAAAGATGGTGGTAGTCAGCATATGTAAAATAAAAATAAAGGGAAGAATTTACTAAAAAAGGCATGCCAGTTTTTTGTGTGCAAAAGTGGCACATTTTTGGCACATGGACATTTGCGCCAAAATGTGCACCAAAAATGCGCCACTTGCTTCATTTTCTGACCTGATCGCCACTTTTAGAAAAGCGGATGAAGCAGAGTGGAGATGGGTGGCCAGGGCAATGACAAGTTTACTATAACTCATGCCAGAAAGTTAACATGAGTTACAGTATACCTGAAATCTATGCTGAATATTTGAATTTTTCTGCACGGGAGTGTGTCAGAATGAAGAGGCCTGAGCCTCTTAGTAATTCAGCTGCATATTCAACAGCCGGGGACTTAGTTAAGGCTTACCTACAGAATACCAGTCTTGAGATATCACTTAAAATTCAGATGCCAGAATGGATGTTTTCTGATCATCTCACCTCTCAAAAACAAAAAGTCATAAAAACTGATCAAAAAAGCTTATGTATCCACAAAATACAAGGTTTCGTAAAGCTACATTGAAATACAATGTAAAAGGGTTATAATACAGATAAGGCACTGGAGATATAAGTCAGTATTATTTATTTTACCTATAAATTAGAAATTTGCAATAAAAGTGTGACGATTTCGGGAAGGTTTTTGCAATTTTAAAGTGACTGTTAAGGGGTTAAAATGACTCAATAGCTTTAAACATCCTATAACAGTGATGAAAATTAGATCTTTGTCATGTTTGTCAGTGAAAATTAACTTTGATGGAGTATGCAAATTAAACAGATGGTGCACTGGGGGCATTCCAGGTCCAGTAGCACAATTCTTGCTTCTGAAACCATGCTAACTCTCCCCACACCTCTTTTATAATATACTACAAGCTGTACAATTGTGTTACATTTAGACTGAGGCCCCACGTTGCGGAAACACAGCTTTTTGTGTTGCAGATTTTGTTGCATTTTTTTGAGCTAAAGCCAACAATGTCTACAAAAGGAATGGGAACTATATAGGAAGCTCTTATACTTTTACCTTCTGCTCATTCCACTCCTGGCTTTGACTCAAAAAAACGCAACAAAATCTACAACAAAAAAAGATGCGTTTCCGCAATGTGGGGCTTTAGCCTATAGGAGATCTTTCACCACCTTCAAGGATAGGCAGTCAAAATTAGAATGTGGATAAACCCTTTAAGGGCACCACTCCCAGTGAAAACCGTCAGGCATGCACTGCACAAAGATCATAATGGTACAATAGCCAAGTCAAAGACAAGCCAAACTTGTATATGTTCTTGTCCAACACCTGGATATTTGTAACTACCTCTATAATAAATGACGCATAATTTAAACTGCACAGCAAATTACATAAAAAAGAAAAAACAATGGCAATATTCCTTTTTTCATTAAAAAATAAAATGATTTAGTGATCTATAGCTGTCCCAGAATTCTTTTACCAAAATTTTGACTTTGCCCATGAAAAACAAAATCACATATGGCTTCATTGACGAAAAAATAAAAAGCAAGTCTTGAAATACATCTTAAAAAGTACTTTTTTGATGTGCTGTTATTGTGTAAAACTAGCACAACATAAAGAAGCTGCACATCTGGTATCGCTGTAAATGTCAACCTATAGAATAAAAGTAATATTTATGCTACACATTGAACAATGTAGACCTAAAATGTGAAACAGTTGTGAAATTGCTGTGATTTTCCATTTTCCCCCCACCAAAAAGTTATCAAAAATGAATCAATAAGTTACAAGTATTCAACAAAGGGACATTGAAAAATACAGCTGATCCCATAAAATAAAAGCTGTTAACTACTTCATGGAAAAAATTCCTACAGTCTGTGGTCCTTAAGGAGTTAATTCATTGTAATGGTGTAAGAAATGATAAAACAACATCTTCTGCCCCACAGAATGGGAAAGCATTTTAGTTGGCATGATAATCCTAAAGTTAATGCTGTCCGTGTCTCTATTTTGTTCATATCAGTTCCTAGAAGGGCTATTATTACTGCCATAACAATGTGTAAGAGGATGGTTGTAGAACCTGTGTATCTGTGATAGTATAAGCTAATAAGTGCTCAAGACATATATCATGTACAACAATGAACTATAAATGTGATGTTATGGATGCAGGATCTGTGTGTCAGCAGATAGTCCTTGGGTGACCAATAAGAGGATCTGTCATAGGCAGAAAACAGAAATTATACGCTCCACTTTCTCTGAAAGGAGACACAATCCACAGAAAATTACATGTCACAAACATTAGAGAGCCAAAGATAACTCTGTTCATAGAAATGTTCAATCTCTTTATAGAATTGGGTTAGTCTGAAATTTCATGGTAAACTAGAGCTGCAATAAGAAGGTAAAGAGAAAACGCAGAGGAGGAGTAAAGACAAGATGGAGGAATCCAGAGGTGAGGTTACGGGTTGTAAAGAAAAATAGAGAAAGTACAGGAAAGTAATTTCATGGGTAAAGGTGGTGGTAGAAATAAGAGAGGTGGGCCTATGCCATAAACCAGAAGAGTACAGTATACTGGGCTGCAGACAAAAAGCGCTGCGGGAAAAACCACAGCAGAAACGCATTGCGGCTTTTCCAGCAGCAATTTTCACAGAAAGTGGTGTTTCCATAGGTATAATTGACATGCTGCGATTTCCAAATACGCAACAGTTTTTCCGCTGCAGGTATTTTTCTGCAATGTGTGGATGGGATTGCTGCGGTGTTTACACCACGTGGGCCTTCAGCTTAAAGGAGTTTTCTGGGACTATGCTAAGGATAAGTCATCAATATCAGATCAATGGGCGTCCAACTTCCAGAGCTACCACTTACTGTAGGGGTCACAGCACTCCAACAGCCTCTTCATTGTTTAGCAGGTATATATCCATATATTCTCTAGTGAATATTTCTGGGAATGCAACTCTCTGCAGCTCAGTCCCATTCAAGTGAATGAGACTGTCCTGCTTTACCAGGTACAGCCACTACAACAATAATGACAGAGAGGGAAAAGAGAAGAAGTGATTTTTATCTTCCCTATTTGTCTGTGTATACACATGACTAGTTATAGTGTCTAAAGGTAAGGGAAATACAGTACAGACCGAAAGTTTGGACACACCTTCTCATTCCAAGTGTTTTCTGTATTTTCATGACTATAAAAATTGTAGATTCACACTGAAGGCATCAAAACTATGAATTAACACATGTGGAAATATATACTTAACAAAAAAGTGTGAAACAACTGAAAATATGTCTTATATTCTAGGTTCTCCAAAGTAGCCACCTTTTGCTTTGATTACTGCTTTGCACACTCTTGGCATTCTCTTGATCAGCTTCAAGAGGTAGTCACCTGGAATGGTCTTCCAACAGTCTTGAAGGAGTTCCCAGAGACGCTTAGCACTTGTTGGCCCTTTTGCCTTCACTCTGCGGTCCAGCTCACCCCAAACCATCTCAGTTGGGTTCAGGTCTGGTGACTGTGGAGGCCAGGTCATCTGGCATAGCAACCCATCACTCTCCTTCTTGGTCAAATAGCCCTTACACAGTCTGGAGGTGTGTTTGGGGTCATTGTCCTGTTGAAAAATAAATGATGGTCCAACTAAACGCAAACCGGATGGAATAGCATGCCGCTGCAAGATTCTGTGGTAACCATGCTGGTTCAGTATTCCTTCAATTTTGAATAAATCCCCAACAGTGTCACCAGCAAAGCACCCCCACACCATCAAACCTCCTCCTCCATGCTTCACGGTGGGAACCAGGCATGTAGAGTCCATTCCTTCACCTTTTCCTTGTCGCACAAAGACACGGTGGTTGGAACCAAAGATCTCAAATTTGGACTCATCAGACCAAAGCACATATTTCCACAGGTCTAATGTCCATTCCTTGTGTTCTTTAGCCCAAACAAGTCTCTTCTGCTTGTTGCCTGTCGTTAGCAGTGGTTTCCTAGCAGCTATTTTACCATGAAGGCCTACTGCACACAGTCTCCTCTTAACAGTTGTTGTAGAGATGTGTCTGCTGCTAGAACTCTGTGTGGCATTGACCTGGTCTCTAATCTGAGCTGCTGTTAACCTGCGATTTCTGAGGCTGGTGACTCGGATGAACTTATCCTCCGCAGCAGAGGTGACTCTTGGTCTTCCTTTCCTGGGGCGGTCCTCATGTCAGCCAGTTTCTTTGTAGCGCTTGATGGTTTTGGCCACTGCACTTGGGGACACTTTCAAAGTTTTCCCCATTTTTCGGACTGACTGACCTTCATTTCTTAAAGTAATGATGGCCACTTGTTTTTCTTTACTTAGCTGCTTTTTTCTTGCCATAATACAAATTCTAACACTCCATTCAGTAGGACTATCAGCTGTGTATCCACCTGACTTCTGAACAACACAACTGATGGTCCCAACCCCATTTATAAGGCAAGAAATCCCACTTATTAAACCTGACAGGGCACACCTGTGACGTGAAAACCATTTCAGGTGACTACCTCTTGAAGCTCATCAAGAGAATGCCAAGAGTGTGCAAAGCAGTAATCAAAGCAAAAGGTGGCTACTTTGAAGAACCTAGAATATAAAACATATATTCAGTTGTTTCACACTTTTTTGTTAAGTATATAATTCCACATATGTTAATTCATAGTTTTGATGCCTTCAGTGTGAATCTACAATTTTTATAGTCATGAAAATACAGAAAACTCTTGGAATGAGAAGGTGTGTCCAAACTTTTGGTCTGTACTGTACATTTAGAACTAATATAGTTTTTTTTTTTTTTTTATAGCTATAATATGTGTTACTCAATGACACATATTTGACATTACGATGCACTTTGGATTTAGCTAATTTTGTGAATCACTGAGGTATACTTGCTAATAGAAACTAAGATCACTGAAAAAAGAGGAAGTAGAAGTGTAACAAAACATAACCTTTATTTTATATCTAACTTAAAATGAGGTACCCATATGCTTAGATAAACAACCGCAATCAAGGTAACAATGGCCCATATTAGTGCTAGAAATGTGATGCACACTACTGCCTGTCCCTTGTTAGGGGAAATGTGTATGTCTTTTATTTTCATATAGACAACACACAAACAAAACGATAGGTGTAACAATGTATCCTGAGAAAAATGGCCCCTGAATGTAAGTAATGATCAAATTCATGGGCTGATGAAATTAGTCAGGGGTAACATATATAACTCAGGAATAGACAATAAGAATATACTTAGAGGTTCCTGAGGAGGCTTGTGGATAATCAAGGCACAATATTGGCCATTTCATATAAATATAGTATCTATCCAGAGCTCCACAGTTAAATAGAAACCAATCTTGTGCATATAAATGGAGTGCACACACCAACAGATAGGATCAGAGATTGCTTAAATAATATGGATAGGCAAATCTCAGCTGTTTGGAACAAACTAGTAACGAAAAACCCCTATTAGTGTCAGGGTATTTGCAAGTAGCAGGGAACTCATGATGCTGATCTAAAAAAGCCTCTGATTACTCAAATAGTACATAAATGCTGTCCCTCAATAGTGCATGAATGTTATGTCCCTCAATAGTGCATGAATGCTATTTCCCTCAATAGTGCATGAATGCTATTTCCCTCAATAATGCATAAATGCTATGTCCCTCAATAGTTCATGAATGCTATTTCCCTCAACGCATTTCTCCATATGTTAGAAGGATCATCAGGAGGAGATGAAGAGAAATGCCCTATCAAAAAAAGGTCCCTAATATGAAGCTTGCAGTTAAAACCGCATTTTCCAGCTCCCTGATGGTGGAAGCTGGTACTTTAGAGTAATGGTTACTCTAAAGTCGCACCTATCGTTTAGTTTGTGTGTTGTCTATATGAAAATAACAGAAATACACATTTCCCCTAACTAGGGACAAGCCGTCATGCACATCACATTTATCTAGCACTAATATCGGCCATTGTTACCTAGATTGTGATAGTTTATCTCTTATAAGTATATGAATGCCTCATTTTAAGTAGCTATATAATAAAAGTCAGGGGGCGTAAATACCGGGGTAGCAGTGGTACAGGCTGCCACAGGGCCTGGGACATTAAGGGGCCCAGAGCCCTGTGGCAGCCGCTACAACGAACCCCACAAACACTGCTATCATTATACTTTGGGGTCTTTTCAGACCCCTGAGTATAATGATCGGGGGCCCAGGGGAGGTGAGCGAACATAAAAAACACTGTAACTTACCTCTCCTGCACTCCAACAGCCTTCGGGCCTGTTTGATGACATCCCAGACGTCAGCCGATGTCATTATGCCTCGCGACACCGACCTGGATCACGCGAGATCTGGTCCAACATTGAAGATGGTTGAAGTAGCGCATGGGAGTGCAGCAGAGCGAGGGAGAGGTAAGTAGCATTGTTTTTATGTTTCTATCCTCCCCTGGGTCTCCGATCATTATACTCTGGGGTCTGAAAAGATCCCAGATTATAATAATCGTTCATGGGTGGTCCACAATGGGGCATACTACTGTGTGCAGAGGCCACTATGGGACATAATACTGTGTGCAGGGGCCACTATGGGACATAATACTGTGTGCAGGGGCCACTATCGGACATAATACTGTGTGCAGGGGCGACTATGGGACATAATACTGTGTGCAGGGGCCACTATGGGGCATAATACTGTGTGCAGGGGCCACTATGTGGCATAATACTGTGTGCAGGAATGCGGTTTGTGTGGGGGGAGTGTTGGAGGGGGCGGTCTGGGGGGTTGGGGGCGGCGGTTCGGGGGGGGGCCCATGTCAAATGTTTGCCTTGGGGTTCAGGCATTACTAGTTACGCCACTGATAAAGGTTATGTTTTATTTCACTTCTACTTCCTCTTTTTTCATTGTTAATTTTGTGGGTAAATATTTATTTATTCATTGCGCAAGCTACCTTAAACTGAGCATGGAAAAAATGAGGAAAAAAATTTTTTTTCTATTTTTCCTTTAATAAGACCTACACATTTTTTTGTGTGACTCATTGAGCGCTGCATATACAGAAATTGGGAGGTCAGGGACGGTAACAAACCATACCTACAGTATGTTCTCTGGAAGTGCTAACCCTGTAAGGACATACAGATACATCCTTCAAGAGTTAAAGAGGACCTTTCACCACCTCAACCAATTCAAGTTCTTAGCATCTGTCAATAGGTGCTGCTCTCCTAATTCCAGCACAGTTGGAATTTTTTCGCCATCCCCCACCATTCCCAAGCTACAAGTGCAGATAGATTTGGTGCCTGATGTTTGGGGGGGGGGGCGTGATTCAGATGTCAGAGCTCAGAATCACACCCCTTGCCTACTCCTGTCTAACACAGCCCTCCTGACTATACAGAGCCTAAATAGCATATTAGGCCTCAAAACTAACAGCCCTGATCTCTCAAGAATGGTGGGGGCTAGAGAAAAGCAAAGCAGCACTTATTAAATGATGCAAAGAGCTGGACTTGTTGGAAGTGGTGAAAGGTCCTCTTTAAACACCAACCTCCTGGACATATATAGTCAATGGGTAGTCGGGAACTAGTTAAACAAATCAAATGTTTGGTTGGTTCTGACCTGATTTTAGTTGATTTACAGAGAGGGCCTAGAAAGAGAGCATACTTAGTATAGTCATGTATACCGATTAGAAATAAATGGAAAGTTTTAATAAACTAATCTAAAAATCTAATGAAAGCAAATTAAATGTGTTTAGTTTCCTCTCAGAGGAAAAACAGACTGAGTCTGCCACACACTGCTATAGGATTCAAGCCCCCCGCAAGCAAGTTTATATCCAAACATAAGAGATTTACAAGTATGTGGCAGGGAACAGCGGGATTCCTATGCATGCAGCGCATGAAAAAGAAAAAACAGGAATTAAAATGACATCAGTATCACAAAGTGTCTTGTATCTTTTCTAAATGTACTGTATGCGAGAGGTTACAAACTTTATCAGAATGAAAAACTTGGAAAAAAGATGGATTTTATAATCATGACATTACATATTTTTTATTATGAACTTTTAAAAAAAAATTGGTGTTTTTTAAATGTAAAGTTCTATAAAAAAAAATCTAAAATATATTCCAGTTTTAAACTGATTACTGAAGTACACGACATACAAATCCTGAAATATTCCAATGTCAGACTTACCATTGGAGACTAAAATTTACGTTTTCTGCAGCTCAGTTTAGTTTTCAGCTTTGCTGTATAAACTGGGCTAGTTTCATAGGCTCATCCCATTATCCTTTGAGTTCAGGAGATTTAGGCTGAGCCCCCCCCCCCCCACACACACACACACGTTGCAGATTTTGTCGCGGTCTTTTGATTGAGTGGATTGAGCAGAAGGTAGAAGTATAAATACTTCCTATATATTTCCCATTCCTTTTGCATTCACTCTTGGCTTTGGCTCAAAAAAACGCAACAAAATCTGCAACAAAAAAGCTGCACTTCCGCAAGATGCGGCCTCAGCCTAAAGGTGGTGTTCTATAACCAAAACTTATCACCTATCAAGAGGATAGATGATGGGTGTCTCATTGGTCGGGCTCCCCCACTAAATAAATGGGGGAGCCCATTTAAAACCCTGTGAAGGCTCAGCAATGTGCATACTCAGCTGCTGCTCCATTCACTTCAACAGGACTTACAGAGATAGCCACAATGTGTTGTCAGTCCCATAGAAAATGGTTAGTTTTGATTACATGACAAATCCCTTCATTGACAGCTCTATTGTATTGCTTAAAGTTATCCTTCCTTACACTTCCTCTTCTCAGGAAGTGACATTATATGGCAATTTTAAGGGGTGTGTCCTTCATAAAAGTGCACAGTTACATACATCCAGATCCCATATAATAATATTAGACCTCAGATTGTTACTAGTTTATTAATATTAACAGTTGCGCCATTTTCATTTACGCCATTTAGTGATCACTTTAAATATTTTTTTGCTATAATGAATATATATATATATATATATATATATATATATTCGCAAAAAAATATTTAAAGTGATCATTAAATGGCATAAATAAAAATGATCATTTATCATCATTTAATAATAAAAAAAAAATCTAAAGCCTTACTTTAATATTTTTTTTCTATTTTTTTATTAGGAATGTTTTTTCTCATACCCTTCTCTTCTTTTCCCTGCATGCAGGGCCGGCATTAGGGAGGGGCAAACTGGGCAATTGCCCAGGGCCCCGTCCCCAAAGGGGCCCCCGGGATCCGGAACCTGATGACTCCGGATCCCGAAGTCAGGCCCGGCCAAAGCAATAACAGAAAGGGACCGCAGGGCCCCTCTCCGAGGTGAATAAAAATAACAACCATTTTTACTCACCTGTCCTTGGTGTCCGACGTCATCTTCTGGCGTTCCGGACATCACTGCTGAGGCGCTGAGGCCTGGCCTCAGCGGTCACGTGGGGCGTGCCTCACGTAATCGCTGAGGCCCAATCACAGGCCTCAGAGGTGACGTCCACAACGCGTGACGTCAGCCGCAGAGAAGAAGAAGTGGTCGCCGGCAGGGATAGCGGAGCAGCGCGAGGAGGCCCAGGAGAGGTAAGAACAAGGTGAGTATAACTGTTTGTTATTTTACTTTACTTACCCCGGGCCTTCTATTATTATACTCTGGGGTCTGAAGAGACCTCAGAATATAATATAATAATAGCACTGTAGGGCCCCTGTGGAGCATTATACTGGGGGCCCCCTCTGGATAGCATATTATACTGGGGGGCCCCCTCTGGATAGCATATCATACTGTGTGTGGCCACTGTGGAGCATTATACTGGGGAAGGGGCCCCTCTGGATAGCATGTTATATTCTGTGGGGCCTCTATGGAAAATTATAATGTGTGGGGGGGGGGGCCTCTAGAGATAATGTTATATTCTGTGGGGCCACTTTGGAGCATTATGCTCTCCAGAGGGCCCCCCAGTATAATGCTCCAAAGTGGCCCCACAGAATATAACATGCTCTCCAGAGCCCCCCCACTTTATAATACTCCATAGAGGCCCCGCAGAATATAACATATTCTCCAGAGGGCCCTCTCCCCAGTATAATGCTCCACAGTGGCCCCACATAGTATAATATGCTCTCCAAACCCCCCCTAGTATAATGCTCCACTGTGGCCCCACACGGTATAATATGCTCTCCAGAGGGGGGGGGCTCTGGAGAGCATGTTATACTGTTTTGGGCCACTGTGGAGCATTATACTAGGGGGGGGCTCTGGAGAGCATATTATACTGTTTTGGACCACTGTGAGTATTATACTGGGGAAACCTCTCTGGGCAGTATATTATACTGTGTGGAGGCCATTCTGGAGCATGTTATACTGAGTGGGGTCACTGTGGAGCATTATTCTGGGAGGGGCATCAGCAGAACATATTATATTGCGTGGCGCCACTGTGGGGCATTATTTGGGGGGGACTAATGAGCATTATACTAGGGGGCCCTCTGGGGAGCATATTATACTGCGTGGGGCCTACTGTGGAACATTATACTGGGGGGACGCTCTGGGGAGCATAATATATTGCGTGGGGCCACTGTGGAGCAAAATACTGGAGGCGGCACTGTGGAGCATTATACTAGCGGGGGCCCTCTGGGGAGCATATTATACTATGGGCCACTGTGGAGCTTTATACTGGGGGAATGGACAGTGTGGGGAGCCTGTTATACTGTGTGGGGCCACTGTGGAGTGTATTATATTGTGTGGGGCTTTTCGGGAGCATATTATACTCTGTGGGGCCATTGTAGAGCATTATACTGGGGGGGACTGTGGGGAACATATTATACTGTGGAGCATTATACGGGGGGAACCCCTCTGGGGAGTATATTATACTGTGTGGAGGTCAATATGGAGCATGTTATACTGTGTTAGACCACTGTGGAGCATTATACTGGGGGGGCATTGTGGGGTGCATATTATACTGTATGGAGCATATTATATTGTGTGGGGCTGCTGGGGAGCATATTGTACTGTCTGGGGCCACTAAGGGGTAGTATACTGTGTGGGCCACTGTGGAGTATTATACTGTGTGGAGCCTTACAAACCATGTGGGACCACAATGGGGGACTCAGGGGAGCATTTTATACTGTGTGGGGTCACGGTGGAGCATTATATACCATGTGGGGAAACTGGAGGGCTCAGGAGAGCATTTTATACTGTGGAGCATTATATACCATGTAGAGCATTATACTGTGGGGAGGCTCACAATTCCTGCTGGCTGCCCTGTGTGCTATGTCTGCATCACAGCTCCCTCACTATAATCTTACACATATGTGTAGTGCTCCATGGCCATGTCATTCCCCATACAGTACTGTGCATGAACTGGTCATGGAGTTTTTGGGGCCTGCACAGTACTATAGGGGCTGACTATATGGGGAACATACTCAGTAACACCAGGTAGCACATATGTAAGACTTCAGTGAAGGAGCTGGGGTGTAGGCCCCAGAACAAGTTCCTCTGGTGGACCTAAGGCCCTTCAGTCCAACACTGTATAACGGAGAACTATTATATATAAGGTTGGGTTACTATATATAATTGGGAAACTTAAGTATGAGGGGGCTATTATTTATAAGAGGGGAACTATTTATAAGGGGGGTATAATTGTTAAGTGGGCTTATTTATAAAGGGGGCTATTAGTGATAATGGGGACTATTATTTATAAGGGTAACTATTATTTATGAGGGGGCTATTATTTATAAGGGAGCAGTATTATTTTTATGGGGTGTCTGTTACTGATAAGGGGGAATATTACTGATACTGGGCACTATTTATCATTTATAAGGGAGCTATTATTAATAAAGGTGTAAGATTATTTATAAGCAGGGACTATTATTTATAAGGAGGCGCTATAATAACTGATGACTGGGTGCAAAAATCTAATAGGTGGTACAAAGGTGCTCATTTGAATTGTGTGTGGTAAAATGGGGCTTGTTATTACTTTTTTGTTGGCAGAAAGGAGGCGTTATTATAGGGGTTGCCACTGCAAGACGATGTTGTTTGCATATCAGCATTTGGGGCCCCGCTTTTAATTTTTGCCCAGGGCCCCACTTTGTCTAAAACCGGCCCTGCCTGCATGTGTATGATATATAGAGAAATCTCTCTATGTGCTAGTACATTGTATGCTTAGAGAATATATTGTTAAGTATACAATGTACTGGCATAACAAGATCTCTCTACATTATGTAGGGCAGTACAATAGAATTGCAGCTTGATATACGAAAAAAGCTCCTATTAACCTAATAGGCACTAATGTGGCTCAGTCTGTAGAGTGACAGCCTTACATACTTTGGTTTGTTCAAATCCTCACAGATACCAAATGGATAAAGTTAAACTCTAAATTGATAGAGGATCTCCAGGCAACCTGCTAATTAATATTCGCAGGTGACGTCACTGTGCAGGAGCTGAGCGGCCGCCATACAAATGGCAGGACAAATGTATACCATACTTAGGAATTAACCTAACTTTCCCAATTTACACTATGATAGACACAACGTGGAAAACCTTTATATGTGAACTACAAAAGGACTGGGATAAAATAGGGATGAACGTTTATAAAATGATGATCCTACCAAAAATTTTATACAAACTCTGTACATTTCTTCCTAATAAAATAATTAACCTAGGCCTACTAGGTTTAGTACTAGACTAGGTTCTAAAAATACATAGGACAGTATTGTGCCATATTTTATTATCAACCAGTTCAGCTTTAGCACAGAACTAGAAAACGGACTATGTCCCAATAGTTGCCACTATCATATAAAAGGTCAACCAAAACTTCCACTATGAGTATATACTCGCCAGGAACCAACATCTTCGGAATCGTACCGACCCAAAGAATACAGGTCACATGCCATTTTGGCTGCACAGTGAGCGCTGTAAAAAAGCCCATAAGAAAGTTGCACAAACACAGTTTTCCTCCAATTCCACCCCATTATGAATTTTTTTTCCAGCTTCCCAGTACATTGTATGGAATAATAAATAATACTATTACGAAGTACAATTTGTCCTGCAAACAAAGCATTGTCCTGCTCTGTAAACGGAAAAATAAGGAAGTTATGGGGTTTGGAAGGCAGGGAGTCAATAACAAAAATCAAAAAATACCTGCAGCAGAAAGGGGTTAAGGCAAGATAGTAACAATATAAGTATTGGTATGGCTTTGTATTTAAAAATGCCTGAAAAAAAATGTATTTATTAGATAAATGGGAACTAAAATAAGGCTAAGTTCACATCTGCACCAGAGTCTCCAACTCTGCTGCAGAAACCAGCAGAAATCAGTATAAAAACAATGGACACCTGACGGACACCTGACGGACACCCATTGTAGTCTATGGGGTCAGCTAGTGTCCGTGGGTTACTGCTTTTTTAGCGGTCTGACGGGGGACTCGAACTAGAGAGATCCGGGTGCAGATGTGAACCTAGCCTAAGAGTAGACTAGATGGATCATGCTGTCTTTTATTGCCATCAGTCTTCTATATTTCTATGTACTATATGCAGCTCTGACAATTGGTAATTGGTGAAAGGGTGTTTTTACTTCATCTTTTCATAGATACTGTCTAAACAAAATACAAAACACGCTATTGCTACATTAAAGTGAAATTAAGAAGTTTCAGAATTGCAAAAAGGAAAATTCAAAAATATATGCTTACATTTCAGGGACCTTTTTATTTTATTGATTTAAAGTATATATGCAATAAAAAAAAAAAAAAAAAAAAAAAATATATATATATATATATATATATATATATACAGTAAATATAAAAAAACAACAGAAAATCCTTTTACATGGGGTTATTGTGGTTTCCAAGTGTTGGAGGAATTATGTTATCTTATTATACTCACACACTACATTTACATTTAATCAACTATTTATTTACTTTTTTGGCACCTTTAGTTCAGATCTGGTCAACTTAGTAGTACTTTACTTTGATCGCTTGTCCAGCTGACAGGTTTACCAATCCCCCCCAAATACATGCATGGTCAGCATATGTTCTCAACAGAGAGAGGGATAATGAATGGATTTGATCACTGAAATTCACTTTGAAAATTGCTCAGGTGTTTCTATATGTTCTACTGACTATAATAGTGGCTGACTGCATATACTTCCATCTCTTTCCTGCAAACACAGGATGAGACTGGTGTCATTTGGGGCTACATTAGTCAGACATCTATCAACTTAGTCTCATTTAATAGATTATTTTTGGTCAAAATGTAATGTACTTTAAAAAAAAAAAAAATGTTGCTGTTTTCTGCCTGAACAAGCTCTCTAAATTTCCTGTCACTAGGTATCTCCATCCTTGCTTAATTGCCGTTCACTCCCTGTTAGCAGAGAAGGTCTGTCTTTAGGAACCAAGAGCTCAGTATGAACACAGGAAGTGGAGAGAGGAGAGGCAGGTCTCTCTTTACAGCCTCTGTATGTTTATACACAGCTTTGCTTTTCTGTTTCCCTGTCTGTGCATTGCTTAGCGAGGGGTCTGCAGCTTCTCATAGATAACACTGAGTGTAATGAGATTCATTCTTCTTCTGACTAGCTGCTTGTGTTACTGCTGATGGGATGTTATAATCATAGACGGTAAGCAGCTTTCCTAATTGTGCTCAGATTTCTCATTTTCTGTGTCAGGGATCTCTTTAGATGCATAGCCTGGATTTGCAGCCCCTGGATCTCCTATATTATGTTCAGTTGAGCTTTTCTCAGCTATTTATTGGCTATTTTACAGTTACTTATAGCAGAATTACAAGTAAAGAAACCAATCGTGGTAATTAGAGATGAGCAAATTTCTCAAAAGTTCGATTCGAAGTTCCAAAAAAATTTGCTTCGATCCGAATTACTTCGCGGCGAATAAACAGCTATTTCCGGGCTGCAGAGAGCCGGGGTGGGCGGGTGGGCGTCAAAATTCCGGAAGCCCTTGGATGCCACGGTCATGTTTCTCTCTCTCTCTTCACCACGGACAACTTTTATTCATGTGGAAGGATCTGCTAACAAGCAAAGACACGTCTACCCAATCATATCACTAGAGAATATCTTGTGACCATCTGATGTCACAAAGGTCCTTACTAAATATTCGTTACCGTGAAGCATCAGGAAATTCGGAATCGTGGAGATTCGAAGATTTCCTGAAATTCAGATCAAATTCCACTTCTGCAGAATTGATTCGCTCATCTCTAGTGGTAATAGTAGATGGAGGGGAAGGCTGCTCTGTATTGTACACGTTCACTGCTTCGGAGAGAAACACAGAATACAGATAATGGGGCTATTATCAGCAGAAAAACTGTTAGGAAACCACATATGAAGGCTTATACATCCAGAGAACCGATTACCCAGCAATATGCTACAGATATTTCGGATTTTGTTGAAAACTCAGGTATCCTTTAAGACAGATTCTAGTAACATACTGTATTGTACATAACTTACTAATGTGTATAGTGGGGAACCCCTTTTTTATTGTGTAAATGATAATTCCCATTCCAAAATAAATATGTTATTAGGTCTGAAACTATAGGGTCTGATGGTGACATACTATAGTACGCAGCTCCATGCACAGGCTCTGACAGTCAGCTATACTGTGTGCTGTACAGGACAAATAGAAAACAGGAGGCTAAGGATACAGGTAGAGCACCAGAAGGGTGTATATGGCTATGGCCCACCTCTTACCCATTACTGCTTTTAAAAATAATAGATAGCTTTCCTGACATGTCTTTTTTAGCAAACACTTTATTTTATTTTCTATGAAATAATGTTAGAACATCATTTCTTAGAACATTGCAATGCTCCATTGTTCTTCCTGGAAGTATATTAATAAATTTACAACTTACCATGTCCCTTGCCAATAGGAACTATCCTTGCATATAATTAGGCAGTGGCAGAGTGTGCAGGGCCTGCTAGGTAGTGTGTGGAGCATGCTTCCTCAACAAAGGGTACAATAACACCAAGTTGTCAATCCTTGTATCCTACATTTTTAGAAAAAATGTATACAGTATTTTCAATAGCCTGAGAAAATTTTTTTAAGAGGGGTTTATCACAAACATAACCATATTTAAATTTGTAGACAAGTAAAAGTTAAACATTTTTGCAAATAAAAGTAATTGGCAATTTTACAGGGTTTTAAAGATTTTCTCTAACCATCTTAGCAGTGACAGTCTGTTGTCTTGGTCGTTTGCCAATGGATATGACCGTTAATGTAGGAACTTATTATGGTCTGGCACTAGTCACAAATCCAGCTTTGATTTCCTTATGCATTACCCAGACGCAGGCAGGGATAGTGCAGGTATGAGAAGAAAACTGGTCTCAACTAAGATGGTTAGAGAAAATAATTTATATTGGCAGAAATGTTTAACTTTTAATTGTCAACCAATTTAAATATGGTTATGTTCATGGGAAAATCCTTTTAATCCTACTGTGAAATTTAGTGTATTTTCTATAGTTATATTCTGATAATGACTGATGTGTTGTTTCAGTAGAAGGCGTATTACATAATACAGAAGGGAATATGGTTCCTTTTTTCCACGGATTTAATGGAACTAATCATTCCCTATAGGAAGGGAAAATAGAAATCCCTTCAAGGTAAATCCCAAATTGGAAAAGTCAGTGATGCTTGGCATAGAGCATCAATTCACCTGTGATCATCCTCACAGTCTATTAGAGCTAATTAAGAAAATGAAATATAATTAACATTTACTTCAATCTGTGTAATATTTCTTCATTAAAATAATGAGACATCCGACACTCAGGTTTCCTAATAATAATAAACTGTAAGAACTACATGTAGTTTTACAAGCCCCTTCAAGGACCTACAAGCCTTAGAATAAGTCATCAGAAACCACTTCTACAAAGGGTTTATTAGGTTATCTAAATAGACTGTAATATTTTATAAAATGCACCTGTGTAGGTTTTTAGTGAAGCCGGAGAAGTACACCTTGACTACTATATGCCTACATTGCACATGTGCTGTGAAAGATGGTGTATATCACTGGATTCACTATACAACTGCGCAGGTTTTGGGAGCAGGAGAGATCAGGACTTGTCAGGGCAATTTGGAACACTAAACCATCCACAGGTCCATATGGACCAAGGGGTTTAGTGTCCCAAATCACCTTGTTATAACCTGCAGCCGCATTAAAAATAAAAAAAAGCTTTATATTCAACTGTCTACTATAATCTCAATAGTTCTTCAACGGAGCCAGGGAGTGCGCCTCAGCTTCAGTGCACATGTGCCAGACCTCGGGCGCATGCACAGTGAAGATGAGGTGTACATTTCTGGCTTCACTGAAGAACAGCATAGGCGTTGAGAGCACCAGAGATGAGTGTGAAGAGTCTCATCAAACTTATCTGCATGTAAGTATAAAGATTGCATTAAAACGGGGTGATTTGGAACACTAAACCCCTGGTTTATAAGAACCTGTGGGTGGTTTAGTGTCCTAAATCGCCCTGACAGGTTCCCTTGAATGTGATAAATATCAAGTTAAAGTTTGGTACAGATGCTGGCGAGTTCATGATATGAATAAACATAGAGACAGAAACCTTCAACATTTGTATAACTTAATCTGGTGAAAATGGAATTTTGCCAAGAGTCCAGTACACCTGCTAAATTCACTGGCCACAAGTATGAGGTATGGATTGAAGCCATGTAACAAGAAGTGCATCCATGATGGAAATAGATAAATTCATGCACATGCTGTATTGTAGCTGCATTTTTCCACAGCTGTATTTGGGTCTGCCATAGCGGTGCATGAGCCCTGTACTGTACTTTAATATGCTTCCTATTTTACATGGAGGTATACAGGGTTTTTACTGTTGGAATCAGTTTGAAGAAACACTATAGAAAAAAAAATGCACATTTCATCAGGTTTGCAATATACAAAGGTATTATTTTCATTGCCTTAGTAGCTCTCTATACACAGAGTTCGATGGAGCTTGTTCACCACTACATGGAGACTGTAAGGGTCCTATCTGCCATGTAGCTGGTGGCAACAACAGAATCTCTTTCCATTGTAATCAGCTGATTGTTTATGATTGACGCAACCCGCATGGAGGGAATCGGAGGATGGGAGTAGTAGTGACGGTGGTGATGTCACAGGGTAGGCCGAGTACATTCAACCGAACTCCTCCAGACCACCTCTCAGGCCGGACACTGATGAGTGGGGCCTGCATGGTACCTGATGGTGGTGGTAGTTGTTGCCTCGGGGCGCTTCCAGTTGTAGAGGGGTCCTCTCTCACCCTGAGCCTCGTGGTGGTCTTCAGAAGGGTCCTGATGGTAAGCACAGGAACAACTCAAGAGGCAGTGGTGCAGTTTAAACAAGATGAACTTTACTGTAACAACCAGGTAGCTCTCAAAAGTGAATTTGTGCAGCTTCCAGATAGGAGTAGTAGCCTTTAAGTTGTTGGCTACACCCAGGCTTGGGATGAGGGTACCCAGACTTATGATGGTGTTGAGGTGCCTTAACTCCACTCCAAATAAGCAGTAAACTTAGCCTCACGCAGTGTATGGTTCTGGGGGCTGAATGTAAGGAAGTCCTGTGGAACCAAATACCTGTCTGTAGATAGGTACCAGAATACAACTTCTTGGGCAGCAGGACTCCTATCCTCCTTCTAGGCACAGTGTCTGATGGGTAGACAGTGGGATCTTTCCTGTCTCAGGGATGTTTTTTAGCAGTCTTGGACCAGTCTTGTTTCTCCTCTCCCTCAGGGGCTGACAAGAACACACCAGAGCTCCTGTCACAGGGCCAACACTCACTGAACATGAACTCCCTAATGACTCCCCTGAGACCAAAAGTCTCCAAACCCCCTCCCAGCAGCCAGAGATTGGCCAGGGCTGCACCAAGCGTAAAGAAGGTAAAGGGGTAGCCAAGACAGTGGGGAATAACAAGGGGAAAACACATTAGGGAAGCTGAAAAACTCAAAATACACATATAACATACATATATACATAACTAGAGGCACATTAAAACAAAAGACATTTAAGCAGTGTCACTCTGGGATGCTGCATGATGTCCATGATGTTGCTGCTAGATAAAGGATGGTCCCTCACATGGTTATACATGAAGTATTAGGAACATTTCTAAAATAACTAGAACAAACAATTACACTTTTTTGGTAATGCAAATTGAACTGCATAACATGACAAGTATGTGACTGTTCAGCAATTCATCATTGTCATGGTACATCTGTATAGGCAGCCACAGAGTGGTAGATACCTGAACTGATGTGTGACACACTTTGCCAGCTGTTCATGATCAGTTGACAATATCCTTCATTTTTTGGAAGAAATCATATTGGAAAAATTAAATTCTTAAAGGGGTATTACATTTTTAGCAAAGAAACCTGAAAACATCACTTTTATATAATGAAAAGTTATACAATATTTCAATATACTGTGTCAATCATTTTTTCAAGGTTAAGGTTAAGACTCCGTTCTATCTTTTCAAGCATGACCTGCTGTAAAAATTTAACAGTTAAGTTGGAGCCACTTCCAATAGACCATTACTACCAGTTATTAGAAAACTAACGGGGCATAAGGGAGGCTTTAGTAGCCTATAAATATATGGTCCTTCAGGCAAGCCCCCTCAAATTTCTTGTCTTTATATGTTATTTTTTATGTTCTTTAGGAACTCCACAAAATAGATGAAAGACGTTTTACTATTTTATATTGCTAATTTTTGTTGAGTTGTGTTACTAACCTGCTTATTGAGGAAGATATAGATGATGGGGTTGTACACCGTACTGCTCTTTGCAAGAACTGAAGGGATGATACTAGCAGAAGGGGTTATGATTCCAGGTCTCCCAAACGTAGCAATCAATGCCATTATTCCATAAGGCAGCCAGCAGAGAAGAAAGCAGATAACCATCACAATGACCATGACAAGGACCCTATGTTCTCGGGTACGACCTGTTGCTTTTGTGACACCACTGATCTGCAGGACACAAAACATTGGAATTTGTTTCTAACAAACACATAGAATGTGCAGATCTTTGCTATTAAAACATTTCCACGAACACTTATACTTGGATTCATATCAAATTGTCCTTTTCTTGATTTTTCAGGCATTATTTCCCTTCCTCCATTCCTTTCTGGATATTGCCATATTCTGCAAGACTTTGAATGGCGGTGATCAGAACTTACTCTGATTTTCAGCATTTTTGTAGTACTTCCTTCCAGTTGTCACTCATTTTTTATGACCATCTGAATTGTGGACTATCGTAAAATGTCATTTAAGAATGACCTTTTTCTTTGAGAGCAATGGTTTTACATTGTGTTGTACATTATCAACTCTAAAGAGCGTCCTCATTGAGGTCTGCTAATACTTTCACTATGATATAACCCAGCAATTTCCAAACCATTCCCCAGATTATACTGATGGCCTTTTCTTAGAACAAGTCATACATTTTTGACCTTTTGATAACAGAGAAATGTGAAAGTGGTCAGGGCCCATGGGAGATAACAATAGGGTCTGTTCATTCAATGTCTTAGACGGATTGCCCCGAAATGCACATAAAATCTGTAGACATTCTACACCCTATGCATGTGAATGATGTCTCAGCAATCCTTGCTTCTTTCAATATGAAAGAATTCCACCCAGAAAAAAATGTTGGATCTTTGTTAGACCCATAGATTCCATATGGAAAACCAGGCAGATCAGTCACATATGGATTAGTCCCATTGAATAGGGCCAGCATTATGTAGCTCCACAGTAACCCAAAGTACAGAACCACAGCAGAAATCCCAAAGCATTACAGGGTTTTCAGGGACTCAGGATTGGTCATTGAAGGGGGTCCGACATCTAAGACCTCCACAGGACAGCTGTTTGAAGCACAGCTTCTGCTTCACAGGCTATGTGACGTCATAGTCATTGGTCATATGACCTGTTTGCAGGTCAAGTGAATGGGCCAAAGTGCGATTCCAAGCACAGCCACTATACAAATAAACTGTGCTGTGCTTCGTAGTAGTAAAGAGGTCATAGTGCACACCCATATGCTGCAGCCTCTTCAAACAGATGATTGATGGGGATTCTGGGTGTCAGATCTCTGCTGATCTTCAGTTGATAACCTATTCTAAGGATATCCTAGGTCATTAAGTATTAACCCTGACCACACCCCCTCCTTGCTCCATTCTCTCAACCCTAGCATTCCCTCTCATTGCTAGCGTTGCCGGTCGGGGGTGGATTGGCCCCTTCTGGCTTGGTGTTCAAACACCTTACTGATGCCCTTTTTGTACAAGGTGTGCCTTTAGACCCCCTTGTCTATTTGCTTAACCCCCCTCCCAAACATTTCGGTAAATTGACCTCCAAATTGTTCCTATTCCTCTGTACTGCTGCTAAAACGTTAATTGCTCTCCATTGGAGGAAATCCTTCCCTCCTACTGGTGCTGAGCTTATCGCTCGTATGAAGGACTTTCGCAGCATGGAGTTTCTGACTGCCTCCCTTAATCATACAGTGGAGCCTTCAATGCTGTGTGGTCACCCTGGGATGAGTATTGTATTCTACAAGGTCTTTGACTCTCCCTCCTTACCCTCAACTCCCCCTCTCTCCCCTTCTCCTTTGTCATCTCCCCCCTCTTGCTCTTTTAGGTTGTTGATTAGTATTTTCTTTTATGTATTTTCTTTTGATTTTGTCTATATGGTTTGGTGTGCCAACTGCATGTTGTGGTGGTACGCCCTTGTCTATTGATTTACTATTGTTTGTCATTTTTATTTCTAATGTTGTTTACTCTGTTAAATAACTTAATAAAAATTACAGTTTATAAAAAAAAGTATTAACCCTGGACACCCCTTTAAATACTTTGTGCACAGAATTTGTGTGAACATACCCTCACAGCGGACCGCCTTATGTCTCAACTTATTTCATCTACCCAGTATGCTATACATTAATTGACTAATAATAGCTCTAGTGACTTATTGCTGTGTTTTTGAAAGAAGTCTACAAAATGGTGCCAAAAAATCCTCCATGTGTGAAAAAGAAGAGAGGCATTTGTATATTTCAAGTCTGCAATTTAATCCTTTTACTGGTGGAAATTTCTCACATTCATAGCCATGACTAACATAACTTTTTAATGCCAAATATCTCTTTGAGATCCTGTTTTTCAAAACATGAGCTTAAGGTTTTTTATGTGCCAGTTTTCTATATGCATAAGAGAGCATTTTATTTTAAAGCAGCTTAAAATGGGTTAAATGCAGAAAAATTGCAAAAATTTTTATTTACATTTACTAACCCCTACAAATATTGTACTGTTTTATATGTATTGTTATGATTACAGGAATACCAGATATTTATTGTCTTGTGACATTATTTTATGATAGTTATACTTTTTGTGCGTATAACGTACTGGCATATAATGATATACCTATATACAGCAGAACATCATTAAGATTGTTAGGCACAGGAAATCCTCTCATAGATAGCAGTGCAGTCTGTGTTTCTGGCTCCTAGAGAGAAAGCCTTGAGTTTGAGTCTTGGCAGAGAAGAGGTAAAAGACAGAGCTGAAAAATAATGAAATCTATAGTGGTACCCCCTGGAGGGACTCATTCCCCAACTTTCTATATAGGGGCATCTACATATGAAATAACAACACAACAGTATCCTAGTTAGTTTCTTCTATTGTCCTGTACAGGGTGATAGAATCTATATTGATATTCAGGCAAATATTCTTGACCCATAACTAGAATGGTAAATCTATAGTGCAAATTGATAATTACACAGGTAATGATATTGGGTAACTAGAAAGGGGAAGATGCAGAATTATTATAATAATGTAACATTAGCCACAGTTACAGGGGAAATACAAACTCCTGGTATAAACTGCAGAAATGATCTGGGTCCTCTAGAACCCAGCAGGGCATACAGTTCGAGGCCCCAAGCAGATCACATGGCTGCCAGGCCTGAAGGGAGGTTGCAACATTGCAGCTACCATAGCTGTGTACACAGAGCTAATTGTGTGCTGTGTATACAGTGATGTGGAAGGCAGGGATGATAATACACCATTCCTGTGTTCTCTCTAGTTATGTCCTGCTGTCAATACCAGCTGGTTCCCTGCTCTTGCAGCTGGTCAATCCCATGCAGCTGCTTAACTCTCCAAGGACACACAGGTCCTTGCACAGTTGACTGCCGACCAGCCAAACATTTATAGTCAATGAGCATTTGTCAGACAATTAAAGAAGTAAATGACCTGTTGACTTCTATAACAATGGCCCATATTTACTAACTAAGATTAGTCAGTCCTAAAATGCACCAGATTTATCACAGTGCTAATAATGGATGATAAATCTGGTGTAAATTGCCTAGTCAAAGTTTATACTAGTTTTCCTACTTTGAGGCAGAATTTTACACCGGAATTGGGGTGCACATTGTTGTATTTTAAGCCACATCCCTTTTCATCTAGGCCATAATCCTTACAGAGTTTGTCTAGAAAAATTATCTGTATACGTCTAAAATGTGCATATTTTAGGGTAGGATACAGATGCACAGTCTTCTGGGCATGCACATTACATGTGCAAAGGTTTATACAGGGAGCTTTCTACATCACCTGTTGTCAATAGTGTGATCCAGTTTTGCCTGTCTCCAGATTTTTAATAGACGTTTCATTATAATCCTGCTATTACCCTATGGTGATTTACAGTATGCATTACCTCCCAACAATCCTGGATTCAGCAGAACAGTCTCGGATTCTAGCTGTCCCGGTCGGCGGGAGGTATGTCCTGGTTTTAACTCATCTGTGTCTTCTATGCACCATCTTTTTGGTGATACACAGAGCTTTATTTGCATCACATTTTGCATGATTTTCTTAATATCTGGATAAATCTAGAATATAAGGGAACCTTTTTTTTGCTGATTTCCCTTAACTGAGGCTGCTACATTAGCCCCAGTTACAGGAGGAACGCAGCCTCCTGGTATACATTGAGCACTGTGTATAAAACGATCAAGAAGCAACCGGTAAAAAACCTTCCCTGCCTTGTCTCTAAGATGTCCAGCTGTTAATAACAGCCGCTTCTTTGCTCCTGCAACTGCCTAACTATGCAAAATGTACAGGTACATCCTTACAGAGTTAATTGCTGGCGTATGTAGTCAATGGGTGGTCGACAAGTGGTTAAAAAGAAAACCTACATTCTAAATATGGAGAAAAGGGACATTATATCTTTCTAAAACAAGACAGATGATATTGCTTGGCTTCCCATCTTATGTGTCAGCAAGGGGCATTACAAAAAATTAATCGCAGTCAATCTGTTCTCCAACTTGTCATGAGAACAATTCACCTTAGGGATAATACTGTACCAAATGTGGCATTGGGAAGGCATAAGCAGTATGGTATATCTATAAAGTGTCATTATAAAAATATATAAATATCACATGTTTGCCGGACAAAAAAAAGTTGAAACCTGCCAGTTGCTAAAATGACATGTAAATGGAATTTCACAGTGTGAATAAAAGCTACAGCTTCTGGTAGGCTTTGTAGACGTGGCCTTCAGCACAGTACATCAGCTTGATTGGAAAGGATCATGAAGCACACCGAGAGGACTGGCATCGCACTCATAAGGAGATTTATGCAAGCTGCTTTAAAAAATTGGAACACATTGCTTTAAAAGTATATCAATATTCAGCTTTTGCAATATATTTTCTTAGAAAAGCAGAATGAAAAGTGTTAATCAGGAAATTCTTTCCCTTAAGACATTCAGTTCAATTTCTTTATCTAATACTATGTTCCTTTATATTCCTAATGGAAATTTTGTACCTCCCAAACTTTCCTATCTTAATCTCCCCCTTCTTCATTTTGGAACCCTATCAGAGCTTATAAAGAACAAATCTATCTATATTTAAGATTTATAGCTGGCACAGACAAGAATCACACATCCATTATTCAGGATGTATAGATAACTTTCCATAAATCCATAATGAAAATCAGAATGAAAAGTCTTCGATGCAGCAATTTTTGAAATGTTCATATATAAAACTAATTTTATTTCTTCTTGTTTCGGCATATTATTGTGATTTACAGTACTTATGCTTGGGCACACTGATCATGAATCCAGTGGTAGTTTGTGAGCTAAATTTTCGTATGATGGACTCATAACTATTTTATAATGTGCTTGACAATGCCGGCTAGGGCTTGCTTTATAACAATAGTTCAGATGAATATAAAAAATTCTTTAATATATCCTATTAGAGAAAGATGCTTCTATCTGCTGTTATCAAGCTCCTCTCCTGTCTGCTAAACTGCATGCTAAATAGGCTGAAGTTCATAGAAGTCTATAGCGAGGCAAGTGGAGAAAAAGAGGAGTAGTAAGTGAGAGATAGAGAGGTCCTGGATCCGGTAACAGTAAGATATCCAGATATATATTCACTTCTATACAGCTTAGACCTGCTAACACCTGCTGAGAAAAACTGCTAGAAAACTGCTAAGCACTCACTGTTGTTTGAGGCAGTATGTCCCTATGTATATTTTTTATATTCATTTAAACTGTTCATTTCAGCTGGAAAAAAATTCACAGTCAAAGGAAAACTGCACTTGCATGTAATTCTTAAAGGCTTAGTTATTATGGGGTTCTCCCCGCAGCCAAATTTACATGTTACTTGTATTCTGCGGGTTGTTACAATTACAGCAATACCAAATTTATATCATTTTTGTTACGTTTTAACACCTTAAAAAATCCATGACAGGCCTGGGAGCCTTCAAAAGATTAGATTAGACTTAACAATCTTTAGCAGTTTTTCCATCTGGGGGCTCTACTGTTTGCATTTCTCTCTGAGCTGGAGGATGGAGACTAGCTGCCATACACTGCTCACAGTAAATAGAGGAGAATCTGCACTCTTAGTTTATCTCAGAAACAGCCCTAAGATCATGCAGAACATATATACAGTACTACTGCCTGTGACAAAAGTTCCTATTTAACTGCAGCATCAACTTATGTCTGTGTCTCTACTTTTGTCTCGTTCCGCTCTTGTTCACTCCTCCCTACCCTCTCCATAGACTGCTAAAGACATGCCTTGTCTTTGTTATATGTGATGCAAGTAACCTGAAGCCCATATCGATATTGATATAACAGAGAGTTCAGAGTGAACATCAGTTTAGTAGGAAGAGGGTTAGAAGTTAATCAGTCTGATAAGAGGATAAGCACCAGGTTGCTGGATCACCTGGGGACTGCTTCACTCATGTTAGTGAATTAAGTCACATTTCAACCCCTAAAGTGTCGTGACCGCGAATTCAAGTCACAAAGAAGTTAAGTAATGCTGGACTGACTGCATCATTAGCCAGCAGACATAACGTGACTAGACTGAAGCTGCTGCCCGCACACCATAACTTCAGTTATTTTACATATGACTTTTTATGCTTTCAAGCATTTATAACTTCACTTTGCTGCACCAGAAAGATTACAAAGGGGCAGCAATGGAAAGGGAATTGCTTCATCCTGCACAGTATGGGGTCACTTTATGGTGGAAAAACCAAAACAAAACACCCTCTAAGCAGTTTGTTCTGTTCAAGTAATAAATAAGAGAACATTGAATACGGAAATAACACAAATTATTTGGCAGTAACCAGATCCGTGTCTAATATGTAGAAAGTCACTCATGTATAATAACTAAATTCATAACTATTGTTAGTGGGCGATTGTTTCACAGATGGGATATACTGCAAAAACACCAAGCACCTAATTAAGACTGCATTCACACTGCATGGGAACAACTGTCTCATGTGTTTATTTAACATATGCAATACTCAGTGTGATCTGTTTTATGCTTCCTCTAAACATATGCTCCAGGAATTTTCCTGCGTGAGTGGCAACCATCCCCTATAGGTACCCATGTAAAGCAAATGTATACTGTATATGTTTTTTTACTGGATGATGCTACTGCAATGGAAAAGCACAGTCTTCTTCATTATGCAATGCAGAAAAAAGCAGAAACTCCTATGAATATCATCCAAACTGAAGTTCAGAGCTTAGGAAATATTGGCACAGTTGTCAAAATTGTGACAGGATTTAAACAAAGACATAAAGGGATTATCCAGTTTATAGTATTGATAGCCTATCCTGAGGATAGGCCATCAATATTAGATCTGTGGGAGTCTGACATCTGGGTTACCCGCATATCACCTGTAAGTTCATTATGATAATATTCATATCTGTTGGGAAAGTCCAACAGTTCATATGATGTAGATACAGTCACATGAAAAAGTTTGGGCACCCCTATTAATCTTAATCATTTTTAGTTCTAAATATTTGGGTGTTTGCAACAGCCATTTCAATTTGATATATCTAATAACTGATGGACACAGTAATATTTCAGGATTGAAATGAGGTTTATTGTACTAACAGAAAATGTGCAATATGCATTAAACCAAAATTTGACCGGTGTAAAAGTATGGGCACCTCAACAGAAAAGTGACATTCATATTTAGTAGATCCTCCTTTTGCAAAAATAACAGCCTCTAGTCGCTTCCTGTAGCTTTTAATCAGTTCCTGGATCCTGGATGAAGGTATTTTTGACCATTCCTCTTTACAAAACAATTCCAGTTCAGTTAAGTTTGATGGTCGCCGAGCATGGACAGCCCGCTTCAAATTATCCCACAGATGTTCAATGATATTCAGGTCTGGGGACTGGGATGGCCATTCCAGAACATTGTAATTGTTCCTCTGCATGAATGCCTGAGTAGATTTGGAGCTGTGTTTTGGATCATTGTCTTGCTGAAATATCCATCCCCGGCGTAACTTCAAATTCGTCACTGATTCTTGTACATTATTCTCAAGAATCTGCTGATACTGAGTTGAATCCATGTGACCCTCAACTTTAACAAGATTCCCGGTGCCGGCATTGGCCACACAGCCCGAAAGCATGATGGAACCTCCACCAAATTTTACAATGGGTAGCAAGTGTTTTTCTTGGAATGCTATGTTTTTTTGACGCCATGCATAACGCCTTTTTGTATGACCAAACAACTCAATCTTTGTTTCATCAGTCCACAGGACCTTCTTCCAAAATGAAGCTGGCTTGTCCAAATGTGCTTTTGCATACCTCAGGCGACTCTGTTTGTGGCGTGCTTTCAGAAACGGCTTCTTTCGCATCACTCTCCCATACAGCTTCTCCTTGTGCAAAGTGTGCTGTATTGTAGACCGATGCACAGTGACACCATCTGCAGCAAGATGATGCTGCAGCTCTTTGGAGGTGGTCTGTGGATTGTCCTTGACTGTTCTCACCATTCTTCTTCTCTGCCTTTGTGATATTTTTCTTGGCCTGCCACTTCTGGGCTTAACAAGAACTGTCCCTGTGGTCTTCCATTTCCTTACTATGTTCCTCACAGTGGAAACTGACAGGTTAAATCTCTGAGACAACTTTTTGTATCCTTCCCCTGAACAACTATGTTGAACAATCTTTGTTTTCAGATCATTTGAGAGTTGTTTTGAGGAGCCCATGATGCCACTCTTCAGAGGAGATTCAAATAGGAGAACAACTTGCAATTGGCCACCTTAAATACCTTTTCTCATGATTGGATACACCTGGCTATGAAGTTCAAAGCTCAGTGAGGTTACAAAACCAATTTTGTTCTTCAGTAAGTCAGTAAAAAGTAGTTAGGAGTATTCAAATCAATAAAATGATAAGGGTACCCAAATTTTTGCACCGGTCAAATTTTGGTTTAATGCATATTGCACATTTTCTGTTAGTACAATAAACCTCATTTCAATCCTGAAATATTACTGTGTCCATCAGTTATTAGATATATCAAATTGAAATGGCTGTTGCAAACACCCAAATATTTAGAACTAAAAATGATTAAGATTAATAGGGGTGCCCAAACTTTTTCATATGACTGTACATGTAGAATATTTATGTGATTTCCTTTTGTACCGAATATAAATTATGATATCTGTCAGATTCATTTAGCATAAGACCCAAGAACAAATATACCAGCTGATCTGTTAGTTATCCCTATGTAAATTGTTCTTAAGAAACTTATAGTTTCAAAAGGTTATAATGAAAAAGTTTAATGTCTACTCCTAGATGATATTGCCATTTTTATTGATTGACTTCTTTGATATGTTTGTAGTTGACGCTCTGTTAACCATTTCTATTAAATACTTCTAGATCTGTGTGGTTTAACTAAGTCTAAGCAGTTGATTTGGAGATCTTGCCTGTGAAAAAGGACATAGGTAGTGCCATGTGAATAGACCCATTGAAAATCATGGGTTCTATAATGACCATGAGACGGTCGTTTCAAAAATGGCTGCTGCATGGCCATTACTCATGGCCATGTGAATGAGAGCACACTGCGCAATTGCATGGACACACACAGCCGTTTCTCAAGGACATTAGGTCCGTGAAAAACGCCACAACTGTATGCTAAAGGCCTTATAGTCACAAGTAGCTTTAAAAAGTCATAAACTGCAAGTTTGCAACTTTTTTTTTTTTTTGCCAAAATACTGGTGCAGATTCTTAATGAATGTGCCCCATTGTATACAATTTTGAGCAGCTGCATATAAAAAGTACATAACTGAACTAGACCAAGTGCAGATGAGGGTAACAAAGGTACAGTAATTGAAACAAAACGTGGGCGGAAAATTAATAGGCAGCCAGTTGGTAAATTTGTATTCATGAATGGGAAAAGGTTCTGCATCTTGTGCATTTAATGGAAATACATTTGGAAGTGCAGGATGAAGACGTACATGGCAGAGCTTGTCAACAATAGATGATGTACAATGTCATCTTTGTGCAGGAAAGGTCAGAAAAATTTAATTATCCTTATAACAAATGCAGCACATAATGGCGGTAACATCGGCCGTCCTTGGATGCAATACATATACAATAAAGAAGTAGTGGAGAGTAGATAATATTTATTAATTGTCTCCATATTATGCAGTATTATTAAAGGTAGGAATGCTAATCAGATAAAATGGCATTTTCTAAATGGAAAATCTGTAAATTTATTCCCACTTATGCAGGACAGAAAGCATATGCACCTCGTTCTTGAGAATTCTCAATTCATCCTGCGAGCAGAGTCTACGCCAAGCACCTTACCTGAAATATCTATTATGTATCATACAATACTAAAATGCTCACTAACAGCAAATGAAAAATGTCAATGTTTGCCTTTATAATCAGAGAAAGGATCTAAAAGTAACAATAAGTACATAAAGTACTACAAAGAAAAGAAAAAAACTTGCAACATCTACAAGATGTTTTTTTCCCCCACAGTGTTTATTAGCTGCGGTTCACTACGTGGGGCCTTACCCCAAAGAGGCTTTTCAGCTTAAAAATAATTTTATCCTAAAGAAGCAGGACGTAGACCGTTCTCTGTGTAGTGGCTGAGCTATGTCTGTTTCCAGCTTCATTCTCCATGTATCAGTTGCTGAGAACAGCTAATTGGTGGGGGTTTTTGGTCTCTGACCCCCACAATATGGTATTGATAATCTTCCTAAGAATATTTTTAGCCCGGAAAACCCCTTTAAGTATGAGACAGACAAAATTTTCCACTCAAGATAGACTAATGTGCTGTTCTGTATATGCATTTTCTGTGCATTTTGTCCTTTGCGGGTGCGTGTGTGGTAGTGGAATTTATTTTGTTTATTTATTACAATATATTTATTAGAAAACTGTTTATTTACATGATCTGTTAAACCCTTCTCAAAATCTGCTGTACTATTAGGGTATGTTCACATGGAGTTTTTTGCAAGCTGAAAAAATCTGCTTCAGGAATTAGGAAACCGTTTTTTGATGCTTATTTTTACATGATGTGTTTTTTTTTCACATTTTTTGCCGCGGTTTTCTCGCTCCAGCACACTGTATGAACCTGGAAACTTCTCTTTAAAAAAACGCTAGCAGTTTTTGATGCGGTTTTTGCGAAAACCACGCCAAAAAACATGTAAAAAAATGCTAGCGGTTTTTCCGCCTCTCATTGATTTCAATGAGTTTTTCAAGGCGGAATCCACCTGAAGATAGGTCATGTCGCTTTTTTTTCAGCTAGAGAAAAAAACCTGCTACTAACTTCCATTGAAATGAATGGGAGGCGTTTTTTGAGGTGAATTCCGCCTCATAATCAGCCTGCAAAAAACTCCGTGTGAACATACCCTTACAGCGGAAGTGGGGTATTTAAATATGGCGGCTGCTCTCTGCGGCTCCGGAGCTAATGTCCACAATCAGAGGCATTGCTAGTCTGGACTTCCCTCCCAAGAGTGCAAACCCTACCCCCCCATTCCCTGGTGCAAAACCACTCCCGCATGGGATCGCAGGAGTCATCCTGTTTCCATGACAGCTGGGAGCCTTATGAAGGCTCCCAGGCCTGTCATAGTAGTATAACTATTGGGGCTGTGTAGTGAATCTCCCAAAGACTGCAATACAGTTGTATTGCAGTATATGGGGCCTGCAATCAAAGGATTCCACAACAATATAAAATATAGCAGTGTCCACTGGGATGCTATAGAAGGGGCACACCAGAAATAATATACACTATATTCTTCTGTTCTGAGTGGGGAAAAAAAAACAATAACCAGTGACCCATTTCAGTCTTTGCAATGGGCCAGCTGCTCTACTATTTACAACTTTCCACAGTTGAAGAACAAATGCAATAATACAAATTTATGTCAAATACAGCTTTGGAAGAACAAAGTTTTCTAAATAGGAAATGAGTGTTACTTGTCTCACTTTCCCTTAGGATACCAATATTCTATGTCATACCAGTTATCTAAATATATAGTTCTTGTAATACTATTTAATTATAATTAATTCTAAAAAATAACTAGTTTGGAGGACCATGAAAATGGAGCAATTGCCTTTTTTCCTCAATTCCACCACATTATGATTTTCTTTCCAGCTTTGCATACATCGGATGGAATATTATATGGTGCTGTTACAAAGTAGAAAGTTTGTCCCACAAAAATAAAAAGATGACTCTTGGAATGCAGAAAAGAAAAACTGACCTGGTCATGAAGGTGTTAATGTTACACAAATCTCATATAAAACAGACAAACATATAAAACCATGAAAAGATGGTAAAATTATATTTGGAAAATGACAAACAATGGATAAAATAGCTTTATGTACAGTACAGTATGTGCCACAGTCTCTGGGGTATAAATTATGGTCAGACTAAATCTTGCTGCATTTACACTGCATGGCAGCGGCCATATCTGAAGTGACTTTTCTTTCCAATGCCTTTTATCTAAGCAGCAGTATGCAACAAATCTTCTCTTACAATATACCAAGCTGAGCTGACTCTGCACCTCCTGCAGTATGAACAATGCACATGATGAGGCTCACCAGCCTTATGCTCATGGCAAGAACATTCAGATACGTACTGCACAATAATATGATTTAAAGGGAGTCTGTCAGCAGAAAAATTGGCATCAAACTAATGTTTGAAGAGTTGCTTCTATAACTTACAACTTCCAAAGATGAGCTTCTTATTCTGCATTGTAGCTCCATTTTCACGAAAATCAGTGTTTTTTTCTTATACAAATTAGCTAGAAAGTGTTTAGGGGCATTTTGTTTCCTGCTAGGGCTTCGCTCTCTGCTCTAGATGACTTCCACCATGTCACGCAAGCAATGGGGAGCAGGGCTGGGCAGCAGTTAGGGGTGATTATCTAGAGCAGAGAGTGAAGCCCAGGCAGGAGAAGAAACTCCTCTAAAGCCCTTTTCAGCTAATTTGCATAAGAATAATATACTGATTTTTCATGACAATGGAGCTGCAATGCAGAATAAGAAAGATATCTTTGGAAAGTGTAGAAGCCACCATACAAGGTACTGTCATTGGTCTGATACTGCTGACAGACCCCCTTTAAGAGTAGACTTTAAAAGGAGTTTATCGCCAGTTTTTATTATTTATTAAAACCAGTAGTAGTAAATAGTAATAATAATATATATCACTTTTTTCAAATCTTTTTTTATTTTCAAATTTTTAATATTCAATTTTCTGTATATTACTATGGGGGCTGCCATCTTGCTTGAGATTTTCCTCTGCTTTGTTAACTGCATTGAGTAATATGCTTTACAGCACAGTCATGGCCATAAACAGCAATGGCCTGGAATCGGCTCATTGAGGCATATGGTAGCAGATCATGTGACCACCTCAGGCACATTTTCTGATTTTACCTAACTAACTCAACCCCTCCCCCCACCACCCTATCATACTTACCTGTTTTCCGGTCCATCGTTCTCGGTATGGGATGTCACTTCTTCTGGGCACCTCCTCTTCTTGACGTCTGCCAGCCACCCACGCTTTTGCAATAGAGCTGGAGTGCCACTCACTCTACTGCGCATGCCGACATTCCGGCTCTATTGCACAGGCGTGGGCGGAAGCAGACATCAAGAAGAGGAGGTGCCAGCTGCCCATGCCTGCACAATAGAGCCAGAATTTTGGCATGCGCAGTAGAGTGAGTGGCACTCCGGCTCTATTGCGCAGGCGTGGGTGACTGACAGATGTCAAGAGGAGGAGGTGCCAGCCGCCCAGAAGTGACGTCCTGTGCCCAGAAGGTCTGGACCGGAAGAAAGGTAAGCATGATGAGGTGGGGGGGTTGAGTTAGTTAGGAAGGGCTAGTACTAGGCGAGCTAGCTAGGGAAACAGGGAGTGGCTGTGAGTGAGAAGGGGAGGGGGAGGGAGTGAGAGAGGGAGGTGGTGTGAGTCAGCTCTGAGTGAAGCCCAAGGCATCATGGTAGTTGTAGGAAAACACAGAACAGGAAGATGTCCATGTATAAAATCAAGTGAACAAATGCCAATTAAATAAATAGAAATACTATCCATAAAGTTAGTATAGAGGCTGGATGGAGAAATATAGAATGAGCCCCATGTGCATTGCCATCCAAGGAATGCACAAAGCCGGAAATGTGAAATTCTCTAACATGCAGGGCTGGAAATGATAAAATAGTAACAAAGGAAATGGTAGTATACAACCACCATTTACATGCACACAGTAGACCTATAAACCTATATTATAAAGTTCAGTGCTTATACTGTATGTCCGCCATCCCTTTTGTATTTGTAGGCACAGAGACATCAGAAATTATAAAGAAAGGATAATATTATCACCCTGTAATACTGTCACCAGTCAGTCATTCTTGTATGATTTCTGTATAGAAGCTTCACAGTAACATTAGGTACTTACTTATTTACATTTCTCTAGTGACTAGATTTCACTCCATGCTTGTTCTCAAGGTTAAGTAAAAAACTGATTAATATATTTAGCTGGAAATAATACTGCTCATTTTTCATCTCTGTTGTTCAGAACTGGAAATATCAGCAAGAGAAGTCAAGAGAAAATTCAATTGAAATAAAAAATGAGCTACTGAACTTTTATAAATGAGTATGGTGTATACTTGTTTAACTCACAATTTCTAAACAATCTTACGGGCGAGTCCTTTCTTAACTTTCCTCTTGGCTGGGCACATCCAGATATCTGTGTCATAAGATGAACAGATTTTGGTGACATGATATGAAAAGTGATCGGCTCTCTGTACTATATTATATGTCTCTGTGTGTGACCCTCCATTCATTGTGTTTTGAACTGCAGCTTGTCAAAGGTTCTTTCAATATTATATTGAATTAGTTTAATGAGAAATTGGAATTCTTCACCAAATTTTAACTAAGTTAAAGGTGAACACATTTGTATATATCACTGTAGGCATTTACAAGCGTACTGTGCCCCATAGAAGAGGCAATAAATAGTGATACAACATGGTAAACTTTATATAGCATTCTGGTTTCAGCGAATAAAACATATACAGTGCCTTGCGAAAGTATTCGGCCCCCTTGAACTTTTCAACCTTTTGCCACATTTCAGGCTTCAAACATAAGGATATAAAATTTTAATTTTTTGGTGAAGAATCAACAAGTGGGACACAACTGTGAAGTGGAACGAAATGTATTGGTTATTTTAAACTTTTGTAAAAATTAAAAAACTGAAAAGTGGGGCGTGCAATATTATTCAGCCCCTTTACTTTCAGTGCAGCAAACTCACTCCAGAAGTTCAGTGAGGATCTCTGATTGATCCAATGTTGTCCTAAATGACTGATGATGATAAATATAATCCACCTGTGTGTAATCAAGTCTCCGTATAAATGCACCTGCTCTGTGATAGTCTCAGGGTTCTGTTTAAAGCGCACAGAGCATCATGAAAACCAAGGAACACACCAGGCAGGTTCGTGATACTGTTGTGGAGAAGTTTAAAGCCGGATTTGGATACAAAAAGATTTCCCAAACTTTAAACATCCCAAGGAGCACTGTGCAAGCGATCATATTGAAATGGAAGGAGTATCAGACCACTGCAAATCTACCAAGACCCGGCCTTCCCTCTAAACTTTCATCTCAAACAAGGAGAAGACTGATCAGAGATGCAGCCAAGAGGCCCATGATCACTCTGGATGAACTGCAGAGATCTACAGCTGAGGTGGGAGAGTCTGTCCATAGGACAACAATCAGTCGTACACTGCACAAATCTGGACTTTATGGAAGAGTGGCAAGAAGAAAGCCATTTCTCAAAGATATCCATAGAAAGTCTCGTTTAAAGTTTGCCACAAGCCACCTGGGAGACACACCAAACGTGGAAGAAGGTGCTCTGGTCAGATGAAACCAAAATCAAACTTTTTGGCCACAATGCAAAACTATATGTTTGGCGTAAAAGCAACACAGCTCATCACCCTGAACACACCATCCCCACTGTCAAACATGGTGGTGGCAGCATCATAGTTTGGGCCTGCTTTTCTTAAGCAGGGACAGGAAAGATGGTTAAAACTGATGTGAAGATGGATGGAGCCAAATACAGGACCATTCTAGAAGAAAACCTGTTGGAGACTGCAAAAGACCTGAGACTGGGATGGAGATTTATCTTCCAACAAGACAATGATCCCAAACATAAAGCAAAATCTACAATGGAATGGTTCACAAATAAACGTATCCAGGTGTTAGAATGGCCAAGTCAAAGTCCAGACCTGAATCCAATCGAGAATCTGTGGAAAGAGCTGAAAACTGCTGTTCACAAACGCTCTCCATCCAACCTCACTGAGCTCCAGCTGTTTTCCAAGGAAGAATGGGCAAGAATTTCAGTCTCTCGATGTGCAAAACTGATAGAGACATACCCCAAGCGACTTGCAGCTGTAATCGCAGCAAAAGGTGGCGCTACAAAGTATTAACTTAAGAGGGCCGAATAATTTGGCACGCCCCACTTTTCAGTTTTTTATTTTTTACAAAAGTTTAAAATATCCAATAAATTTCGTTCCACTTCACGATTGTGTCCCACTTGTTGATTCTTCACCAAAAAATTATAATTTTATATCCTTATGTTTGAAGCCTGAAATGTGGCAAAAGGTTGAAAAGTTCAAGGGGGCCGAATACTTTCGCAAGGCACTGTAATTTTTCATTGTAGTTTCTGTATCACACTTCACAAGAACTCTTATTGATGCATTGATAGAGAAATGTTTGGCAGATCACTTTTGAGAGGATTTATGGGTACCTATTATTTAATTTTTTTTATTACATATCATAGCGATCAGTGGGATCTCAGCACGTAGACCTTCACTGATGATAGAAAATGTATTGCTGCCTTTTTCTGCCTTTGGGACTACAGGAAAGAGGAATTGTGTACACAATATTTTTTGGGGATATGCCACAGTCTCTAGCAGTGGGAAATTCCAACATTCAAAACAGAACAGCCTAAAGCAGAACGTTACCTAACAGAAAAGTCTAGTCTGTAATGACAGCAGGTAAATAAGCTAAGTGTTAAGTCTTAGAAGCAGTTTTTTAGAAACATCTGCATCAATAGAAAACCTACCACCTCTCTACTGCCTGAGGCGAACTATAGAAAAGCGCCCCCCCAAAAAAAAAAGATGCTCAAGCCATCTATCTTTGTTTGCAAGATGGGGCCCCCCTAATTAAAATTGTAGGACACAGCCCCATTTGCAGAACAGAAAATCCCCATATTTGGCCCCCGCATGTTACACAACCATTTTTTTTGGGCCTCCGCTCAGTATATGACCCCCTTTTTTGACCCCCCACACAGTATATGACCCTTTTTTTTGTCCCCTCCCCAGTATATGACGGGATATTTTTGCCCCCCACCAGTATATGACCCCCTTTTTGTCCCCCACAGTATATGGCCCCCTTTTTTTGATCCCCACACAGTATATGACCCCCTTTTTTTGTCCCCTCCCCAGTATATGACCTGATATTCCCCCCCACAGTATATGACTCCCTTTTCTTGCCCCCCACAACAGTATATGGCATCCCTTTCTTGCCCCACCACAGTATATGACCCCCTTTTCTTGCCCCCCACAGTATATGGCACCCCTTTTTTGCCCCCTCCCACACACAGTATATGACCTACTTTTTTGCCTCCCCCCCACAGTACATGACCTACTTTTTATGGCTCCCCAACAGTATATGACCCCCATTTTTATGGCCCACCATAGTATATGACTGGGGGCAGTATTCTTTTTTTTTTTTTTTAAATCGGCTGCTACTTATTGTATTATTACAATAAGTAGTGGCCAATACTTACCATTCACACTCCTGACCAGGCCGGCTCAACTGCCGCCTCCAGGGTGCGCTGTAGCTAACGTTGAATAACGCCAGAATGCTGGACGTAGTGTCCTGGCGTCCTTCAGCGTAATGAAGTAAGTGCAGCACTGCTTAGAGGGGGCAGAGGCCGGCCTGCACAGGAGCATGGATGGATGAGTAAAAGGTATTGTCCGCTACTTATTGCAATTATACAATAAGTAACGGACAATTAGATAAAGAAATGCCCCCCTCATGGAAGGTGCGCCTCGGGCTCTACACCTCCTGTGGCCATGGATACTGTTGTGACAGCCAGTAATCCCCATAAACTGCATTTTATAGTTCAGACAGCCACGAAAGCCACCAATGAAATACTGTATATAAACAGAAAAAAAATAGGAAGCAAAAGAAGTCCCTCAGCAAGAACCACAAAACTGCAGGTACTATAGGACAAAAAAAAACATTTTGTGGAGGAACTTTGGTGCTTGGGTCCTTTAATAGTATAACTGTAACCCTTTGTGTTACCTGTCCAAAATGCAGCAGGGGAGATAAAATCCTGATTTATAAGTGCTGCCGTGCATGATGTCTAGCAACCTGTATTTTGTGATCTTTGCTCAGAAGGTTAGCGCTGAACTGTAAAATATATCAGGAACATTAATTTTGCTTATATGAATAGAAATAAAACTGAACTCTAAGGCTAGAAATAGCATAATGTACAGTGTGTACAATAGTAATTCTCCTCTTTTATCTTTAAATAGCTTTTAAATACAATATAATTTAATGTTCCTCCTAACTCCAACTATGAGGAACCTTAGATGGGAACATGCTTCTGGCTGAGTAATAGAGACTTTCTACCATTGGTAATTAGGGTCATGGAAATGTGTGGGAGTGAACTGTATGACAGCTGCTTGGAAGGTCATCCCCTGCCTTTCACCTGAAAAAAGGTGAATATAATGGGAGTTTAGAAGTGTAAAAATTTGTAGCATTTACTTATTACATGATCAATTCTGAAAGCGACCATATCAACAGATCTTAGTTTACACAATGTACAATGCAGCTCTTTATCTACCTCTCCCAGCTGGAAGTTCAAGAACAATCTCAAACAACTGAGTTGCAGTCAGTCTATCATCTGTCAAGAGGTTAAAAAGGCGCTTTCATGTCCTCTAACATTGGCAATGTATTATAATGCTAGAATGCTGACAGTGTGCAGAATTAGGCGCACCGTCAGCTTTGCCAGTATGTGCAAAGAGCAAATGACCAAGAGCAAATTTCTACGTTTTATCATGCCTGAGATAGAGCCATTTGAAGTGACCCTTCCCCACCTCATGTTCTCTTCACTTCACACAGTCCCGTACTCCATAGACTATGAGAAGCAGGGAACAGCTCTCAATAGAGAAGTAAGGGAAAGAGTGTACAAATACAGGATTTCATAGAGAGGAGCCAAGATTTGTTAATAACGTACATTACAAAATGTATTAATGACACAAAAGCTGCTAGAAAATCAAAAGTTGTCTGAAAGTTTAGTTATGCTTTAAGGCTTGGAATAATCAAATAATCAGTGGGTACCACCGGTATATAAATGGGGATGCATCTTAACCATGATAACAAAGCATACTGTATGTATACAAAGATAGGAAGGATTCATGGCATAAAACAGACGCTCAACCATAATAATGAATTCAAAAATAGTGCAAATCTTTATTGAACAAGATAAATTTAAAAACAATTAAAAAAGAAGAAAAAAAAAGCTATGCTGTAAGAGCATAGAAATGGGGCAGGCTCAGTAAATAAAGTTATTAGAATGGTCCTAGTTAAAGAGGACCTTTCACGTCCTCATGCATATGCTGTTTTACATACCGCTAGAAAGTCGACAGCGCGCTGAATTCAGCGCACTGTCGGCTTTCCCGATATGTGCCCCGAGGCTGAAGATATCGGCGGTCGTAGTTTCACGACGGAAAAGGAGCAGGAAAGCTCATACGCCCTCTGTTGGATGTAACAGATCCTCAATTTGCTTTTGACTCACCGAGTCTTGAGACAGCAAATGGGATTTTCCTGCTCCTTTTCCCATAATGCCTTGTGATATGTAGATGCTTAGTAGAGGGCAAAAGGCAATTCGAAATTCTACACACCTTCACTGGTGCTCTCCTCAATGTGAGAGATTCCTGTCCCTAAGCCACTCATTGCCTCTCACAAAGCCAGCCAGTTCACTTTGCTCTGCACTGATGAGGGACAAAAATCCCGAAACGGCGCTGTATGCAGATGAGTGAAATTGGCTTGGCTAAAATCCCATTTGCTGTCTCAAGACTCGGTGAGTCAAAAGCAAATTGAGGATCTGTTACATCCAACAGAGGGCGTATGAGCTTTTCTGCTCCTTTTCCCATAATGCCTTGTGAGAGGGAGAGCATCAGCAGGAAAGGCAGGTGATCAAGAGTTCTGGCCTCTCAGCTGCCCTCTGCAAAGGTAATAAATGGGGTCCCAGGGGGCTGGGATATATATTAGTAATAAAACTTAACCAGAGTAGGGAATGTACTGGCAAGTTTTATTACTCCCTAAATAACCCCTTTAAGTTTTAAAAAGTGGGATCTATGTAAAGTTAGTGCCCAACGTTTATTCTATGCTGCGCTATGGTGACTAGATGGTCGCACTAAGCAAATAGCAGAAGTGCAAAATAATAATTTATTAGAGAGAAACAACAATTAATGTGGCACTTATTATATTTGTATCTCTGCACTAGGTGGTTGCTTTTTCATGAATTTGGGGGTACTAAACCTGATATGTAAGTGGTGGCTGAAGTGAAATTCACTAAAATGGTGTTTTAAAAAGGAACAATAGAAGTGTAAGCAGAATGAGTGGGAAAGCAGAAAACAATTACATGAATTGCTATTACAGAGTAGATGTCCTAGGAGTATAGATTCCCCTTTGAAGATTCGATGCAACAAGAGATTGAATAGCAGAGGATAAAACACTGCAGTTCATTATATTGTGTATTGGTAGTGCACCAAAGATCATACTTGTCTCCCAAGAGCAGGAATAGAGATGTCGGCTGCAGGGTAAGTGTCATTCTCATCATCAGTCCATAGAGGTAATCTTACTCTGGTGAACACTGCGGATTCAGTCATTTGCAGATTGTCTTGAACTGAAACAACTGCACCAGAGAACTGCTAACATACATATACTGTAGATGATAAAAGAACAAGCAAATCATTCAGAAGTGTGAGAAAGGTTGCATTGTGTTCTCAAGCTGAAGGAGAAACCAAGCACTATATAATTGGCTGAGAGGATAAAGAGTTATCCCCTATGTACAGAGGAGAGGAATAGTAGATAAGGGGGATGGAGAGATATAAGTAAGTAATCATTTACAGTACAAAAGTGAAGCTCCGATATTGGATGCATAACATACCAAGGAAGTGCAATGATGTGCTCAGAAGCAGTGGCATGTCTTAAGTCTTATTGGCCCCGCTGCAAACTTTAAATAGGGCCCCCACCCACATTCTTGATAGCAGTTACGGGTATTGCAGCAGTGCCCTATAGACTTAAATGTGACACAGCTATGATACTCACAACTGGCGTTATCAAGAATATGTACGGTAAGTAAGCAGCACAGTGCACACCACATAAACTATACTGAGCATTGCATGCTCTGAGAAACAGTTCTGGGACTCCTGCTGAACAAAAATTGATGGTTTTAATGATAGGGTATTATTGATGGTCTATCAATAAGAGATCAGCGAGAATAAGATAATTTATTTGAAAAAAATGGAGAAGAATTAGTTTTGTATCTTTTCTATCCCTTTATGATCCATACCTGGTTTTGGCTTCAAAAATATTAAAAACAAGTACAAGTACCCTTAAGCCAGGGTCATCCACAGAAACAGGCTGATGAGAAATTTAACCACATGTTCCCCTGAAAGTGGCTCCTGCTGCTGCGAAAACCACCCAAAATCAGGAGGTTGTTGCTGTGGCATACCTGCCGGAATCACATTGCAAAGACTGAAAACCTTGGGTGAAACCTGCAGCGATAACTGATCACTTTGCAGAAATTGCATGCACTATGCTGTATATCATTGATGAATCTAAAGTGGCTAACCCATTGCCATTACTGCCGTCATATCCCCCGACAAAGTCATGTGATTGATTAAAGCCATTATATTGTTGTAGATATAAATGTCCTGAATGTGCTGAATATAGGAGCATCTGGAAAAGGCTGGAGGTCACTAGGTGATACAAGTCCTTAGATGGTGGAGTCTCCAGGGGAATTGTCCTTTGTAGTTTTTATAATATATCTCTGCAATCGCCTGACACATCCCCTTGCCCAAAGGTAGGAGAACCTCTAATATGCTACATTCAGTTTCTACGGCCCAGTAGAAACAGCTATGATTTTTGTGAGATATCTTCTTTCAGCCATAGAATGCCAATATAAATATCCATCAGCAGAAAGCAACAAGAGTTCTTATTTTTTCACATTGTGGACAATAACAAGGAATGACACAACAACAGAACAGATCATTTACAGTATGTTAACCTTTTAACATTTGCTGAATGTCAATGACTACTATGGGTGACAATGTACTTGCAGTAACTATGTAATTTTACACACAATTACCTGTATAATTACCATAAAGAGTAATTATACAGGTGTACAGTTATATGCACAATTACATGTATATTGGTATCCTCATTTATGTTATTTTATTATTATATATAACACATAATTAGAATCAACCTATTGACATAATTGAAGGTTTCCTATTAAGTAATGGTGTATATGGCACATTAATTATGCTAAATGATGTCCATTAGACTACATAATACTAAAGAAGTAATTCCTGAGTTATTAGTTACTGTGCACACATTACAAGTTCTGATATCTTTTTGTTATCAAATAGTCTATTGATGATACTGGGTATGTCTTACAGCAGTTCTTCTTAATGTTTACCTAACCTTTTGTTTTTTGTATTTTATAAATCAATACTATCAATAATATCAAGTCATTGATCAAATCCATACTTGGGAGTCAGTACACAGTTTACAACTCTAATTGATTAAAGTTTATTGAGATAGTAGGAGGAGAATAAGCTGCTGAAACAGACAGAGGGCAGAGGAAGACATTGAGACCCATTGGCACCACCCAGCGAGTGTTTTATTTTAGAGCAGAGCTGGATAATATTTTATCTGATATTACATATCTGTGGTGACATAAAACAATAACTAGATGCTGCAGCCATGTTTTGTTGTATCTCTCTGCTCTACGTCTGCCTCATCAGATCCCCTTCATCCTTTCTATTCCTTTCTTCATAGACTTCAGTGGACTGGAGCTGTATGCTGTCTGTAGAAACCCAACTATGGATTTGAACAGTGAATTCAGGGACAGTGGTCAGTGCAGGAAGGAGGGAAATAAACAGACATTTTTAAAATACATACATATAAAGTACTATTGACTTATTAAATAAAAAAAAAGTTTATGTACACTTTACGTTTACCATGTAATTTTTTAGATGAGTTTCTGCGCAGGCGCAGTCGCGAGAATTCACTGGCAGAGAGAACTGAGAAGAAAGAAGACCAAGAGTGGAGTCACTGCAACGGACAAAGGGGCGGTGAGAAGTGATGACACAATGAGTGCCCGCAGAAGAGAAGGAACGACCCGGGTGCTGTGTGGTGCTCATTTACACACAAGAAATAACTAATTATCTTGGAATCGGCTGGGAGAAGAAAACAAGGAAAGGTAGGAGAAGAATGGCCTTTTTAAAGGCCATTCCAACGTGCCATTACCTTAAAAGTGTTTTTGCTAATAATAGACTCCCTTTAAGGGTCAAAATACTGGATATCATACACTAGCAAGATCAAAAACTGATGTGAAATAACACTCAAGCAATATCATCTTAGGATAGGTCATTAATATCAGACTGGTGGGATTCTAATATCTGGCAACAATCTATCAATCTGTGGAGCAGCATGTGAGATTGAGGACTATTGTAAAGACAGGTAATCAATCTCAAATGCCAAATACCTAGAAAAGCCCTTTAAAGAGCTCAGTTTCCTAGTAAAAGCCAAGATATTATGTATTGTATTGTTCAAGGAAGGTAGTTGTTGTCATTTACAGCTTACAGAATTTATCTCTTTTATAAATAACCGACAACATGGTATATGTGGCTATGATATGTCTATGAAACATTTCAACGTGTATGCTGAATGTATGCCGCAAGCACAGTGTGAATACTACATTATACTTCAGGATACAGCTTTATTTGTAGTTGATAAAATCCCATGTTATTGCTAAAATCCCTGGGACTAGTAGCACATATTTTCAATGGAAGATTTGATACAAAAATTTCTGCAATTGTTGAATACAGCTGAAGGTACAGAATAGATTTTTACAAGTATAGAAAATATTTTTACTCAAAGAAATTGATGCAACAAATCTGTGAAGTATAAACATACCCTAATATCATCTGCCTATTTTTGTTACATGATTGCAGTTTGGGCCATATGGCTAAACCCTTCCTGCTATACACCATACTATTACACCGTGATAAGCGTGTCGTTAACAATGAGTGCTGTAATAGAACAGCGCTGTAATGCCACAGGCACAGATGTGGGGATCAATAGCGATTACGGCATTCGGGTGGTTCAGGGGCAAGATCACCCCACCCACCGCTTGGATCCCCTGTGAAAAAAAGAAAAAAAAAAGTTAGATAAATTACTATATAAAAAAAATAAACAAATAATGAAAAGTTAAAAAAAAGTCACCTTTACTTTAAAAAGCATAAAATATAAAAAAAAAAAATTATGTAAAACAACATGTTACAAGGTATCCATATGTGCGTAGAAGTCATCACTATCCAAAAATAGCGTGATATATCCCATACAATGAATGGCGTAAAAAAATATATATATATATATATATATATATATATATATATATATATATATATATATATATATAGATATATATTCTGCAATGAGAAAATTGGTACCAATACAAACTACAACTTTCCCAAATGAAGAGCCCTTACATACAGTGGCTTGCAAAAGAATTCATACCTCTTGAACTTTTTCACATTTTGTCACTTTACAACCACAAAGTTAAATGTATATTATTGAGATTTTAAGTGATTGACCAACACAAAGTAGTAGATAATTGTGAAGTGGAACGAAAATGATACATGGCTTTCAAAATTTTTATCAAATAAAAATCTGAAAAGTGTGACGTGCAAAAATATTCAGCCCCCTGATACACCTAAATGAAATCCAGTGCGTACAATTGCTTTCAGAAGTCACTTAATTAGTTAATAGAGTCCAGCTGTGTGTAATTTAATCTCAGTATAAATATACCTGTTCTGTGAAGGCCTCAGTGGTTTGTTAGAGAACACTAGTGAATAAACAGAATCGTGCAGACCAAGGAACTCACCAGACAGGTCAGAGATAAAGTTATGGAGAAGTTTAAAGCAGGGTTAGGTTATAAAAACATATCCCAAGCTTTGATGATCCCAAGGAACACTGTCCAATCTATCATCCAAAAATGGAAAAAGTATTCTACAACTGCAAACCTACCAAGACATGGCCGTCCACCTAAACTAACAGATCGAGCAAGGAGAGCACTAGTCAGAGAAGCAGCCAAGAGGCCCATGGTCACTCTGGAAGAGCTGCAGAAATCCACAGCTCAGGTGGGAAAATCTGAACACACCATCCCCACTGTGAAACATGGTGGTGGCAGCATCATGCTGGGGGGAGGCTTTTCTTCAGCAGGGACAGGGAAGCTGGTCAGAGTTGATGGGAAGATGGATGGAGGGCAGATACAGGGCAATCCTGGAACAAAACCTGTTGGAGGGTGCAAATGACTTGAGACTGGGAAGGAGATTCACCTTCCAGTAAGACAATGACCCTAAACATACAGCCAGAGCTACAGTGGAATGGTTTAGATCAAAGAATATTCATGTGTTAGAATGGCCTAAAAGTGTTAGAATGACCTAAATCCCATTGAGCATCTGTGGCAAGACATGAAAATTGCTGTTCACAGACACTCTCCATCCAATCTGGCTGAACTTGAGCTATTTTGCAAAGAAGAATGGGCAAAAATCTCAGTTTCTAGATGTGCAAAGCTGGTAGAGACATACCCCAAAAGACTTGCAGCTGTAATTGCAGTGAAAGTTGGCTCTCAGTGAAAGTTTTGATATAGGGGGGCTGAATACTTTTGCACGTCAAACTTTTCAGATTTTTATTTGATTAAAATTTTGAAAACCATGTATCACTTTCCCTCCACTTCACAATTATCTGCTACTTTGTGTTGGTCTATCACTTAAAGGGGTTTTCCCATCTCTCTGTTTCAGCAGCTTTGCCTGCTGTATCTTCTTCTCACTTCCTGTATCCTCCCCCCCCAGCTTGCTGAACGGGACACTATGAAGTATCACAATACTTATTATGATTACTAGAAATCTAATATAAATGCAGATCAAATAATAATATTCTAGTGAAAGGACTCAGTGTTATCTGTGTGTTTACATAGAGAGATAACAGATACAGCTTTATCAGCAAACTGCAATTAGCTGGACTGCAAAGCTGTAGATAACTGAGAGCAATTTACATAAACTAGCATTACAGATAGGATCCTTGAGATGGGAATACCCCTTTAAAATCTCAATAAAATACATTTAAGTTTGTGGTTATAAGGTGACAAAATGTGAAAAAGTTCAAGGGGTATGAATACATTTGCAAGCCACTGTATCTCTAGCAACAAAACAGTAAAAAAAAAATTATAGGCATCAGAAAATGGTGACCCCAGGAAAATCGTATATTTTTGAAAAATTGTTTTATTATTAATCGCAGTAAAACAAAATTAAACCAATAAAATGCTGAAATCATAATGACCCGCAGGACAAAGTTGCCATATCGTTTGTAATGCAGAGTGAACGCCATAGGATCAAAATGCAAAAAATAATGATAATATTGAGGGGGGTTTTTGGACCATCCAAAAACATTAATAAAAGCTAAACAAAACATTATATGTACTCCAAAATGGTGCCAAATAAAAGTACAACTTGTCACACAAAAAAGTTATAACTTTTGGAGGGCGGGGAAGGAAAGTATGAAAACAGTCACCAAGCACTAACGTTCAAATATCCTGCGTCCTTAAAGGGTTAAAGGTAAAATCCACAGAATAGGTTTATTTAGTGGTTTGAGTTGTTCTGGTGCTATCACTGTCTAACTTTTTGTGAAGAGGTGTTGGAAGAACAGTTTTATCGAGTGCTGCTTAATGCAATACAGTACAATAAAAATAAATTAATTTAAAATGATTGAATTTGGGGAAATAATAAAAAATATATAATTAATTATTAAATATAATTATAATACTTCTACACAGCAATATTGGTCATAGCACCTCTCGCTCAACCAATGATCGTCCTCATGTTACCATGTCACTCTGCAATATCACATGTATTGTAAGTGAATAGGGTTGCATCAATCCCATGGTTGCCACAACGCTTATGAGGCAATAATGTCTTTTTAATTTGGTGGACTGTAAAGCATAAGGAATAGATAAGAGTTGCCTACGTCATTGCTGCTATAACAACTATTGTATACTGTATAAACTGTTACATTACTGCAGGGGAGAATATTTATAACTGGAATGCTATAGCTCGCAATGTTATTACTACAGTTACCGAAAACTACAGTATATCAATCATATTTACCTCAACCCTTTCTCATAAAGTTAATTAAATTGCTATTTACATAGCTTCTAATTGAAAAGACAAACAAATTCACAGAGGCTGACAGCTCACTAACAAGAATATGGGACTGTTAGTCACAGGTGACACCACGTGACAGTTTTAGGAACTGCAACTTATGAATGAAAATGTGATGCAATGACATGGAAATATATGCATAGAAGAAGGCAGCTCCTACACACATGGACAAAATTGTTGGTACCCCTCGTTTAATGAAAGAAAAACCCACAATGGTCGCAGAAATAACTTGAATCTGACAAAAGTAATAATATATAAAAAAAAGTGTAAAAAAAAAAAAAATAGAAGGCATGCTCACCTGTCCCTAGATCGCCATTGTCTGCTCCTGGTCCCCTTTCCACCACATGCTGGAGTTCATACTGCCAGAAGCCATGAGGCCCACATGACCACTGAGACCAATCAGTGGCTTCAGAAGACGCCAGTAAGGAATTGGTAGTGGATACTGCCACTCCTTCTCCAGCGACTTTTGAAGCCACTGATTGCTTTCAGATGTCGCATAAGCCTCATGGCTTCCAGCAGTGCGAGCCCTGACATGTGACGGAAAGAGAACTGAGAAAGGACAAAGAGGTGATTGTGCCTTTTTTTTTCTTTCACATCCACCCTAGCCACCTCACAGGTTGTTTCAAATCCTTTAAGCTTAAAATGATTTAATATTACAGTTTTTTTTTTTTGTTAAAGTACAGTAAATAAAATTCAGACAGACCTCTTACAAGCCTGGATGTGGAGTTCTTTGGAAGAATTGGACAGATGTGGCAAACTTGCCTCACCAGGTATCTGACCAAGGAGGTCCTGTGAATCACAGTTTTTGAAGGACCACTAACCCAGCTCCCTTTCTGGCATCTGTAACTGGGGCTGGCTAACTGCATGCATCAAATCCAGAAGAATATGACATAACTCTGGATGGGTATGTCACATAGGTATGATATGCCCAGCAAGTGATACCAAATGTTTTTACAACTCCAGGCATACCAAACATGCAGATTTAATCATACTTTCTTCCTATCATTTTGGTTGACTACTAACGTTGAAGGTCCAGATACTTGATGTCTCTGACTTGTTGAGGTTCCCCAACCATATTTCTGCAAACAGATGGTTAGGAAACATGAATTATGACCTATATGCCTTTGATGTTAGAGTTTTACTTTGGTCTATAGACAGTTTTAGCCTTGCATACTTCCAGACTGGAGTGTGGTGTTGGCTGTGTGGAGCAACATATTATCACTGCCACAGTACCAGTGATACCCCACCAGTGCCTATTTATACTTGCAGAAGTATCTGACCTCAACTCTATTGAACACCTTTGGGTTGACCTGGAAACATGGGCATAACTATTTACCAGGGTAGCAGACATAGGGGCCCAACAACTAAGGAGGCCCATTTCCACTGAGACCTAGGGTGCAATTAGTGATAACTATGGAAGATAGAATTGAATGTGGAAAATTGAATGCACATCCATTACTTTACTAGAACATATGGAGTGATGTCATAGTGTATGCAATGATCTTGTTAGGTAGTTGGTCCAGACGGGCAGGGGTTAATTCTTGTCTGCCGGTACTTTCTGCCTTAGGGAGCGGTTTTTCCCTGTGCCTCTGCCCCACCCTTTCTTGTGCTATTTATACTTGGGCTTCACACTTTCACTCTGCTGGTTATACTCGTGTGTCCAGCCTTACCAGTGCTGTGGGGCCTTGAACTCAGGTTTTGTATGCTCCTCACTGGGTATGTTAATTCTTGGATTAGCTGTCTGGGGGTCAGTGCAGGGGACTGCTGATTTATTATGTTTCTACTTTCAGGGTCAGCTCTCAGGGATTCTAGTCAGGTTCCTGTGAGGTGTCTTCTTTTAAGAGGAAAACTCTGGCGTCAGGCAGGATCAGTCAGGGCAAATTGCAGGGTGATTTCAAATGTTATTTTCTCCTGCCTACTCTGTTTCACATACTTAGTTATTTTGACTGCCTGTTGTTTGTTTTGTGTTTCTTCAATAAACCAGTTTATTTTGCATGCTTGTTTATTTTTCATTCGGTTCAGGGACAAACATAACAGATCTTTTTGTGTGTGCAATATCCTTGTGCCATGACATCACTATGTATCTTATCTCTGTACAGTGACATCACTGTGGGCATTATCCTTGTACTGTGATATCACTTCATTACCTCTGTACTGACATCATTATGTTCAATACCTCTGTATCGTAACATCACTGTGTGCATTATCCCTGTATTGTGATGTCAGTGTGTGTATTATCCTTGTACTATGACATCACTATGTGCATTATCCCTGTATTAACATCACAATATTCATTACCTCTGTACTGTGACATCTGTACAGTAAAATCTGTATGTGCACTTTCCATGTGTAGAGGAGATCAAAATAATTGTACACTTTTCATGTTCTGACCTTGTTGCTCAAGGCTAAGGCCCCACTTAGCGAGCCACAGCCAAAAAAATGAGACCGCAGCGGAAACGCATCGCGTTTTTTCCTGCAGCGTTTTTCACAGAAAGTGCACAGAGTTTTGCTCTGCGGACTTTCTGCCTCTATTATACGCCAGCGTTTTCGCAGGTATAATTGACATGCTAAGATTTTCAAAAACGCGAGCATTTTTGAAAACGCAGCATTTCTGCTGAAGATTTTTTTTCTGAAATGTGTGCATGGGATTAGCCAGAATCCCGTCCACTTTTCAGGTAATGTATAACGCAGTGTTTTTTTGCCGTGATGTTTCCACTGCGGCCATGATTGTGCGTTTTTGCAACGTGGGAACCTGGCCTAAGGAGGGTCTGGACTCCTATTACAAGTTTTGCTTGTTACGCCTCTAGCTAGAACAGAGATTACGAGCCAGGCTCTCTTGTCCAACATGAATGTCTGACCTCACAAACACTCTTCTGGATGAATGGGAAAAAATTTCCACAGACACACTCCAAAATCTTGTAGAAATTATATTAATGCCTATGAACGTAAAATGGGGTGTCATAAAAGATCCTGTAGGTATAGTGTGTGGGTGTCCTAATACTTTTGCCCATATCAGTATTAGTTTGGATCAGTCTAAAGAAAATAATCAGATACCATCTGTGATGATGAGACCCTCAATTTATGTATCTTTCTTGGACATGTATCATTCCTCCTTCGTATCAGTCAAATATCTGTAGGAATGTAGAGCAGTGTTTACATTGGTGGTCAATTCGCTCCAATGGTTTTATGTGCATACCATCGTCAGTGTGATATCCCAGATGTCCAAAAGGGGGGTGAAGGGTGGAGCTTGGGAGGGTCTCACACTGAGGTGGGGGTGAGTTTTCTTTGTCTTTGTGTAGAAGCTGGAAGAGAGACAGCTAAGAGACTTAGCTGAGGTATTATTCTATACTTTATTTCCCTTTTCATTTTTTTGTGCTGTATCATTGCACTTTTGCTTGTATGTTTATGCTTGATCATATTAATATTGTATATTTCTGTATATGCTATTAATTAGTACCGACCCACTTGGGTTATTAAATATATAAAATTTATACTGCTCGTTTTATTCTATCCTACGAACTCGGTCTGCTCACGGGTTGTGAGTGGAAGTTTAGAAGAGTGATCGCGGGTACGCCAAGAGGCTTGGCAAGGCGATATTCTTCACAGTGGTGGCAGCGTTGTGGGATCTTAGGATAACAGTGTGTGGGTGTGGTATCACTCAGACACTGAGGATTGTGGCAATCCTATGGAACGAGCGCGGTATGAGATCAAGCTTAAAATACGGTGAAAGTTTGGTACAGTACTGTTCCCTCCCTTCTTCTTTTTTCTGTCCTATCTTTTATTTGGCAACGGCTTCTAGTGGATGTCTTGGACTCTGAGAAGTGGAACCAGGAGACGTCAGCAACTGACTGATACAAACGCTGAGCAGATGGCTGATATGGAAGGTGCTGCAGCTGGGCAGGACGAGGAGCAAAGTCCTGAGGGGCTGGCACAAGAAAACATCACCATGCCAGACGGTTCAGCAGGTGCCCAGACCCCAGAGGTAACTGTGCCTGGAGGGACCAGTAGCCCCAGTTCTGTGGGGAGAACGGACTTATACTTGCAAATGGCCTTACAGCAGATAGACGCCGGTGACTCTGACACCCGTCTGCAGGTGATTCACCAGTACCAAGCTGCTGCTGCTGCAGAGCGCCGGGCGGAGAGAGAAGCTGCAGAGTGCTGGGCGGAGAGAGAGGCCGCTGCTGCAGAGTGTCGGGCTGAGCGAGAGGCCCGTGAACGCCAGGCGGAGAGGGAGCATCAGCTTGAACTCAAAAAGCTGGAACTTTCCCGGCAGGTGCAACTTTCTCCTGTACAAACTCCAGGAGCCCAAGCACTAAAGATCAGATCTGAGGACTTTCCAATCTTGGAAGATAACGGGGACTTGGACTCGTTCTTGCGGGGATTTGAGAGGGCGTGTAAGCAGCATCATATTCCCCAGGCAGAATGGGCCCGTTATCTGTCTCCCCGGCTGAAGGGAAAAGGCCTGGATGTTTCCACAAGCTTACCAGAGGACGCGGACTATGAGACCCTCAAAGCGTCGCTGATCCGGAGATACCGGCTCACGCCGGAGGTGTACCGCAAAAAGTTCCGGAATATACAGCGGGGTCCCACAGAAAGCTATGCGGATGTTCTGCACCACTTACAGGCTACATTCTGGCAGTGGATCAAAGGACTTACTGTCACCACGTCTGAGGAACTTGGGGGCAATATGATAAAGGAACAATTTCTCCAGGTGTGCCCTCTGGAGGTCCGCCAGTTCGTGTGTGATCGGAAACCCAAGACAGCAGACGAGGCTGCAGAGATTGCTGACAACTATGTGTCCACCAGGGAGCAAGGGACCAAGAGAGGAGCCACACTGCAGAGGCCCCCAAGCTGGAAGGAGGGGCAAAGCTGGAGTTCACCACAGCCTGCGGTCTCCAAGTGGGGTAAGACAAACTCTGTCCCGGGTGCCCCCTCTACTTCCCCTGTCCCAAGAACTCTGGGCGCCCCAGGGACCACCTCCAAGTCCCAAGGAGAGGCCCGGCGGTGTCATGCCTGTAACCAGCCAGGACATTTCAAGGCGGAGTGCCCCAACCGCTCTAAGAACCCCCCTGTTTCCCCAGCCACGGCAGCTGGCTCATCTGTATACTTGATGGGGAGGGAGGGAGGGGTTGCCATCCAATGCCAACCATCAACAGGTCATTGTGGGGGATAAAGTGGTCATGGGATTTCGGGACACTGGGGCGGATGTTACTCTGGTGCAACCTGACTTGGTCCCTGCGGACAGTATTATCCCTGGAAAAACTCTGACCCTGAGGGGTGTTGGACAAGAACGCTTAACTGTGCCCATGGCTTGCGTCCATTTGGACTGGGGTGCGGGAAAAGGAATGCGTGATGTGGGGCTAATGTCTGATCTGCCTGCCAATGTACTATAGGGAACAGATTTGGGGCCCTTGGTGTCCCAATATGGGGTGGGAGTAGCCCCACCTCGCTGTGACAAAATGTCTGTACTGAAGGATGATTTTAATGTGGTGTTGAAGCTGGTCACACAGACACAGGCAGAGGGAGGGGTCAGCATTCTTTCCCCCTGCTGTGTGCCCAGCTAAAGTAATCAGTGAGCATGTGAATGAGGGATTGCGGAATGTTAGCCTGGCTGTAGCCCCGCCCACATCTGCGGGTGGTGATGGCCCCCTCAGTGTGACCCTGGCTGAGCCATTCACCCATGCAGTTCACTGTGAATCAATGAATGAATGCAATGTCAATGTAATTGCTAATGCTTGCCTTGCAGATTTCCAGGGTAGTTCTTCTGAGATGCTGGGGGCAAACCCAACTGATGACAATGTGCCAGGTGGTCAGGTGGGTCACGGGGATCTCAGGGCCGATCCGGATGAGGAACAGACTGCTGGTGTTGTGGTGGTAACCCGCAGCCAGAGTGCTAGAGGGGTGGAAGGCGCTCCGACCCCTGAGCCGTTCCCTCTGTCACCCGGAGATGGCACTGAGACCGCCATGACTAGCCTCCCCACACTGGAGCCAGAGGAGCCCGGCGGGTATGTGACATGCACATCTCTTCTGTCTGGTTCCAGTCAGGAGTTCAGGGACGCTGTCCAAGCTGACCGCAGTCTGGGTGCATTGAAGGAGCGTGCTGATCAACCTCCCTTGGAGTCGGACAAGGACCGCGTGTACTGGGAGCAAGGGAGGTTGTACCGGGAAAAGATCCCCACAAAGGGAAAAGAAAGTCGGCTCAGGGAGAAACATTTGGTGGTACCCCAACCCTATTGGGTGGAGTTGTTGCGGATTGCTCATGATATTCCACTGGCAGGCCACCTGGGGATCGCTAAGACCAAGGCTCGCCTGAGCCACTTATTCTACTGGCCTAAAATGGGGACAGATGTAGCTAAATACTGCCGTTCATGTGACACTTGTCAGAGGATGGGCAAGGCGGGGCAAGGCTCAAAAGCCCCAATGATACCTATGCCCATCATAACCGAACCTTTCCAGCGGGTGGCTGTGGATCTCATTGGAACCCTGTCCATTCCCAGTCGCACCGGGAAACGTTTCATATTAACAGTAGTAGACTACGCTACTAGGTACCCGGAAGCTGTCGCTCTGTCTTCCACCCGGGCTGATGTAGTGGCCAAGGCTCTGGTAGGCATCTTCTCCCGTGTTGGATTTCCCAGCGAGATGCTCACAGACCAAGGTACCCAGTTCATGTCTGCCTTGATGCAAGGCCTTTGTAAGGTAACAGAGGTGCAACATCTGGTGTCCAGACCGTATCACCCACAGACCAATGGCCTGTGTGAACGGTTCAATGGCACCCTGAAGCAGATGCTCAGGATGTTGGTTGAGTCCCACGGGCGCGACTGGGAGCCCTATCTCCCGCACCTGCTGTTCGCTTACCGGGAGGTGCCTCAAGCCTCAACAGGGTTCTCCCCCTTTGAGCTCTTGTACGGGAGACGTGTACGTGGGCCCCTAACTCTTGTGAAAGAGTCCTGGGAAGGAGAAACGGCCATCCAAGGTGTGCCAGTCGTGGAGTATGTCCTGCGATTCCGTGATCAAATGCAGGCTATGGCACAGCTGGTGCATGACAACATGGTCCAGGCTCAGGCCGACCAGAAGCGCTGTATGATCAGAATGCCCGTGAGAGAACATACCACCTTGGGCAGAAAGTATGGGTCCTAGTCCCTGAGCCCCAGGACAAGCTTCAGGCGAAATGGATCGGTCCATACGTCGTGCACCAGCAGGTCAACAGCGTCAGCTACCTGGTCACTGTTGATCCAGGCCGGAACAGGCATAAGGTCTTCCATGTCAACATGATGAAGGATCATCATGATCGGGAAGCTAGTGCCTTTCCGGTATGCAGTCAGCTAGAGGAGGGGGAAGGAAGACCTTGTTGACTTGCTTGCTCATTTTCAGGAGGATGGGTCCAACAAGAAGGCACAGGTGAACCCCCTGCTGGCTGAGGCCCAGCTGTCCCAGCTGGATGGAGTTTTGCACTCCCTACCTGGTCTGTTCTCCGCGAAGCCCGGGAGGACTGACCAGGCCATTCACCATGTGGATACCGGGAATCATGCCCCTATCCGGCGGTCGCCATATAGCTTCTCCTCGGAGGTACAGGTCCAGATGCGCAAGGAGATTGACGGGATGCTGGAACTGGGGGTGATTCAGCCCTCTCACACTGCATGGGCTTCACCTGTGGTTCTTGTGCCCAAAAAGGACCGGACCACCCGGTTCTGTGTAGACTACAGGGAACTTAATGCAGTTACAGTCGACGACGCGTACCCCATGCCGCACATCGACGACCTGCTTGACCGGTTAGGTAAGGCCCAGTACTTGTCCATCATGGACTTGAGTCGGGGATACTGGCAGATCCCCCTGTCCCCTCGGGCACAGGAGTGAACGGCCTTTATCACCCCTTTCGGACTGTACGAGTCCACTGTCATGCCATTCGGCATGAAGAATGCCCCTGCCACTTTCCAGCGGATGGTCAACTCCCTACTGACGGGATGCGAAGGGTTTGCCACTGCGTACCTGGATGACAGTGCCGTCTTCAGCTCCACTTGGGAGGAACACCTACAGCACCTAGCGCAGGTGCTGGGGCGGATCCACAGTGTGGGCTTGACCATCAAACCGGAAAAGTGTCAGCTGGGCATGCGCAAGGTCCAATACCTGGGACACCGGGTAGGTGGGGGAACCCTGAAACCAGAACCTGAAAAGCTGGATGTAATCACGTCCTGGCCAACCCCCCAGACCAAGCGACAGGTGATGTCTTTCCTGGGTACGGCAGGGTACTATAGGAAGTTCGTACCGAACTATAGTGCTCTGGCTGCTCCCTTGACAGACCTCACTAAGAAGAAGTTGCCGCAAACTGTCCAGTGGACGGATGCTTGCGAGCGCTCCTTCCAGGCCCTGAAAGCGGCCCTGGCAAACGCACCTGTACTTCAGGCGTACGATGAGTCACGTCCGCTTGTGCTACAGACCGACGCCAGCACCTACGGACTCGGTGCCGTACTGAGCCAGCTTGACTCAGCGGGGCAAGAGCACCCGGTGCAGTACCTCAGCTGAAAGCTTCTGCCGCGGGAGGTGGCCTACGCCACAGTGGAGAAGGAATGCCTAGCAATTGTTTGGGCCTTGCAGCATCTGCAGCCTTACTTGTATGGGCGCCACTTCACCGTGGTGACGGATCACAACCCTCTGATCTGGATCAAACGTGTTGCAGGTCAGAATGGACGGTTGTTACGTTGGAGCCTGGTGCTGCAGCAATACAACTATGATATCCGGCACAAGCCTGGCCAGGCCCATGGCAATGCCGATGGCCTGTCCCGGCGGGGTGAGGCTGCGGAGGTGCGGGTGGAAGAGGAACGGAGGCTCCTCCTTCCTCCCGACACGCTCTAAAAAGGGGAGGTGTGATGATGAGACCCTCAATTTATGTATCTTTCTTGGACATGTATCATTCCTCCTTCGTATCAGTCACATATCTGTAGGAATGTAGAGCTGTGTTTACATTGGTGGTCAATACGCTCCAATGGTTTTATGTGCATACCATCGTCAGTGTGATATCCCAGATGTCCAAATGGGGGGTGAAGGGTGGAGCTGGGGAGGGTCTCACACTGAGGTGGGGTGAGTTTTCTTTGTCTTTGTGTGGAAGCTGGAAGAGAGACAGCTAAGAGACTTAGCTGAGGTATTATTCTATACTTTATTTCCCTTTTTATTTTTTGTTCTGTATCATCGCACTTTTGCTTGTATGTTTATGCTTGATCATATTAATATTGTATATTTCTGTATATGCTATTAATTAGTACTGACCCACTTGGGTTATTAAATATATAAAATTTATACCGCTCGTTTTATTCTATCCTACGAACTCGGTCTGCTTACCATCTGTATATAAAACTGACAGGTGTCATACAGTTGTATTCTTTGACTGAAAAAAGGAACATACATGGCATGACCTTAGAATGGACGTTATGTGCCCAGTGTGATATGGACTTCACAATTTCCATGTACAATGTAAGCCTGTTCATCAGATTGCTATCGGTGCTAGGTCAGACATCACAACCTTCAAATAAAAGGTCAAAAAACGGTAAAACCTAAATATTACACGACTCTAAGTGCCAGATACATTTACAGTATATATCCCAGTGGACTTCAGTTACTCAGCATGGATGTGTTAACAGAGACTTTAGAAGTGATGGTGTATTTGTGACATCCATACTGTCAGAGAAAACCTCTCAAATCCATTTAATTCAGCTTCAGGGTCAGTTATTAGCATCACACTGATATACTAAATATACTATCCTTACTAACCTAATGGCTTTGTGTGTCCTAGACAGAACCAGCCTTACAGTAAATTATGCTTTGCATGGTATCTTCGACCCAGATAACTCATACATCCAAAAAGTTGCTCATATAACAATGTTATATAGTGCTGTCACCATCATAAACTGCAAGAATGGGACACTGTCAATAGCAGATTATAAAATAAGTAGTTTGGGGGGCTACCTGGGGCCCAAAGTTTCTGGGGACCATATCTGTCCAAATTGCTCACCAGGTATGATTTATACTTATACAATAAGCAAGAAGAATGGTATGCACTCCTGCATACATCTCTGCCCAATATGGAAGTATGCAAGAGCCGTTCAAGGACTTTAAAGGTCCTCAAGCCTCTACAAATCTGCAGAGAAAACATAGAGAATGTGTAAAGGTAGTTGTGTGTCTGCCTGTTTGCATGTATAAATCAGCTCTTATTCTCTATATGACCACTGCACTGTACCTCTTCTTTACGCTGGGCTCACACTAGCGTCAACCTATCAGTAATTTTTTTTGGTCCATTGGAGGACCAGAAACAGCAGTCATACACAGAGCCTGATGGACCCCACTAATTATAATGGGATCCACTGGGGGTCTGTTCTTTTAAACTGAAACCATCAGAAAAAGTTGGACTTGTAGGACTTTTAATTTGGTGATTTTGGAGTCTTCAAATGGAGACTCCAATGCAAATGTGAATGTAGCCTGACCATGCATAGATAAGCAGTGCACCGTACCATTGTTTTATCCTGAAAAATAGCCACTGCATAGTACCACTTCTCTTATTCTACATATATGGGCACTGCACAGTACCACTACTATTATACTGCATATGTGGGCATTATCAGCATACGTATATTGATATTGTACGATATTGGGCCCAGTGAAGCATGAATGTTATGAGTCTGAGAATAATCCACATTCTACAGCACAATAACATTAGCACATCTCTTCACCGATCCACACGGCCTGTGCTGCTGGCTACCCTAACAGTGTGACTGACAAAAGACAAAGTGACTCAAGCTCATATCTCACTCTATCATTGAGCTATCTCATAGATTGTAAGCCCTTGCAGGCAGGGCCCTCAATCTCACTGTGCCAGTTGGTCACTGTTAGTATTGTACTTGTTCTGTATATTTTGTGTACTGTATGTAAACCCTCAAATGTACAGCACCATGGAATTAATGGTGCTCTATAAATTAATAATAATATCAATTAAATCAAAATTTTTTTAAGACCCAAATACACTGCACTTCCCAGAATCCTCACACTGTATTATCTGTGTATTAATTCTTATCTCTCTCAGTTTGACCGTCTGAGATGCTCTTATCTGCCTAATCTCTCCCCACAAAATGGACACCTTCACTTTCTGCTTGGACTTTTTATACTGCCCATGAGTCATCAGCGACCTCTGACTTATACTCCCTCACGATTGGCTGTGTCCTGTTAAGAGGGCTGCTTTTAGGGCATTATGGGAAGTCCGTTGGATCCCTGTTCCTTCTTCTCTGCTATCTTCATGTTTTCATGTGGTGGCCACCATTTCAGAAATTTGTGCAAATCGAACTGTAAAAAGTTTGGATTTGTCTGAAACAAAAGTTTTTGAAAAGTTCTTACCCAATCTGCTTCATTACAAACCAGTTTATTTATATCTAGTCAGAAACTAAGCCAACTAATAGGTGGTATAAACATATAAACGTAGGGGTAATTTTGTATGAGGGTCATTTTTATGCCACTTTTTGTCTTTTTTCTGCTTTGTCTGGCACAATTTGTACCAAATATTAAAAATGGCACAAATGGCTTTATACATTCCCCCACTAGACTAGATGGGGGATTTATCATCCAATTTCGGTCACTGTAATAAGCTGAAGTATGTTAAAACTCTCTAGCCTAAATTTGCACTATGTAAAAAAGTATTAGAAAATCTGCATATTGTTTGCTTCTTCTGTGCTGTGACACTGAAAAAACAGATACCTGCAGCTGCCAGTGAGTGAAGTAACTGCTTACAGATGTATATGACCGGCATTGATTCATTACTATCTATATAAATCCATATGCAGTACAGAAAGTGAACTACGATACTTTTCCTAGGTATTATTTGCCTATGCCAGTTGAACCGGATGTCATCACCATCTTCCTAATGTGTTTTTGGGGAGACATTTCTATTAAGATGTGTAAATCTACCAGGAAGGAATGGATTAAATAAAGTACAAACCATGGACATATACAATGGCATGATATTAGTGGAAGAGTGAAGAAATCAGGCGATACCTTTTAGAGGCTAACTGAGTATATTTATAAGTAAGCTTTCAGAAGCACAAGCTTCCTTCATCAAACATGGTGTTATATAAGATCTGAAAATTCACAGATTTTTATACACATGGTCTTCAAAGGATTTTAGAGTCCTTAAAAAAAAACAAAACAAAATGCAATCTAAGTAGAGAAGTTATTTACAACCGGTCAAAAAAAACAATCTGGAAAGTTGTGGTGCGTGACAGAGGGATCTGTTATCTGTTTGCTATCAGGTGGTGATTTGTGACCCTCACAGTTCATACATAGTGTGACATGAAGGTGGCATGAATATTAAGTCCAATTTGCAGAGTTTTAAATTTTTGCATAAATTTGTACTCCCATTGTTTCCTTTCCTCCTGCGTCTTAAACTGTCCCATTAAAACCACAACCCGCAAATCTTCAATAGAGTGGTTTTCTCCTGAGAAATGTGCGGCCACTGGGAGATTGGTTCTGCTGTTATTAATATTGGACCTGTGTGAGTTCATTTGCTGACTAAGTCTCTGCCCTGTTTCCCCCACATAGAGGCCTGTGGTGGGACATTGTGCACTCATTATGAGGTACACCACATTGGAAGACCTGCAGGAGAATGTCCCCCTAATTCTGTGCACCTGTTGTGACTGTGGGATAGGTACACTGTCAGCGGTGTGGATGTGCCTGCAGGTCATACACCTTTTATGTAGGCAAGGTGAGGTGCCATTTTCAGTTGGGGCCTTCAGGGCACTCCGGACAATAATACGCCTCAGGTTTGGTGGTTGTCGAAAGGAAAGGAGAGGGGGGACTGGAAGTATGTCCTTGAGTCTGTTGTCCCTATGCAGCACAGGTTGGAGATCCTTGGCAATCCTTCGTAGGATCTCCAGCTGTGGGTTGTAGGTGACAACTAGGGGCACTCGGGCTTCTTTCTGGGTCTTTTTATATGTGAGCAGACTGTCATTGAAGTCATTATGGAATTGAAGTAGGGCCTCCTTACCTGCAGTCCAGATGACAAGGATATCATCGATATAACGAAGGTAAATCATAGGTTTGGCGGTGCATGTTGATAAATATGCTCCTTCCAGTTCTGCCATAAAGAGATTTGCATATTGGGGTGCACATCTGGTCCCCATTGAAGTTCCCATTCGCTGTAGATATAGATCCTCTCCAAAGGTAAAATGGTTGTGGCTAAGGATGAATTGTATGAGCTGCGTTACTGGTTCTGTTGGGAGATTTTGTTTTGCCAGGTGTACCCGACATGCTCCAACTCCATCCTTGTGGGGAATGTTGGTATACAGGGATTCCACATCCATGGTGGCCGAAATGGTACCCTCAGGTAGTGGGCCCAGGGCATTCAGTTTGTTAAGAAGGTCAGTGGTGTCCTGGATATAGCTTGGAGTATCCCTGACAAGGGGTTTTAGGAGATTTTCCACCCAACCTGAGATGTTTTCTGTCAGTGTCCCAATGCCAGAAATGATAGGCCTCCCAGGGTTGCCATCTTTGTGTATCTTTGGGAGCATATAGAAGCAGCCCGGCCTGGGATCTTGTGGGATAAGTCCTTTTATCTGATTCCGGATCTGGATTGGAAACTTCTTCATCATATCCTTTAGTTCTTTCATATAGGCCTCTGTGGGATCACTTCCAAGTTTGGAGTAATGGATGGGATTTGACAGTTGCCTGTTTGCTTCCTGGATACAGTCTGAGATGTTCATTATGACTATTGCGCCCCCTTTGTCAGCTGGTTTTATTATTATATCCTGATTTTCTTTTAGTGAAGTAATAGCCTTCTGTTCCTGCAGGGTTAGGTTATGCACCTGTTTCTTTTGTTTCTCCAGGATTTCTGATTTTACTTTGCTTCTGAGACAGTCAATATATTTATCCAGTGCTGTGTTAGTTCCAGGGCGTGGGGTCCAGGTAGATTTTTTGGTAGGATTCCTTATGGGCTGTTCCATCTCAGAGTCGCTGCTGTATGGAGGGTCTTTGTCATAAAAATATTCCCTTGATCTCATTTTTCTGAAAAACTCCTCCATATCATTGCAGAGTTTGATATGGTCAGTGTGTGCTGAGGGGCAGAAGGAGAGACCTTTGGAGAGAACTGACATTTCGTGTTTGTTTGGCTCATAAGAGGAAAGATTCACAACACAGCTTTGCTGAGCTGGGCTAGTATTTGCGGTTGTAGTAATGAGGCCTTTTTGTCTCAGTCTGTGGAGCTTTTTCTTTTTGTTGTTAATAAGCATGTCCTGAAGTTTCCGGTAGTATATGTTGAGTTTGGCCTTCATTTCCTCTGTGTCATTATCCAATGATGATTTCAGGGCCTGTATCTCCTCCTGTGTTCTTTTTTTGTTGTTATAGGAAATCTTTATCATATTGTTCCGCATCCTTTCAGATGTCCGAATAAACTTTTTATATAATATCAGATAATGGACCATGTAAGATCTGGCCATTTTGCTAGGTAAGGTCACATGACCAACCCGCTCTTTGAACACCCATTGTGATGTCATCATGGAACCTTCACCAGAAAGGTCTATTGTGATGTCACTGGTTTATATAATGTGACGCTGGGCACAGAGCAGTCACTCATCATTTGGATGTGAACACGTGAGTACTGCTTCATTTCTCTCTCTAGCTGCCAGTGATAAATAAGTGCCCCCTCCCACATCCATACCTATTTACTTCTGGATTTGTTTTATCTTAACTAACGTCCATCATTCTTAAGAGATCTGGACCCATCGTAAACACAATGTAGAGCACATATCTCTCTATAATGGAGCCTCTTAAATAAATGTACATAACCTTAGGGCATTCTGTGAGTTGTAGTTCTACACCAATAGATAGACGAGTCCATTATAGATTGCACATACCCATTCTGTATCTTTCTAGTAGGTGTTCTTGTAGAAAACCAAGTATCTAAGAACATGAGATATTTTATATTTTACCCCTTTTCATGAATTATTTACATTGTACCCTAGACAAGTGTCTACTCTACCTGTCCCAGCTACTATGCATGTATTAGGAAAATGTTTATGGTGTAAATTTCCAAAGATAAAACTATAGATAGGTACAACAGCACCCTCTGCATAGAGACCTTAAGTGGTTGTCTAGAATTAGAAACACATGGCTGATATCTTCCTAAAACAGCTCAACCCCTGTTCACTGTAGTGGAGATGAGCTGCAATAAAAGACACAACCTATAGACAGGTATGGGGCTGCCTCTGGAAGAAAGCAGAAAGGTTTTCCTAATTGTGTACAACATATTTAAGCCGCAAGGACCAAATGTCACACTATGTTATATAAGGAGACTAGTTGTAAATGAAATAATCAGGGGACCCTGTTAAATATTTTTCATAGGGGTCCAAAAGGTTCAGGTGATGTCTCTGGAAACCCTAGAATAAATTACTGTAGGTTTACTACATGTAGATCCCAATTACAATGAACCCAATGGAATAGCTGGACCTTACATAGCTCCTTATAGTATATGGTGTAAGGTCACATGACCAGCCTGCACCATGAACACCCATTGTGATGTCATCATGGAACCTGCAGCAGAGTCTATTGTGATGTCACTGGGGTATTTAATGTGGCGCTGGGCACAGAGCAGTCACTCATCAGTTGGATGTGGACACGTGAGTACTGCTTCATTTCTCTCTCCAGATACCAGTAATAAATAAGTGCCCCCTCCCATATCCATACCCATTTTCTTCAGGTTTTTTTCTTAAAAGGGTTTCCTAGGAACATAACAACATTTACATTTGTAGATTATTCAAAGTTAAACATTTTTATAAATATAAATAATGAAACATTTTGCAGAGTTTTAGAGATTTCCTCTAACAACTTAGTGGTGATATCTGTTGATTAGAGATGATTAGAGAAATTCTTTAAAACTTTGAAAATTGTTTTATTTCTTATATTTGCAAAAATATTTTTAACTTTAACTGTCTATAAAAGGTAAATATAGTTATGTTCATGGAAAAAAAAACATTATAAAACTATTGTCCCTTATTCCTAAGACATCTGCACCCATCATAAACACAATGCAGAGCTCACATCTCTCCATCCCTATAACAGAGCCTCTTATACCAATGCACTTAACCGTAGGGCATGCTGTGACTTGTAGTTCTACAGAAATACATAACTGAGCCCACTATATATACCCCAGATCCCCTACCTCCTGTATCTTCACAGTAGGAGTTCTTGTAGGAGTCCAAGTGTCTAATAACATGAGATATCTTATATTTGCCTTATTCTTCACATTGTACCCTAGACAGGTGTTTACTCCCCCCGGCCCTGCTATGTGTGTATTAGGGAATTATTTTTGGTTAATTTGCAAGGACATAGCTATATATTGTACCCAAATCCTTAAGCCTCAGGGCCCAAAAGGTCCCTTTGGTCCATATGAGGAGACTAATACAATAAATTACACTTTATTGCAGGGGAACATCTTATATATTTATCTTTAGGGCCCAGAAGCTTCAGGTCAGACCTCTGGATATTGTAGAATAAATTAGTGTAGATTTATTACATGTAGAATCTGACTATAATAAACCTATTATACCATATACAATAATATGAGCTGTGTGAATTCCAGACATTCTGATGGGTAAGGTCATGGCCAATCTGCACCATGAACACCCATTGTGATGTCATCATGGAACCTGCAGCAGAGTCTATTGTGATGTCACTGGGGTATATATGTGGCGCTGGGCACAGAGCAGTCACTCATCAGTTGGATGTGGACACGTGAGTACTGCTTCATTTCTTTCTGTAGCTACCACTGATAAATAAGTGCCCCCCTCCTTATCCATACCCAATTTACTCCAGTTATTTTTTAAACAACTTATACTCTTCATTCCTAGGAGATCTGGTCCCATTATATACACAACGCAGAGCACACAGTTTCCCATCTCTATAGCAGAGCCACTCATATAAATGCACTTAACCTTTGGGTATGCTGTGACTTGTAGTTCTACAGCAATAACTATATAATAGTTTTCATTGGGGCCCTGTTTTATAAAAGTATAGAGATTACAGAAAATAAATAATAAAGGAAATAATCAATACATGTAGATAACATAACCTGCAGGACATTGTGGAATATCAGGCCTCATATACAACAGTCTGTATTTGGTCATTGGAGGGCTCCAGGGGCCTTTATGTCTCTCTATCATGTTACTCCGTGGACCAAAGCCTGTATATAGTGAATAGATAGAAGGAACAGTATGTGATATTGGATTGGATTTTGCACAAATAAAAACCGTAACTTATTTTTTCTGTTTTCTCAGGTTCGCAAATCTATAAAAGTGATTGTGAAAGTGATTGATATTGTGACGACAGTCATGCGTTTTTTTGCTTCCTATAATCTGCTGCTGCAGATTATAGTGATATTATGTGGAGCGGAGGTGGTAACATCCTGCCTACGATGCTTCACCACGCCAGCAGACAGAGCCAGCATTTGTAATCATGCCGTCTCGCTGGACAAGATGGGGGCTGAAGAGTGCCTCCAAAGGCTGAACTTGGGGTTTGACCCCCTGAATAATATCTCAATAGGTAACTATGACCGACTTCTATTTTTTATCGCTCCTCCATCTTGTACATAGAACGTGTCATCTTATAATCCTCATGTCTCTTCTCCTTGCAGCCTTTTCTCAGATAAATAACATTCGCAAATATCTGAAGACGTTTGAAAAAGAACTGAAGAAAATTGACAAATCATGTAAGTTCCTGAAATCTCAAGAATTTCTCCAATTTCTGTAGATGCATCAATAGTAAATGTCTGGTTTCTGTCTCCTTTTGTTTTAGATTTTCCACCAGCTTGGGTAGAACAATTTGACAGAAAAATGGCCCAATATGTGGAAGAAGTGAAAATCCGTGCAGCAAGTAAGTGTGCAATGGTCATCAGATAGAGAATATATAGAATATATTATCTGTATCATGTCTTGTGTGTGACGTCCTCCCCTCCCCCATACACGACATCAGTCATTCTTAACTGTCTCCAATTCCTTCCATCAGGTCATCCACCGGCAGAATGCAGACCTCCATGTGGTGAGTATTGATCAGACAGTATCATCCATTAGACAGGACCATGTATGTGACCTCCATAAGATATATGTGGGGGGTCCTCATTTACCTCAGACATTTACCTCTCTCTCTGTTTTTTATTCCCAGGCCTTCAAAAAGCAGCCAGAAGTTTCACCTGCAGCCGCTGTGCCGAGGAGGATTGCAAGCTCCCTGTGGCCTGTCCCAGTAAGATCATTTCTATCATCACTTCTTATAGAAAGCTTTTCGGTTTTTGCCCGTTGTGTTTGACCACCGTTTCTCTTCTCTTTCCTTTCAGTTGAAAACATAAAAGTAACCGAATTGGATAAGACCATTATCTCCTGCGGGGCGTCATTCATCCTTCCAGAAAATCTAAAAGTGATCTGGAAATACGCCAAAAATGTAAGCCATCAAGTTCTAGTTCTACCTATTCTATAGACATACAACTAGCAATGTCCCCATTCCTGCCCCTATTACTGCCGCAGTTTATACTCCACATGTGACTAATGTCTTTCTGATGTCATCCATGTTTTCAGATCAGGGTGACCGATTTAGGTTACTTCAAGGACATCTACACTGGGGACGACCTGTTTGTGATAATTCAGCCAACAAGAGTCAGCCATACAGGGACTTATGCCTGCGAAATCTTGGATGAAGATGATGACATCATCGTCCGAAAATTCTACTATCTGGATGGTAAGACTTCTAGAAGCTTTCAGTCTCTCCAATATTTTTTGATGTCACATAAATGAATGTAGTAGATAAGAAGCCTCTCCCGACTCTGCACTGCTCTTATTGTAAAGAACTCTTTCTGATAATTCTTCTTTGATGCAACACTTTTTATACAGAAGACAATTTTCTTCTTATCGCCTTATTTACTTAGATTTCTCTTCTATTTTTCAGTGACACGGTCAAAAACGAAAGCCGGCGAGCAAATACAGCTGGAGTTTCAACAGGCTTTAGTGGAAAAACTTCCCATCCAGGAGGAGGAAGAGGAGAAGATAAAACATGGTCCGTCCAGTACTGAGACCATCCTCTCATACCTCCAGAGCCCCATCAGCTATGCCATCTACGCCGGAGTCGGCTTTCTGGGCATCACCTTGCTGGTTGGATTCCTGGCCCGTTATGCCCTCAGTGTGGACTGGAAGACCAGGAAGAAATACAGTCCACTACAATCACCTCCCTATCCCTAACCCTCTGTACCTCCCCCCACCCCCCCAAAAAAAAAAAAAAAGAAAAGAAAAGCTGCAGTGGCAGTGAGTATCCCTCAAACCTGAACAATGACCATCATCATCATCATGATCATCAATGGTCAAGCTGGCACTGCCTAAAGGGCACAGCAATGATGTTCAGGAAAAAGATGAGGTGACCATCACCCACATAAACTGTAGTGTATCTTCCTTAACCCTGCTTATCCCACCCCAAACAAAAAAGATGCAAGAAAAGCTCTAACCTTGCCTACCCCACCCCTCAAAAAAATATATAAAAAACCTGCAGGGACATAGTGGGGATCCCTCTAACCTGAACAATGACCATCATCAACGGTCAAGCTGGTGCTCCCTACTGGGACCGGCAATAATGTTCAGGAAAAACAGGAGCTGACCATCACCCACGTAAACCTGCAGTGTAACTTCCTTACCCTGCCTATATCCCAAAAAAAAGAAAACAATACAAAAAAAAAAACAACCTAATCTTACTTACCCCCCCCCCCCAAAAAAAAAAAAAAAACCCTGCAGGGACACAGGGAATCCCTCAAACCTGAACAATGACCATTCTCAGCGGTCAAGCAGGCGCTCCCTAAAGGGACCCCCAATAATGTTCAGGAAAAAGAGGAGATGACCATCATTCATTTAACCCGACCTGCAGAAGAAAAAAAAAATCCTAAACCTATACACCCCCCTTTCTCCCCACCAAAAATAAAAAATAAAAAAACAACAACCCTGCCACAGAGCCACAGTTGGACCCTCTCAAGACATTGAAGACATGACCTTCATCACCGGTCAAGACAGACCCTGAATAACCATAAACTGATCTTCAGGAGAAGAGGAAGACACCATCATCATATTTACTCTGTGTTATTCTATCTTTGCAGGATTGTTACCCAAAAAAATAAAAAAATACATAAAATATTTTATTGTTTAATAACTTTATTACATATGGCTAGATCGCTAGCCCATTATCTTCAATATACTGCATGTATTGTTACAAGATGGTGTTAGGGGCCAATTTACAGGGGCCGATGGGTGGGGCAAAGATCAGTAATGGACAGTACTAAGAACATTCATTGTAGATTATTGCCCGCTCCTGGGCTGTATTTACACACAGCACTCACTACTGTATGGGGATGAACGAATCTTTTATCAATCCTTTATATACATTTGTTTCCAGCATATTCCTGTTTACATGGAATGATCTCCTGCTGACAAACAGCTTTTATGATGCATAAAAGACGCGCTCACCCGACAACTGAGTGTTTGCTTGTTTGTTGGGTGATCACTGGCGCCTTGTCTAGGAATGATGGTCTCTGTCTATAGGTCTGATAATTGGTCTAGGAAAACACTCAACTAATCTTTAAATGACTGAGCATCTTCTGTCTCCTCCAAAGTCATCTTCAACTATACCCGCCGTCCTCATGAAGATATATCACAAAATCATGTAACATTGTCCATGCACAGGCGTTGTCACAGGTATCTGTGTTTGCAATAGTATTAAAATACGGCCCTGGATCAATGAGGGGTCCAACCCTCGGTACCCCTGCTTGTCAGCAGTAAATATGGACAAATCATCTCGAGCCGTGTTTGAACAAAAATGGCCATGATACAAGAAAATGGCCGCTGCCACGTGCTAGACCAGGAAACACAGAGCAGACAATGTCATGTTTGTAGTGGCTCGCACATCACATGATAGAAATATCTGACAGTCTCTCAGCCTATAGATAGTGGTAGGTGGACCTTACAATGTCATATACACTATATAAACTTTGTGCACTCGTGACCAGCCTTTATTCGCTGTAATGGTGGAAATGCACACACGTCTAGCTCACCGCATATCTCATAGCTAATGCTATCCTATTAGCTAGATTATGGACAGCACAAGTCAGAAGACTGCCCCACATGTTACCACAGCTGCCTAGTGCAAACAACCACTGCCACCATTCAAGAAGACATGTCCTGTGGCCAGGGCCGGCGTTAGAGGGGGTCAAACTGGGCCCAATCACAGGCCTCAGCGGTGACGTACACAACGCGTGACGTCAGCCGCAGAGAAGAGGAAGCGGTTGCCGGCGGGGATAGCGAAGGAGCGCGAGGAGGCCCAGGAGAGGTAAGACAAGGTGAGTATAACTGTTTCTTATTTTCCCTTACCTCCCCCGGGCCTTCGATTATTATACTCTGGGGTCTGAAGAGACCCCAGAGTATAATATAATAATAGCACTGACGGAGTCTGTAGGGCCACTATGGAGCATTATACTGGGGGGCCCCCTCTGGATAGCATATATATTGTCTTGGGTCACTGTTGAGTATTATACTGGGGAGGGGGCCCTCTGGAGACCATGTTATATTCTGTGGAGCATTATAATGTTGGGGGGGGGGCTCTGGAGAGCATGTTATATTCTGTGGGGTTACTTTTGAGCATTATGCTCTCCAGAGGGGCCCCCCAGTATAATGCTCGAAAGTGGCCCCACAGAATATAACATGCTCTCCAGAGGACCCCCTCCCCAGTATAATGCTCCACAGTGGCTCCACTCAGTATAATATGCTATCCAGAGGGGGGCCCCCAGTATAATGCTCCACAGTGGCCCAAAACAGTATAATATGCTCTCCAGAGCCCCCCCCCCCAGTATAATGCTCTACGGTGGCCCCACACAGTATAATATGCTCTCCAGAGGGGGCCCTCCAGTATATTATACTGTGTGGGGCCACCGTAGAGCATTATACTGGTGGGGGGCTCTGGAGAGCATATTATACTGTTTTGGGCCACCATGGAGCATTATACTGGGGGAGCCTTATATACCATGTGGGGCCACTATGGGGGGGCTCAGGGGAGCATTTTATACTGTGGAGCATTATATACCATGTGGAGCATTATACTGTGGGGGAGGGGCTCAAAATTTCTGCTGGCAGCCCTGTGTGCTATGTCTGCATCACAGCTCCCTCACTATAATCTTGCACATACATGTAGTGCCCCATGGCCATGTCATTCCCCCTTCAGTCCGACACTGTATAACGGAGAACTAATATATATAAGGGTGGGTTAGTATATATAATTGGGAAACTTAAATATGAGGGGGCTATTTTAAAAAGAGGAACTATTATTTATAAGGGGGGAAACTATTATATATAAGGCATCCATTATAAGGGGGGAGCTATTATTTATAAGAGGGAAACTTTTTATAAGGGGGTATAATTGTTAAGGGGGCTATTAGTGATAATGGGGACTATTATTTATAAGGGTAACTATTATTTATGCGAGGGCTATTATTTATAAGGGAGCAGTATTATTTTTACGGGGTGACTGTTACTGATAAGGGGGAATATTACTGATACAGGACACTATTTATCATTTATAAGGGCGCTATTACTGATAAGGGTGTAATATTATTTATAAGCAGGGACTATTATTTATAAGGAGGCGCTATAATAACTGATGACTGCGTGCAAAAATCTATTAGGTGAATTGTGTGTGGTAAAATGGGGCTTGTTATTACTTTTTTGTTGGCAGAAAGGAGGCGTTATTATAGAGGTTGCCACTGGAAGACGATGTTGTTTGCATATCAGCATTTGGGGCCCCACTTTTAATTTTGCCCAGGGCCCCACTTTGTCTAAAACCGGCCCTGCCTGTGGCCTGGTCCATCATATTAGTCCCTGCCGCACTAACACACATGTTGCCATAGCTACCACCACTCAGGCAGACATGTCCTGCGGCCTGGTCCATCATATTAGTCCCTGCCGCACTGGCACACGTTGCCATAGCTACCACCACTCAGGCAGACATGTCCTGCGGCCTGGTCCATCATATTAGTCCCTGCCGCACTGACACACATGTTGCCATAGCTACCACCACTCAGGCAGACATGTCCTGCGGCCTGGTCCATCATATTAGTCCCTGCCGCACTGGCACACGTTGCCATAGCTACCACCACTCAGGCAGACATGTCCTGCGGCCTGGTCCATCATATTAGTCCCTGCCGCACTGACACACATGTTGCCATAGCTACCACCACTCAGGCAGACATGTCCTGCGGCCTGGTCCATCATATTAGTCCCTGCCGCACTGGCACACGTTGCCATAGCTAACACCACTCAGGCAGACATGTCCTGCGGCCTGGTCCATCATATTAGTCCCTGCCGCACTGACACACATGTTGCCATAGCTACCACCACTCAGGCAGGAATGTCCTGTGGCCTGGTCCACCTTCACATTGCACTATAGCACACTGTTGGTGTCATTATTACAGTGTTGTTATTAAAATAATAAAAAGCTAATTCTTCATCACTTCTCAGGTGTCTCACAGCCACAAATGTGTCTCCCAAATAACAATAAGTCCCTGTAGCACTTACAAGCCATCACAATGGGATAATTTTTCTACAAGACCATTGCTTTTTACAATGCAACCGCCATGTGTGACTAAAAAACCATGGGCACACACATTTCCCTAATAAATGGATAATTTTTGTGCCATTTTAAATGTTTAAAGTGTAAAAGTGAGTGTCAGCAGAGTTTGAGATTGTATCCTCTGCTTACCATTCATTGTTCCATAGACCTACATGTCACGATGACGTAACTTTGGCTCTGTTTGCCTTAGAGAGCTAGAAATTGGATAGATAGGCTCTAGGGCCATAAGAGTCTTCTACACTATGTTTTAAGCCAATTTAAAGCGTGGTTCATATCGATCCTGTTTGTGAAGAACCCAGGGGCACACCGCTAATGAGGCGAATTGAGGCAGCCGCCTCAGGCGGCACTGTCCGGGGGGCAGCGTTTTTACTATTTCATGTAAACCAGCCCAAGACAGGCCACTTTAAAAAAAAAAAAAAAACAGAGCTGAGCGGGGCCTGTCCTGGGCTGGTTTACGAGACGTCGCATCTCAACGTCATCACGCCGCCTATGCTGAGACACAGACGTCGCGGACAAGAAGAGGAGGCGGCGGCGGCGGCTGCATCAAGGGATCGCAGGTGAGTATAACTTTTTTTTATATATATAAATAGGCCGTAACCTGCAGGAGTATCCCCGGCAGGTAACGGCCTATTTATTAACCTACCCCGCGTCTGCTCGTGGCCGCCTCCGCTTCCCCTTCTGCTATGGGACGCAGAAAGGGAAGTGGATGCCGCTGTGAGCGGCCGCGGGCGTCGGTAAGTGAGGGCCGCGGGCCGCAAATACTACTATTATTATACTCCGGGGTCTATTCAGACCCCGGAGTATAATAATCGGAGGCCTAGGGTTGGTGAGGGAACATGAAAACCAATGTTACTCACCTCCTGCGATCCGATGTAACTCCGAGCAGGCTTGAGGCCTCTGGTGACGTCATCAGGTCGCGTCGCCGGCCTGATCACGTGACATGTGTGCGCAATTAAACAGGGCCGAAAGCTGCAAGGAGTGCACCGGTGTCCAGGATAGGTAAGTAACTCTGGTTTTTATGTTTGTATTCTCCCCTGGGTCTCCAATCATTATACTCTGGGGTCTGAAAAGACCCCAGAGTATAATAATAGTTCATGAGTGGTCCACTATGGGGCATAATACCCTGTGCAGGGACCACAGTAGAGCATAATACCCTGTACAGGGGCCACTATGGAGCATAATACCGAGTGCAGAGGCCACTATAGAGCATAATACCGAGTGCAGGGGCCACTATAGAGCATAATACCCTGTGCAGGGACCACTGTAGAGCATAATACCCTGTGCAGGGGCCACTCTGGAGCATAATACAAGTGCAGGGGCCACTATAGAGCATAATACCGAGTGCAGGGGCCACTATAGAGCATAATACCGGGTGCAGGGGTCACTATGGAGCATAATACAAGTGCAGGGGCCACTATGGAGCATAATACCAGTGCAAGGGCCACTATGGAGGATAATACCAGTGCAGGGGCCACTATGGAGCATAATACCAGTGCAGGGGCCACTATGGAGCATAATACCGTGTGCTGGGGCCACTGTGGAGCATAATACCGTGTGCAGGGGCCAATATGGACCATAATACCGTGTGCAGGGGCCAATATGGGGCATAAAACTGTGTGCAGGAGTTGCTGTGGAACATAATACCGTGTGCAGTGGCAAATGTGAGGCATAATACCCTGTGCAGGGTCCACTATGGAGCATAATACTGTGTGCAGGGGCCGCTGCGAGGCATAATACAGTGTGCAGGGGCCGCTGTGGGCCATAACACTGTGTAATACTGTGTGCAGGGGCTGCTGTGGAACATTATAGTGTGTGTAAATGGGGTGCTATAAACATGGGCTATGGCACCTGTTTATATCACACGCTGTCTGTTTATAGTGACCGTGTGATGTAATTGTAGCCTTGTCACATATTGTAGACATGTACAGGACGAGGCTGTAGTTACATTACATGACCACTATGAGATGAATGACACTATGTAAACAGAGAAGCGGTCACGGGGCTTACACAGGTACCATTCAAACAGCTGATCAGTGGGGGTCCTGGGTTTTTGAACCACACTGATTAGTTTATTAATGACCTGGAAAACCTTTTAATTAGTTAACACCTGGGGCATTATTAATAAGGGGCACTATTTATACAGGGTACACACGGATGTTATTAATATAAAGATGCACTTGGGGGTATTATTCATTATGGGGGGTTATATCATATATTTTATAATTGGGGGTAGCAGCAGGATGGGTGCTTTGTGTAGGTGAGGACAATGTGGGTTGGATGCCTGGAAAAGTGAGGAGCCAAAGATGTCTGTGTTGCAAACTTTACAGAGACAATTCACAGCTGGAAGAAGTGGTCATGGCGGTCCAAAGGGAAGAGAAGGGAAATGTGAAGGATTAGTTAGAGACGTCTCCTGTAAGTCACAAAATGTTACTGCACTGTATTTACCTAAATGATAGAGGATAAATACCTGAGTGATGGGGGTCTGTCTGCTGAGACCCCCACTGAGCCTGAGAATTGGGGTTTTTCCCCCCACTAGGTGGGAATCCAGCCTGACCGCAGCCATATAGTGTGTCACTTGGTGGATGGACGAACCCGCGTGGCTCTCATTCCCTTTAATGGGAGTGCCAAAGATACCCGAAGTCCAGTACTCAGCTATCTGCGGCGCTCCTATTATAGAGAATGGGGGCCACGTGGCCTCGTCCATCCACCAAGCAGAAGATGTGTGAAGTTACTTTCATTGTTAATGCCGTGTTGTTGATCTGATACTGAAGTAATACAGGAAGAAGAATTCTTAAAAACTGTTTTATAACTTTGTGTATTGTGTATATTGTGCGACGATAACAGTGTGTTAAACTAGTAGCATGGAAACTCAGTTTTTTTTTTTTTTTTTTTGGGGGAGGGGCGTCTTTCTATAGTCCGCCTCAAGCAGCAAAGAGGCTAGGTTCACCACTGGAAGAACCCGAAACGAATCTTGAGAGGTTCGCCCATCTTTTATCAGCAGTTTGAAGGGGTAACAGCACTTATGCAAATGCTGTGACCTCTTCACTGTTTACATTGCACACCATCTGATTCATAGTGGTGGCGCAATGTTATTACAGCCTTGTGCCATTCACTTCTATGGGAGTGACTCTGATTACATTGCATGGTCACTATTAGTCAGATGACATGTGATGTAAACAGTGAAGGGGTCACAGCACTCGCATGAGCATTGCTGCCCCTTCAGACAGCTGATTAGCAGGATGTCCCAGGTGTCAGACGCTCACTGATCCTAAGGATAGGACAACTTACTGAGCATTAGCATACAGGTAGGCAGCACGGTGGCTCAGTGGTTAGCACTGATACCTTGCAGCATTGGGGTTCTCGAATCATATCTCACCAAAAACGACATCTGCAAGTTGTTCGTACATTCTCCCCGTAGTTTTGTGGGATTCCTCTGTGTACTCCGATTTCCCCCCACACTCCGAAGACATATATATGATAGGGAATTTAGATTGTGAGCCCTATATGGGACAGTGATTGATAATTTCTGTAAAGCGCTGTAGAATATGCTGGTGCTATATAAGTAAATAAATAATACAGGTGAAATGTATAGTATTTATTATCTTATGCTACACATTTCTGAAATTGACAACTGCATGCAGTTCTTCGGTAAAAAAAAAAAAAAAAAAAAAAAAAAAAAAAGTGTTTCGTAAACCCAGTCTTAGTGATTTTTAAACAAAATTGCCCATCCACACGTGCACTGTGTCGAGCACTAGAGAGAAGAGGTACAAGGGAAAGTCCTTGCCCCATGTTGATGTGGTGACAGGGAGCCGCAGTAGAAGAAAGGCAGAGCTATATGTGTACTAAACGTATCCACAGCTTTGTGCAACTTCATCTAGACATCAATATCCCACTGCATGAGACAAGACTGGATCTACTTGATGACATGAAATTCTACATATTATGTATATGTGCCGCTATATATACTATGTCGCCTGGATTTGATTATTGATCTCAGCAAATATGCCTGAAACCACATTTTGATGGAGTGTCTCTAATATCCCATATGCTATTCTTAGGATAGGTCATCAATTGAAGATCCTTGGGGGTCACAGCTGAGACACCTGTGGATCAGCACTCTCCGTGTCATCTATAACCATTTTAGGAGTCCCTGTGACTCCTCCGGACGTATGCTTTCACTAGGGGAAAGAATTGTTGTATTGGACAATAGTCCTGTGGGTAGGCAGGATCTCCTAGCATCATAGACCGGGTCCTTGCTCGGTGTTCTGGGAAACACAGCCAACATACAGTCTGTAATTCACAGATCATATACACCCATGTGAAGCCCACTTAGGGTGCTGCCACATTCCAGGACGGGGCCGCCATTGCTATTAAAAAGGTTGTCCAGGGATTTTTAATTTTTGGCCTACACTGCACAGTTGACTCTGTGATCAGTGTAGGTGCCAGGTGTCGTAACTGCTGCAGTACTAGTGACCGGCCACTATACAGGAACCAGAGGCGTCAGTCAGAGCACCTATCTTTTATAAATTTGCATGTGGCTGAATCCCCATCCACCTACAGTGGTCAATGACACCAGGCAACAACTGGTTAGCACCAAACTTGTAGTCATTGGCCACTGCAAGAGGCAGTGAAAAGGGCTACATGTAGCTGTACCCTTACATGGGCATTAGAAGAAACAAATGTTCCTATGAACATTCATTCCAGATAACTGACCCATACAAATGCACTCTGTTCAGCCAAAAAATAAGCAAGTGCTGGTTTGATGGGCGATTGCATCTTTTATTCTGTATAAAAAAAAAGCTGGATTTTTGGGATCACATCACGCTGTGGTATGTTCTGCCAACCATCTATGAAACTGCAAACTCCTCCATGTAGTTTACATGGGACAGAGAAAGAGGCTAATGCAAAAGAGAGCTGAGAACCAATATGACTAATCTGAACTGGTGGAAAACCCTCCACCCATGTGATTTTATACGATAGAGGACAGAGTGAGGCTCCATTCAGATCATGGATGCAAATGGATGGCCATCCGTTTACACAGATATCAATGACATCAAAAACTTAGTATACTATACTTGTGTCAGCCCATAAAAACATATAGAAACTATTTTTTCTTTTTTTAAACATTGATGTCTATATAAATGGACGTCTATCTAAAGGTTTCCATCCTTTTTGTTGCATCTATTAAATGGATTTAAAAAATGTGATTTGAATGCAGCCGAAAATGTCAACAAGGGTCTCAACAAAGAGGGTCAGCTATAGGGTATGTAGAAGAAGAGGTCCAACCCCGATCCTGGTGGCTTTAGGATATAAAGACCTCTCTGATACACAGCTAGACATCCGAATTACAAAAGGCACATGGTAGGTGGGGGCTCTGTTACAGATTTTGCATTGGGACCAAAGAACTTCAAACTGATCTTCTAGTCCTAAGTACAGATAGGGTCCAGCTAGCCCTCCACCAGTCTAGGTAAACCTCAGATGGGTTTTGGTCCAAGATCTGCTCATCATACCACGTACTGTTGTTTCACTGGTTGGAGCAAAAATGCAGAATGACACATAAATGACGGCTAAATCTCTACAGAAATGGTGCAACTGTATATTAATAAGACATAACCCCCGACAACTCAGGAATAACACTGACAATTCCCCAAGTGCTGGACACATCGACAAGGCCTGAAGATGAGAGTAAATAAAACAGAGGGCTTTATTGTAAATTCTCATCCATGTGGTGAAGTTCTATTAACTGGAAATTAATCCCCATCGGCGTTTCCTGGATTTACTAAAGTTATATTTTATATATTTTTTATATTATTTTATTTGTTATACTGAAGATTTCCCTTCTAAAAATCTACTATACTACATTATCCTCTTTATGATCGTGGTGTGTAGTAGTTTTCAGAGGCCCCAATGCAAAAGTTTCTAATAGGCCGCCCACAGATAATGGTGATTTTCTATGTCACATGGGGTCTTTTGGGCAAACAAAGGCAACTGGACCTAAGTGTGTCCACGGTGTGTGAGTAGAACGCTCTTTCTAGAATAAATTCTCCAATGTTATCTTTATATACAGACTATTGGAATACTACTGTTAATAAAGAACTTCATTGAAATATGAACAGTACACAGCCCTTCTCTAGGTTTTCGCAGTGCAATTTGGAAGTATCTCATTGGTCATGTGGTGGACTCTACTGGACTTGCATATTATGTTGCTCTATACAGCAGAAATGCAAAAACATGATAGCATGATATTCTGGTTATTCCAAAGTTACCCACTATCCACAAGATGGGGGATATATTTTTGATCAGTGAGGGTCCCAGTACTCGGACCCCTACCAATAATGAGAACACGGCCCCATTCTGCACTCATAGGAACTGCAGGGTCAGGCATGCACACTGCCACCTCATTCATTCTCTATGAGCCGGGGTACAGTCTTTGGTTATCTCCAACAGTCGCCATCTATTTGTTTGGAGTAAACAGGACTTCCCATTCTTGTGATCAGTTCCCAGCTCTCAGTCCTCCACAAATCAGCAATTTACTTCCTATCCTGGGGTTTTCATCCATGCAGTCTGTACAGGTGGAGCACAAGGTTTGAGAATATTTCACTTTTGCATGGCCAAAAACCAGACCATAAAACTGCAGCAATTTACTGGTAAACGCATTTGGTTTTGCTTCACAGGCAGTCACATCACAACCACTACATGTAACAGCAGCCCAAGACTGGTGGTGCAGTCAACATAAGACAAAGGTAGTGGAGTCTCCACAGACCCGGCATTTAGCCCTAGCTGTGACAGAATCTTGTGGATGCGACAATCATGCGACAAATAGTTGCATAAGCTTAGTGCAATGTGATTTTGCTGTGACATGACTGCCTCAGTGATTTTATTTTTTATTTTTTTAAATATACATTAAAGATAATGGACTGTCTACACTTACACAAATACACAGAAATGATTAAAAAAAAAAATGTACAGGAAAAAAAAATTTCAGCAAAGACTGTAAATACAACAATTCGAGTCTATGGGAGTGGTGTCACATGTGACACTGATATGCGACAGAAAGTCAGACAAGGTGGGGTTTTTGTGCGACAGTCACAGGCTCAATGTAGCCTCCTCTTCTTCAGCCTTCAATGGCCCCTGGGACAACTGGATGCTGAATAGGAAGACTCTAGTGAGCAGAAGTGGGGTTAGGTAATAGGGGCTGTTTGCTTATCAAAAAAGCAGTGGGGGTCCAGTAGGGCCCCCTAAAGGTACGGGAACGACCGGTAACTCGGAGGGCTAGTCCGAGCCTGAAGGCACCTAAAGGGGATGCATCTTTAAAGACAAGAATATAGTACAACCTGCAATCTTGCACAACCATTGGACAGTGGTCTGGCTTTACCTTAAAACTTTTTGCTAGAATGAATGGAAGGCAGGAAGTGGATTCTTTGTGTCACAAATGAATTAGTGCAGGACTCTCCATAACACTTGCAAGGAGGTCTGCACTGTGCTGAAGAAGGGTAGAACTACAGAAGGTACAAAGGTTGCCCTTAAATCTCATGGCCCATATGATAAGACCAGTACATTAAATGACATTTGCAGTGGTCATTATTAAAGCTTCAGGGCACTAATGGAAAATATTTACGTTACCTCTGTGTAAATTCTAGAGCTAATTAGTGAAGGTTTTTGCTGAATATAATAAACTTTTTACATCATATCAGATAATGAACTATGTAAGGTCTGGCCATTTTGATGGGCCTGGTCACATGACCAACCCGCTGTGCAGCAGAGTCTATAGTTATGTCACTGGGGTATATAATGTGGCGCTGGACACAGAGCAGTCACTCATCAGTTGGATGTGGACACGTGAGTACTGCTTCATTTCTCCTTCCAGCTGCCAGTAATAAATAAGTGCCCCCTCCTATAGCCATACCCATTTTCTCCAGGTTTTTTTCTTAAAGGGGTTTCCTATGAACATAATCAGATTTACATTTGTAGATGATTCAAAGTTAAATATTTTTGTAAATATAAATAATGAAACATTTTGCAGAGTTTTAGAGATTTCCTCTAACCATCTTAGTGATGATATCTTTTGTCTTGATCGGTTACCAATGGATATGACCATGAATGCAGGAACTTTCTATGGGTTGGAAATTGTCAGAAACTCAGTCATGATTTATTATTCCAAGACTGTCATCACTCAGATAATTAGAGAAATTAATTAAAACTTTGCAAAATTTTTAATTTCTTATATCTGCAAAAATGTGAATTCCAGACATTCTAATGGATAAGGTCATAGCCAATCTGTACCATGAATACCCATTGTGATGTCATCATGGAGCCTGCACCAAAAAGGTCTATTGTGATGCCACTGGGGTATATAATGTAGCGCTGAGCCAGGGGCGCACATCCTTGCTCCTCTGGCTTCGCCCACTTATCTGCATCACTCTGTTGCCGCACCCAGCAAAGTTATCTCAGCAGTGGAGCGACCTGACACAAGTTACAGTGGGCAAAACTCCTCCTGTCTACCCCGCACCAGTTTGCAATAAGGCTCCGGCAGTCTCCCTTCTCTCACCTCAACTAGATTCTGGTCTAGTCCTGCTGCCTGCCTGGAGCCCTTCCTGTGCCCCCTGGTTCACCAGATAACACAACAAGTAAGCATTCATGTTATGTTAATATGGATGCAAGTAATGCTATGAAATGAATTTATCCTCTATGCTTAGGATAGAGGATAAATACCTGATCAGTGGGGATCTGACTACTGAAATCCTCACTGATTCTGAGGACAGGGGTCTTTTTCCCTCTGCTGCGATTTCAGCCTGAAGGCAGCCAGTCTCAATATAGGAGTGTCACTTGGTAGATATACAAACCCACGCTCCTATTCTCTTCAATGGAAGCGCCATAGATAGCTGAGTACTGTAGTTACTCAGCTATCTTTGGCATTGCCATTGAAGTGAATGGGAGTGTGGGTTTGTATATCTACCAAGTGACACTCCTATATTCAGGCTGGCTGCGGTCAGGCTGAATTCATAATGGGGATAATAATTACCATACCCCCTACCCTTCCTTAGAATTGGTGGGGGTCTCAGTAGTCAGACCCCATCAATCAGGTATTTATCCTCTATCGTAAGGATAGAGGATAGAGGAAAAAGATTTCTCATGGCATAAACTCCTTTAGGCTAAGGATGCACGTAGCGGGCCGCAGCAAAAAAGCGCATCGCGGTTTTTCCCACAGTACTTTTCACGGAAATTCTGCAGAGTTTTCCTCTGCAGACTTTTTGCTTCAATTATACCTTTAGGGAAACTACTGGCGTTTCCAAAGGTGTAATTGACATACTGCAATTTCCAAAATGACAACAGTTTTGGAGCATTTCCGCTGTGAGTATTTTTCTGTACTGTGTGGATGGAATTCACTATAATACCATCCACTTTGCAGGGACTGTAAAACGCTGCATTTTTTGCCGCGGTGTTTGTTACCTTTTTTTTAGCCAAAGTCAGGAGTGGATTTAACAGAAGGAAAACATCTAAAGAACTTCCATTCGTTTTCAAGCCACACACTATTTAGAGAAAAAAGGGCATCTTTTTTAAAGGGTTGGAGAACCCCTTATTCACAAAAAAAAGTGTATGTTGTTGTTAATGTCGTCTTGCTGCCAGCTAATAATTTGAATTGCTGGGCAGTCCCTGTTTATTTGCATATCAGGAGCTGCCCAGCTATTCTTATGAATGGCCAGCAGCTCCTGCTCCCCCCAACTAACACTTCAATGTTCAAGGTTACTCCTGGTCACAATGACAGTCAGGCTAGGTTCACACCTGCGCCTGTATTCTGCTCAGGGATTCTGTCCCCTATTCCGCTTTAAAAATGTGGAGAGAAAAGTCCTCGGTCCGTGTGAGGTCTGATTTTTTATTTTATTTTTTTCATCTTTAAATGAGCCTGTGTGTAGTATAACGTTTCTAAATAACTTTACAGTGAAGCTGTCAGTATGTTTTGGCCTCTTCTCCGCAGCACTGACCTCTCAGATTTCTGGCATGAGTTATAGTATATTTATTGTATGACTATAGGAGCATGTGAGGCTAGTAGGATGTAAACTCAATTTTTTTTTTTTTTTTTTGGGAGGCGTCTTTCTATAGTCCGCCTCAGGCAGCAGAGAGGCTAGGTTCACCCCTGCGCTGGGCACAGAGCACTCACTCATCAGTTGGATGTGGACACGTGAGTACTGCTTTATTTCTGTCTCTAGCTGCCGGTAATATATAAAGGCATTTCCCACAGCCATATTGTGACGACAGTCATGCGTTTTTTGCTTCCTATAATCTGCTGCTGCAGATTATAGTGATATTATGTCGTCTCACTGGACAAGATGGGGGCTGAAGAGTGCCTCCAGAGGCTGAACTTGGGGTTTGACCCCCTGAATAATCTCTCAATAGGTAACTATGACCGACTTCTATTTCTTATCGCTCCTCCATCTTGTACATAGAACGTGTCATCTTATAATCCTCATGTCTCTTCTCCTTGCAGCCTTTTCTCAGATAAATAATATTCGCAAATATCTGAAAACGTTTGAAAAAGAAGTCAAGAAAATTGACAAATTCTGTAGATGCATCAATAGTAAATGTCTGGTGTCTGTCTCCTTTCGTTTAGATTTTCCAGCAGCTTGGGTAGAACAATTTGATAGAAAAATGGCCCAATAGGTACAGGAAGTGAAAAACCGTGCAGCAAGTAAGTGTGTAATGGTCATCAGATAGAGAATACATAGAATATATTATATGTATCATCGCTTGTGTGTGACGTCCTCCCATCCCCCATAAACGCCATCATTCATTCTTAACTGTCTCCAGTTCCTTTCAGAAGCAAAGTAAAATCAGAAATCCTGGAGAAACAAAAGAAACAGGTCCATAACCTAACCCTGCAGGAACAGAAGGCTATTACTTCACTAAAAGAAAATCAGGATATAATAATAAAACCAGCTGACAAAGGGGGCACAATAGTCATAATGAACATCTCAGACTATATCCAGGAAGCAAACAGGCAACTGTCAAATGCCATCCATTACTCCAAACTTGGAAGAGACCCCACAGAGGCCTATATGAAAGAACTAAAGGATATGATCAAGAAGTTTCCAATCCAGATCCGGAATCAGATAAAAGGACTTATCCCACAAGATCCCAGGCCGGGCTGCTTCTATATGCTCTCAAAGATACACAAAGATGGCAACCCTGGGAGGCCTATCATTTCTGGCATCGGGACACTGACAGAAAACATCTCAGGTTGGGTGGAAAATCTCCTAAAACCCATTGTCAGGGATACTCCAAGCTATATCCAGGACACCACTGACCTTCTTAACAAACTGAATGCCCTGGGCCCACTACCTGAGGGTACCATTTTGGCCACCATGGATGTGGAATCCCTGTATACCAATATTCCCCACAAGGATGGAGTTGCAACATGTCGGGTACACCTGGCAAAACAAAACCTCCCAACAGAACCAGTAACGCAGCTCATACAATTCATCCTGAGCCACAACCATTTTACCTTTGGAGAGGATCTATATCTACAGCAAATGGGAACTTCAATGAGGACCAGATGTGCACCCCAATATGCAAATCTCTTTATGGCAGAACTGGAAGGAGCATATTTATCAACATGCACCACCAAACCTATGATTTACCTTCGTTATATCGATGATATCCTTGTCATCTGGACTGCAGGTGAGGAGGCCCTACGTCAATTCCATAATGACTTCAAAGACTTTCACCCTACCATCAACCTTAAACTTAGCTATTCAGGGAGTGAAATTCACTTTCTGGATACCACAATATACATCAAAGACCACCGGCTACTCACATCGATATACCACAAACCCACAGACAGAACGGCCTACCTGAGAAACGACAGCTTCCACCCCAAGCACACAAGACAATCTATTATCTACAGCCAGGCTATACGATACAATCGTATTTGCTCCGACAAAGCAGACCTGGACAAGCACCTCCTGGATCTGAAGATGAAATTTCTCCGATTGGGATACAAATCAAAAGTGACAGACAACCAATTAAACAAAGCGGCAGCCATTAACAGAGACAGTCTGCTCACATATAAAAAGACCCAGAAAGAAGCCCGAGTGCCCCTAGTTGTCACCTACAACCCACAGCTGGAGATCCTACGAAGGATTGCCAAGGATCTCCAACCTGTGCTACATAGAGAAAACAGACTCAAGGACATATATCCAGTCCCCCTCTCCTTTCCTTTCGACAACCACCAAACCTGAGGCGTATTATTGTCCGGAGTGCCCTGAAGGCCCCAACTGAAAATGGCACCTCACCTTGTGTGAAAGATCCTCAGTGCGCCAACACCGCGTTGGCCCACACCTGAGACTTCTTTACTAAAAAACCACACTCACCGCCAGTGAGTGCTGGGTCCACAAGATAAATACAAGACAAGCTTTCTAAATTTTATATATTTATTAACCCCTAAATGGGTCGGTATTAATATCTAACACATGCAATTCAGAACAGATATGTAGATATATGCAAGCATTAACAGTTACTAGTTACAAGATACAGTACAATAAAATAAAAGGGAATAAAAGTGAAATAATTACTTTACCACACATATCTTGGATGTGGCTCTATAATCCAACCCTCACACATGGCCTGTGGGGCTAACCAGTGGAGGCAGCATCAACACAGCATTCCAGCCTGCATGCTCTCATCACAGTCTCCCAGTAATAGTCTCCCAGTGGTCTCATCATAGTATTCTCTTGTAGTCTCAGCCCAATCTCCTCCAACTGACCTCTTACCTCATCTTTTATACCCTTGATTACACCACCCAGAATGAGGTCACCGGCGACAGCAAGTCTGATTGACTAACGCACTCAAATCCAGATCCTTTGTAAGGAGATAGGATTAAGTGAAATGATACAATGTTATCAACCATGTCTGATCTAACAGCCCAGGCTGAACAATGCATGTTTATTTGATCACTCAGGGCTATGTAGGAATTCAATGGAGCCTTTCTGGGATGGATACAAAGCCCTATTGTTATAAGGTTGCCCTACTGATAACATACATCTAGGATTATAGCTGCACACATTATGGGTAAATGGAACTAAGAGGGAGATACAATACCCAGAGATCAAAATACATCTTTGAGTTATAGCCATATTTAAGCGGAATCATCACACCTTCCCCTTTTAGATGGGGCTTGTAGGAAGTAGGGGCCTGTGCCCCTCTTCTGAGAGTACCTCTGCCGCTTCAGCTTCTCAGGCTCTGGCCCCAAGGCTTCCCCACCTCCCCCCGGGGTCCCAGCAGACTCGGGCCTTGTCAGACTCCGAGGGAGGTTGAGCGGCACGCGCCTTCAATATGTCCAGACTAGGGTCAGCTCTAAGGCTCAGGCCCTGAGCCTCGTACACTTGGCTACCTCCTGCCTGTTCTGGGTCTGCTTTCTGAGTGCTGGCATCCTGTGGAGCCACACTCATAACCCCAGGTCTTTGGGATCCCAGTTCAGAGACCCCACCCCGGCGGTCTCTCAGGGTCTCTCTCACACTAGCCGCTAGTTGGGAGAGTTCTAGGGGATTCTGCACCTCCCCCTTTGCTTCCAAACCTAGGGGCACCTCTGGTTCTGGCACAGGTATGTTTGGACCCTGTCCTCCCTCCCAGGCCTACACCCTGTTCCTCCTGTACTTGGGTGGGTGATGGTGATACCTTGGGCAAATGACTGAGATCATGCTTCCCCAAACCATCCCCCCACAATACATTGACAGGTAATACAGTTGACATACCCCCTTTTTGGATCACACCTCCAGTACCCCATGCCATCTGCACTTGGGCCATGGGCACTCCTGGAATAGAACTGGACAGAAGAAACGTGTATGTCTCATACCGGCCGGACTCCTCCGGCTTCAAGGGAGTGAGGCTAGTCATGGCGGTCTCAGCACCGACTCCAGGTGGTGTAGGCAACGGTTCAAGGGTCGGAACGCCCTCCACCCTTGTAGCACTCTGGCTGCGGGCTAACACCGCACTACCAGCAGTCCGTCCCTCACCCAGATTGGCCATGAGATCCACATAGCCTACCTGACCACCTGGCACATGGTCAGCAGTTGGGTGCTTATCGGATGCATTGGGCGAAATAGTAGAAGTCGCTTCCAGTGACTCAGAAGAGCTACCCTGTACACTTTCACAACAAGCATTGGCAATTACATTGACAGTACATTCATTAGCAATTTTAATTCACACCGGGCCTCAATGAGATCTGCAGTAGACATATTAACAAGCTGGGAGTGAGACGCCCCCGCAGATGTGGGTGTGTCTTCAGACAAAGTCTCACTGGCTCCTAGCACGGGAGTGAACAAAGCATCAATAACATTTTTGCTGAGCTGGGTTGCAGGAAGCTCATTTGCATCTTCCCTGTTCTCAGCTGAAGGCAACTCATTAGCATTTACACTTACTGCCATGGGAAGTATCTCAGAGGAGGGGTTACGGGCCCTCTCTGCAGATATGACAGACACATTATCAACATTAATCATAGACAGTTTATCACAGTAAACTGGGGTGCTCCCCCACCCCATATTGGGACATCATAGGTCCTAAATCAGTTCCCAACAGTACATTAGCTGGCAAATCAGTCAATAGTCTCACAGTCCGCATTCCTTTTCCTGCACCCCAGTCCAGATACACAGATGGGCCACCTGCTGTGGCTTGGGAAGCAGGGAAGTTCTCAGGGTGGTTGGGGCACTCCTCCTTGAAATGTCCTGTCTGGTTACAGGCATGGCACCGCCGCACCTCCCCTTGGGGTTTGAGGAAGGTCACTAGGGTGCCCAGAGTTCTTGGGACAGGGGAGGGACCACCCGGGGCATAGTTTGTCTCACCCGACCTGACGACAGACAGCTGTGGTGACCTCTGGCCTGGCTTCTCCTTCCAATTTGAGGGTCTCTGCAGGGTTGTTGGCGTTTGCGCCTGCTGGGAGATTTCCAGCCTCTTCAGTTCAAGCTGATACTCCCTCTCGGCCTGTCGGTCAGCAGCCTTTCTCTCTCTCTCTACCTGTCGCTCAGCAGCCTCACGATCAGCCTGCCGTTCTGCGGCCTGCCGTTCTCGTTCTACAGCTTCCAGAAAACGGCACAACACCTGCAGGTATGTGTTAGGGTCACTGGTGCCTACTTGCTGCAGGGCCATTTGCCAGTATGAAGCCATTCCCCCGACAAGGCTGGGGCTACTGGTCCCTCCTGGTGAAGTAATCCTTGGGACTGGGCTGCTTGCTGCACTTCCTGGCCTAGCCCCAAAGTCAGGACTCTGCTCGATTCTCTGCATGGCTGTGGCTGCCTCCATTTCAGCCATTCGCTCAGGATCTCCAAAAGCCTGGTTCTGTAGTTCTTGAGCTCTGCTTCTGAGCCCACTAGCCATCCACTGGTATTTGCCAAATAAAAGATAATATAGAATAGAAAGAGTAAGGGAGGGGAACAGCACTGTATCAAACTTTCACTGTATCTTAATGCTTGCTTTAATACCAAGCTTGTCTCATAGGATTACCATAATCCCCAGCGTCTGAGTGATAAAGGTCACCAACACACGCTGTTTATCCTAAGATCCCACTACGCTGCCACCAATGTGAAAGATCCTCAGTGCGCCAACACCGCGTTGGCCCACACCTGAGACTTCTTTACTAAAAAACCACACTCACCGCTAGTGAGTGCTGGGTCCACAAGATAAATACAAGACAAGCTTTCTAAATTTTATATAATTATTAACCCCTAAATGGGTCGGTATTTACATCTAACACATGCAGTTCAGAACAGATATGTAGATATATGCAAGCATTAACAGTTACTAGTTACAAGATACAGTACAATAAAATAAAAGGGAATAAAAGTGAAATAATTACTTTACCACACATATCTTGGATGTGGCTCTATAATCCAACCCTCACACATGGCCTGTGGGGCTAACCAGTGGAGGCAGCATCAACACAGCATTCCAGCCTGCATGCTCTTATCACAGTCTCCCAGTAATAGTCTCCCAGTGGTCTCATCATAGTATTCTCTTGTAGTCTCAGCCCAATCTCCTCCCACTGACCTCTTACCTCATCTTTTATACCCTTGATTACACCACCCAAAATGAGGTCACCGGCGACAGCAAGTCTGATTGACTAACGCACTCAAGTCCAGATCCTTTGTAAGGAGATAGGATTAAGTGAAATGATACAATGTTATCAACCATGTCTGATCTAACAGCCCAGGCTGAACAATGCATGTTTATTTGATCACTCAGGGCTATGTAGGAATTCAATGGAGCCTTTCTGGGATGGATACAAAGCCCTATTGTTACAAGGTTGCCCTACTGATAACATACATCTAGGATTATAGCTGCGCACATTATGGGTAAATGGAACTAAGAGGGAGATACGATACCCAGAGATCAAAATACATCTTTGAGTTATCGCCATATTTAAGCGGAATCATCACACCTTGCCTACATAAAAGGTGCATGACCTGCAGGCACATCCACACCGCTGACAGTGTACCTATCCCACAGTCACAACAGGTGCACAGAATTAGGGGGACATTCTCCTGCAGGTCTTCCAATGTGGTGTACCTCATAATGTGTGCGCAATGTCCCACCACAGGCCTCTATGTGGGGGAAACAGGGCAGAGACTTAGTCAGCGAATGAACTCACACAGGTCCAATATTAATAACAGCAGAACCGATCTCCCAGTGGCCACACATTTCTCCGGAGAAAACCACTCTATAGAAGATTTGCGGGTTGTGGTTTTAATGGGACAGTTTAAGACGCAGGAGGAAAGGAAACAATGGGAGTACAAATTTATGCAAAAATTTAAAACTCTGCAAATTGGACTTAATATTCATGCCAGCTTCATGTCACACTATGTATGAACTGTGAGGGTCACAAATCACCACCTGATAGCAAACAGATAACAGATCTCTCTGTCACGCACCACAACTTTCCAGATTGTTTTTTTTGATCTGTTGTAAATAACTTCTCTACTTAGATTGCATTTTGTTTTGTTTTTTTTTTTAAGGACTCTAAAATCCTTTGAAGACCATGTGTATAAAAATCTGTGAATTTTCAGTTCTTGTATAACACCATGTCTGATGAAGGAAGCTTGTGCTTCTGAAAGCTTACTTATAAATATACTCAGTTAGCCTCTAAAAGGTATCGCCTGATTTCTTCACTCTTCCACTACTTTCAATGGCTAACACGGTACAACATTATACTACTAATGGCATGATATTGGCAGAGCATATGTCTCTCACAGCCAGAGGGCAACCTTGCACATTAACAAGGTCAGCGGACATGATAGATATAGCCAATTAAAGAAATGAAAAATTAAACAAAACCATAAAGTGTTTGTTAGTGAGTGCAACCATTAGTGGCAATGTGGCCAAGATTTCTTATGTCATTGAATGACAAGTGATGTGAGCAATCCACAAGTCGGTCTTGCCCTTTGACCTAATAAGATATAGTGAGACACTCAGCATTACAGCATGTCTCCCTCAGGCCACAATTACATGGAAACTGGACAATAGATTTCTGATGAAGATGATACTGAGATTTGGATGAATTTACCAACATGGGACTGAGTTCCTGGCTCTGGTTACTTTTAGATTATAATAGTAGGAATTATTGTTAAAGGGATTATCCACCTTTGTAATATTGGTGGACTATCCAACAGCTGGGACCCCTGCACATCAGCTGTTCCAGCACAGAGTAGCTGCCCTGCTCACTTGCTGTACAAAGTGTAGGGGCAGTTTTAGGTACTGCAGCAGTGTCCCACTAAAGTCTATGAGACAGCGCTGCAGTATCTAAAACTGCGGCTACACTTTGTATGGTGTGTGAGCAGCGCGGCTCCTGGCATTATTGGTTGCTGCCCTGTCCTGGAACAGCTGATCTGCAGGGGTCCCAGCTGTAGGGCCCTTCCAGATCCAATATTGATGGCCTTTGCTAAAGATATCATATGTTCAAGACCTTAATTTACATACTTGTACTTTGACAGCAATATAGGCTATCTATGTTAGTTAAAGGGAACCTGTCACATTAAAGGTGGTATATAATCTGCAGGTGGCATGTTATAGCGGTGCTGAGCAGGATGATATACAGTTTTCTCAGGAAAAAAATCAATATAATTTGTATTTTGTTAATTTCAATCCTTGCACTTTGTATGCTTAGAAATCCAGCTGGTGGTCCTATTCAGTGACTGACAACCTTATCTTATGTATCACAAGGCATTATAGGAAAGGAGCTGGGAGCTCATACGCCCTCTGTTGGATGTAACAGATCACACCTTCACTGGTGCTCTCCTCAATGTGAGAGATTCTTGTCCCTAAACCTTATCTTATGATCAGACTCCTTCTCGACTTCTAAGGTTAGAAAGAACATGGATTTCAATAAATAAAGGACAGATTTTGATCCTTCGATCTGCACCTTGTTCACCACTTTATGTGAAAATGGCCGAAGTGCGACAGAGAGCAAAGTGGGCCAAAACAGATTTATTATAACTCATGCCAAAAAATTGTTAACTCATAACCCATGTTACATTTGCTATATATTATAAGAGTGGATAACCCAACATTCTTATTACCCTTTATACCATAATTTTCCATACCTGTTTGATGGCAATCAGAAGTCTTCCATAGCAGTACACAATCAAGAAGAAGGGCAGGGCCAGGCAGAATATAAAAAGGCACACTATGTAGGATGTATTTACGGCATCACGTGAATGCCAATTCACTGAACAAGTAGTTCCTGGTCCTTCTGGACCATAGTTGCTCCACCCAAAAAGTGGAGGCAAAGTCCAGAACAGTGAGTAGGACCAAGAAACAAAGATCCCCAGCCAAGCTTTCCGGTAGTTTGTCACATCTGCTTCTGTGCTTCTAAGCATGGTGCAGTAACGCTCATATGACAACACAGCCAGAGATACCAAAGATACTGTCCCTAGAGGAGGAAGAGAGGTAGAGAATAGTTATTAGAGATTAAGCAAATAGAATACACCGTATAAAGGAAAATAGCATTGTGGATAAGAAGAATTTTACTTTTACCCAATTATAAATAAGCACCCCATCCAGGGCAGTCCCGGTGGTATTACTGTATGGGATCTCACTGCAAATCTTACTAAAGGCATCCCAACATTACCAGTTGGATGTTTTAATTTTGGTCAAAGGATCATGCCCATAACAACTCCTGGGTCTGAATCCTGCCAAGGACAAAATCTGCAAGGAGTTTGTATGTTCTCTCCGTGTTTACTCCGGTTTCCTTCCACACTCCAAAGACATACTGATAGGGAATTTAGATTGTGAGCCCTATATGGGACAGTGTTGACAATATCTGTAAAGCACTGAGGAAGATGATGGAGCTAAAAAAATATGTATGTATTGCCCCTGGCACTTTCTGATCCCATAGAGAGGAAACTAAATGTGTGTCCTTTGAATGAAAGCTCTTTTATGTGTAGTCTAAGTAGTTCATGTCTTACCGTTCAACATTTTTGCAATAACATTGTTCTTTTTGATGTATTCAGAAAAGTTTTAACAGGAATTGGTCAACCATATTACACAGGCACTGAATGAGACAACGTGACAGCAAATGTTCTACAATTCTGGAAGTCATATTGTCCAAGAAAAATATCCACTATATATATGTGTAAGGATGGGAAATGAAATAAGAAGTAGCAGAAAATGTGACAGGGACTTCTATGTTACAGATCAATAGATTATATTAAATTAGATATATAGATTGTTGTAGCAGTGACAGGAAAAGTTTTTCTCACATAAAAGGATATACAGAGCAGTAAAAGACAAATAAGAAAATACATGAATCAAATGTCAATTTCATGTCATGTATTTTGATTGAAAGGGGTATTCCCATCTCAAGGTTCCTATCTATACTGGTAGTTTATGTAAATTGAACAATTTTCCTAAATATTTAGCAATCCTGCTTTGTTTACCTGCTATGTGAAATTAATCCTCTCATTGTTTACACAGCATTTCCATAGTGCTGGACCTGTGTGATAAGCAGGACAAGTGACATCACTCACTGTTATCGACAGTTGCAGTTTGCTGATAAAGCCATGTCTGTTATCTCTCTATGTAACACACAGATAACACTGAGTTCATTCTCTAGAAGATGTGCATAATATTTGATCTGCATTTATATTAGATTTCTAGTAATCATAATAAGTATTGTGATACTTCATAGTGTCCTATTCAGCAAGCTGGGGGGGAGGATTCAGGAAGTGAGAAGAAGAGACAGCAGGCAAAGCTGCTGAAACAGGGAGAAGGGAAAAACCCTTTAATTCCTTCACTGCACATACTAGAATGTGTATTGGCATTTACCACTTCATTAACCTAGACCACCAGAACTCATTGACTTTCCTAGATATCCAAGGGTTCTGAAAGAAACCCTTTCACTGCCTGATGCTAGGTTCACACTAGTGTTCGGATTTTTGTTCCTCGGGTCTGCTTGGGGACCTGAAAAATGGAAACCCTATCCATTTGAAAAGCAGTTACCCGAGGACGCCATAGACTATAATCCTCCCATATTTTAAGCGGAATGGCGGTCAGAGTCCCCGAACGCTAGTGTTAACCGACCCTTACTCCACCAAGGAGCCTTACATTAACCCCCCTCTCTGTCCTAGACCACCAGGTACACTAACATTAACCCTCTAATTGCCACAGACCACCAGGGTTTCTGACATAAATCTCTACATTTCTATAGACAACCAGGAATTATGGTATCAACCCCTTCGCTGCCCTAGACCACCAGTAATATTAACATTAACCCTGCAACTACAATAAACAACCAAAGATACCAACATAATTAACCCCTTTACTGCTATAGACTACAAGGGATACAGACATTACCCCTTGGTTAGCCTAGATCACCAGTGATGTAGACAGTAACCTTCACTGTTCTACACTGGATGCTGCTTGACACTATTTCCTGGATTCTATTTAACCCTCTGTATATGACTGTTTAATAGCTTATTATTGGGGTACTGTATAATAATTTTTATGTGATGCAGTTCTGTATTGACCAGATTACTGAGAAGAGTGCCCACATCCCTAACTGCCCTGTTCACTAGCTACAAAGGCTTAGCAGAAACGTTGCCACTGATGCAGCTGAATGTATGGGCAGATTTGATGGGCCCAAGTTGAAATTTTGCACCATGGCCTATGAGTGTTTAGCAATGCTGCCATTCTGGATTCTTTCACACGGAGTTCAGTCTGAATTGCACATGAGTATTGCTGAGTATGACTCATGATGACGTGTACTACTATGCTGCTACAGCGACTGTAACATGGCTAGTGGGGCGATCAGCCAATTATTGCTCACCTCCTCCTGGTTGTTGGAGTCAGTGGGAAATCAATAATTCCTGCTGGAATGTTGAAATGTCAGAAAACATAGCTGACAATATCTACCTGAATGCTACAATTTTCCGGTGTCAGCCATAAGTGCATTTTGTGTTTTAAGTTCCTTGGAATGGATAAAATTTAACTAACAAAGTGGAGAACCCTTCAGAAACCCTGTATGACCTGACCGCTGGTGTGCCAGCACTGTGCATGGATGAGTGAGAACTTTCTTCAATAAATTCTGATAGAGCCAAGCAGTGAGAACTGAGCGTACATATAACCAATGAGGCAGAAGGGAATCAAAGTGCTTAGCAAAAGTGAATACAAACTAATCCCAGCATTAGTTATAGTCCAGCTCTGTTCTGTAGGATTAAGATGGTAAAGAATTACACCATGAAATTAATGACATAATCGAGGACTGTGAAAAAAACCACACAGGATTCCGATCTATTATTTAAAGGGGACCTTTCACCACTTTCATTAACTTCAACTCTTTACACACTTGGATAGGTGCCACTTCACTGACTCAGTGCAGTTGGATATTTTTCTCCATCACCCACCACTCCTGAGCAATCCGTGCTGTAAGTTTCAGCACCCAATTTGGTAATCAGACTCTCTACTGTCAGGTGGGTGGTCCTAGATTGGACCAGATGAGACTGCCCATGCTAAGATAATAGCATGGGTTATTCAGGGATGATGGTGCTTGAAAAAACATTCCAACTGTGCTGGGATCAGTGGAGCAGAGCCTACTGAAGGATGCTAAGAGTTATAGTTGGTGGATGTGGTGAAGCGTCTTCTTTACTGTTGGTTCTTTTTGATGAGGGTCCTAGTCTAGCCCATGGAATTCGCATCCCCATTAAGTTGATATTCTGATATGTTTTCTTTAAATCCCATAATCTCAGACCTATTCACTTAGTTTCATCCACATTCATTTCCAGATTCTTGGATAATTCTTATAAGTTAGAGAAGTTTAGAAACTTTGATATATTGTAAAAGTACAGTTCTCCTGCCATTTAGCAGCAGTCTCCAAGCAACTAATTGAATCTCACACCTCTGTGCACTGGCTGCTCGCTCACACACTCTCTACTGATTGCAAGTGACACATTCTCACGTTCTCTTACTGTGGTCCTAACAAACTTACACGTCCACCCTGCTGGAAATACTGTTTTATCATCTATTGTACTAACAGTATAGATGACTTTACACATACTTAGGAGTCTGGAGGTTTTAACTATTTGTTTCTTGGTACTTTTTCTTTATCTAAATACTCCCTAACATCCTAACTTTTATGCTGTATCCCATGCTCATAAAGGTTTGGAGTATTTTTATAACACTGCTCAGGAATGCAGGCATATTATTAATCTGTGCTGTACAGGTATGTAAAATGGTGCAATTATTAATCCATATGTGTTGGATGCCCATTCTATACCTCTAAATCAACATATGAACAGTAAAAGTCATGGCATGCAGCAGTACGCAGGTATTCTCCACTAAACTCTCACGAAGGCAGAACACTGACTGCCTATAGTTCCATAATATACAGTACAATCTCTGCGTACATCATAGGAGCGTGCATAATATTGCCAAGAATTCAGGGGAAACTTCATATCCAATCATCTATTTGTTATTTCTATATATTCAGTGACAACTTACATCAATGAAAAGTCAAGTTAAAGTTTACAAAAACTGTTTATTTAAGTGTCCAGTTAAACTTTGCTATATGTGCCAAGTATGTGGCGGCTGTGTAGACTAGTGTGACAACTAGAAACACATAGAAACTCAAGTGTTATACAAGGAATAAGGTAAAATAAGGTCAACTTAAACCAAACATAATGGATCCGTAACTTAATAAACTTGTTCATTTCATGAGCAATGTACCTTTGGCATTTTTTCAGCTTGCTGACAATATTGCACTTCTGCCTTGAACTACATAAGAAAATGGACAGCTCAGCAATATATGACATAATTATACCACAGAGATGAATAGAAAATGAGACTCACCAAAAAGTGTATTGACAAATCCATACCAAATACAGCCAGCCTCCCCAATGAGCCAGCGTCCCTGTGTACTGGCTGCAAAGCTGAATGGAGTGCCCAGGATACAGACCATTAAGTCACTCAGGGAGATGTTCATCAAGAGCATATTAATAGGTGAACGCAGGACCTTGTACTGACAGAAGAGGACAAGTACCAGCAAGTTATTGAAGAAGCCCAAACTTCCAATGATTCCAAGGAACACAGCTACCAGCAGGTGGCTAGTTGGGGACAAGTTAGCCTGATCTGTTCCATAGTTATGGTTGCTTCTGCAGGTGACACTGCTGCTGTTACTGCAGCTGGGACTGAAACTAGGGAAAGCCATGTATATTGTGGCAGCAGCATGCAGTGCAATACAAAACACCAGCCTCTTACATATATATTCCACTTTTTTCTAAGTGGGATTTTTCAAGAGTTGTGGGCTCTAAGGGGTTAAAGGCATCTGTATGAGAGTACACAGTGCCTGCAAGGCTCCACCATGTGGCCATTTGGCAGCTGAATCAGCTCTGCCTTTTTATGTGTGCTGGATTTAAAGGGGGTGCGGCATGCACCTCTCAGGGGGGCTGCCACTCAGCAGTGGGGGCTGGGCTCAGACCAGTATTGATGGTTGAGAGCAGAGAATCAGCTGCAGAAGGCTGGAAAATTCTTCCTGGACTGTGCCGCTGTGATACCCACAGTGCAGAGAATTAACCCAGTTTTATACAGAACATTTTTTAAAGTGATTTATTGGTGCAAATTGCATTTAAAGAAACTTATACACAATACTAAAAAAGATATAAAGTATATTCTCATTGTGTCATATGAGAAATGCTTTTATATTGACAATTGTAATCATGTTATCTATTGATCTATCTTTCATCTCTTTCTCTAGATATTGCTTTTTATCTCTCTACCTAGCCATAGTCATAAAGCCATCATTGCTAATAAATAAAACAGTGAATAATAAACACTCTTATCATCATTATATCATAATAAATGTGATATGTACAGCATTTATTTGCAGCAATTTCCAATCTACTCATAAATTATATTTGCAAATCAGTTCCCGGTAACTTTGAGACATTGTAACAAATAGTGTCCAATATATGGAAATTTGTCAAATTCAACAATGTACAGTTACAAGAAAAGCTAAGTGAATCCTTTGGAATAATCTGGATTAATGTATTGATTAATAATAAAACATGGTCTGAATGTTATCTAAGTCACAATTCTAACCAATACCCTGTAAATGAACTAATAGCACAAACACTTGCACTGCTCCTGTCTTCCTCTCACAGTGCAGGTAGAAAAAGTGCAAATTTTTCAATTTTTTTGTTTTTGCTTTTTTCCTCCCTGTTTTCCAAAAGCTATAACTATTATATTTTTCTATTTACATAACTGAATGCTTGTTTTCTGTGGGACAAGTTGCATTTCCTATTGACAATGGATGATATTCCATATAATGTTCTAGGAAGCCAGAAAACAACCCAAAATGTGGTGAAATTGAAAAAAAAACTCAACTGCACCATTTTATTTTTTTGCTTTTATGGTGTTCACTGTGCAATAAAAACAACAGATTATCTTTATTGTACAAATCAGTATGATCACAGTGATACCAAATTTATGCAGTTTTTGTTATGTTTATACACTCAAAAAAAAAAGAAAAACTTTTTCCAAACCAAAATTTTCCCTGCATTGCTATATTCTGACCCCAATAACATTTTTATATTTTGTTCTACAGAACTGTATAAGGGCTCCTTTTTTCAGGATGGGCTGGCAATTTTATTTGTACCATTATGGGTGCATATGACTTTTTGGTCGTTTTTATTCAAAATGCTCAAAATGCTCTTTCTTGATATAATGAAAGAGAGTGATTTAAATGTTTACACACACACACACACACACACACACACATATATATATATATATATATATATATATATATATATATCTACACACATATGTATACACTGACAAGCAAAATGGTAACAATGTTTTGCACTTTTATCTTTCAGGCTCCATATCTCACCATCCACTACAGCACAGGTGTCAAACACAAGGCCCGCTGCCTTCTGTTATCCGGCCCGGAACTTATCTGGCCTGCAGGGCCGCGGCATTTTTTATTGTCTATGTAATGTAAACCAGCCCATGACAGGCCGCTAAAAAAAAAACAAAACAAAAAAAAAAACAAAGCTACGCGATACCTGTCCTGGGCTGGTTTACGAGACCTCTGCATGTCAGCGCAGGAGGCGATACAATGACGTCATCGCGCCTCCTATGCTGACACGCAGATGTCGCGGACAAGAAGAGGAGGAGGCGGCGGCTGCATCAAGACATCGGAGGTAGGTGAGAAGTTTTTTATATATATATATATATATATATATATATAAATAGGCCGTTGCCTGCTGGAGTATCCCCGGCACGTAACGGCCTATTTACTTACCGATCCCCGCTGCTGGTCGTGGCCGCCCACGCTTCCTCTTCTGCTATGGGACGCAGAAGCGGCTGTGTGCAGGAGTGGGGATCGTAAGTGAGGCCGCGGCCGGCGAACCCCATCAAATACTACTATTATTATACTCCGGGGTCTTTCCGGGGTCTTTTTAGACCCCGGAGTTTAATAATCGGAGACCCAGGGGAGGTGATAAACATAAAAACCATTGTTACTCACCTCTCCGGCGATCCGATGTTACTCCCAGCAGGCTTCGGCCTTCTTTGGTGACGTCACAGGCGTCACGTGAGCCAGGCAGACGTCATTATGTCGCGACGCCGGTCTGTGCGACATTGAAGAAGGCCGAACGCAGGGAGCGCACCGGAGCCCAGGTAAGTAACACTGGTATTATGTTTGTCACTTCCTGGGTCTCCGATCATTATACTCTGGGGTCTGAAAAGACCCCAGAGTATAATAATAGTTCATGAGTGGGGGGATCACTATGGGGCATAATACCGTGTGCAGGGGCCACTATGGACTATAATACCATTTGCAGGGGCCACTATGGGGCATAATACCAATGCAGGGGCCACTATGGAGCATAATAACGTGTGCAGTGGCCACTATGGAGCATAATAACGTGTGCAGGGGCAACTATTGAGCATAATACCGTGTGCAGGGGCAACTATGGAGCATAATACCGTGTGCAGGGGCAACTATGGAGCATAATACCGTGTGCAGGGGCCGCTGTGGGGCGTAATACCGTGTGCAGAGGCAACTATAGAGCATAATACCGTTTGCAGGGGTAAACAGTAGTTGTATAGTGCTTAATTTTTGATATATTCAGAAAAGGATGAGGATAGTATGTAACATGCCAATGTCTTAGGTTTTAACAATACATTATGTTCTTCCTGGTTGCCCTCAAAGGGCTGATTGTAACAGTAGTAATGTACAAATGTAACTACTGCTTAATAGCTCGCTTATCTGTTAAGGAGAAGTTACTTTTATACATGTGTAAAATAATCTTGGCCCTTCAAGGTACCCCGTGAGGCTGAAGTGGCCCCCGGAGAAAATGAGTTTGACACCCCTGCACTACAGCTTTGAACGTGAGACTATCATCATTTTATAGACAATCATCTTAGCTATCTCATACATAAATTTGACTTGCAACTATTTAGCATATGATTAGTTATGTAGATTCTTGTCATGTAACTGCATTGTTACTGTTTTGCTCCTAAAAATCTTGATCAGATTCAAGTATGTCTCGACCAAAATCTGATCCCAGGTCTCTTTTACATATTCCTAATGTTGGTGCATACTGGTCGACTCTGTTGGGTATGAATATAGCCTTTTCTTCAACTCTACCCATAAGTGTTCAATTGGGTTGATGTCTGGGGATTGTGGGGGCCAAATCAGCACCTCTACTTCATTGTCATTGAACCATTTCTTTGCTAATCTCGACGTATACTTTGGGTCATTGTCCTGCTGGAACACTATGTCATCCTTTTCATACCCATAGTACTTAAGTGTACGAAATAACTCGTCTTGTAGGATACTCACTTATAGCTCAGCATTGAGACCACCATCAATCCTGGTCAAGTATTCAACGCCTTTGTAAAAATAACCCATATCATCAGGCTTCCTCCACCAAGCTAGACAGTTCCTTCAAGCTTTTCCCTTGTTTCTTCCAGATCCATTTGTACCCATCAGAGCCCAGTCTATTGACTTTTGTCTCATCACTCCAAATCATCCGTTTCCAATCTTGTTCTGTCCACTTTTCATACTTTTTTTGCAAACTTGAGCCAACATTTGTTATGACGATATTGAAATCGAGACTTCTTTACCTTTTTTCAACCATTCCAGACTTGTGTAACGTGTGTCACATGGTGCATGTGTGGATGTCTGTGACCTCACTATTACGAAGCATATGAGCCACCTCCACTGCTATGTTTGTTGCCCCAGAACTGATAGACCATGTGTTGAGCCAAATTGTTGACTTGGATATTTTTCCTAGACTTCCACTTCTTGGCTTTTGAATGGATGAATGGACATCATTTTCTATGCTTCCAACTGTCATGGCACTTCATGATGCAGTTTGTCAATTTTCTTGGCCAAGAGACCGCTATCGATGAGCATTATCATGCTGTTTCTTTTTTATTGGGAAATCTTCATGTCTGATACTTAAATTTGAACGGCTAAACTTTTGCTTGAGAATCAACCTAATAACACACTGAGCTATTAGGGAATGTGAGAACAGGTTGTAATTTGTAGTGAACAAGAAGAAAAAGATTTTTCACCACCAGAGCAAAACAGTAACAATGCAGCTACATGACAAGAATCTGCATAACTAATCATATGCTAAATAGTTGCAAGTCAAATTTATGAATGAGATAGCCAAGATGATTGTCTATAAAATGATGGTAGTCTCACATTTGAGGCTGTAGTGGATGGTGAGAGATGGAGCCTGAAAGTCTAAAGTTCAAAACATTGTTATCCTTTTGCTCGTCATTGTACACAGTTATGGCCATAAGTGTTGGCACCTCTGAAATTTTTCCAGAAAATGAAGTATTTCTCCCAGAAAATGATTGCAATAACACATGTTTTGTTATACACATGTTTATTTCCTTTGTGTGTATTGAAACAACACAAAAAACTGAGAAATAAAGTCAACAATTATATTTTTCACGCAATTTCATGCAACCCCCCCAAAAAAAAAAAAAATGGCCCAGACAAAGTTACTGGCTCCCTCAACTTAATATTTAGTTGTATACCCTTTGGAAAAAAATAACTGAAATCAATTGCTTCCTATAACCATCAATGAGTTTCTTACACCTCTCAACTGGAATTGTGGATCACTCTTCTTTTACAAACTGCTCCAGGTTTCTCATATTTGAAGGGTGCCTTCTCCCTACAGCAATTTGAAGATCTCTCCACAAGTGTTCAATGGGACTTAGATCTGGACTCATTGCTGGCCACTTCAGAACTCTTCAGCGCTTTGTTTCCATCCATCTCTGGGTGCTTTTTGAAGTATGTTTTTTGAGTCATTGTCCAGCTGGAAGACCCATGACCTAGGACACAAACCCAGCTTTCTGACACTGGGCCCTACATTGTGAGCCAAAATCCTTTGGTAATCTTCAGAAATCATGATGCCTTGCACACAGTCAAGGCACCCAGTGCCAGAGAAAGCAAAACAAACCCAAAACTCCTTTGAACCCCCACCATATTTGACTGTTGGTACTGTGTTCTTTTCTTTGTAGGCCTCATTCTGTTTTTGGTAAACTGTAGAATGATGTGCTTTACCAAAAAGCTCTATCTTGGTCTCATCTGTCTACAAGATGTTTTCCCAGAAGGATTTTGGCTTACTCTCATACATTTTGGCAATCTACAGTCTAGCTTTTTTATGCCTGTGTCAGCAGTGGGGTCCTCCTGGGTCTCCTGCCATATTGTTTCATTTCTTTCATATGTCGACATATAGTTGTTGCTGACACTGATACACTATGAGTCTACAGGACAGCTTGAATTTCTTTGAAACTATCCGGACTATCCTGCGCTGCAACCGTTCATCAATTTCTCTCTTGTGTCCATGAACAGTGCTACAGTGCCATGGTCTGTAAACTTCTTGATTATGCTGCCCATCAAGAACAAAGGAACATCAAGATCTCTGGAGATGGATTTGTAAAGTTGAGATTGTTGATATTTTTCCACAATTCTGGTTCTCAAGTCCTCTTCTCCTCTTTCTCTTCTCCATGCTTAGTGTGGCATACACAGACTCACAATGCAAAGATTGAGTCAACTTCTCTCCTTTTTACCTGGTTTCAGGTGTGATTTGTATATTACCCACACCTGTTACTAGCCACACTTGAGTTTGAACGAGCGTCACATGCTTGAAACAAAGCTATTTAGCCACAATTTTGAAAAGGTGCCAACAATTTGGTCCGGCCCATTTTTGGAGTTTATCATTTTTATTCCCAATATTCCCAGAAGTTTGAACAAGCCTGGGAGACTTTGACAGTCTCATGGCTGTCATGAAATTAGATGGTCAGCTCCCTATGACATTCTGGAGGGCAGCAATCTATTCCAATAAGGCGGAGCTCATGTACTGAAACAGTTTTGATGCATTTAAGTGGTTAACAACTACGATGGGTGCCTCCTGCCTAATACAGCTGGCACCCTCTATGTGCGGAGAGGGCTCAGCTGTCGAGCCTTCAGTATCTCTCTCTGCTATTATCACGTACTATTACATTATATATTGGGAATGGGTTATTAACCTGTAGATTCACACATAGCAATAACCTAAATGATAGATGTAACCTCAAACATTGAAGAGAAATTTTGGACTATTCTTCTCTGCAAATGTGTTTCACTTTATCAATATTTATGCAATGCCTTACATGCACAGCCATCTTTAGAATTTGCCACAGCATCTCGATAGAGTTAGAGGGTAAGGTCTTATAGACACAACTGTGTCTTTTTCACGAACCCAATGTCCATGAAAAATAGCCATGTCGGAACGGAACCTGTCAGGTGTTTTTTCCACTCTAAACTTGTCCCCGCACATGTATGAAGTAATGACCTTTCCTGTGGTGCTTTTGAAACCTTATGAAAATTTACTTTAACTAGCCACAGGATGGGGAGCAACTTTTTTCTAGTCATGTGGTCATTGCACTAAATCACATCCTGTGCAGCTTGATTGACATGTTCCTCATTGCTGGCCTCAGGGGACATAGTTTAGTATGATGATTGTATGACTAGATGAAGCTGCTCTCTGCCCCACGAATAGTTAAAGTAAATTTTAAAGCTTATAACTTGAATTCTCAGCAACCTTCACTGTCTACCCTGGAAAAAAGGGGAAAGTTAAGCACATTTTTTCACAATATTTTCCACAATAACCAAGATTAGTTAAACATTACAGATGAAGGAATGAATCAATCATATTACATATGGTACATACTGTGTAATATATTAACTAATAAAGCTAATAGTTAATAAATATATCACAAAATAAGGCTCTGTACAAAAATACAGCACAAGCCTCATTACATACAGGTGCATCTCAATAAATTAGAATACCTTTGAAATGTTTATTTCTTTCAGTAATTAAATTAAAAAAGTGACCTCCTATGTTTTCTAGATTCTTTACACACAGAGTGTTCTATTTCAAGTGTTTTATTTCTGTAAATGTTGAATATGGATTACAGGTAATGAAAACCCAAATCTAAGAAAATTAGAATATTGTAAAAAAGTTCAGTATTGTAAATTCAGTATGTCACCTGCCAAGGTTTCCTAAGCCTTTAAATGGTCCCTCAGTCTGGTTCAGTAGGACACACAGTCATGGAAGACACTGATTGTGGATTGTATTACTGAATTACTGAAATGAATGAACGTTTCAAAGATATTCTAATTTATTGAGATTCAGCTGTAAATGCAGCGCAGGAACTAAGCTCTGTGCATAAACATAGTATCTAGACCAGGATTATAACATAAATACAGTGATAGAACTAAGCTCACCGCATAAACATGGTACCAGAATCAAGTTCAGCACACAAATACTAGAACCAAGCATAATGCACAAATATAATACTGAACCAAGCAGAATACACAAATATAGCACTAAACCAAGCTCAGTTCATAAATACAGCACCAAACCAAACTCATGATATAAATACAACACTGCAACCAAGTTTATATGCCAGGACTAAGCTCAGTGCATAAATACAAAATAACAACTAAACTTGTACAGTTCCAGAGCCAAATTACATAAATATGGTGCCAGAAAGTACAATATATTACAGTACATGCACAAAGCTAATTACATAAATACACCAACAGAACCAAGCTCAATCTGTAAATAAATTTGGTCCCAAAACTAAGCTCAGTAAATAATTATAGTCGCAGAACTAAGCTCGGTAAATAAATATAGTCCCAGAACCAAGCCAAGTACATATAGTATATAAAGTACCAGAACTAAGCTCATTAAATAACTCTGGTACCAGTGCAAAGACCAGTAAAGATATAAATTTATAATTTTTAATTTATGGCTACTCTTAGGATAGGTAATGAATATCTGACCAGTGGGGGGTCGACAGGTGACCCTCTTGCGGATCACCTATACAGGGAAACTTTCACACCCATAAAATACACAGCACAGAGCCAAAGCAGTTATCTCCTGTCCCCGGCACTGGTAATACATCTCAATTCCTACTGACTTCAATCGGATTTAAGCTGCAGCACCAAAGCCTGTCTACTATACAGGTGGACCAACCAGATAGTTATTGCCTATCCAAAGAATAGGCCATAAATTAAAAATTCCTAAACAACCCCTTTAATTATGAAGAGTTTATTGACTGAGCCTGCTGACCACCCACACCATGACTTTTTCCCTTATGTTGAGTCTGCTACTATAGTACAGTGTTCTGGTACTGCTGACCACAATACTTTAACTTGCTGCTACTATAATACTGCCTTCACCCTAACATGATAGTGCCCCTAAAAATATTAATGGTTTGTAGATAGTGTGTCTAAAATAGCGCCATAAAGTTAGTGCCCCCCAAAATAGTTCCATAAAAATAGTGTCCCTAAAATAATAGTACCACATACAGTATAGTACCCTTAAAATAATGGTACACAAAGTGCCCAAATAATAAACTATATATAGTACACCATAAAATAGTGTAGCACATAAAGGCAGCCCCAAAAATGATACCTGACTCTCACCCCTGTAAAAAAGAAATGTTACTACAAAAGTCATGGGTCCCATATCAAAGAGCTGAATTTGCCGACAAAGTAAAAAAAAAAAAATTAAATTAAAGTTTGGTGATGTCAGTCCCAAGTATGACCTTACAAATGATCAGGGCACGTTGTATCAGTCAAACAACACTAATACAATTAGTCACAAAAATGTAAAATTCAGGATGGAATGTAATGCCTGTTCTCGGTGTGTGCTGGCATACTGCCTTTCTTAGCTAGTTTGCTACCTTTGTGTTCTGTTCCTGCTCCTGTCTCTTTAAAGGGGTATTCCCACCTAAAGGATCCTATCTATACTGTTAGCTTATGTAAATTCAGCTTGTAAGTGTTCTCTACAACCCTGTGTAATGTAGTATACCTTCACTATCGATATATATATCTTTATCTGCATTTATATTAGATTTCTAGTAATCATAATAAATAATCTCTCATGGTAAAGGCAATGTCTATATCTACTGAGGTACTTCATAGTGTCATGTCCATCAAACAGTCAAAGCCCCCCCACCAGCTTGTTGAAGAATACAGGAAGTGAGAAGAGACAGCAGGCAAACTGCTGAGAGAGGGAGTTGGGAAACCCCCCTTAAGGCTGAGGCCTCACGTTGCGGAAAGGAAACACAGCAGCTTTTTTATACAGATTTAGCTGTGTTTTTTTTGAGCCAAAGTCAGGAGCGTAGTTAACAGAAGGGAATTGACTAAGTGATTCCTTTGAATTTGGCTCAAAAAACAGAGCAAAATCCACAACAAAAACGCTGCATTGCCGCAACGTGGGGCCTTAGCCTAAGTGTTAGTGTTTGTGCTTGTGCCTGCTAAACTTCCTTCTGCCTATCTTTGTGTGTCTGTAGTTATATAAGTCTTTGTCTTTTGCTCCACTTTGACTGAGCAATGAGTTCTGTTCATTGCGTGAATTCTGTTTTATGCTGGTATCTGTTCAGTTTGGTTTGTGAGTTCTGAGTTCTATGTCTGATCTGTTGTCTGTCCTATTTTTATGCAAGTCTTGTTGTGTCCAGTGGTGAACCTAGCCTCTTTGCTGCCTGAGGCGGACTATCGAAAGACGCCCCCCACCCCCCAAAAAAAAATATACAATTGCGTTTACATGCTGTTAGCGTCACACGCTGTTATTGTCGTACAATAAACATACACAAACTTATGAAACAGTTTATAAGAATTCTTCTTCCTGTATTACTTCAGTATCAGATCAACAACACAGTATTAACAATGACAATAACTTCACACATCTTCTGCTTGGTGGATGGACGAGCCCAAGTGGGTCCCCATTCTCTATAATAGGAGCGCCGCAGATAGCTGAGTACTGGACTTCGGGTATCTTTGGCACTCCCATCGAAGTTGAATGAGAGCCACGCGGGTTCGTCCATCCAGCAAGTGACACACCTATATATATGGCTGCGGTCAGGCTGAATTCCCACCCAGTGGGGGAAACAAAAAACAATTCTCAGGCCCAGTGGGTGGGTCTCAGCCGACAGACCCCCATCAATCAGGTATTTATCCTCTATCATATAGGTGAATACAGGGCAGTAACATTTTGTGACTTACAGGTGACGTCTCTGACTAATCGGTCACATTTCCCTTCTCTTCCCTTTGGGCCGCCATGACCACTTCTTCCAGCTGTGACTTGTCTCTGTAAAGTTTGCAACACAGACATCTTTGGCTCCTCACCTTTCCAGGCATCCGATCCACATTGTCCTCACCTGCACACCCATCCTGCTGCTACCCCAATTATAAAATATATTATATAACCCCCCATAATGATTAATACCCCCAAGTGCATCTTTATATTAATAATGTCCGTGTGTACCCTGTATAAATAGTGCCCCTTATTAATAATGCCCCAGGTTTTAACTAATTAAAAGGTTTTCCAGGTCATTAATAAACTAATGAGTGGGGCTCAAAAACCCAGGACCCCCACTGATCAGCTGTTTGAATGAACCGTGGTACCTCTAAAAGCGCCGTGACCCTTTCTCTGTTTACATAGTGTCATTCATCTCATAGTGGCCATGTAATGTAACTACAGCCTCGTCCTATACACGTCTATGTGACAAGGCTGTAATTACATCACACGGTCACTATAAACAGACAGCGTGTGATATAAACAGGCGCCATAGACCCCCATACAGTTGAACAGAGGGGGGGTCCACTGATCTCTTATTGATAATCTGTCCTAAGGATAGAACATCAATAAAAACGAGCTGGAAAGACCCTTTAATAAAGCCCAAGTGCCACCTTAAAGAGGTTGTCCAGGATAACCACTTTTTTAATATGAGGCTGGGGAAGGTGCTCCAGTGTCTCCCAGCACGTTCCAGTCCTGCTGCTCCGGTGTTTTCTCCCCCACAGCACTGTGATGTCCCGTGTCAGTGACCTCAGCGGTCATGTGCGGTGGGGACTTCTGCCAGAAGAAAACACCAGAGCAGCAGAACCAGACCACAGTGGGAGACATCGGAGCACAAGGGACAGGTGAGTAGGTGTTTTTTTTTAATACAGTATTACACGGTATTATGGCCCACAGCGGCCTCTGCACACAGTATTACATGGTATTATGCCCCGCAGCGGCCCCTGCACATGGTATTATGCCCTGCAGCGGCTCCTACACACAGTATTATGCCTCACAGTAGCCCCTGTATATGCTATTATACCCTGCAGTGGCCCCTGCACACTGTATTATGCCCCTCAGCGGCCCCTGCATACGATATTATGCTCCATAGTTACCCCTGCACACAGTATTATGCTCCATAGTGGCCCCTGCACATGGTATTATGCCTCATAGTGTCCCTTGCACACGGTATTATGCCTCATAGTGTCCCTTGCACACGGTATTATGCTCCATAGTGGCCCCTGCACTCGGTATTATGCTCCATAGTGGCCCCTGCACTCGGTATTATGCTCCATAGTGGCCTCTGCACACAGTATTATGCTCCATAGTGGCCCCTGCACTTGGTATTATACTCCATAGTGACCCCTGCACACAGTATTCTGCTCCATAGTGGCCCCTGCACTCGGTATTATACTCCATAGTGGCCCCTGCACACAATATTCTGCTCCATAGTGGCCCCTGCACACAGTATTCTGCTCCATAGTGACCCACCCATGAACTATTATTATACTCTGGGCTCTTTTCAGGGGGGGGCATTATTTATATTAGGAGGCATTCTGAAGATAAGGGGGTGGTCATTGATATAAGGGGTCATTAGAGGTGCAGTATTTATGTCAGGGGGAATTAGGGGCATAATATGATGGTCAATTAATTTAATTAAAGTGGCACTAGGGTTTTATTAAAACTAAGGCCCCACGTAGCTGGCTGCAGCAAAAAAAGCACTGCAGGAAAAACCATGGCGGTAACATTGTGGTTTTTCACGCAGCGCTTTTCACAGAAGGTCCGCAGAGGATTGCCCTGTGGACTTTCTGTTTTCAATACACCTATGTGGAAATTGCCAGCGTTTCCATAGGTATAATTGACATGCTGCAATTTCCAAAACCACAACGGTTTTGGAAATCGCAGTGCGTCTGCTGCACATATTTTTCCGCAATGTGTGGATGGGATTTGCTAGAATGCCATGGTTTTTTCTGTAGGTTTTCGCCCCATCCCATCCCCGCTTTGCAGTAAAATACACGCAGTTTTGGAAATCGCAGTATGTCAATAATACCTACGGAAACGCCAGCGGTTTCCCTATAGATATAATTGAAGCAGAAAGTCTACAGAGGAAACCTCTGCAAACATTCTGTGCAAAGTGCTGCAGGAAGAACCGCGATGCATCGCCGCCGCGGTTTTTCCCACAGTTGTTTTTTGCTGCGGGACGCCACGTGGGGCCTTGGCCTTAAGGCGTTTTCCAGCTCATTTTTATTGATGGTCTATCCTCAGAATAAATCATCAATAAGAGATAAGTGAATCCCCACTGATCAGCTGTATGAAGGGGCTATGGCGTCTGTTTATATCATACACTGTCTGTTTATAGTGACCGTGTGATGTAATTCCAGCCTTGTCACATAGACGTATATAGGACGAGGCTGTAGTTACATTACATGGCCGCTATGAAAAGAATGACACTATGTAAACAGAGAAGGTGTCACGGCGCTTACACAGGTACCACGGTTCATTCAAACAGCTGATCCTCGAGGTCCCGGGTATTGGAACCCCAATAATTTTTTTCCCTTGTTTTTTTTTTTCTTTTTAATTAGGAAACACCTGGGGCATTATTAATAAGGGGCACTATTTAAAGGAGTGCACAGGGAAGTTATTAATTTAAAGTTGCACTTGGGGGGGGGGTTATATTATATATTTTATAATTGGGGTAGCAGCAGGATGGGGGCTTTGTGCAGGTGAGGACAATGTGGGTCAGGTGCCTGGAAAAGTGAGGAGCCAAAGATGTCTGTGTTGCAAACTTTACAGAGACTGGAAGAAGTGGTCATGGCCATCCAGATGAAAGAGATGGGGAATGTGAACGATTAGTCAGAAACGTCACCGGTAAGTCACTAAATGTTACTGCACTGTATTTGCCTAAATCATCTGCAGAGCCCTGTGTAGAGCTGCTATATACCACTATACGCTCACCGTATACTCATAGTATCGGTATGCGAACATGTCCAAGTTGGGGGCCCACTTGGACATGTTCGCCCCCCCTGTGCTGAACCCCTAGCTACGCCTCTGGGCAGCAGCCATTTTAGTTTGTCTGAGATTAATTGCCATTTGTTTGGTTTTGGAATAGTCGGGTCAAATCCTGTTTGTGACGAAGCATTTCGCCCATGTCTACCAATGACCAGTAGTACAATTACAGAACAAACATTGCAATTGGACTAGTGGTGAAGAGCACGCTCATGTACTATTACAGCATACAGTATATCTATTCCGTACAGCTTTACCACTGCACACTTGTGATTAATCTATTTCATGAGCTACAACGTTCTCTCAGATGTAAGAACATTATGCCACTAACTAGAAAATTAACTTCCCATAGGGTAAACTGTACAATTTATTAAATTGTACAGTTTACCCTATGGGAAAACTGTACAATTTATTAAATTAATTAGCAAATTGTTCAGGACTGTTTAGGTTACCACTGACAATTCCTGACCAAATACAAAATTTATAGCAAGTAATTGTAACATAAAGCCAGTTGTCACGCTGTGTCATATACTGATTATCATACATAGTAGTGGCACTCCAGAGATAGTTATTATAGTGAGTGACATTGTTGCCAAAGATTTTTACACTCTCACTTGTTGTGTTAAAAGACAGCCTGAAGGGGCTGACACGTTATATCATTATATGACTCGCCATTTCAAGAGTCTTCTATCTACTCAGTTATTAAACATTTACAGTAATGTCTGCATTCAGTCATCTCCAGAATCCTGCTGTAAATCACACTTCCATGCATAGTATAGACAACATATAGAATCCTGCATCATCCATAGAAACCTGATGGCTAGAATAGCACGTCTTTCCAGCATTGGATGTTATATTAGGGGTACTGTATATTGTATATAATTATATATATAAGTGTGTATATATATATATATATATATATATATATATATATATATATATTGCCACTAGGAGAAAGTATAATACCTCCATTATATAGTGCTGGTAAGAGGTGGGACCTCTATTGACATAACATTGGATAAATTGTAAGAGGGTGTAAAATGGGTCAACCGAAGCCATTCACCTACAAAAATAAAAACTCTACCTAATATGGACCATACTGTTAAACTGAGCTTACACCAATATTATTTGATATTGCCATAGGATATAGTTGACCTTATTGCCATGGCAAAACCACCTAGTTAACTTATGTTGTATTTTAACATGCTTTGCTATGTACATGTATGCCTTGTATGCGATATTCTGTTCTGCCTTTAACCACTGCCTGACCCATAATATGCAGTGATTTGCAAAAGTATTACTACCCCTTTAACTTTTTCACATTTTGTCTCTTTGTCACCTTACAACCACAAACTTAAATGTATTTTATTGAGATTTTAAGTGATAGACAAACACAAAGTAGCAGATAATTATGAAGTAGAACGAAAATGATTAATGGTTTTCAAAATTTTAATAAATTAAAATCTAAAAAGTGTGATGTGAAAAAGTTTTCAGCCCCCTGTACTCTGATACCCATAAATACAATCCAGTGCAATCAATTGCCTTCAGAAGTTACTTAATTAGTTAATAGAGTCCAGCTGTGTGTAATTTAGTTTTAGTATAAATACATCTGTTCTGTGAAGGCCTCAGTGGTTTGTTAGAGATCACTAGTGAACAAACAGCATCATGAAGACCAAGGAACTCACCAGACAGTTCATAGATAAAGTGGTGGAGAAGTTTAAATCAGGGTTAGGTTATAAAAACATATACCAAGCTTTGAGCATCACAAGGAGCACTGTTCAATCATCATCCAAAAATGGAAAAAGTATTCTACAACTCCAAACCTACTAAGACATTTGCTGTCCACCTAAATTGACAGATCAAGCAAGGAGAGCACTGGTCAGAGAAGCAGCCAAGAGGACCATGGTCACTCTGGAGGAGCTGCAGAAATCCACAGCTCAGGTGTGAGAATCTGTCTACAGGACAACTATAAGTCTTGTGGTCTACAAATCTGACCTTTATGGAAGAGTAGCAAGAAGGAAACCATTGTTGAAAGAAAGACATAAGAAGTGCCGTTTGCAGTTTGCCACAAGCCATATAGGGGACACAGCAACCATGTGGAAGAAGGTGCTCTGGTCAGATGAAACCAAAGTTGAACTTTTTGGCCTAAATGCAAAGCGCTATGTGTGGCGGAAAAGTAACACAGCTCATCACCCTGAACACACCATCCCCACTGTGACACATGGTGGTGGCAGAATCATGCTGTGGGGAGGCTTTTCTTCAGCAGGGACAGGGAAGCTTGTCAGATTTGATGGGAAGATGGATGGAGCTAAAAATAGGGCAATCCTGGAAGAAAACTTGTTGGAGGCTGCAAAAGCCTTGAGACTGAGAAGGAGATTCACCTTCCAGCAAGACAATGATCCTAAACAAACAACCAGAGCTACAGTGGAATGGTTTAGATCAAAGAATATTCATGTGTTAGAATGGCCCAGTCAAAGTCCAGATCTAAATCCCATTGAGCATCTGTGGCAAGACATGAAAATTACTGTTCACAGACGCTCTCCATCCAATCTGGCTGAGCTTGAGCTATTTTGCAAAGAAGAATGGGCAAAAATCTCAGTCTCTAGATGCGCAAAGCTGGTAGAGACATACCCCAAAAGACTTGCAGCTGTAATTGCAGCGAAAGGTGGCTCTACAAAGTATTGATATAGGGGGGTGAATTCTTTTGCACGTCACACTTTTCAGATTTTTATTTGATTACAATTTTGAAAACCATGTATCATTTTCCTTCCACTTCACAATTATCTGCTACTTTGTGTTGGTTATCACTTAAAATCTCAATAAAATACATTTAAGTTTATGGTTGTAAGGTGACAAAATGTCTAAAAGTTCAAGGGGTATGAATACTTTTGCAAGCCACTGTACTATTACACCAGGGATAGGTAGCAGTGAGCGTGAACTGCCAACATAGTATGACTTGAAAATTATAACATACCTTTAAAACTCTGCAGTTAATATTTGTGCCCCCCCCATCAGCACCCCTGCAATGCGATCACAGTGTACTGATGCATTGTTACAATCACCATTGCTTTGTCAACATCTGAGGTTAATCTATTAGGCTGCCATGATCACTAGTATAATACAGACAGACCATGATTGCTAGTATAATACACTACAATACCGAAGTATTGCAGTGTATTATACTAGTGCTCATGGTCTGGTGATGGAAAAATAAGAAATGTATGGCTCTCAAATTATGGCTACAACTAAAACAAAAACTTTATGGAAAATAAGTGATTTTTATTGTGCAGAAGTCTTACAATATAACAAACTGGATAAATTTGATCTTGTCGTAATCATCTTGAACCACAGAATAAAGGTAATATTTTATTTATACTGCACAGTGCAAAATTTGAAACTTAATAAAAGCTATGGTGAAATTGCAAAAATACAACACATCAAAAAAACTTTGCTAAGCAGCTGGGGTTTAGAGTCCTAAATCTCTGTAACATACCGTGCTGATATCAGAAGAAATCAAAGTTTGAAGAGGCCTGGGGTCTGTCGAGAAGAGTCCACGCAGTGTCGCCAAGGTCAGCACACCTCACTTGTGCCCAATGTGCAGAGCCTGTGCAATAAAGCGAGGTATGCAATACAAATGCGTCATAGACCCTGAGCCTCTTCTACAGACACTGGCAATAGGGCGACATTATAGTACAAAGGTTTGATACTCTTAACCACAGCTACTTAACGGCATGCTGGCGTTGTTAGTGCTCCCAAACCAGCTCACTGGATCCCTTTAAGTTATGACCCTGACACTGAGCTTTACATTTAGTAATTTAGTTAATTTAATTGAATCAATTGGTTTGAGAATTATTGTTGGGCCAGTGTTTTCTCCCAGCTTCTTGAACATGGCAATGATGTCACTTTTTATAAGTATAGAATAGAGGAGCCAATGAGTGAAGACTGTAGAGGAAATTTTTAGTTTGCAGGAAAAGCTGTTTTAGTAGGACTGGATCATCTGTTATCAGTGACAGAAGGTCATATCAGCTGTACTTTCATCACTGCTCCTGTACATTTATCTCTTTATACAGTCTTAGCAGTTGTAAATACAATGAGCTGGTTTTGATGTCAATACATCAGCACAATATCTAAGCTGTCCTATATCTGAGCTGATGATATCCAGTGATTCATTCTAGAACATCTTCTGGTCATCACTGTAATGTCCATTCTGTTTGTGAAAAAAAAGGCAATGTATTCCTCCTGTACTCCTTCCTGCAACTGCTACAAATGCTGGTTTTAGATATAGTTATACATAAAGTCTATAACCAGGCCACGGCAAAGGCTATGATAAAATGAAAAAAAAAGGAGAAAAAAAAATTGGAAAATTTTACAGTTCCTGTTTTGGTTTGAAATCTTGCTTATTGATTATTGTTTTAAAATGATCACTGCATGCCAACAAACTTTTCATAAATCAATAGCATATGTGAACATGAAAAATTTTGTATTATAGCTTAACGGAGAAAATTGCATCTTTCTCCACTTATAATGCTACTTTCCAACCCCCTTTCCACTTCCTAAAACTGTTCACTAATGTATAGATGTGGCCACCCTTATCTGTCCTGGCAGGATATGTTCAGAATTGTTGAATTGGAATCTTTAACCAAATTGGAGATCAGTGGACAATTCCATAAATCCATCTTGAGTTACAATACAGAAATTATATGTTGTCTACAAAAGTCTTTGTAGAGGGGAAAAGCATGCAAGATATTTCTGAATAAAGATAAAGGCACAAAACACATACAGAAATAGTACTGGAGCTTCTAGTAAGTGTTGTACCTCACCCCAGGGCTAGATTTGCAGCAATATTGGTCAGTGCTTCTTTATAGTATCCTTCATGCTGCTGCTGCTTCACTGGGTATGTGAGTGAGATTAGGAAGAGAGCTAGAAAACATGTGCTGTTTATGGGAGACAAATAGTCTCCACCTAGTAGTTTTGGGAAGGCGGACAATTAGAGAAAGAGAGTGTTTGTGTTGCTACAATATTGAAAATCTGATCAGGAATCAAGTATAGAAAAGTAGAGACATGGTGTAGTACATTTAGACAGACTTTCCTAGGTGAGTGTGGGTCATAGAGACTGGTATAGAGAGATCTGGGGCAGCCGGATACATCACGAGTTCTGAAGATAACCAGTTATTGGAGATATAGTTTTGGATGTTCATCTACACATCTTATTTTCATCTTCTTTTTAATTTTTATGTCTCTCCCCTTCCCTTGGATGATAAAGGGCATTTGGGAGGAATGGGGAGGATAGTCTTTATATTTGTAATGGTAATGGTAACTTGATATTGTAATCTGATTATTATATTTATCTGACAGATTTTGGATTTTGTTTAGTGATGATGAATGATGGTGTAAAGAAAATTAAAATCTAGTAGTAAAAATTAAAAAAGAGGTGCAAAAATATTGCAAAATTGCATGAGTCATATAATTGCCAAAGTAAATGCTATTTACTATAGTGTCATATGTACACACAACAACTTATGCTAAAAAGTCACTGATAATGACATATATTGTAGATTTTAAATGTAAAACAGGAACAAAATTATTTTACGCTAAAAAAATATCAGTACATTGCACTTACAAACTTAGGTGGTTGTTAGGCCAGTTTAGTTCTTAATTTATAGAACTACATTTTGCTTTATTTACACAATATGCTAAATATCTATTATTTAGACATGCTAGGTGATACTAAAAGTGTCATCGCTGGCTGTGAACCAACAAAAACCAATCATTTTTTAAGAAGATAACTCTGATTATGTTTATCAGCTGCAAATGTGTTCATGTGAACAGCGTTTAAGAGAAGAGATTATCATTCATCAAGATTAGGTAAGCATTTTTAAGAAATATGACTCACGTTTAGTTGAAAAAGCTAAGGGATGACAATGAAAGTCACCTCCAAAATGAGGAACACAACAGAAATTTAGAGGAAAGTTTATACTTTAACTGTGTCTATGGCATTGTTTGTCAGCCTGATGTGATTGGAGAAGAGGGGTTCCATTTTCTTATAGGACGTTATTGACAAATAATCATCAGTTCTTATCTTCTTACATTCTTAAAGTTTACTTCTGACACATCTTAGAGATATATGAGAAGTTCTCATTGGAGTGAAGGGAAAAAGTGTCCATCCTTACCTTAGCTAAATTTTGGTTAGGGAGTTCAATTTCCCAGGACACAATTTATGGACTGTAATATCCTACACAACCACTGGGTGGCCACACATAGACACATTAAGTATACCACTTTGTAACAGAGTTTTGTGAAATCATGTTGTTTTGAAAAGCTGACTATTTCATTACTCATGTATCTGGATATGTCTAACCAAGAGGAAAGGTACTGAAGAAGGATATATCTGTATTAGCATGGTGTATATGGAAATATTGCAGGAGTAAAGGGGCACTCCTGACTTTATACTAGTCTACAGCAACTACTCATTATCAAGGACAGAATGCCACTAGCATACTACACCATGCCTAAAATGAGATGCCCACTGGAATGTCAACCATCAACTTCTCAGAATTAACCCTCCTGATGCCTCAGTCAATGCTGACAAGGCACCATTTTAATGGCGGTGCATTGAATTCATAGCACAATACACAGAAAGAGAAATTTAAAAATGAAGATGGTGACTGATCAGAGGGGAGGTTGAAGGGTATGGATAACAGTGCATATACATAGAAGAAGTGTGGTGAGTTATTAAAAAATTGTTAAGCCTTTTCAGAACACTAGTTGATTATCGGTGGTTTGGGAAAACTGCTATGAAGAAAGGACCTTAAAGAGGACCTTTCATGTTCTATGACATTAGCGGTGTTCTATATGCCCTCCCTAACAGTACAAGGCTATGGACTTGAATTCAGCACCCAGTCAGCTTTCTAGTCCTCTTTAAGGTCCTTTCTACATAGCAGTTTTCCCACTTGACTAGTGTTCTGAAAAATCTTTACAATCTTCCATGAGAATAATAATAATAATAATAATAATAGTCCTTTAATAGTCCCACAATGGGGAAATTCAGTGTGTTACAGCAGCAAAGATAAGATAAGATAAGCAGATACAAATACAAATACAACATGTACAGGAATGTTCCAAGGTGAGAGGCATTACATTAATAGCCGAAAGACAGATAGGACGTAGCAGAGGGGGGGGGGGGGATTTAACAGGCAGAGAGATATTTCAGTTCTCTGTGTGTAATGATCTCCGCTTAGGTCGGTGTTGGTTGTACAGCCTAACCGCGGTGGGGAGGAAAGACTTCCGATAGCGCTCCTTCTCACACCTAGGGTGGAGCAGTCGGTCACTGACAGTACTGCTCAGCGCGATCACAGTCTCATGCATGGGATGGGACTTCTTCTGCATGGAGCTCACCACGGACAGTATCCTTCTGTCACCCACCACCTGCACTGGGTCCAGTGGGCTCCCCAGGACAGAGCTGGCCCTTCTAATCAGCTTGTCAAGTTTATTTCTGTCCCTGGTTGATATACTGCTCCCCCAGCAGGCCACTCCAAAGAAGATGGCTGATGCCACTACCGAGTTGAAGAAAGTTCTAAGAAGTGCCCCCCGGATTCCAAAGGCTCTCAGTTTTCTAAGCAGGTAGAGCCTGCTGTGGCCCTTCCTGTACAGGGCCTCCATATGATCTGCCCAGTCCAGCTTATTATTAAGGAGCAAACCCAGGTACTTATAGGTGTTCACAATCTCGATGCCCGTCCCCAGGATGTCCACTGGTTTAGGAGGGCTTCTGCCTTTACGGAAGTCCACCACCATCTCCTTGGTCTTCCCCGCGTTAATCTTCAGGTGGTTCCGGTGGCACCAGTCCACAAAGTCCTGGTTCAGTTCTCTGTACTCCCTGTCATCATCATCTGTGATGAGACCCACTATTACAGAGTAGTCAGAATACTTCTGTAGGTAGCAGCTGGATGAGTTGCACCTAAAATCTGCAGTGTACAGTGTGAAGAGGAAAGGGGCGAGAACCGTACCCTGAGGTGCCCCCGTATTACAGATCACGGTACCTGACACACAGTCTTGGGCTCTCACGTATTGAGGTCGATTTGTGAGGTAGTCTAGGATCCAGTTGGAGAGGTGGTGGTCCACTCCAGCAAGGGCCAGCTTGTCTCTCAGTAACCTGAGCTGTATGGTGTTAAAAGCACTGGAGAAGTCAAAGAACATTATTCTCACCGTGTTCCCTGGTTTCTCCAGGTGAGACAGAGCCCTGTGCAGAAGATGGATGATGGCATCATCTACCCCAATGCCCGGCCGATAAGCAAACTGGAGTGGGTCCATAGCGGGGCTCACTAGAGGGCGGAGATGTGTGAGAACCAATCTCTCCAAGATCTTCATCAGGTGGGATGTCAGTGCTACAGGTCTGTAGTCGTTGAGGTCCATAGGGTGGGGTTTCTTTGGAACTGGTACCACACAAGAAGATTTCCATAAGAATCATTACAAAAGCGCAGCCAATTTAAAATGCAAATTTGATCATAGATGCATATTTATTATACCTGGACATGGTCGATCCTTGTTTATCAATACTGCTAACAAGAACAATGACTTTAGATCAATGGTAAATTATCTGTTACACATCTGCTGTGAAATCTTGATGTTCCAAGTTTATTTGTCTGTGGATTTGTCACAAATTTTACCCTTTGCATGAAATAATGCACATTTAAAAATACACAAGGAAGATGTGAACACAGTTTTAAAACTATGGGGGAAAATATTAACTATTCCTTCTACGCCAGTTTTATAGCATAGGTAGGAATAGTTGTAAAATATGTACAAAAAAGGGTAAACAGAATGCATAAAGATGGGATGGAAGTGCCCTTTTTTGCGAGAGTGGGCATAGAACAAGGCGGGACAGGGCAGGAACAAAATTACTATAAGTCACATCAGAAAACTGGTTTGAGTTATATAGGAAATCTATGCCAGTTCCTGGCTGCACCTGAATAATTAAGAGATCGAAGCCTCTTGATAATTCAGGCATAGTTCACACCAGTAGGTGACTTCATAAAGCCTGGCGTAAAGGGTGCCAGTCTTAATAAATTCCCCCTATTTTCATACAGTATGTATTTCACAATACTGTACTGAAGATATCCAAAAAATCCACCATGTGTAATCTTTAAAACTAGAAACAAACAAATTGCTTCATGTAAATATAGCTTTATACCAGTAGCTTGGGAAACTCTGCACCCCAGTGTAAACTGTTATGTGTAACTTTAATCAGCTTTCCTCTCCATCTGTTCTACAAGCTGCTGCTATTCGGGATCATATTGCCCTGTGTATCCAACATTGTGCCTTCTGCTGCTAATGGAACAATGCAGCTCTTTACAGGCGTTCTCTGATCTATTCTTTCACCCTGGTAGTTCACATGAATGCTCTATCCTATTCATATATTATTGACATTTGCGCCCTGTCTCTATCCCTCTATAACCCGTTAAATCTCTTTTAAATGCTTTTTTGGGTCTCTGCCAGTGCTGACCTCTTTCTAGGTTACTGAGAGATCTGCAGTTACGTATAAAACCTAAATCCAGCTATGCAGCGGTCTGCATCGTCCCTTAATTCTAAGCAAATGTAAGAGACTACATTACAATATCCCTACGATATGGCGCTCAGTCACCTTTATCGCGCTGTACCACATTGGTCATTTGCTTGAGAGCTTAATGCAAAATGCAGATTGCTAATTCTAAATGAAAAAGGAAAAACATAACATGTAGCAAATGACTTGCAGAAAGGGGAGGCTGGGCAGTACAATTTGTTCTCATCTGTTGTCAAATTAGATTCTTTGCTCTAATGTTGAACATACAAGTGATAAGTAAACGAATCAATAGTGTGTTGCGTGAGCCGCTATGTGTGCTGAATATTTTAATTATAGCCTTGCATATGTCCTTGAATAAATAAATAGATATGGTTGTTTATATGCTCTTTACAGAAAATTTTATATTGTTAAATTACGTTTCATTGCACCGCTGTATGCATATAGCATTTACTTCAATGAAACAAGCACTAAATGTACCCCGTTGAACCTTGACAGCAATTGCCAGATGAATATAAAGAGCATTAAAAAAGGTTATATACCCTGCTTCTTTCCATTAAAAATTTAGAAGAGCGATTATCAATGGTTCACGTATTTCAGGTTCAGGATATATAAAGTTCCACTTTTGGTTAAAGCATGCTTCTAGCCTAAAATGGAATTTGATTGCGATCAGCAATATAACAAAAAGGAGAGCTGGTCCTGTACAGAACTATGTTTCTGGCTTCCTAACACAATCATAGTTGTTTGCCACTAGAGGGAGCTCACTGCATAGAAAGTTTTACAGCTCACATTGAGTTCAGTAGTAGCTACATAACTCCAAATGCAGTAACTCCCCCTGGTGGCGGCTGCATTCTACTTTATGACTATGAGAAGTTAAGCAGGGAATTTGGAGCTCTATGTTACAAAATTATGGTTGATATTAAAAGTAAAAAATAAGTACATTTGTCAAAGCTCTCAGGTGTGGCGCAGCACTATGGTTATGCACCCTATGGTCTCTGTGCATGTAGCCAATGCAATGATCGTGAACATTGTGCATGTTATCTTTGTGCGGTCTTAGTTGTGTATCTTGTTCCTCTCTGCGCCATTAGCTCCTTTAAGGCAAATTTCTTTGTTAGGCTGAGTTTACACAGCACGTTTTTACTGAAGAGCTGCATGCAGTTTTTAACGTCAGTAATGAGTAGCACGTCACTATACATTTCTCCTGTATGCTAACAGCCAATATATTGAAAGCCTGTTTTAGTGGCATAGAAGAAATTTGCTATTCATTACTGAAATTAAAAACTTCATGCAGTTCTTTAGTAAAGAAGCACTGTGTAAACCCAGCTGTAGGATACCCATTCACTCATTCAAAGGGATTTTACAGGGAAAAGAAATTATATTAAATATTTCCTAGCAGGGCATAATAAAATAACAGTACGGCTCCCATAACCCACCGTTCTAGTCCTTGCTGTTCTCCGCTTCCTGTGTCACATTCTCCGCACATAGGAAATGCATCCGCTGTAGGGGGGCATGTGGGCCATTTCCTGCGATCCCCAGCAGAATACCGGGAACGCGGTACCACGCTGGGGCTGAGTCTCAGGGGGGGTCTGCTCCGGCGCTGTGGCCTACCTCCTTCAGGTGTCTACAGTAGCTGAGTGGGGGCAGCTGGAGCCGGTACTGGACCTCCATGCTGCATCCCCTGCTGCTGCATCAGATCAAGTGTGGAGGTGGCTGGATCCGACTCCAGCCCCCCGTACTGCATCCTTTGCTGCTGAAGAAGATCCTGTGTGGGGGCGGCTGAAGCTGCCACCAGAGAATCCCCATCCTTCTGCAAGAAGTCTTCCAGCCATGCCTGTCCCTCTTGAGCAATCCTGGCACGGATGACGCTCATCACGTCGTCTGCCATGATGCTGTTCCTGCTGCCAGACTGCGAAAGGTGAGTAGTTTTACCGCCTCCAGCTTATATACCCCTCCCAAAATCCCGCCCCAACTACAGTTGGGAGATTGTCCCTACTAAAATTTAAAACTTTTAACTCCTTAAGACCCTGCAGTCTCTAGCCATTTCCTTAATAAGTTCATGGCCTTCTAGTCCCCGCACATAGGAAATGCATCCTCAGCCAGTCAGCGTAGGAAGCAGGTAAAATGCTCCAGAAAAAGATAAATGGGGACAGATATATAAGAGTGTTAGAAAGAACTTTTAATTTATACCGGGGTTAAGCATATTCAGCAAAACTGTAAAGCTTTGTTAATATATTGTTGTGAATTGAACTGCCTTAAAGGGAGAGTGTCACCAGAACTTAGCATAGAAAGATAAGTTAGTGTCACCTGAATCACATGGTGTTTTCCTCATTATGGCCTCTGTTACTGACATATGGCTGCTTTTGTCAATATACACATGAGCTCTTTGGAGCAATGAGGGCACTGCCGTTTCTCCAAAGAGGTCAGTGGTAACACCCTCATTGATCCAAAGAGCTCAATTGTGTACTGACAAATACAGGGATATCCTGGCAATGGAGGATTCAATTCACAAGTTGAACACATTGTTTGATTCAGGTGACCCTAACCTATCTATCTGTGGGGCTGGGTTGATATGCCGGATTCTGGTTACAGACTCCCTTGAACCCTTTATTGACACCTGCCATGTATAGTGGCAGTGAGAAGGGAATACAAGGAGCTGTGGTATACAGATGACGCCTGCTTGCAACAGTTGTGGTCAAAGATAACTCCATCACTCAACCTCTTAGATTCCATTTTCAATAACTACTGTGACATCTAAGCAGTTAGACATAGGGACATCCCTATGTCATCACATTTCATCTCTCGCCCCCCCCTCCCCACCACCACCATCCTCAAAAAAGTTGTCTTTGTTTTTAATAGCCTAATGAAGACCCCTAGGTCTGGCATCTTAGCACTCCTGTGGTGTAACCCTAGTGTGCTATGATATATAGAAGTAGTGCAGTTTACTATACAAATAAGTCCACGGACTGAGGCTGCATATTGTGGAAAAGCTGCTTTTTTATTGTAGATTTTGCTATTTTTTTGAGCCAATGCTGCAAAAGGATTTAGCAGAAGGGAGAAGTATATATTTTTTTATATTTCCTGTTCCTTTTGAAGAGACTCATAGCTTTGGCTCAAAAATCCACAGCAAAATCTGCAACAAAAAACTCAGCTAATCCGCAATGTGTGACCTTAGCCTTAAGGGGTTTTCTTGCTAATGACATTTAACCTCTATCCACAGGGCAGAATGGACTGAGTGCTTGCTATAGGCACCATTGCTCCAGTTGTGATAACTCTTATATAGACATAAATCTTAAGTTATCAAAAAAAGAACAGATCCCATTTGAATGAGGTTAGTGTTACCTGGAGCTTTAATAAAGCAGATTCTTGAATAAAATGTATAATTTAACGAGCAGTTATTAAAAATATTTCTAACCTTATATGTGATGACGGCTTTATTGTATTTCCAGAAATCCCAGTAACATTCATTACATAGGAATAAGTAATAGGTTTTCCAGCAATCCTTGCAATTAAGAGCTTACAAGATTGACAATGGCATTTACAAGATGCTTTTACATGAAAATGGTCAAGACTTCCTTTATATAAGCAGAGCATCTGTAATGTAGGGCTGTCTACTTAACATGAGGAATATGCTCTCCAGAGCTCTTTTGTTAGCCAGGAGTCTGTATGAAACAAACTCTTCACCTGACCGGAGTGATTCCTTGTAAGTGCATCGCCTCCTATTCTACAAGTTAATAAATTACATTTTTAGAAGCTCTTTACCACTTGAGTGTCTATTTCTTAAATAAGCTGTGAATAATGCAGTGCAAAAAAGAGAACAAACCTACGTGAGAATAAACTAAATGCGTGCCTCTGGAGAGAATCCCCGCACGGATATGTGCTTTTACTATGACTGTTCTTCCATTTCAAAGACTGCAGCATCCCCTGTACTATACTAGAGTTTCTTATGCAATCACACTTAAGTGAGCATGAAAAGTAATCTTGTAAGACAGCTTTTATTTTACTTTATTTCTCCTGTGTAATAGAAGTAACGATAGGAAGTTTCAAAAACATCAACGTGCCCCCGAAAATATATATGTAAGATTCAATAGCACTGAGTGAATGGGAGTTCAAAACAACATACTGGAGGTAATTTATTAAGACTGGCATATCATACGCCAGTCTAAATAGAGGCCCCAGCTGGCGCACGGAATGAGAGATTTATGAAAGCTCTGGCCTCTCCATCAATAAGCCTGACTTCCTTGTGCCAGAATGGCAATCTACTCCAGTTAGATTTCCATTATAATTCACACCAGATAACTTGTGTGAGCCATAATGAATATGTTGGGCAGAAGTGTCCCTGCCCAGGACCGCTGGCTCCCCATCCAACTCCACCCACATTCTCACATTGTGGCCAGCATGGTACGGAACAGGGGTTGTGGCACACGCTTGGCACAAGAAAGAACCTTGTGTATAAGTCATTCTCCTGAATATTCTGTAGGGAAATTGTCTTTTGATATAGATATGAGTACGAGACAGGGCTGTGATGAGTATATCACTAAAAACACCTGCAATAAAGTGAAGTAGATTGTACATTCATAGATTTCTTTGTATCGGTCTAAGAAGAAGCATGGAAATTGACTTAAAGATCTACAATACAATACTAGGTAATAAATAAATTTTCATTTTTGTGGAAGAAAACAAAAGGAATATTATAAATGTAATATTACAAAGAAATAAAAAAGTAGAAATCTAACATGAGCAAAGAGGAATAATGTGCTGATGCTGAACCTTCACTGGGAAGAGACAGCTACATCTATAAACCCAAGAAACTGAAATGAATAACATGTATTATTTGAATTTTTGCTCTTCATACCCAAAGAACTAGTTATTCTTACTTTTTGGAAGTTGTGTTGAGAAATATTCTATTTACAAAGATTTCAAAGATATTTCCACATACCCAACACTTTTAGGTCACATTTTGATATCGACTTCTCTTGAGAGAAGCGAATATCCAGAAATAAATACCAGTACTTGCTCTCTTTTTACACAAGGAATTTTTAGCATTGCCTAACAACTTTACTGTGTGATAATGACCCCACCATGACAAGAATCACTAAATCCATCAACACTTCAGAAACCAATTCATACTATCCACAGAAATGTTTGGAGACATCCAGAAATACAGTAAAATGATTTGTGACCGAAATGATTCTTTAAAGGGGGTGTCTGGGATTAGAAAAAACATAGCTGTCTTCTTCTGACAGCAGAGCCACACCTGATAATGATACTATGTACTGTAGATGGTGGGATTTTCTAAGTCTTTGCAATTTTACGTTGAGGAAAATTTTTCTGAAATTGTTCCACAATTTTTAGACACAGTTTTTCCACAGATTGGTGAACCCCTGACCATTTTTGCTTCTTAGAGGCTCTGCCTCTCTAAGGGGACATTTACACTACTGTTGTGAATGTCCATTGCTCTCATTTGTCATAGGATGAGAGCAATGGACTTTAACATGGCTGAAGTGATAGTCTCATATGGAGCCCCCTCTGTCTACTTCCATTCCCATTGACTCTAATGTAAATAACAGGATGGATGCTTTCTGCCCTGTCACTAAACCCTGTCCCAACTTTTTTGATATGTGTTACTTCCATCAAGTTATGAGTTAAATTTTTTAAATTAAATGAACTTTCACCTTCTGATATGTGTTCCATGTTATATTGTGAATAAAATATGGTTATAAGAGATTTCCAAATCATTATATTCTTGTTTTCTTTACATTTTTCACAACATCCCAACTTTTTTGGAATTGGAATTGTAGCAGATTTATAGCAGGTCCTACCATACAGTCTGCCAAATAGTGGATTAAGACTTGAGGCTTTGCAGGCCATTGGAGTACACTGAATTTCATGTTTGTAGAAACAGCTTGATATGTCATATGTATTTGACAGGTAGAGATGATCAGATAGTGGGTAAACGGCCATAAAGTATTACAGAAAGTTGGCAACAATAGTCAGATAGGATGGGGTCTTTGTGATTTTTATTTGAGGTTATGGGCATTGGTGTAACTGCCAGGGTAGCAGGTATAGTAGCTACAAAGTGGCCTAACAAATAAGGGGGTCCATCTGTTTATTTGGTGTTACGGGCATTGGTGTAACTACCAAGGTAGCAGGTGTAGAAACTGCAATGGGGCCAAACAACTAGGGGGATCTATCTCCACTAAGACATATGTTAGTAATGACTATGGGCGATGATGCTTTATGCCTGTGCTGTGTCATTACTGCAGGATTCCTGTACTGTGACATCATTATACATGCATTACATGCATTTTGGCATAATTATAGTTTTTTTCCCTGTACAGTAAAAGTAATAGGTTAGAGATGTTAGGGGTTAATGAGTGCCACAAAGTGCAGTATTTAGTAAATCACATCAATAGGGTTCATTGCCATTTACCTGGGCAAAGTCCAAACCAATGGATCAGGAAAAGAACACTTAATTCATTCTGCGAAGTCCTCTACAAAGAGTTCAATATTCAGCAAGTTAAAAAAACAAGAAATCTGTAAACTCTTAGAACAACTGCAATCCATCTGTTGTTTATGCAACTGCAGGATTTAGTTTTTAACCTTTTGAAGAACTAGAAGAATTGTAATTGTGTGGCATAAATCCTCCTAATTGACAACTTACCAATAAAAAGGTACTGTTAGTTAAAGAGAGTATGACAGCAATTTTGACCTCATAAAACTGCTGACAGTATTAGATAGGAGAACTGTTTAAAGGAGATATCACTAGAAAGCTGACAGTGCACTTAATTCAGCACACTTTTGGCTTTCCTGGTATGTGCCCCAGTGCTGGGGCTTCCAATGCCATTATTTTCGGCACTGATATCTCCCCACAGTCAGAAAGGTGGGCCTTACATCCTAGCATCATTGCTGGGCTGTGAGGAACACCCCCCTCCTGGCAGTACAAGGCTATGGAAGAATACTGTCAGGGGAGGCTTTCTAGTGGTATATAATACTGCACATGACTATGTGAAAGATCCTCTTTAAATACACTAAATATATCTGCATGTATATTTTTGGTACCAGCATAACTGAGAAGGAGAAGTTTTAATCCGGAGTGCACCATTATAATATATTCCCCCTGGACATTCCCTAATGTTGATGTGACCTTGACTCTCTGCAGTAAATGTTCAACAAGGCCGCCACTCTGTAGTCTAGTAATGGGCTACACTTCAGTTAGCTCTTGGGCCACATACACATGCAGGCTCAGCTTGGCTAAGCATGCATATCTGTTCTAAATTTGGAAAGTGCAAAACCCAAGTTGTGGTGGATTATCTACACTGAGAAGAAAAGGATCAGGCATGTTGAAGTCCAACAACCCAATCCCCCATATAATTGGTTGTCCAGTTCCATTGAAATCGACAGGTTTGGACAATATTATTTGATGTTAATATAATGTTTATGGCCAGCTTTAGACTTTACATGAGTTGTATATAAGTTATATTCATGTAACATGGAGGTCTGCAAGTCTCCCTAAGAGACATAGTTCACTGTCTGCAGAAAAATAAAATTTGCTACAGCCCTAATAAACAACATTTATTATTTTCACATTCATATATGGTTAATTCTGCTTCCTGTCATAACTTCTACATGAGTGCAATGAAGTGTATAGAAAAGAGTGTTATTATAAATGATTCTAGTGGAGACATCTCATGGGTTGATCGTATAATGAAGCTGTCTCACCATGGATCAGGTTCGATATGGTGTAGTCTGTTCACACTTACACTTCAGCTTGTTTCCTTCTGTTCTGCTGCTTATTAATTTCAGACACACAGAGAGATTTAAAGAATATTTTGATATTATCACCACAAGCTGCAAGGCAACGTAGACATTCAGAAGTGCCCCAAAGAGACAGAGATAAAAGTCTGCAGATGGTTTACAGCTGGGCTGAAATAACAATAGAAGATAAAGAATTAATGCCAACCGTATATTCTATAGTGAATCTTAAAAGAAAAAGTTTGCTGCAAAGGACGTGAATAAAGTTTAAGCAAGTAGATGCTTCAAGCAATTAGATGTAATGTGTGGGGAAACTGGGAGGCAAGTATTCATTTTCCTTACATCACCACTACAGGGGAAATGAGACAGTACATGGTGCCTACTGAAATAGGAACCAGAGAGAGTCAGAGAGAAGGAGAAAGTAGACAGAGAGACAAAGGGAGGGATGAAAGAGAGAGAGAGAGACTTTGTTTTATGGATTGAGACATTAACTAGGTGTCTATTCACATAGAACTTAAATGGTTTGTGTGACTGATGTCTGATCGCAGGGAGCCCAATCGCTGAGTCCCCCAGTGATCAGGAGGACAGGGGACCAAAAGTCCCCCTAAGGTCTGCTTGTGAATGCAGCCCCAGTGTGCTTATGTGACTGGTGCTCCATAGAAATGAATAGAGCGCCAGGCACACAAGTACACTGGCGATTCATTCACAAGGAGGTCTTAGGGGGACTTTCCTGTCCTGATCATTGGGGAACCTGGCAATTTATTTTTCATGTCACTCTATATTTCAAAAAAAAACAAAAAGTATTATATCCTGCAATTTTTGGACTCTGGCCACTAAGCCTAATAACATACTGACTCTTGCAAATTCTGTAGGGGGTTTTCTTTGCAGTAGTCATGTCACTTACATCTCAGGCAGACTTACAATATAAGATCACACCTCTGTACATCATTGCATACACTGCTGACAATAGGCTATGTCACAGCTTTTCTACTCCACCTCTGTTAACAGAACAGGGGAGAGGCTCAGACAAGAGGGCAGTCCCAATAATCATGTGCAGAAAATCAAATAAAAAATAAAATAAGAGTTTATATAACACAAATGATAAAAGTATATCTAACAAAGTAAATATTAAAATCTTTTTATCATTGAAGGAGTTTAGAATATGGACAATGTATCCTCAGATTCCCCAGGATAGTTATAGTAGCTAACACTATCAAGAGAAATTGCTGGCTGGTCCTATTGACTCTTCAACACTAATATCCCTGCACCGTGATAATCTATTATTAAGAGTAATTAATAACTACAATGGAGCTTAATAAATCTACGTCTAAACAACCCAATAGGTTGTAGTTATTATGCAGAATAGATTTAAGTGTCAAGTAGATTTCCGCAACAGCCTGAAAACCAGCCATAGGCGTGCTGCTACAACTACTAAAGCTAACTTCCAATTTTTTTAAGCTTTGTTGCATCTTCAGGTCTGGTGCACATGGACCATGAAGTCTTTTTCTGCAATAAATGTTCTATGTTTCTAAACACCCTGCTCTCCCAGCATACTGCAGCAATGAAGACAGCACTCACAACAGGAGACTGGGAAAAGATCTTCAACATCTTATTGCATAAGTTTATTAAAGGATGTCAGCTTTCTGAAAAAAATGTCTGCTCATCCGTCTATTATCAAGATGGATTATCATCACATTAAGGAGAAGGTAGTTGCTTCCACAAACCTGACATACAGTCATATGAAAAAGTTTGGGCACCCCTATTAATCTTAATCATTTTTAGTTCTAAATATTTGGGTGTTTGCAACAGCCATTTCAATTTGATATATCTAATAACTGATGGACACAGTAATATTTCAGGATTGAAATGAGGTTTATTGTACTAACAGAAAATGTGCAATATACATTAAACCAAAATTTGACCGGTGCAAAAATTTGGGTACCCTTATCATTTTATTGATTTGAATACTCCTAACTACTTTTTACTGACTTACTGAAGCACAAAATTGGTTTTGTAACCTCACTGAGCTTTGAACGTCATAGCCAGGTGTATCCAATCATGAGAAAAGGTATTTAAGGTGGCCAATTGCAAGTTGTTCTCCTATTTGAATCTCCTCTGAAGAGTGGCATCATGGGCTCCTCAAAACAACTCTCAAATGATCTGAAAACAAAGATTGTTCAACATAGTTGTTCAGGGGAAGGATACAAAAAGTTGTCTCAGAGATTTAACCTGTCAGTTTCCACTCTGAGGAACATAGTAAGGAAATGGAAGACCACAGGGACAGTTCTTGTTAAGCCCAGAAGTGGCAGGCCAAGAAAAATATCAGAAAGGCAGAGAAGAAGAATGGTGAGAACAGTCAAGGACAATCCACAGACCACCTCCAAAGAGCTGCAGCATCATCTTGCTGCAGATGGTGTCACTGTGCATCGGTCAACAATACAGCACACTTTGCTCAAGGAGAAGCTGTATGGGAGAGTGATGCGAAAGAAGCCGTTTCTGAAAGCACGCCACAAACAGAGTCGCCTGAGGTATGCAAAAGCACATTTGGACAAGCCAGCTTCATTTTGGAAGAAGGTCCTGTGGACTGATGAAACAAAGATTGAGTTGTTTGGTCATACAAAAAGGCGTTATGCATGGCGTCAAAAAAACACAGCATTCCAAGAAAAACACTTGCTACCCACTGTAAAATTTGGTGGAGGTTCCATCATGCTTTGGGGCTGTGTGGCCAATGCCGGCACCAGGAATCTTGTTAAAGTTGAGGGTCACATGGATTCAACTCAGCATCAGCAGATTCTTGAGAATAATGTACAAGAATCAGTGATGAATTTGAAGTTACGCCGGGGATGGATATTTCAGCAAGACAATGATCCAAAACACAGCTCCAAATCTACTCAGGCATTCATGCAGAGGAACAATTACAATGTTCTGGAATGGCCATCCCAGTCCCCAGACCTGAATATCATTGAACATCTGTGGGATAATTTGAAGCGGGCTGTCCATGCTCGGCGACCATCAAACTTAACGGAACTGGAATTGTTTTGTAAAGAGGAATGGTCAAAAATACCTTTATCCAGGATCCAGGAACTGATTAAAAGCTACAGGAAGCGACTAGAGGCTGTTATTTTTGCAAAAGGAGGATCTACTAAATATTAATGTCACTTTTCTGTTGAGGTGCCCATACTTTTGCACCGGTCAAATTTTGGTTTAATGCATATTGCACATTTTCTGTTAGTACAATAAACCTCATTTCAATCCTGAAATATTACTGTGTCCATCAGTTATTAGATATATCAAATTGAAATGGCTGTTGCAAACACCCAAATATTTAGAACTAAAAATGATTAAGATTAATACGGGTGCCCAAACTTTTTCATATGACTGTAATCATTCACCAGGTATCTTTACTCTCCTTGTTGCCTATTCAACCAGCCGTAGCAAAGTCATCTGAAAATTTCTCAAAGTGACATAGATCTGCCCTCCACTGGAAATGCATGGTATACAGGGTAACAAGGATCGCTGTGTACAGAGGGCATCAGAGTCTGTTAGAGCTGCTGCGTCCTAGAAGACCCAGATCAGCTTTGCAGTCATGGGCAGGAGGCTGTATTCCCCCTTTAACTAGGGCTAAATGAATCAGTTCCAGTTACAGGGGAAATCATTCCTCCCAACAAAACAATAGTGTCCAGATGCCCCCAAAGGTCTATTATGACCTTATGGGGACACAATGTAAAAAAAATAAATAAATAGAAAAGTAAAAAAAAAATGAAAGTAAAATTATTTTAAAAAAATAAATAAATAATAAGCCAATAACACGCCCTCATCACAGGTTCTAGCTTCACCCCCGACGACACAAAACAAATTAAAAATTACCGGAACGGAGAGGAAAAACTATTTTAAAAAGTGTTTTAGTAGCACTTTGTGTTATTAATAAAAAAAAAAAAAGTGAAAAGTGAAAAACAGACACGTTTTCCCTCCTCTTTTCTTTATATTTTCCCAAATATAAAAAAAAAAATTAAAAATGTGCAAAAATAAAAAAAAAAACAAAACATCAAAATAAAGCTCTATGTGTCACTGAAAAAAGACGCAGAAATTAGTTGAATAACCCAAATGATAAAAATGTTATAACCCTCAAAATCGAATCAAAAAACATAAAAATGTATCTGGTCCTGAACCAAAGCAATTGGCCCGGTACTGAAGTGGTTAAACCTGTTGAACAAATCATTCAACTTGTTTGTATATAAAATACAGGGATGAAAGCAGTTTACTCCATGCCCTGCATAGTGGCCACGTGCTAGTAATACAGATCAGCGCCCATTCTAGTCAGTGGGAGCTAAGTTGCAGTATTGGCACTGGGCCACTATACAGGGACTGAAGCCAACTGCTACTGGTCTCGAGTTTTGTAGCGTATGGGCTCCGGAAGCGGCCCCATACAGCAGATTGGTGCGGGGCTGCCTGTCAGCCCCACCTATCTGGTATTTATGGCCTATGCTAAGGATAAGCCATAAAAATGAAATTTCTGGACAACCCCTTTAGCTAATTTTTTATCAATCCAAAGCTTATTGTTTGAAAAACAGTAGACCTTTGTGACTGGAACAATAGTGTACAAAAATGATCCCCAATTCAACATTTGTTTTGCACGGTACATCATAATGTTGAGCCAGGTGTATAGAGCAGGTTCAGGAGCTGAGTCCACAACATACACATTGAGCTCCGGCAGTATTCTACAGCAGACATCAGGCAGCAGCTTCAATGTTGGTAGTTTAACTCCAGGGGGTCCTTCAATATATCCTGAGATGTATGGTGCAAGATTAGCAACTTTTTGAAGAAACATGACTTTGCAATATTCACTATACTTCATTAGATGTCTTTAAAATATGAGTATATATATCTGGTCACCCAGTGGATGTATTGTGAATTGTGAACTGTACTATTACACGCAGTCAAGAGTTCTGCAAGCATGTCATAATATTGAGATAAATTGGTTAAAAAAAAAAACAAGAGTTCTTAACCAAACTCAAGCAAAAATAAGGATGGACACATCTGTATATTAGAAAAATAACAGCAACCTCAGGGGAACATTTAAAGGGAACCTGTCACCATAAAAATGCAGTCTAATCTGCCGGTTATAGAGCAGGGGAGCTGAACAGATGGATATATAGTCTTGTGGGAAAAGATTTATTATTAATTATTAATACTTGGAAGGAGTAGTTACATCCAGTGGGAGGTACTAATAGTGATTGTGCCCACAGAGATAGCTTTTTCTAAGCATAGAAAGAACACTGAAATAAATGGATAAATGACACTATACTGAAACTTTTCCAACAAGACTATACATCTGCTGAGCTCCACCTGCTTTGTAACATGATGCCTGCACATTACCTAGCATTTTTTTGGTGACAAGTACCCCTTAAATGGGTTGTCCCACTATAACAACTTATCATCTATCCACAGGTAATAGATGTTTAATGGCTATGGGTCCCACTGCTACGATGCCCACCGATTATGAGAACAAGGGTCCTGTGTTGCCCAACAGAATGGAGCAGCAGTCTAAACACATAATTCAACTGCATTTAATCTTTCTGGGACAGACTGAGGTATAACACTTGGCTATCTATGTCAATCCAATAGAAATGGAGCAGCAGCGCACATGGGGGGGCTCTACACAGGTCTGTGAAGACCATTTAAGTGAATACAGTATTAAAAAAATGTTCTGATTTACAAGTGATGTCTCTGACTGTAATCATTCACATTTCTCATCTCCATCTGGGCTGCCATGACTGCTTCTTCCAGCTTTGACTTGCCTCTGTAAAGTTTGTAACACAGATATCTTTGGCTCCTCACTTTTCCAGTCACCTGACCCCCATTGTTCTCACCTACAGACAATCTCCATCCTGCTCCTACCCTCAATTATAAAATATATAATATAAAAATCCCCTGGAAATGAGTAATACTCTGTGTGTCTTTTTAATTTAATAATGCCCCTATATCCCCCCTTTAATTAATAGTGCCCCTCAATTAATAATTCCCCTTAATTAATGCCCTGTGTACCCTATTAAATCAATAATGCCACAGTGCCAACTAAAATGAATACTGCCCAATTCCCCTATTATTAATTATAGCCTCTTATGTCTCCTTGTATAAAATATACCCCGATGCCCTCTTACATAAATATTAATAACCCCTAGTAACCTATTAATAACTCCTTTGTATTATCCAGAACTATGCCTCTGGATAGGTGATATGTTGTTATCATGGGATCCATTTATCCCTGACTATTGTTTGAGCTGTTATATAATGTCCTTTTATTAGTGATGACACCCCCAGCCTTGACCTTAGACAGCAATAAAAATTTTATTTGTGTACCCTCTTCTGACAACTCTACCGACAAATATATCAGGAAACCATACCATTACATTTATAGATATCCATAGGTCAGCACTATATACAGGCTTCTTTTCTTAGAGATCCAACATCAAGTATTCTATAAGCTACTGCTGATGTGCAGATTCCAAGTGCACATACTTTTATGAGATAATAAATAGTGATTGCAAAAACTAATTTATTTCTGCACAGTACAGTATAACATCAAGTAAAAAAAAAAAATCAAAAAAAAATCAGAAGAGAGCGTCTTCTCACTTTGATGTGAATTTAGAATATTTAACCAATATGCCACACTTTGTACATGATTTGATGAAGTCAGCATAGCAAACTTTAAACAGGGACAGAAACTTAACAGTTGGCTGTGATGTGACATATCTAGTTGGAAAGAAATCCCCCTTTTCCGTTAAAAAGCATAAAGATCAATACAAGCACAAACCATGATACTGAAGCCTTTTTTTTTGCAAAGAGCTTAGAACTTCAAGCATACAATTCTATGTAATATTTTCAAAGTATTTCACTGTGTGCAAAAGGGGAAAAAGAGTAAGGAAATAATATATTCCCAGCTAAATTTCAGGATAACTTTGATAGCAAAATTCTTGAAACTTTTGTTTTTAAAATTCTTTTTTTTTTCAATTTTTTTAATATAAAATTTACAAAGGGAAAAAAAAAACTTCACCTAAGTAACACAAGGTAGAGTGGTTAAACTCTAATGTTCATTATCCACTATGTAGCCACCATAGGATTTGTAGCAAACTGCACCCTATAGAACATCCATAAACAACTCTCCTAATAGTTCTGGTCACAATAGCTGTATAAATTTTGTAAAATCTAAAATTATGGCGGCCACACATCAGTGCAGGCAAGGTGGGCAATGGGGCCGAATCACTAAAATCTGCTGCAACAATGATATAGAATTTAATCACTGTTATACACTCTGATATAACACTTACTAATTAGAGTGCAAGATTAGTCTTATTGAGTATAAGAATATGCTTTTAGATTTCTTTAGTAAGACAGTACGAAGTTACATATATTAACTTGTACTATTCATTTATGAAAATTTGTTTATAACTGATGTACTCTTTAAAGGGGTTGTCTAGGATATACAGTTTTCCACAAGGAGGTCAGGGAAGATGAAAAAGAAAATACTCACCTGTTCCCGGTACTCCGATGTCTTCCACAGCGGTCTGCATCTGCTGCTCCCGGGGTCTTGTTCCAGCAGAAGTCCTCACCGCACGTGAGACGTCCCAGTTTCTTTCCTTAGCCACTGAAGACAATCACGTGAGCCGAGGACTTCCCCCGGAAAAATCATTGGGTCGAATCTGGACCGGACATCGGCGGGGGACACTGGCGCATACAGGACAGGTGAGTATGGGTTTTCTTTATTTTTCAACTTCCCAGGTCTACTTGCAGAAAACTGTATATCCTGGACAACCCCTTTAAGAAATTTCAGTATTGTAATATTAATGACATATCCTATCAGATTGTTCAACCTGGACCCCACTGTTCAGATGTTTGAATAGACCTCAGAATTTGGTTGAGTACGGCTTCTCCAATGAATATAACACAAATAGCGCCATAAAATATTACGGTCTCACAGCGGGTTCTACACCATTCCCTATTACTTCATATCTCACAGAAAATAAATGGTTTCAAACGATAAAACTTAACTTTTAATATTTTAATATAAAAAATACACAAAGGACGTCCACTAATCTACTAAAAGACAGATCAATGTGGTCTGTGCCTGCCTATTCAAAGTTTATTCAGGATTTAAATGTTAGACAGTATTCACACTCTCCAACTTTCCACTGGACCTAGGGTGTAATTAGATACTTTCACCACTCTTAGACTAAGGTTATAGTATCACGGCTGCATCATACAACAGGTCAGTATTTTGTCAGTTGCTCTTAGTGCTAGGAAAACCCAAACACCTGGTCCCCACACACATAATTTGTAAAGCATCACTGACTAGACTCCTGCACAGCCATGATATACCTCCACAACCCTAGTCTGTAGTATGTACATATGCCGGTAATCTAGGTACAGGTCACAGTAACTTCATTTCCTGTCATTAAAATGTTATAACCATAAGGGAAACTATGATATTCTGACCCTTATACTCAATAAACACCTATATTGCAGCCATTACTGATATCCCCTATGTTGACTCCAGGGATATACAGCTACCATTTCCATTAGTGACTCAAGTTCCACCAACTAATCTCCAGGCTAATCAGACTGCCCCAGTCTCCTGTCAGTCCTTCATGCCCCCAAGTGGTATGGCTTGTGGTCAACTAACTCAAAAATAGAAAATAGAAAACAAACTTGCTCTACGCGTTTCCCCTGTGTTATCTGTATCAGGTTCATCAGGAGCCAATGCTAATAAACTTATCAATTGGTCTAAGCTGCTATAAATATTTTTCAAAAATGCAGTTACAACTGCAGTTCCTGGAGCACTGATGGTGTGCTCCAGTGTATAGAGTAGCCGACGCCACACTGAGCCTTGCCTGCTTTATAAAGGTCAGCCCATTCATTCGGTGCCACCCCCTTTCCTAATGCTCTCTGCAGTGAGCCAATAGAAATCACTAGCTCACTCCACCTATCACACCTCCTAGGGGGTGTGTCCACCTCAGTCCTCTACTGGGTTCATGTGACTGCCGATCATGTGACCACTGAATGTAAACAATTCCAGTGATCCAGAGCTAGACGGTGAATCTACTGATTCACATTTGATTTTCACCTAATCTACATAAGCTGCTGATCATCAGGCCGCTGCGTCTCAGCCATTCCGATGATCAAGGGCCAACTGGTAATTTTGTATACTTAACCTCCATTCCTCCATATACCAGGTCATAAAACCAGAGGGGAGATATCCAAAACAGAGTTCAATCCGGATCCATATTATCCTATCACAACCGTACTCTAAAGGAGTCGGAGGTTAGGTATAACCCCAGACCGTGACAGCGGATGGATCATAAATCTACCTATCATAGTTCACATACAGTTGGCTCTCCCTTATTGTTCCCCATCAAACTATAGATAACCTAACCATCGCACTCAGATCCATTTGCATACCTCCTAATGGTCAATCCCTACAACTCTAACTCTTTTCTATTTCTCAACCCTCTGATTGCGTACCAAAACTACCGTACATCATAGCTACGACCCATCAATCACCACAACATTATATTGTAAATCGTACCTCACCACCTAGATTCAGGCAATGCAAAAGATAGCGGAAGAGAGACCCCTTAACGTCTACCCATCTAAATACGGGGCAATAAATGACACGATACTACTCCCATATTTCTCACCCCTATTCATCTTTCTTCAATAAATGGCGCAAAGGATATCAAATCATTGAGGCCTCTAGGTTTGACACAGTCAAACCTAAATATTCATTACGCTTCCTTCCTCAAAATTGCCCTATCCCAATCTCCTCCTCGTGGTGATTTGCGTACTAACTCAATGCCCTGAAATCTCAATGTAGATGGGTCACCTCCATGTTTTCTCCAGAAATGTAAACTCAGGGGACGTTCTTCTCTCCTGTTAATATATCCCACATGATCTAATATCCTACGACGTAATTCCCTTTTCGTTTTACCTACGTAATTCACTGGGCACGGACAGGATGCGACATACACCACACCCACAGAGCGGCAGTTAATGAAATCTCTCGTATAATATTTTTTACCCATAGCTGCCGCCGTAATTTCACGTCCCTTCAAAATAAATTCACAGGCCCTACAACCACCACACCTAAATGAGCCTGCCGGTCTTTCACTCCCCCAACCAGGTACCCCCAGACTCCTCTGGTTCCAGATGACTATGAACTAGTCTGTCTCTGAGGTTCTGGCCTCTTCTGTAGGTGATTGATGGATATTCAGATACCCTATCCCTTAAATCAGGGTCCTGTCGAAGGATATCCCAATATGATCTCAATATGTCAACCACCATTCTGGAACCTTGATCAAATGTCCCGATTAATCTAATGATATTTTGGGGAGTTCACTGGAATTGTTTACATTCAGTGGTCACATGATCGGCAGTCACATGAACCCAGTAGAGGACTGAGGTGGACACACCCCCTAGGAGGCGTGATAGGTGGAGTGAGCTAGTGATTTCTATTGGCTCACTGCAGACAGCATTAGGAAAGGGGGTGGCACCGAATGAATGGGCTGACCTTTATAAAGCAGGCAAGGCTCAGTGTGGCGTCGGCTACTCTATACACTGGAGCACACCATCAGTGCTCCAGGAACTGCAGTTGTAACTGCATTTTTGAAAAATATTTATAGCAGCTTAGACCAATTGATAAGTTTATTAGCATTGGCTCCTGATGAACCTGATACAGATAACATAGGGGAAACGCGTAGAGCAAGTTTATTTTCTATTTTCTATTTTTGAGTTAGTTGACCACAAGCCATACCACTTGGGGGCATGAAGGACTGACAGGAGACTGGGGCAGTCTGCATAGCCTGGAGATTAGTTGGTGGAATTTGAGTCACAAATGGAAATGGTAGCTGTACTGTATATCCCTGGAATCAACATAGGGGATATCAGTAATGGCTGCAATATAGGTGTTTATTGAGTATAAGGGTCAGAATATCATAGTTTCCCTTATGGTTATAACATTTTAATGACAGGAAATGAAGTTACTGTGACCTGTACCTAGATTACCGGCATATGTACATACTACAGACTAGGGTTGTGGAGGTATATCATGGCTGTGCAGGAGTCTAGTCAGTGATGCTTTACAAATTATGTGTGTGGGGACCAGGTGTTTGGGTTTTCCTAGCACTAAGAGCAACTGACAAAATACTGACCTGTTGTATGATGCAGCCGTGATACTATAACCTTAGTCTAAGGGTGGTGAAAGTATCTAATTACACCCTAGGTCCAGTGGAAAGTTGGAGAGTGTGAATACTGTCTAACATTTAAAATCCTGAATAAACTTTGAATAGGCAGGCACAGACCACATTGATCTGTCTTTTAGTAGATTAGTGGACGTCCTTTGTGCATTTTTTATATTAAAATATTAAAAGTTAAGTTTTATCGTTTGAAACCATTTATTTTCTGTGAGACATAAAATATTACGGTAAAAGATTGGGGACATTCACCCTATTTGTCGTTTAGGGGAGCATATAATACCACTTACAATCCTGCTGGTGACACTAGCTACACTTAAGCAAAAGCAAAGTAAAATTTTAATGTATATCAATAAATGTAAATCTTTTATTAATCACATTACTATATTACCGTCTTTATTTCCCGTTTTTTTATGTAGTATTGATAAGGTCATGACACCCTTTGTGGGCCAGATGACCAGGTCCCCCAGGTAACTGTCGTTGTCCTAATTGATATGAGCTAAGTGCTAGCAGAGAGGCATTGACACCAGACAGAATGTTGGTATGAACCCTCTTTCTTAGCTGAATACAGGAGCGCACTGACATACTTTATTAAGGCAACATAAGTTCATATAGCAGCAAGCATAGGAAAGGGTTAACATAGCAATGTAAGTCCTCATGTTCAATCCTAATTGGTGTAGTATATCTTAAATGCATAGATAACAGATATAAGCAGTTCCGTATATGGTCAGCCATCTCCTGTCTTGCGCTGTGATCCAGGGAGCTGTCTTCTGGCAGCAAGCCATGCACATGTCTTCTTGGACACAAAGGGTTCTCACTTTGGTATGCAGACACTATCTGGTAGTGTAACATTACATTACACTCAGTTTAAAGCATAAACAACTACATCTGTTATTCAGCTTTAAGGATAACAATGTTTTTGTTTTTTTTTTACACACAATACAACTTTAAGCAGATCTGAAAATATAAAACAGATATAAAAGTATAAAATTATAAAAAGTTCACTATGATCCTTAACAATATATGTCTCCAACTGGCTTAGGTTTCATGCATGCGGAATGCAGATCCTGTATGGAGGCATACAGAGTATTTGGGGCACCTTAGTACTGTACAGTACTGTAGGTGTCACCATATAGTGCTTTTTAATGATGCTATATTATGGAGGTATTCTCCCTTAGGGGTTATTTACACTACCGCTAGTGACCGTCAGTAGTGTCTGTTGCTATTGCCCATTACAAGATTTTAACAACGGACACTAGCAGAACCGTCACAAATCCGTTAAAAATTCCATTGATTTCAATTGGATTTTATCTGTTGACCATTAGTGTCCGTTTACACCAAATCCATCACATGTCCGTTATTTTTTGCGGACAAAAAATCATACGTGCGTGAAAAATAATGGTTTCATGACGGACGTCAAGCGTCCGTTATTTTTAACTTAAAAGTCTATGGGTAACAGACAGTAATGGATGGGTGTCCATAATACTGTCCGTTATTACTGTCCGTTTTTTTTTTTTCTGCACATGCTCTGAAAGCAGGAAAAAAAATAAATAAATAAAACCCGACAGTATAAAAACGGACACTAATGGACACTAACTGATGCTAATGAGTCTGTTTTTTTTAACTGATCCATTAAATGTCTGTTATGATAGGTGTCCATTTTTTTTTTTTTTTAATGGACACTATCAGAACGGATATCCAACAGCAGTGTGAACCCACCCTAAATGCTTGCAATTCCAGCAATATTAGTTGTCACCCAGATTTCCAGGAAATAGTTCAACAATGCTTTCCTTTCATCTTTTTGCAGCATCCCAGAGTGCTCCTGCTTTTATTGTTTGTTTGTGGTGCCTCTGGGTGGTGTTTGTATGTCCTGTCTTCTATGTTCTATGTATTGTACATACTGTTTTGCAGCTTATCCCAATGTTTTTCCCTGTAGCTCCCCCCTGTGTTTCAAACCCCACATTTGGTACAGCCTATCCTAGGTCACTGGGTGGGGTCTGAGGAGACTTTTGTCTCCTGGGCATCCTTTGTAGCTCAGTTTAGTTCCTGTCTAGTCCAGAGTCTAGATTGCAGCAGTTTGCAGAGGAGTCAGTGCAAGAATTGAGCTTCAACAGCTTTATATACAGCCCCTAGGAGGAAGATTCAACCCAAGGCTCAACCAGAGGCAGCCCTGAGCTAAGGAGTTGGACTTTGGCCAGGAGGAGCAGTGGAATTCCATGACAGGAGGAGTTGGCCCGGCACCTTATACAAGGTAACCAGATCCCTGCAGGACTACCCTGCACTACAGCCCTACTACAGTATCTACTGCTGGGAGAGGCGGTGGAGAGAATTTATAGTTGGAGTGGAGTTTATCCTTAGAGCCTTAACATTCCTGGGCACCCTCCTAAGGCCATGGCTGGGGAGTTGGACACTGGAGAACTACAACTCCATTTGGAAGCTGCTTGTTGTATTACCTGTTCAGTTGCTGAGTAAAGTAACACCCTGTTTCAACTGCACATCTGTCTGCCTTACCATCAGGGCCCTTCTGACTTCCATCACACTGGCTCATATTAGAGAGGTCCCCTCTCCAACTGGAGGACCCCTTGGCGGTGTCTGACCTAGGAGCAGAGCTGAGGAGAGTGGTTGAGTGTGCTCGGCCTAGCTGGTGACATGTCATCCGCCACTACTACTCTTATCCTCCGGTTCCCTCCATCTGGGCTGCGGCATTTTTAGATAGTAACCAGTCATAGATGTGTTTGTAAATATAAAATGCCTTGGCCGGTAATAATCCTTCCAGGCAGACCCTTCATAGTTGCAGCTCTAATGGGCATCTAAACATACACAGGGCTTGGTCTGTGTTTAGCCATAAATATTCTGGATCGATCAGTTAAAATCTGTGTGATATATATACAGTATATGAAGAACATGAATTCTGTGTAATGTGACACTTTTATTGCATTAATGACCCTCATTGCCATTTAAAGGAATTTTACATATTTGGAACCATTTTTTTGTTGTTTCCTTGAAGTATATCAGATGAAAATAAATGAATCTTTAGGGTGTATAACATCTATGGAATCCTATATGCAGTCATATTCCCTTACCTTGCATTTTGTAGAATAACAAAGTAGGGGCCAAATAGAGTCTTTTTAGTTATCTATCATGGAAATAGGCATATGATCTAAGGACAGAAAACAAAATGTGCACTTATAGGAAGCGCCCAGCATGGTCAGACATATGCTGGTGCCCACGTGAGGAGAGATGTCTCACTGCTATGTATATACAGCATTTCCCTGGGGTAATTTCTTTCACACATGACAGTCGGAGATAGTGTTAAAGATAGTGTTAAAGAGGACCTTTCACGTCCTCATGTACATGAGGTTTTATATACCGCTAGAAAGCCGACAGAGCGCTAAATTCAGCGCGCTGCCGGCTTTCCCGGTATGTGCCCCAGGGCTGGAGATATCCGGGGTCATAGTTTCACCGTTCACCGTCAGAAGGGCATTCCTGACAGTCTAGCTGCACTGTGAGGAACGCCCTCCCTGACAGTAGTCGCCCATAGACTTGTACTGGGGGGCGTTCCTCACAGCTCAGCGTCATCGCTGGGCTGTAAGGAACGCCCCCTCTGCCAGTACAGGGCTATGGACGAGTACAGAGAGAGGGGGCATTACAAATCCAAAAATGCCCAATCTGTTAAATTCTAAAAATATTTATCCCATATAGTCAATGACATATTCAGAAAAAGAATGAAAATGTCCAAATCGCAGCTTTTTCACTGTTTTGCCTCCCCCAAAAATGTAATAAAAAGTTAGCAGAACATTAGACATTCCCCTAAATCATATAAACACAAACTACAAAACTACAACATGTCCTGCAAAAAAGGCACCTTACACAACTCTGTACATGGAAAAATAAAGAAAAGTATGTCAGAATGTGCTGCGACAAAGACATTTTTGTTTTCATCAAAGTTTAAAATTTTTTTTAAAAGATATTAAAGCAATAAGAGCGAATGCAGGTAACCTGTCACTTTTACCACATAGTAGATGCAGCAAAAACAAAACTTGAAAGAAATGGTGCAACTGCTTTTTTCCCCCCAAATTTTCCACATTCTAATTTTTTCCAAGCCTCCCAGTAAATCATACAAAATAATAAATTACTCCATTGTAAAATACAATTTATCCTGCAAAAATCAAGCCCTCATATGACAGGGGAAAAAATTTAAAAGTTATGCTTTGGAAGATGCAGAGTAAAAATAAAAACAAAAATTGGCTTGGCACTGAAAGGGTTAATGCCATCACTGTAAATATAGCTTTTTTTACTTCACATAGAATCATAAATCCTCCAAGGGTTTAATTTGAATTCATTAACTCATGGAACGAATGTAATATCAGACTCCAACTACGGGAATAAGTCACGGTGCGCTGGATACACCTATAAATGAGTGCGGACTATGCAAATTACATTCTGATAAAATTGCTAAAGTGAAAAATGCATTGGGAAATAACCCTCAGATCTGGGTTACCCCGGGACCTATATTATTAATGTATACCTTCCTTTTTAATTGTGCGTACACAATGGTGCGCTGACTGCAGAATGTAGCAAATCCCTATGTATCACACCAAAATGCTAACCCAAGACCACGTGCCACTTAATTAAAAGCCATCATGCTGTTCCTCGTACAAGGGGCACTTGTTAGGTCCCTCATGTCACAGTCATTTTCACAGCTGTTTGCTTCAAGACAGAAAATAGGTCACAGCAAATTATTTATAGATAGCTATTCGTTTATCAGACAGAGCTAAGAATCAGGACATTGAAGACTTATTGTCAAAGATTGACACATGTAATGCCCATCCGTTTATTTTATTCCGTGATATACTGCGCAGGAACATGTCAAACTGAACAATGCCCTTCTTGTCGCTAATAACTTTACACAAGAGACCTTTTAGGAAAAAGATTTGATCCTGATCTGCCCACCTACTGTATGCATTGACGTACCCGGACAATTACAGTAGGTACAAAGCTGTAAATGGATTTTTCTTGGAATGCTAAAACATGGTCGATGAATGATCACTTCAGTGTAAAAACAGTGTGAAAGGACTTAAAGACGTTTATATTATATCAAGGGCTTTTTTATTAGTAGTATTGAGTGTTAGGTTTATTTAAAACATATTTTAAAGCCCTTTACCGTGAATAATGAATATTTCCATCATGACTATGACCTCGCATCCAGCCTGTACCCTGCTTTAGATTGATGAGAGGCAATAACTTCGAAACAGCTTCTGCGGACCGGTCTCTTGTCCTTTTGGAAGAGATCATTCTGGCTTGGCTCCCAGATCCTGAGATAAGCTGTTTGTTATTCCGCCATGGTACAATCTGTTTCATAGCCGGTTTACCTAAAGCGCTAACCTGGCTACACAGGGTGAGAGATGGCTTCCTATTTAAGGGCTGCTCTTGCACTCCGTAGGGAAGCAACAGCTCACATGAGCTGAGACAAGCTTGTATTGGAGGGCCGCAGGGAGGGAGCAGTAGCCACAAGGGCAGGCAAGCTGGAAGAGCCGTGTAGCCTATTCACAATGATAAAGTGTCATCTACACTGGGGCATCAGCTTGTTCCCTGAAGGCGTTGATGCACAGATCAGGGTATATGTTTCTTTTGGCTTGGGAAGTTGTGTTGTTCTGGTCTCTCACACTCTGGCCATTCTGCAGTCCCTTACCAGGGTATCCACCATCTTTAGCACACTTCCCACAACAAGGTTCTTTTGTTTACTACAGGCAAACAACCAATGACTACATGACGCTAAACACTCACTAATATACCCTGATAATTCTATATAATGGTACTTTGGAGTGCAGGATTCCCTCATGTGTGTTCTCACACAAGTGGCCTGAACAATATACTTATGTTAGCCACTGATGGGATGGCTTTCTGGCAATACCATAGTAACTCTATAACACAGTGCAACAAGTGTTTCCTGGGGTTGTCTTCTACCACCTCATATCTAATAGAACCTGGAAGTTACCTCCATATGTGGCACTACCTGATCAAGCTCTGGGTAGAAGTTACATTTTTTTCAGTAGATTTGCTCCATAGTGCTGTGCCAGTGAAAAACTCTACTGTAACCTATGGCAAAATACAGCTGAATAATATTTTACATGCTTTCAACGGGGAATCCTATACCAGATTCCCCGTTAGTGAGCGATCAGGGCGACGGCACGCGTGCCAACACGGCCCTAGGACATATATTGCATGCAGATTATTAGTATCTAGATGTATAACTTTACATTTATCCATTTTGAACCTCATTTGCCAAGTGGATGCCCGAACACTAAGTCTGTCCAAGTCTGCTTGTAACCTACGTACAGGGGCGTAACTACCAGGCTAGCAGCGGTAGCAGCTGCCACAGGGCCCGGGACATTATGGGGCCCCGCAGGCCCCCGATGCTTTTTTTTTTTTTTTTTTTTAATAGGCCGTTACCCCAGCAGGCAACGGGCCCTATATACTTACCGATCCCCGGGGTCCCGCTCATGGCCGCCTGCGCTTCCGATTCTGCGGAGGCGGCTGTGAGCAGGAGCGGGGATCAGTATGTGAGGCCGCGGGCCGAACCTCACAATCTCTATCCCATCCCATGCATGAGACTGTGATCGCGCTGAGCAGTACTGTCAGTGACCGACTGCTCCACCCTAGGTGTGAGAAGGAGCGCTATCGGAAGTCTTTCCTCCCCACCGCGGTTAGGCTGTACAACCAACACCGACCTAAGCGGAGATCATTACACACAGAGAACTGAAATATCTCTCTGCCTGTTATATCCCCCCCCCTCCTCTGCTACGTCCTATCTGTCTGTCTGCTATCAAAGTAATGCCTCTCACCTTGGAACATTCCTGTACATGTTGTATTTGTATTTCTATCTGCTTATCTTATCTTTGCTGCTGTAACACACTGAATTTCCCCATTGTGGGACTATTAAAGGACTATTATTATTATTATACTCCGGGGTCTTTTCAGACCCCGGAGTATAATAATCGGAGGCCCAGAGTTGGTGAGGGAACATAAAAAACAATGTACTTAACTCTCCTGCGCTTCTCCAGGCTTCAGGCCTGTTTGGTGACGTCCTAGACGTCAGCGGACGTCATTTTGCGTCGCGACGCCTTGCCCGCATCACGTGGCGCCGGCCTGGTCCAACATTGAAGGCAGCCGAAGCAGCAGGGAGTGGTCCGGAGCGAGGAACAGGTAAGCAACGTTGTGTTTTATGTTTCTATCCTCCCCTGGGTCTCCGATCATTATACTCTGGGGTCTGAAAAGACTCCAGAGTATAATACTGTAATTGTTCATGGGTGGTCCACAATGGGACATATAATAGTGTGTGCAGGGGCCACTATGGGGCAAAATACTCAGTGCAGGGGCCACTATGGGGAATAATAGTGTGTGCAGGGGCCACTATAGGACATGATACTGTGTGCAGGGGCCACTATGGGACATGATACTGTGTGCAGGGGCCACTATGGGGCATGATACTGTGTGCAGGGGCCACTATGGGGCATGATACTGTGTGCAGGGGCCACTATGGGGCATGATACTGTGTGCAGGGGCCACTATGGGGCATGATACTGTGTGCAGGGGCCACTATGGGGCATGATACTGTGTGCAGGGGCCACTATGGGGCATGATACTGTGTGCAGGGGCCACTATGGGGCATGATACTGTGTGCAGGAGCCACTATGGCACATAATAGTGTGCGCAGGAATGCGTTTTTTTTTTGGGGGGGGGGGGGGTTGGAGGGGGCGGTCCGGGGGGGTGTCCCATGTCAAATGTTTGCCTTGGGGCCCAGCCATTCCTAGTTATGCCACTGCCTACGTACATCCTCCATAGAATGCACTGTAGTACATGATTAGTTATCAGGAGTATAACTTGAAGAAGTGCAGAAGGTGCAGTCAAATCTGGAACCAGGAGCTTTAGGGGATCCATAAGGTGTCTCCTCCCAAAATGGGGACACTAGCACTAGCAACAATACATTCTAGTTGGGGGACCCATCACAAATTATACATTGCAACCTAGGAGCTATGTGTTACGTCTCAGTTACACCATGTGTGTTAACATTTAGTTTTTTTGTCTAAAGTTTCTCTTACTTAACAGTTAAGGTAAAAATGAATCCTCACTTCCAGCCCATCTTCCTACAGTGAGCAATATTGCCGATCTATAGAAGAAAACTGCAATCCAGGAGTGGCTTGACTATTGTAAGGCTAAAACTCTAATATATTTGGATGTTTCCTTGAAAGCACAATTACATTACAAAGTATAGCGGCTGCAACAATATCTGCCTTGGTGAAATAAATTATCAAAGTAAAACTGTGTAATATCATGTAATGTATTATGTAACATATTACACCAATCAACAAAAAGAGCTATACTTACTGATACAAGGTCAGAGTATTCTGGCTAGAAAATATAGAGGTTTCACGCCATCTAGTGGAAATGCTTGGCAGGACACATTTTATATTACACTGTTTCAAGTTTTTTTTACATATATACTGTGGCTGCAGGTAAACTTACTTTGTTAGATGTTAACACATGGGGACCCGAAAGATGGAAAACCTATCCGCTTAAAAAGCGGTTACATGTGGAAACCCGCAGACCCCATAGACTATAATGGGGTCTGCCCAGTTTCCACTGATTTTATACTGAAACTGGTGTAGGAAAAAGACCTCCTTGAAGGACTTTTCTCTCTGCCAATTTTAAGCTGAATCTGGGATGGAGACTCGAACATTAGTGTGAGCCTAGCGTAACACACCAGAGTATCCTCCAGTGGGCCCAGGTTCTGACACAATGATGATCCAGCAGAAGACACCCAAACTGAAAGGTTCACAGTCGTTGATGGAGGGTGGGCCCCCAGAATCATTTTATCTGGTGTGTCCAAGGAACCCCCACGCTGACAACCCTTTGAGTATATACATTCTTCTTCAGATACCAGTGCCCAAAATACCCAAAAGATACCCATTAACTGAGAAGCACAAAGAAGTGGGGCACAAGCTTAAGAAATACAGTTGAAAATGTGAATTTTAAAATGATTTTCAGGCATTATTAACATTACATAGATGTATTCTGTAGATCATTTGCTTTTTTTGTGTATCTACGACTGGTATCCTGAAGGGCCGTATCTCAGATCAGTTTCACTCTCATTGCATACAGTACACATTTGATGGCAATTAGATTATAGCATGCGTGAGAAGATGACAGGTAAGATTCTGGAAGGTCGCTATATCTCTTCCAGATTCCTTACTTATGTGTGGTAGATAAGGTTACAATTCAGGTAAAACCTTAGCTGTGAGAAGGCTGTCTCTGTTAACCTCTTCCTCTCCTACTAGGGAGGGGCCTTCAACCACAGGTGGAAGCTGGGCCTCATTAAAGGCCTATGAAAGATTGGCCAGTTCTCACTACTGAGCAGTTCCTGGGGGAGAAAGGAAGAGCTGGGTTCTGTCCCCACATTGTAAAGGCTGGTGAGATTCTGGAGTGAACTCCTGTCCTTGCTTTGCACTATATATTGACCATGTGGCTGAAGCAAGCCACACGTACAGATAGGACAGTTTTCTGTATAGTTAGTTGCTCAGACGAGCAGGATTTCTGTTATTTTTTTGCCTGAAAGTTAAGGCTTATTTTGTTTTGCTGTTTTTGGAAAATAAATGCACAGGGTAAAACCTATTGGACTTGAACTTTTGTGTCTGTCTCTGACTGTCTGGGTCTGCTGCTGCTACCACTGAGCTTATTCTTCCACACATATGCTGACAGCAATACTGTTATCGGCTTCATCGCAAGAGGTGAAAATGATTGCTATCAAGTAGAGGATGTCAATGTGGTTTCTCATTCCTCTGTAAACAGTCTTTCTCACTATAGCTAAACAAAAGATCTATCATTTACTATCATGCTCAAAAGTTTATTATACAACTATATTTATACATGATCGGCAAGATATGTTCTGTTTTGGGGCTTACAGATCTCTGATGAGCTTTAAGATTTTTTTTTGGAAAGTCAAGTAGCATTTATTCGTATTGAGAAGTCTAGAAGGCAGACAGCCTCCCCTCTATGACAGTGTGTAGAGAGCTGTCAGTCACTTATAGGACCAACTCATGGACATCTCATCTTAGAAAGAGCTGATATTTCAATGGATAAATGACATACACACTGATATATATATATATATATATATATATATATATATATATATCAATCTACTCAGAATATTTTGTTCTATAATATGCTGCCTGCAGGTTGAACAGCATTTTTAAGTCATTTTTTATGTCAAAGGTTCCCTTTACAGAAAACAGGCTTTCTTCTAGTTGGCAATTGAAAGTACACTGACCTATGGAATATGGAGTTTAGTATGGCATTACAGAGATTTGTATCTTCACAGTGAGAACATTACAGTGTGCCTAAGATTGAGTCTAGGACTAGACTGTAAGGGAATAGCTAGAGGAACGATTCCCCAGTACCTGCTGGTGAACCCTGGGGGAAGGGGCACAACAAGACAGTGAGCCTAAGCTGAACCCCCCCACTGTCCCTGGCTACTTGCCTTATCTGTCCTAGGCGACAGCCAGCAACTGGTCGACAGTCCCTTATTAATATAAGTGACAACACAGAACGCAGACAGGACAAACAACAAGAAAGTGAGGTCAGCTAGCCAAGGGGTCGGTAACAGTCGAGCAATGCAGTACAGAATCAAAATCTAAGAGAATAGTCAAAAGTAAAGCCAGAGGTCAGGAATAAGAATACAGGTAACAAAACAGCAAGGAGTAATAGCCAGTACGCACGAGGCAATAGCAAGCACCAATGTGAATGTGAGCAAACAATTAATAGGAAGGAAGAACCTGCCCCAGATTTGATAGGAAGATAGGCTGTCAATCATACAGGTAAGGCTAAAATTAACTATTAGTGGAGAGGAGGGAAACGAAGGTAAAGGAGATGGGTGTGGTGGGAAATCAATTAAGGAGGTGAGGGAATAGGACAGTGTTCAGACAATACAAGAAAAACCCAAAGGAAAGAATCACAGCCGGACCCACCTTCTGCGCCGCAGCATGCGGCTGGACGGCGCAGAAGTTCGAACGGGTGCGGACGTAACATAGACATTTATTAAGATTAATTTATATCATAGTAGATGGTAATAAATCCTCCATGCTTCCATAAGGTCAAAGAGGGTAATATATGTCTACAGAAAATCTTTGGATATTATAACTGATTCTTTCCTTCAGTTCATCTTATATGTAACACTGTTTTTGTGATGCATTCTTATCTGTGAACGTGATATGTATTGGCCATTTGAATGTCTCTGTACACGTTCATAAGGATATTTTCACACTGTTCTGGATTTCAGAGACACAGGAATGTGATGTTGGTTCATGGTTTCATATCAGCATATAGCCAAATTACATTTTTCATACCATAGCATACTGTAACCTGTTACCTGTTAAAGGGGTGGTCCAGTTTCAGACCAATATTACCAATGTTATTGTTTGTATAATGAAATGTTTCCAATTTTCCAATATACTTTCTGTGCTAATTCTTCATGGTTTTCTAGATTTCTGCTTGCTGTTGTGAGTGCAATCCGCTCTAAGTATCACCATATTGAAATTCCAATTGGTATATAAGCCGTCTCAGAGAAACTCACACAGTCACAAGGTGCAATTATGTGACTGATATGGATTCTGGTTTTTAATGGCAGATAGTGAGGTTTTTATACATTGTAGGTGTGGTTATACATTGCAGAGACAAAGAGAAGGTGTGATTAGTATAATTAACATTACATGATTGGCTATATAGTTTTAACATAAGTTTTAGCACATAACTATTGGATAAGGAACAGTCAAGAAGTCTCATCCCATTATAGATAACAGTTTTCTGCAAAGGAGAGGAGTGAGCTCTGGGCAGCACCCAAGAAAGCAATGTAATATGGAGACAGGCACAAGCTGGCATCCTCCACACTGTCATTCATTCTGTTACTTCTAGTGGATAAAATCAGTCCATGGTCATGTGATATACAGTCCATGGTCATGTGATATACAGTCCATGGTCATGTGATATACAGTCCGTGGTCATGTGATGGACACACAAGTGCACAGCTTGCTACCAGACAGATGTTTGATTACTGTGCTGTAACTATAACGAACTGTGCACCTGTGTGTTCATGACATGACCATGGACTGTACATCACATGACCATGGACTGATTTTTATCCACTGGAAGTAACGAATGAATGACAACAAGCAGAGATCTAGAATACTATGTGGAATTGATACTAAAAGTATATTGGAAAATTGTAGAACTTTTCACAATACAAAGAGTAACATTTGTCTGAAAGTAAAGGTTATCTGCTATTTTGCATGACTTTGCATTTATTTAATGGTATATCATTTTTCACTACAGATTTTGGAACTATGGTTTAGTTATTCATGTAGAATGCAGCATTGTGGCAGCCCCACTGAAGTGAATGGAGTTCAGGGCAGGCAAATGCACTCGCACTTCATTCACAAGGAGGGATTTTCATGCCCACGTTCTCCTGATCACAAGGGGTGCCAGCAGACAGACCACAAGAGATCTGACACATCCCCTATCCTGTGGATATGAAATATGTGTCTGTAATGGCACAACTCCTTTAATTGTAGTAACTGCCAAGGTCATGTACCAGACATGTGAATTCTCAATGCTATAATCCTTTAGGCACTAATTAGACTGGGGTGCAGAGTCTAAGGAAATAACTTGTCTTAACCTATAACCTCCACAATGAGATATCAGTTCTCAAGTCACCGTCCCCTGAAAAGACAGGGATTGGTGGTATTAGCAAATAAGATGTAATAGTATAGCCAGGATTGGAACCAAGAGCTGTTACCAGGAGAGTGATCAGGGTGCCACAAGCTAGAGAACAAGACAAGAGCATAGTCAGGAAAGCAGCTGAGGCTCAAAGCCTAGGGAACAACAACATTTACTGAACCACATAAACAATCCCAAAGGCAAGACAAAAGCCGTATCTGGAAACAAATCCAAGATTAGAATCAGGGTCAGTGAGGTATCAAAGCCAGGAACAATAGCTCAAAGAATGAGCCAGGACAGGGTATGGACCACAATCGATAGCCAAGGCATAGCAGGATGATTCCCCTTCAAATAGACTGTCAGGCCTGATCATATTTAGATCTTTGCAACCCACTGCCTGGCAGAGAAAGCAAAATTGCCAAGAGCCAAAGCAGAAAGACAACCATATGCAGTCGTGAGTAAGGATCATGGCTGCTACTGGGGTATAATGTGGAACCAGGTGAGATAAGTAATAGTAACCGAATCAGAATTTTTACTGGTGCTTGGCCATCACTGCTGAATACTGTATGCTGGAGTGCCTAAGAAGTTATGTCTAATAACATCATGATGAGAGATTATTACCAATACCTCTATTTCGAGAGAGCACAGATTTGTTTTTTCAGTTCACATAATTTTGTGGTTGCTTGCTCTGAACTTGGAGACTGAACGGTTCTCTATGATATATTGTCTGGTGTAATGTTTCAGTGTAGGTTCAGAAGGCTGCCATTTTCCAGCTGCCGGATACCCACGGCAGAATGCTGATGCAGAGCATCTAAATTTCGGTTCAGCTTTCCGACGCTGATTGGGGCCAGATGAGTCTCGAGTCAGCAGGAAGTCTCGAGCCGTGGACTCGGCATGCACAGCAAGATCAAGCAGGGAGCTTATTTTTTTCAGCGTCCTGCTGCGATCTCTGCCTCCCATTGGAAACAATAGGAGGCAGAATCTGGGCAGAATCTGCCACTGGATTGGGGGCAGAATCTGGGCAGAATCTGCCACTGGATTGGAGGCAGAATCTGTACGAATCCCTGCATGTGAACACCCCCCAAAGTGTTGTCTGGGAATAGAAAAAAAAAGCACTTTTAGTATAAACATAAGTTATGTCTGCTATTGCAGTTTACTCCAAGGAACTGAATAGTGGTGAGCTGCAATACCAGACAGATTGTTTATGAAAAGCAGACTCATTTTATAATAAAATTAAATCGAATTAATAGATTAATTAAATACATTTGTAGTGACAAACTACAGTATAGTCTTGTGACATTGGTTATTTTTAGAAATGTGTTATTTCTACTTTTCATTATGCTTCAGAAAAACATCTGCAATGACATTTTCCATTAAGTAAAACTGTCACGCAAAGCTAAAATCTCACAACGTTCCTGAATCTTTATAATGTACATTTTAGTGACAGTGTCACCCGATAGAAAGTCTAGATAAGGCAGAAAACTTCAATAGAATGGATCTACAAAGTCAATATCTAAGGCAATTACGTGATAAAAGCATAGATAATTCAACATATCTTTATAAAGCTATATGTTTTTTGAAATTCACATTATTGCTTATTTATATAACATTTTTTGACTATCATTTTAGGATATGGATCTCCATTGTCATATAATATCCTTAATAAAACACTACTATCATAATTACTTACTTTACACACAGAAAAGATTCGGCATATGCAGTATAATTTACAGCACCAAATGCCAAAACAGAGTTACGCTAGGTTCACACATGCATTGGGGTTTTCGTTCTTCAGGTCCGGTTGGGGAACTGAAGAACGGAAACCCAATGCGCTTAAAAAGCAGTTACCCGCGGAAAACTGTGGACCACATAGACTATAATGGGGTCCGCTGGGTTCCCGCATGAAAAATGCGAAGAGAAAAGTTCTGCTTGCAGTCCTTTTCTCTCCACATTTTTCAAAGGGAATGGGGGAAGGAATCCTCGAAACTGTCATCAAAGGCAGATGTGATACTAGCCTTAAAGGGGTTTTCTGTTCTTTTGATATTGACACCAATTCTTAAGAAACCCCAGTAGATCTCAGTGGGTGCCAGTTTCAGAACGTTACAGTAGATGGAGCTGGAAGCAGACGGCTCCATCTAATGTATAGTGTATAGTGGCTGGGCCAGGTTACTGCAGCTCAGCTCCCATTCAAGTGTCAACAGGATTGATGCTGTAGAAGCAGCTTATTCTAACCAGCTTTGAATATATTACAGATATGAAGTGGGGCGCCATAACATGGATATGAGAGTTGAGTGAACCTTTCAAGTTTTGGAATGGGTTAGGGTTCACTGGTTCCGACAAAAAATTTGGTTTGGGTCTAAACCAATTTTTTCAAAACCGGAAGTATAAATTGTCTTAAAATGTTGTGTACAATACTCTGAGGGCTCCTAAGACTCTATCTAACCCCTTTCTAGCACCTTCCCCTCTTTATCACAAATACTTTGTACCGTTTTGATACAACAAAAATAAAACTGCAGAGGCAGTGTTTATATTGTAACTTCACTGGGTTTGCAGCAGGGAAAAAATAGCCAAATTATGTCAGATACTAAAAGACTGCATTTAGTGTGAGTAAATTGTCTGTACTTGATATTGGACACACACAGTACAGATTGAGTTTGACATTGAGAATCCTGCTGAGATATTACTCAGAGGTGTAGTTTCAATGCCAGCACACACTCAACTGACCCTTGAATAATGGTCCTCTGGAAACTTAGAGTCTTAACCCCCAGTGGTCTGTAATAGGCCAGGGGTGTACCAAGCCCTCTAAAACAATGGGGTAGCCAAACAGTGGGAAAACCCATGGGGATAAAACAAATAGGAAGCTGCAAACATACATAAACACATATAAGACAATATAAAAACAATATATACAGCCAGTGGCACAGAACACAATAAAATAAAATAAAGACAGTTTAAGCAGTGTCAACTGGGATGCTGCACACACATTTGATGCAAGGTCCTTTCTTGTGCCAAACTTGCATCTCAAGCACCGATCCGTGCCTTGCCCAACACATTGTGCAAATTTGAGTAGTGCAGGGCGGACATCAGTTAGGGCCGGGACTTCCGCTGCTTAGCCTAACAGATTTATTATAACTCATGCCAATTTTCCGGAGTGAGTTACAAAGTTCCATTCCATTCTAGAGTTCCATTCTAGTGCAGGGACAGATCGATGAAGAGGCCACAGCCTACATCAGGCACCAGTTCTAATAAATTTGCACTGTTGTCTGTCTACATTTTTATTATAATGCCTATGAGTTATTAGTTACATCTGACCTATGATTCCCTGATTGTCTATAACCTTGGAGCTGTTTGCAAGGCATTATGGGTAAGCACACCTGATCTATGAGATTATGTGATCCTTCTTTGCTTTCTTAATGCTTTTACATGGCAAACACGTTTTTAACTGTTTATTGTGAACTGAAGCACAAAAAGTTGGTATGAGTCCGACCATTTTCCAAAATTCAGGCTGAATCAGATATACTGTGAACTGGTTTGCTCATCTCTAGTCAATACCTACACAGAGGAGCTTATTTAAAAATAATAATAATAATAATAATTAAAAATAAATAATTTAAAATAATGAAAAATGGTTTATTTTTCAAGGTCTAACAAAAAAAATTGCAATATTTTAATCAAAATCTATGTTAGTTATTGAGACCTACTTAATGTATTCTCATCTGATATTCAAATTCTTTTCACTAGATGGCAATTCTAAGACATAATTCCTATCGATTTTGGTGCTGACATCAGTTTCAAATATTATTAAAAGACATGTATTATGCTGACAGATATTTTTCAGTATGTCCACAGAGAGGGTACTTTTTCCATTATATTTATACTTGCTGAAAAATACCTCTTGAAAGCCCTTCAGAGAGAGACAACACGTGCCGCAGGATGTTCTGCACATATTGTTGAGCTGCTTGTGCTTGTTGGTGGATCAAACAATCCTCTCTACTAGTGAATTGTCTGGCTCCTCTGTAGCCTGTTTGGCATGTGTGTATGCCTTCACATAACATTTGATCCCAATTCCTCCTAACAGCTAGGTCAGAACAGCCCAGATCAAAAAAAACATCCTGCTTCACCAAGAGGTACAGTACCCAAAAGTACCCCTTGAGAGCCTTTTAATAAGACAGCAAGTGTGATGATGAGAGCCCCAGTTATGGATTTCCAGTCAGATATTGGTCTTCCATGTCTTATCACTTGGTCATAATAACCCTTCTGGCTCCAGGAATAAGGTCATTCTGCTCTGCACCAAGTCCCTTTTGTTGTTCTGTCCCTGGCTCAATTAGCATACCCTTTTTAATCTCATTATCCCAGCAGGAGGTTCCTGGGGTGTCCTTCTTGGTGTCTACACAACGGGGATCTCGCTACAAACCCTACCACACCCCTTGCCTGACACTGCGGTCATCAGGCAAGGAGATCTGATGAATCATAGTTATTGGGATTTCAAGATGGAGGGTGGGACTTTCCCTCCTAGTGTCATCACTCAGGGAGGAGACTGGGGTTAGTTATCTGGTCTCACCTGGGGGAACAGGGGGAGTTCTCTTCCTGGAGAGATGTGAGGGCATGCTGTGCTGTGGACTTAAGCCAGTGCCTTGAGGCCTAGCAGCCAGGCCTGAGACTTCTCTTTGTTTCTGGACAGCATGTAGGAGACACATGCTCTTTTACAGACTTAAGCAAGTGCCCTGGGCCAAAACTGCTGAGGCCTAGATAAATGGACTAACAACTTGTTCTGGTATTTCTCTATCTTTTATTCCCACTTTATTTTCTGTACTGTATTTTGCTTTTACCTGTATTTGCTTGACCATTCATTAACGTGGATTTCTGTATATGTTAGTGCCTAGTACCGACTGTAATGTCTTCAGGAAACATTAGAACTCAGGGATAAAATCCAACAGCATCTTCTTTTATTCATATCTCCACACTCTGATATACAACACACTAGCCTCCAGCAAGCAGTGCCACTTCCTGGTTCCTGTATAATGTGCCCTCCTCTTAAAGAGGCAGAAATGCTTGCTGTATGTTACATCACCCCCCTGTGTTTTTTTTTTTTTTTTTAAAAAAAAACCCCATTTGACATTTGAACAGTTATGGTGAAATACAACAACAAAACAAAAAAAAAACAACAAGGAAAACATAAACATGAAAACACAGTTCACAATCATATATATATATAATCTGATCAAAGTTACAGGATCCTGGCTAAACCTCCTCAATGAGTCTAGATGGGGCTCTTCTTTCTCTGGTAGGATACCGTCTAGAATGGCCCGGATCACTGCTTACCAAAGGGCTGGCTATATCCTATTGAGAGTTGCCACTATCAACAGCAGCTCCGTCAGTCTGAGAGAGTTCATCAAAGTCATTGTCTGGTATTATTTTGAAATGTGAGGCATTCCTGGTTATGGAGTGTCCATCCCACTCAGCTGTGACCATTCTTCCTTTCTTGGCTGTTACATGATAGCCTGCTGGATCATACACTGGACATGTCTTATTGTTTGGCTTTCGACGAACAACAACTTTATCACCCGTCCGAATAGCAGATGGCTCTGCACGTCTTCTCTTGTCCGCATAATGTTTCATTTTGTGCTTGTTGTGTAAGTCTGTTGGTCTAACAGTTGACTCAGCTGGCAGTGCATGAGAAGCCACATCAGGAATGCGTATGCGAGGAGTTCGGTTGAACAGTAGATGAGCAGGAGCAGCATTAGTCGTTGAGTGCGGCGTACTTCTGTAGTTGCGTAGGAATTTGTTCAGGGCCTGCTTCAGTGGTATCTGCTCCAGAGCGGCTGCTTTGACTCTCTTCCCTAAGGTGCACATAAATCTTTCCACAATTCCATTTGCTTGTGGCCAGCAAGGTGTTATCTTCCTGTGAGTGAACCCAAGGTATTCAGAAAATTGTACAAATGTATGTCCATTAAATGGAGGTCCATTATCTGTTTTGACTATTTGTGGAATACCATATGCTGAGAAAATAGTATCCAACTCCGGTATGACACTGGTTGCTGAAGTTGACGAAATAAATGCAATTGTAGGATATCTGGAATATTCATCAATTGCCACTAGGATGTACTGTCCATTAGGTAGTGGCCCATAGATATCAACCGCTACTTCCTCCCAGACAGCCGTTGGTAGAGGAGACATTTGTAGGGGTTCAGGGATCGCTGCAGGAGTCACAAGCTGGCAAGTATTGCAGTGTTTTACTGTGTGTTCTACTAAATAATCCATATTTGGGAACCACACTTTTTCTCTGAGAAGTTTTTTTGTACCCACAATTCCCAAATGACCTTCATGAGCAATCTGTAGTACTTTGGGACGCAAGGCCTTTGGAACCACCAGTTTGGTTCCTCGCAGAATTAGGTGATTCTCAGTGACTGATAGTTCATTTCTGACACTTGAGAACGATTTCAGTTCCCTAATGTTGATGTCAAGATCTGGAAATTTTGTTCTCTGGATTTCATGCCATTTTCCATTCCGGATAATTTGTATTAAAGCACAAAGCGTCTTGTCATTTGCAGTTGCCGTCACAAATTGATCAGCTGAAAGTGCTTTTGGCACTGCATGAACTGCAACAAAGTTGATGTACTGTTCAGCTGCCTGATGTAGAATTTGATCGTCTTCTTCTGTGGGATATCTGGATATGTAGTCAGCTGGATTACTGTATTTTCCAGGCCTATGAACGATTGTGTAATTGTAATCTTGAAGTCGCAGACCCCACCGTTCAATTCTAGCTGGCATCTTGGCTCTGGGGTTTCCAAAGATGATGAGAAGTGCTTGATGGTCTGTGACTATGGTGAATGGAGCTCCATAGAGAAAGAGATGAAAGTGTTCACATCCCCAGACAACAGCTAGGCTCTCCTTTTCAGGCTGAGAGTATTTTTTTTCAGTATTCGTTAATGCTCTGCTGGCATATGCAATAATGGAAGGGTCTGGATTATTGGGTAAGTATTGTGTTAGAATAGCCCCCTGTCCCACCAGACTTGCATCCACAATCAATTCAGTGCGTAAAGTGGGATCAAAGTAAGCCATGGTAGTTGTGGAGCACAGTTCACTTTTAATTGCATCAAAAGAGGTTTGACACTCTGGGGACCACTTGAATTCACAGCCTTGTTTCGTGAGTTCCCTCAGTGGTGCACTAATGGTGGAGAAGTTCTGGATATATCTAGCACAGTAACTGGACATTCCAAGAAAGGAGCGAACTTCACTGACATTCTGAGGAACGGAGGCCATTTTTATCACCTGTACCTTTTTGGGATCAGGCTGTACTCCTGCTGCTGAAAAGATGTGACCATAAAACTCCAAGGACGTTTTGTTAAATTCACACTTGTCTTTGTTTAGAGTGAGTCCCTGAGATGCTAAGCATTGAAAGACCTCATGTAATGCACTATTGTGTTCAGCTTGGGTTTTACCATAAACTAGAATGTCATCACTGTAATTGAAAGCATTGGGAATATGTTGGATTACACTTCTTATAGCATCCTGAAAAATTTCTGCAGCTGAACACACACCGTTTGTACCGCCTGAGGCCTAAATGTGTGGAAAATGTTGTTAGGTATCTGGACTCTGGACTCAGTTCTAGCTGATGGTAACCTTTATTAAGGTCCAGCTTCGAAAAGATAGTTGCTCCATTTAGTAGATGAATAATATCATGTATTGTGGGAGAGATGTGTCTTTCTCTCTGAATAGCTGCATTTGGCAGGCGCATGTCCACACAAAGTCTCACCTGGTCAGGATTTTTGGGTTTTGGAACAACAACAATTGGAGAGACCCATGGAGTGGGGCCTGTAACAGTCTCAATAATATCATCATCTTCTAAAGATTGAAGTTCTTTTTCCACCTTCTTTCTCAGATGAAATGGAATGCGCCTGTGAGATTGTGCGACTGGACGAACATTTTCATCCACATGAAGATGTGCTTGAAAGTCCTTCAGTTTTCCAAGTCCACTGAACAAAGAGGAAAATTCATTAATCATAGTTTGTACATCCTTGTCAGCTGGATCAGTTATTGTATGGATGATCTGAATGAGACCCAGATTTAGGGCAGTATGGTAGCTGAGAAGGCAGCCTCCAGAGCCCTTTAAGATGTAAAAACTTGTTTTCTGTGTCTTACCCTTGTAGCTGATTTCGGCTTCAAATTTTCCCACAGTTGGTAATGGGGTCTGAGATCCATATGAAAAGATTTTGGTCTGAACAGTTTCCAAGACAGGCTGTATCTTCAATTTTTTATATGTATCGCTGTCTATAATGTTCACTGATGCCCCAGTATCGATGGTGAAAATAATATCAGTTTTGAGAACATTGATTGTAACACTTGGAGACTGCATGGATTTTGGTGTAGAAGTAATGTAAACATAGTCCTCACTTGTGGTAGATGTCTCCTCTGCAGTCTGATGTATGGCTTTTACATTAGCCTGTTTTGCTGGACTGTAATGAGGTTTGGTAAGTACTGATCTGCACACTGTTGCAAAATGGTTCTCTTTACCGCATTTGCTGCAGGTTTGTCCTAACGCTGGACATTTATTTACATGAGGAAAGTCTTTCCCACACCGGTAACATTTCCTTTGTTTCTGGGTTGAAGTGTCTGCAGTAGCTTTATGTTTGAGGTTATGCAACTGGATGTCATCCCCCTTTTCTATCACAGTGGCCTGATGATCTGCTATTTCTATGGCACGGGACATTTTGAGAAGGTCATGTAGAGAGTAATCCTGCTGCAACGCTTTGCGTCTTATAGTGGATGATGTGCAAGATGCAATGATTTGCGTTATAATTTCATCAACATCAGTAAATGCACACCCCTGTGCCAGTTCCCTTAAGCGTGTGACATATGTGTCCATGGATTCTTCTGGAAACTGTTTAGCAATCCTGAACTTGTATCTCTCATATCTGATGTTTTGCTTAGGGTTGAAGTAATCTGTTAAGGCTTTGGCGCAGCGGCCATAAGTGTCAGTGTCTGTAGCAGGTAGGGTGCTGTAAATGTCATACACCTCTGTGCCAGCATGGTGCAACAATAGAGCTCTTTTTCTTTTGTCATCTTTTATGTCTATTGCTTCCAGAAAGTTCTCAAACCTGTGCATCCATTTTTTCCAGTTATGAGCCAGGTTATGGCTGTCAGCTGTATCAAACTTTGGGAACACATGCATGTAGTCTGCCATCCCTCCTGTATTCAGTAATGCAGTATAGGAGATAAATGTGCAGGTTTCTGGGTATAGTTCTTATATGTGGATCTGTAAGCACACTCCTTGTATCTGGATTATGCAGATGGCAGTCAGTACTCACAGCACAGAAAACGAGATAAACGGCACTATAAATTGCAGATACTGCAGAACTGGTTCATTGGTAGATTTACTGATAGGGTTTGCTGATTTTACAGTTTTGTTTTTCAGTTTTGCAAAACTTAAGTTAATTTATTATCAGATGCAGAACGTATTTTCTTAAAGGGAAGTGGCCAGAAGGAATCGGGAGACTAAACAACCAGCATTTCGTTATGAACCAGTAGTTTCTGTGTCCCAAACCTGCCTTTAGTGATAACGATGATGACGAGACCTCATTAAAGTCGCCTGATTTTTCCATTTTAATGTAGATTCAGAATTGATCCACAGATGTGCTCACTTGATTTAATGGTGCACTCCAGGGTCCTGTGTCTCGTGTCCATACAAGGAAGCTCCAATCATGAAAAGGAAGTTTTTTCTAATAAAGTGAACATTCAGTATACAGTGCTGGCCAAAAGTATTGGCACCCCTGCAATTCTGTCAGATAATACTCAATTTCTTCCAGAAAATGATTGCAATCACAAATGCTTTGGTAATAATATTTTCATTTATTTTGCTTGCAATGAAAAAACACAAAAGAGAAAGAAAAAAAAGTCAAATCATTGATCATTTTACACAAAACTCCAAAAATGGGCCGGACAAAAGTATTGGCACCCTCAACCTAATACTTGGTAGCACAACCTTTAGACAAAATAACTGCGAACTGCTTCCGGTAACCATCAATGAGTTTCTTACAATGCTCTGCTGGAATTTTAGACCATACTTCTTTGGCAAATTTCTCCAGGTCCCTGAGATTTGAAGGGTGCCTTCTCCAAACTGCTATTTTGAGATCTCTCCACAGGTGTTCTATGGGATTCAGGTCTGGACTCATTGCTGGCCACTTTAGAAGTCTCCAGTGCTTTCTCTCAAACCATTTTCTAGTGCTTTTTGAAGTGTGTTTTGGGTCATTGTCCTGCTGGAAGACCCATGACCTCTGAGGGAGACCCAGCTTTCCCACACTGGGCCCTACATTATGCTGCAAAATTTGTTGATAGTCTTCAGACTTCATAATGCCATGCACACGGTCAAGCAGTCCAGTGCCAGAGGCAGCAAAGCAACCCCAAAACATCAGGGAACCTCCGCCATGTTTGACTGTAGGGACGGTGTTCTTTTCTTTGAAGGCCTCTTTTTTTTTTCCTGTAAACTCTATGTTGATGCCTTTTTCCCAAAAGCTCTACTTTTGTCTCCTCTGACCAGAGAACATTCTTCCAAAAAGTTTTTGGCTTTCTCAGGTAAGTTTTGGCAAACTCCAGCCTGGCTTTTTTATGTCTCTGGGTCAGAAGTGGGGTCTTCCTGGGTATCCTACCATAGAGTCCCTTTTCATTCAGACGCCGACGGATAGTACGGATTGACACTGTTGTACCCTCGGACTGCAGGGCAGCTAGAACTTGTTTGGATGTTAGTCGAGGTTCTTTAGCCACTATCCCCACAATCTTTCGTTGAAATCTCTCGTCAATTTTTCTTTTCCGTCCACATCTAGGGAGGTTAGCCACAGTGCCATGGGCTTTAAACTTCTTGATGACACTGCGCACGGTAGACACAGGAACATTCAGGTCTTTGGAGATGGACTTGTAGCCTTGAGATTGCTCATGCTTCCTCACAATTTTGCTTCTCAAGTCCTCAGACAGTTCTTTGGTCTTCTTTCTTTTCTCCATGCTCAATGTGGTACACACAAGGACACCGGACAGAGTTTGAGTCAACTTTAATCCATTTCAACTGACTGCAAGTGTGATTTAGTTATTGCCACCACCTGTTATGTGCCACAGGTAAGTAACAGGTGCTGTTAATTACAAAAATTAGAGAAGCATCACCTGATTTTTCAAAGGGTGCCAATACTTTTGTCCACCCCCTTTTTTATGCTTGGTGTGGAATTATATCCAATTTGGCTTTTTGACAATTCTTTTTGTGATTTTCCATTGAAGACAAATTAAATGAAGATATTATTACCAAAGCATTTGTGATTGCAATCATTTTCTGGAAGAAATTGGGTATTATCTGACAGAATTGCAGGGGTGCCAATACTTTTGGCCAGCACTGTACATGCACATTGTGGGAAATTTATTAAAACAGGCATAAATTACACTAGTCTTAATTTATTCTACCGCTGGCACAAGATGCATTTGAATTATATATAGGCTGCAACTTATTAATAATTCTGGCGCACTTTGGAAGGTCCCAAAATTAAAATCTACACCAGTTGGATTGAGCACTATACTTTATCTGCTTATCTTGCTTGAGATGCAAAACAGTTTATTTGTGTTGAAAGACAGAGAAAAATTGCATAGTCCAGAATCAATGACCATATTAAGGTTATTTTCAGCACTTCTTTGTTAAAAGGAAAAAAGGAAACAGCAATGTCAGTAACACAGGATGGAGGAAAGATGGGGCAATGAATATTAGCAATTGAGTAACCTACACAGTAGAGGGTAAAATCCTGTTTCATCGAAAGAATAAGTTATGACATAGATACTATTAGATATTCAGTAGAGAGCTGTACCATGCGGGCACTACGACACTTACAAGGATGTAACATGTAATGAGACTCAGAAAGGAACCTTCCTCCATCAGGACATTATTCTGGCAGTTCTTTTATATTTCTTTCTTTCCTCGGACTCCCCAATATATACATTGATATTTTCATTCTCACTTTTTACCATTCTCTATTACCACTAACTGTATTTAATCTATAAGTAAAGCTGCTATGCCCACTACACTGATACTTTTGCCAATTGGCATTGCACAACGTTTGCTAATTAGAAATCTGTATTTTACGTACTATATATGTTACCGTTAAAGTGCAGAAATCAGTTAATCTGCAGATTACCTAGGTAATGTGCAAATTCACTAGGGCGATCCGTTAAAGTGCGGAAAACTGTTTTCGTTTAAATGTGCACATTACCTACTAGGCACTCGTTAAAGTGCAGATAACGACATGTTTTGCTGGAACAACAGCAGCAACGTCGCTGTAGGCTTACAGCGAACGTAATGTCGGCAAAAAAAAAAAAAAAAAAAAGGATTGGGGACAGTATAGGGAAAGGTTGAAGACAGTTTGCTTTCAAAACCCATTCAACTTGAATGGGTTTTAAAAGCAAATGAGCAGGTGTGTGTGCGCGCTTACACCCTCTGCGCCGCGAAAAGCCGTTTTTTTTATTTTTTTTCGTCAGAAAAAAAAGCCGTCTGCTTCGCGGTGCAGAGGGTGTAAGCTTGCACACACACCCGCCCGTTTGCTTTCTGCTGGCGAAAGAAGACTTTAACAGTGGAGGGAGAAGAAGGGAGATGGAGTATGGACAGCAGGACTACGAGAGAAACAAACTTCCGAACTTTAACGATTCGCAAGCCGTGAATGTGCGCATTACCTAGGTAAAGTGCGGAAAACCCCTGATTCCGCACTTTAACGGAGCAAATCAGTTAATCTGCACATTACCTAGGTAATGTGCACATTCACTGATTTGGCACTTTAAAGGTAACATATACAATAATCCCCCCCCAACCAAAAGTATTGCTACATTCTATAGGACATTGTGAATTATCAGAAGTTGGATATACAGAAGCTTCAACGTTAATCTCAATCTTTTATCATCATTTTCTTGGCAGTTTCCAAATTTTGCACTACATAATTTATCTTTATAGCCATTGCAGCATAATTTTTCTAATAAAATGCTCCCAATCACTTGCACAGACATGGATTTAAAGAAGCACTAAATATAAAAAAATACACAAAGAATCTGAAAAATCCCTAGACTTCCTTCCATCATGTCTTCCTTTTCTTTGATCCTGTTTTGTCTCAGATTGCAAAGATAACATGAAAAATATATAAATATATATGCCCCAGAACACCAGTCATGCCCTCCACATCCTCACACTCCTGTCACTGGCTGTATGCTTAGATTCCCACTACTGCTAAGTCATACCCCTCCCCAGCTATTTACAGCTAAAAATCGAAAGGATCATCAGGAAATTAACACTATGTATTCTACAAGACTTTGTTTTAGTAATATGGAGAAAATGCCCAAAATGACATAGAAACCAAGGGGCACTGATTCTATCCAGGTATGAAGAGGTGGTCTAGGAGGTAGAGGAACTTCTTACAAGAGGGTGGTGCTATCACCTTATACACAATGAAGCATGACATTTAATCCCATGTGCAAGAAAAGAAAAACTGGTGGCACTCACGAATGGTAAAAAGCCATCCTATACGCAATATTCATTACAAGGAGCAGTGGAGAGGTTAGTGGTGCGTATAAGCAACAGTAGTTTCGCTCATATGCACACTTTGTCTGGCCTCTCTATGTTAGATGCCTCCTGACATTGTATCCATTACAACCAAAGTAAGTCTAGCTTACAGATAATGGGTAAACCTGGTTGGGGCCATTTTTCAACATGTGATCCATATGCATCAAGGTAGTGCTGATGTTTTAAAGAGGATCTGTCACCAAATACAATATGCTAAATGTCATACTGTAACGTCTCTGCCTGTTCGGGTCGCTGCACCACCATCCACTCGCACGCTGCTGCGAAGGAGGCGTGTTCAATTTGATTCCTTGCATAGGTTTCTTGTTGCTCAGTCTGAACATGGTCCTAGTTCCCTTGCTGTGTAATGGATTTCCAGCCACACCCATGTTCTGAGCATTGTTTCTCCTTGGACTGCATTGAGTTAATCTTTTCCTTGCATGTGTGATTGACAGCCTGTCTACCTATCAGGTCTGGGGCTGGGCCCAGACTTTCTATATATGGGATGTTACTTTCTCAGCAAGTTGCCGGTTATTGCACTGTCTTTGCCTGCTCTCCTTGTTATATCCCTTGTTGCCTTGTTACCTGATTCTCTGACCTTTGGCTTGCCTTGTGACTATTCTCTTGGATTGTGATTTTGTACTGCATTGCTCGTTTGTTACCGACCCCTTGGCTTGCTCACTCTGCTTCTGTGTTGTTTTTGTCTTGTCCTGTTCTGTGTGTCACTTACTCAGTATAGGGCTCGTCTTCAGGTTGTCCTTTTACCATTTAGGGTAACTGAGGCAATAGGAAGGGACAGTGGCTGGGGTGAGATTAGGGCTCACTTGTCTCTGCCCTTCCTCTCAGCCCCCGCAGTAGTGTCAGGGTATTGTTACGTTTGGCAAGACCATAACACATACCTCATTTTATTTTTGCCATTCCCCTGAACAATCGGTTGGGTATTTTTAAGCTCCGTCCACCCATTCAAAAGATATGGCTGCTGTAAGATTGGACAGGAACACTTTATTTTCTCATAGAAAAACATAAGGTTTCCCCCCTACTTGGAGAATTAGAGCTTGTATACATATAATCTTCCAGGGGCCATATCTTTTGAACAGGTGGATGGATTTTAAAAAGAAAAACACCAAATTGATCAGGGCCACAGTGAGAATCACATGATGTATGACATTTAGCATTTTGTATTTGGTGACAGGTCCTCTTTAAAACATCAGCACTGCTTTCATGCATATCGATCACATATTGGAACAAGTGTGGAGCCTTTGTCTTATGTACAACGCGATAGATCTATAGTGCTTGTGAAATCTAATGTAGAGACATCTAATTGTTTTACCAATATAAAAATGGCCACAAGGGCACATAATGATGTATATAACGAAATTGGTTTTGCAGTTTATAAGCTGTTTAATTTCCATGGAGACGCAACCATTTTGCCTTCATATTGTAATTACAATACAAACAGTTTTCGGTCTTATAGTTGCCTAGTGGTGTCATTTCTTTCCAACCAATGAAGAGATAGAGCAGAGAATCTACACCGTACAATAGTATCTTTAATAGTCCAGCTACATCTTCAAATTACCACAAGCTTATACATTCCATTAACCTCTTCCCTGCTGCTTTTGATGGATACTGAATAAAGGATGGATTTTTACTATTGGTGAGTGCCACCTGTTTATGTTCCTCCTTCTTGCATTTGGTATTATGGAGAAAATCATGCAGACTGACAAACAGTGTAAATAGGTGTATCTCATCTTACTTTATTTCTGGGTTTAGTGATCTAATATATGATAACATTCTGATTGGGTGCAGCAGTCAGTATCTTGAGGGCACTTGAGGCGGATCCCTCACCTCTTCTGACATGTCTTATCCATAATTTTCCAGTAGGAATAATAGAGCAATAGTATAATGCAAAGTTATATGTAAAGATGCTTCAGAATTGTTGTATTATGGGGAATAAAAGCATTTCTTAAAACAGTTGTTGGTGACGGGTCCTCTTTTACTGCAGACTGTTATACTTTGAGCACAGTAAGCAGAAATCTCCTAAGTTTCCTCTAGTAACGGTTGCAGCAAGTATATTATGTATCTATGTCTTTGGGAGGGATTTGGAGTTCTAAATCAGAAAAACCTCTGACTATTTTAAAATATACATTCTGAAATTCAGTAGCGCTGCATTTTCGGCCTAATCATGATGGAGATAAACTTACATTACATACTCAGCAACTTTTATTAGGTACTACAATGTGTGCAGTTCTAAGGTAGACCAATGCACTGTATGTAAATATTATCGGGAAATGATCAAAACTAATGCAAAAAAATGTGGAATTTGGCTATATCCAACAATAGCATCCCAATAGCAGATGGGCCATTGTACCCCTTAAGGAACCAGGTGCAACTGCATTCACAGTACTCCACTGTTGTGCCCCATTTTCCATAACCACCACCTATCAAATGTTCATAGTGGAAACTTACTCAGATGTTCATATGCCCAGTGCTGTGCCATATTAAATAATGTATTCTGTATTATAGCTAGCTACTAGATTTTGATGTACAACCAGTGCGATAAAGCTAGAACAACTACTGTACGTTACATGAGGAAGTGGTAATGAGCATGAGTATGGTGAGTAGACTGTATCACTATTTATCTGGAGTAACCAATGTAAAGGTTCTAATAATTTTATAATATTAATATCATGAAGACAAAATATTCTTAGTATATTTGTATATGTGTACTTTGTGTAGCTGTATGTTGGATGTGCTTTTAGTCTGAGGCCCTATGTTGCTGAAATGCAGCTTTCTTTGTTGCAGATATTGCTGCGTTTTTTGAGCCAAAGCCAAGAATAGCTACAAAAGGAATGGGAAATATATAGGTAGCTCTTATACGTCTACCTTCTTCTCAATCCACTCCTGGCTTTGTCTCAAAAAACCACAGCAAAATCTGCAACAAAAAAAGCTGCGTTTCCACAACGTGAGTCCTCAGCCTTAGGTGGTTTTTGAACTACCGTGAACCTACTGTATTTTAGGGGATTGGGACTACAAAAATATAATTGTATAGAATTAATCCAGATATTATTTCAAGCTTGGTTATCAACCACAAAAAAATGTCTAGTCTATAAATCCTCCCACTGTGGGGGAATGGATAGATGTTGTTGAATTAACTAGAAGAATGGGGAAAATGCTGTACAACAATGAAGGACAAACATTTCTGCTGTATGCTAAAATTTAGAAGCCCTGGGTAAGTGCAAGTATGAAAGTAGGAAAGAGAAAAAAATTGGACTGATTATTTGGGAATAGGTAATGGGTGTTACATAGTTAATAAGGTTGAATAAAATCCCTATGAGACAGATGCCAGTTACACCATGTTAGGGCAAAGATTCCTTCCTGACTACAAATAGAATAAATCCCCCAAAATCTTATCTCTAAAAATCTATTTCTTAATATTTTTCGTTAGAATAATTAAATGTATAACCCTCAGTTTTACTTTTTATTAGATAACCATCTAGCCCTTTTAAAATGCTGACATGGTATCTGCCATTACCATCTCCTTGGGGTAGGGGTTTGAGGTTGTCTGAAATTATTATTTGGATTTTATCTGTTGATCTCGTCTGCTTGGTTCGAGTGAGGGCTTTTTAATTCTGATATGTATAATAAAAATAAGTTAAAAAAAAACCTGTTTTTCTTATTTTTTGCCTCTGACCATGGTCTTAGACCTTTTTGTTCTTACTTCTGCATTGGGTCATCAGTAAATATGTAATTTATCAGTAAAAACAGGAAATGAAAGAAGCAAATTCTGTTTTTCCTGGACAAGTACACGTCTTGGATTTTGACAGTGATAATACAGCTCTCTCTGGACACACTGCACTGGTGAATGTAGAAAAGTGGGGATCCAAAACTGACAGCAAAATAGGCTCATTATATTTTGTCACCAAAAAAAATATTCTAGTGTTTGTTTCTCTGTCTAGGCATTTTCCATGAGCTAATTCCACCTGTTATTAAGGATGTGTTCTGTATAGAGAAGTCCTGCAAAGGTGACAGTTCTGCATTATGTAGCAAAGTGGATGGGATGAACCAAGACAGGACCTCCACTCTTCAAGGGCCATATATCAGCTGCATAATCTCCCTCTATGGTACATATTGCACAACCTTGCTGCATAGATTCAAGTCAGGAGACCCAAAATTCCATGATTTTGTATTATGAGCAGTTTCATAATATTGCAAATTATTGATTTATTCCCTACATCTAAACATTTATTCTTTTTACATGTTTAATACACACGTGGAAAAAATTGTTGGTACCCCTTGTTTAATGAAAGAAAAACTCACAATGGTCACAGAAATAACTTGAATCTGACAAATGTAATAAAATATAAAGATTCTATGAAAATGAACAAATGAAAGTCAGACATTGCTTTTCAACCATGCTTCAACAGAATTAAAAAAAAAAAGAAAACTCATGAAACAGGCCTGGACAGAAATGATGGTTCCCTTAACTTAATATTTTGTTGCACAACCTTTTGAGGCAATCACTGCAATTAAACAATTCCTGTAACTGTCAATGAGACTTCTGCACCTCTCAACAGGTATTTGGCCCACTCCTCATGAGCAAACTGCTCCAGTTGTCTCGGGTTTGAAGGGTGCCTTTTCCAGACGGCATGTTTCAGCTCCTTCCAAAGATGCTCAATAGGATTTAGGTCAGTGCTCATAGAAGGCCACGTCAGAATAGTCCACTGTTTTCCTCTTAGCCATTCTTGGGTGTTTTTAGCTGTGTGTATTGGGTCATTATCCTGTTGCAAGACCCATGACCTGTGACTAAGACCAAGCTTTCTGACACTGGGCAGCACATTTCTCTCTAGAATCCCTTGATAGTCTTGACATTTCATTGTACCCTGCACAGATTCAAGACACCCTGTGCCAGATGCAGCAAAGCAGCCCCAGAACATAACAGAGCCTCCTCCATGTTTCACAGTAGGGACAGTGTTCTTTTCAAGATATGCTTCATTTTTCCATCTGTGAACATAGAGCTGATGTGCCTTGCCAACAATTGTCTCATCTGTCCATAGGACATTCTTCCAGACGCTTTGTGGCTTGTCAACATGTAATTTGGCAAATTACTTTTGTCAGATTCAAGTTATTTCTGTGAACATTGTGGGTTTTTCTTTCATTAAACAAGGGGTACCAACAATTTTGTCCGTGTGTGTAAAATTTACATGTTTAATCAAATTACCTTTAATAGGTGATGCAATGTTTTTTTGAAACTCTAGCATCAGGACTAGAGATGAACATACCGGTTTAGACTGAACTGATGTGAATTTTCCAAAAGTTTTTTGTTTGTCTGAACTAGAAACTTTTGGGTTTGTCACCTGTGAATCAGAAGTGAAATTATTATACTCTGGGGCCTTATGATGCTCGGCACGCCCCATGTAGCCACATAACATCACCCAGGAGGCTGGAAGAGCCCAGAAGAGAACAGAGAGCACCGGATGTAACAAGGAGGCCCAGAAGAGGTGAAAGAATGTAAGTATAAAAGTATTATACTATAATAGTGGAGGCCAACGAAAGGTGTAAAATAATAAACATATTTTTTTACACCTTCCTTTGGCCTCCACTATTATAGTATAATACTTTTGGTCTATCCAAACAAGTTCTTACCAAAATGAACCAGAGGGTCGACTCATCCAAAACCCAGATGAAGCAAGTCTTCAGAGATTTGCTCTACTCTAGTCAAAACTTAAAAAATGGCCTTTTTTTAAACCAAGTTTTTCTGTGAAATATATTTTTTTTAAGAATTTTTGATGATTTTATCTTTTACCTACGTTTTCATGTCACTATCTATATTTTAAAAAGCACTACATTCTGCAATTTTAACTCTGGCCACTAAGGCTAATAATAGACTGACATTTGCCAATTTTTTAGGGACCTTCATTGCAGCAGTTACCTCATTTGCATCACAAACAAGCCAGACAGGATCACAGTGGAAAATCAAATTTTTACAGATATCACCCATTGTATCCACTATTTACAATACAATAGATGATGTCACAATTTGTCTACTCCCCCACCCTGCAAAGAGGATGTCTAGAAAACTCTCTGATAGACTTTTGGCTCCAGACTATTGTTGCTTATGGTCATGACTATTCTGTAGAGTATATCACTCTACAGCTGAGTACACCTCAGCTTCAGTGCCTATGTGCAGTGAAACCGGGGTGTACTTCCTCAGTTTCACTGAAGAAATGCACAGGTTCCGGGAGCACCATCGGACTCATCTCTGAGTAAGTATAAAGGATTGTTTTTTTTTCTACAATGCAGGCACAGTGTATTTAAAGCAGGGCGATTTGGGACATTAAACCCCCAATCTATATGGACCTGTGGGTGGTTAGTGTCTCAAATCGACTTGACAGGTTCCCTTTAAACAATGGCAATACATTCCAATCCAATCAGGTAAATGCTTGATTATCAGGTGATTGCGTTCTTAATGCAACATAAAAAAGGCTACATTGTCTGCAGTACATCAGCGACATGCTGCTAACGAATGCAAATTTTATTGGTATGAAAAAATGTTTTCATTTCCATTAGTGACTGTTGGAATTTTGTGCATCAACTCCCCACACAAGCAAGTGTGAACCTAGACGTGAACTCAAAGGGGTACTCTGCTTCCTCACTCACTTCCACAGGTACCTACCACACTAGGTTACAAAGGAGTGAAGCAAAACCACAATCCACACACATCCACAAAAATAGCAGCCACCACCTGCCACTTTTGACAGATGAGACACCAATATGCCTAGACCTCGCACACATGCGCCCTTTGGCACACACAGTGAACCTCTAGCATGCAGTGGCACACAAAGAGATAACAAAGAAAAGAGGTATTCACTCTCTTTGCAATTGTGGGGATAGGGGAGTATTTTTTTAATTATTTTTTTCACCTCCCCCAGCCTAATTTAAAAAAAAAGACAATTATCCTGAACCCTTTAATGGAAAAAAATGCAAATACAATATCCAAAATAAAAAGGGGATAAAATAAATACAGATTTCTTATAAGCCTGGCCAAGGAGTTCAGCAGGAAGTATTGAACAGATCTACAGGCTGGGCTTCATCTCAGTGTAACTGACCCAGGGTTCTCTATTTATCATCTTTTTTTAAAAGTCCAAATTTTTTACTGACTGGTTAAAGTGCCATATTTTGGTACATATATTGTTATAAAACATGAATTATGACACGCATGCTTTTGATATTTTGTCATATGTCTTTGATATAAATTATCTAGGTCTCAAGTTGACACACACAGTGGGACTGTTTTTCCTGGAAGCTATACAAAGGCTTGTTAATTATATTAACTTCAGTTGAATTAAGGGCCGGTTCACATCTGAATTCGGGTTTCCATTCGGGGAATCCGCTTGGGGACCCCCCAAACGGAAACCTATATGCATAGAAAAGCGGTTTACCTAACGAAACATGCGGAAACATGCAGAGAGGAAAGTGCTGCATGCAGCAATTTCCTCTCCGCTTGCTTCATGCGGAGTCCGAGTGGAAACCACATGGACCTCATTATAGTCTATGGGGTCCGTGGGTTTCCCAGGTAAACCGCTTTTTATGCGTATAGGTTTCCGTTCGGAGGGTCCCCAAGTGGACTCCCGAAACGGAAACCCGAACGCAAATGTAAACCAGCCATAACTCACTGCACTTAATTCTCCATTAAAATTGAAATTACCATACCTATTGGACACTCAAACTTACACTGGACAACTGCCTACTGAATCACCATGACATGACCACTACAATTAATTAATCCAACTAGAAAAAAATTCATAACTACACAGTACAATGTATTATCACTTATCATCACTTATTATAGCGCTGGGTAATTTATGAACTATTAGTTAAAAATGAATTGATCTTCATAGTGAGCTACTTCATTTATTTCACATTCCTGGCAAAGATTAGTTCGTCAGGATCTACAGCAAGTGAGAGGAGTGGAAAATTGGGTGCAGAGATACATTACAGCAGCCCCTCCTACAGACTCACTTAGGCTAGGTTCACACCTGTGCCTGGATTTCGCTTGGGGATTCTATCCCTGAATCTGCTTGCAAGCAGGACTTTTCTCTCCTCATTTTTCGGTTGGAAACTGGGCAGACACTCAGCAGACCCCATTATAGTCTATGGGGTCAGTGAGCTTCTGCAGGTAACCGCTTTTTAAGCGGATTGGGTTTCCGTATTTCAGGTCCCCAAGCAGACCCGAAGAACGAAGACCCAAGAACAGGTATGAACCTAGCATCATTGGCAGCCTACTACATGCTTTTTAATTCCTAATGCTGGAAAAGCAAAGTAGGAAAACTTATGTGAGAGTGTGGCTGGGTTCCAAATGCACTGGATTCCAAATTTAGTTGTTATATAAAAATGCATGTTTTTTCAGCAAAAACAAACATTACTACCACAGCCTGAGAGCCTGTATGTGTAGCTTCATTCAGTTTACCTGTTTTTGTGATGAAGTCTCCATCTTCTCAGTCCAGAGGTCCAGTATACTCTGCTAAATATACTAGTTGCTGCTACATTGCTTTCCAGTTCTCCCATGAACATACACCATGAGTCTACACCATTCAACTACCATAGGTGCTGCTGCTGTACTCATATACATCTAATTGAACTAGACCTTCATGATTTGTTTTCCTAGCATATTAGTTCAATAGTTCATTCAATTCAGTTAGTTTGCCAGTTACATGATACATTCCCCATTCACCTCCTCAGCTCCCAGAGCTGAGTGCAGCTTGGCATGCTATAGGCCAGGGGTATACAACTCCCAACATGCATACTTGCTCTGCTGTTCTTGGATATTCCATGGAAGTGAATGGAGCATGTTGGGAGTTGTAGTTTCACAACAGCTGAAGTGCCGAAGGTTGCTGATCCCTGCTATAGGCTATACTGCAAATGTGTTTACTACACTGGGTATCTTCTCCTTGTTCTTATTAAAATATCATGGTTTACTCCACTGTGTCACCAAACAACCAGATAATAATTCCAGGTCATAAGCTTGACGATGAAAATATTATTCACTTTGCAGGGTGCAACATGACGCTGCTAGTGTGTGGTATAAGTGATTGTCCTAAAATATTAATAATGATCAAATATATCTGATCAGGTTAATAGAATTCTAAGTCATTCAGGGAACAAATAGTGACTTTTTAGAGCAGGCTTGATCTATGTTCTCAGTAGGATCCCAGAGCCATAATAATGAACTAAATGAACTAAGTGAACTCATCTTCTGAACTAATCTTTTGAATGAACTAGATCATAAGAAACAAATCGAATGCTGCTAGAAACATCCAACCCAGTTATTGCCTGCCAGGCTGACCTGAGTAAAAAAAAAGCCTACTGTCTTCTTGTCTATAGTAACATATAAGAACTTTGTTGGTTGAAACTTGTTTAGAGGAAATATACTGTTGGCCTATTGAAGTCAGTGTCATTCTTTCATGCTGTTTCTCCAAAGTCATCACACAGCAGTGCTCACATACTGTAACATAAATACTTCCGCAACATATCAAAGAAAAAAGCAAAGCTTTCATCTGATATCTCATTGTAGCTGCAAGCAGATGATTCAAAACCCTAAAGAGACTTCCAACCGATCTTCATGTGGCACAGAAATTGCCATACCATCTTAAAAACTAAGCAAGACAATTTTTGAGAGGGAATAGTAAATGAAATATGTCAGCTTCTTTCACTAGAGCACATCCACTGTCAAATGCCACCAGACCACCCTCTTTCCACATCTTTTTTCGCTTTCTCTTTCATCAAATAAGAATCAACAACTAATTTGTTGGTCAGGAAAATGGGACTTACCATATCAAGTATATAGAAACCACAGCACACACTCTTGGTATTTTCAGCAAACAGTGAAATGTCTTTTATTTTTCGTTTTTCCAAGATATAAGCAGTGTGCAAAAATTGTTTTACATCAAAATGCCATATTTCATGGTAAAGAACAGTATAGTTTTAGAGATACAGATCATACAGATCAATATGCGTGCAACGTTTTGGTCAGGTCTTGACCTTCGTCAGACTTGATCTTAACCACTTCTGGACCGTCCATAGACTATATACGCCCGTAAAGTGGTTGTCTAGTTCTGCAAGGACGTATCGGTACGTCCAAGAAGAACTCAGCAGCTGCTGAAACAGGTAACCAGCTGTAACTTCAGCTGGAGCTCCCAGAGAGATCCTGATCGTTCGTGATCGTTGTGTATACAGCTATGGACGCCGCCATGTTGCAGCTCCCCTCTGACCCAGCCCCAGTTACGGGGAAAATCAGCCTCCCCCACAAAAAAAAAAACTGTGATCAGATGTCCCCAAAGGTCTATTATGAACTTATGGGGACACAATGTAAAAAAAAAATTAATACAAAAGTAAAAAAAAAAAAAAGTAAATATAATAATAATAAAAAAAAAATAATATGCCAATAAAACATCGTTATTAAAGGTTATAGCCCCACCCTGACGACACCATACAAAATAAAAATTACCGTAACGGAGAGGAAAAACAATTTTATAAAGTTTTTTAGTAGCACTTTAGTAGCATTAAATAAAAAAAAAATGAAAAGTGAAAAACAGACATGTTTTCCCTCCTCTCTTTTTTTTAAATATTTTTCCAGATATAAAAAAAACTAAAACACATGCAAAAATATAAACAATGTAAAAATAAAGCCCTATGTGTCACCGAAAAAAGACGCAGAAATTAGTTGCATAACGCATGTGATAAAAATGTTACAGCCCTCAAAACCGCACATACAAAAAAACCCGAAAATGTGTCTGGTCCTGGACCAGAAATTGGCCCGGTACTGAAGTGGCTAAGTAATGTAGTGGCAATGCTGGAGGCGTTGGAGGCCCCACCACCATTATTGAGTGTGCGGGATCAGTGATATATAATTACCATGTAAAGTAGTCCCTCCAAAATTAGTACTAGTTCATTTAGGCAATGCCTCACCAAAAAGAATTATTCCAATCTTACCAACAGTGGATAAATTGAAAATTTAATTTAAAAAATATTTAGGCCTATGGGATTAAATTTAAAAAAATCAACCAATCATCCAATCATAATGCTGATCCATATGCATTACAAAAAATTCAGTTAATCTGTGTGCCTCATGACACAATGGAAAGGAATATGCAGCAACCCATTGGAAGGACTCGACTGGGAGTAGTTAGGATGATGGGAGTTGTCACGGGTGGCCTCGGACTCAACCAACTCTTCCAGCACACTCCTGGGCTGGTGCAGAACTGAGGGGGCCTGCAGGTATCCAATGGTGGTAGTAGTAGTCCCCGTAGAGCACTTCCTATTTTCAGCTAGTTGGAGGTTAGAAAGGCAGTTGATGGTGGATGCAGGAATGAACCCAGGCTGCAGGTGAAAACAGGTTGGAACTTTACTGACCAAATGGCAAAAGCACAGCTTCTAATATGGCATAGAGGTACAGACCATAATAGAAGTTCCAATGGAGATGGGGAGATGAGCCAGATAACAGTTTCCAGCAATGGATGCCCCGATCAATTATATATAGTGCCAAGTAACTCCAACTTATGGTAACTCTCTTTCTCTCTCTAGTTGTACTAATGATTCCCTGCATGGACTTGTCTGTCTTGTGGGAAGCAGGGTCTTATCTTAAAGGCCTCTTGATGACCTCAAACTCTACAGAAACTGACACTCAATGCTCCAAACTCTCCTAGGCTGACAGCATTAAAGGGGTTGTGCAGGATTTCAAAAAACATTTCTGTTTTCTTTTAGGAAGTGACATCATATCCGTTGGTCACATGGCAATGCCACATCTCCATCCTTTTAAAATGAATGGGACTGAGCATGGCATGTGACCAACGGAAATAATGTCACATTGTGAGAAGAAGAAAGCAGCCATGTTTTCGAAATCCTGCTGTCTCAGGGCTGCAGCAGTTGATGAAGTCTGTACAGCTTGGTAGTTGAATGAAGACTCCTTGAGAGTCTTCATCCAACTTTTTGATTACTTAGTTTCTAGGAGGAGCTCTGATATGCACCCTGTCCAAAATGCTGACATTGACCTTTGTCGCCATAAAAGAATCCTGGCCTTACAAGGGCAGTAGTGAGTTTGCCTTTGTGAAACTTGCCGACCCTAAAATTATCCTAAGCTGCATCAATGTGTTTCATTTCATATCTGTCTATCTATCTATTTATCTACCTATCCATCTACATTTTTAACACTGAGGTTATGGTGTGAATCCAACCAAAAGCAACATCTGTATGAAGTTTGTATATCCTTCCTGTATTTCTCTAGGTCCCCAGCTTTGTCTCTTTTACACAGTACTAGCACAGTGGTACAGAATATGCTGACACTCTGTCAGAAACATGGAATAAACTAAATATATAGCTATGTTTTCTAGTCAGCAGGTCCACAGAGTAAAGGGTTAACTTAGCAGTCAAGTTTACTTCTATTTATTCCATATTTCATTGTAATGTGAGTAAAAGGGGTCCTCATTATAGACCATTATAGGCCACATGTTTTTGGCTGTTTTCTGTACTTGTTTATGGGGTAGCCATCTTACCAGAACAGTATTACGAAATATGCTTTACAGGAGCCACATGGAGCATAGGAACTTGTAAACTGGAAACTCACTAACGTATATGGAAAAGTGTTATAGATATGGTCTGTAACTTGTGCAGAGGACACTGTGCAGGGAGGGGGAGAAGATGAACTGTGGTTTGGTAGATCCTTAACAGTCTACTTATAAATGTATAATGAAGGTGATACCTCTCATTGTAATCCTATCTAGCGTCTATTATGAGACCTAGTGAAAACTTTAAGATTTCAAGATCTTTTTAACATAACGACATAGAAAATTTAAAGCAACACTTCAGCATTTTTTTTTAGCTACACAAGGTAGCCATCAAAGTAGATTCAAAATCTTCTCTTGCTGACATTGTCACTCATGCCTAGTACTTGTACCCAGGTCTAGAACCTGTACCAATGTCTAATACTTGTAACCATGATTTGCACTGCAGAGCTAATACTAAATTGACCTTCTACAACCTCAAATTGTGAGGATAATGTCAACACAGGTCCTAAAAACTGCAACAACTGCTGCCAATAACACTGGGGAAGCAGTGGCATAACTAGGAATGGCTGGGCCCCAAGGCGAACATTTGACATGGGCCCCCCCGCCGCCCCCCTCCAACCCCCCCCTCCAAAAAAAATGCATTCCTGCGCACACTATTATGTGCCATAGTGGCTCCTGCACACAGTATCATGCCCCATAGTGGCCCCTACACACAGTATCATGTTCCATAGTGGCCCCTGCACACAGTATCATGTCCCATAGTGGCCCCTGCACACAGTATCATGTCCCATAGTGGCCCCTGCACACAGTATCATGTCCCATAGTGGCCCCTGCACACAGTATCATGTCCCATTGTGGCCCCTGCACACAGTATCATGTCCCATAGTGGCCCCTGCACACAGTATCATGTCCCATAGTGGCCCCTGCACACAGTATCATGTCTCATAGTGGCCCCTGCACACAGTATCGTGTCCCATAGTGGCCCCTGCACACAGTATCATGTCTCATAGTGGCCCCTGCACACAGTATCATGCCCCATAGTGGCCCCTACACACAGTATCATGCCCCATAGTGGCCCCAGCACACAGTATTATTCCCCATAGTGGCCTCTGCACTGAGTATTATGCCCCATAGTGGCCCCTGCACACACTATTATATGTCCCATTGTGGACCACCCATGAACAATTATTATACTCTTGGGTTTTTCAGACCCCAGAGTATAATGATCGGAGATCCAGGGGAGGATACAAACATAAAAAAACAATGATACTTACCTGTTCCTCGTTCCGGTCCACTCCCTTCTTCAATGTTGGACCAGGCCGGCGTCACGTGATGCGGGCCGGCGTTGCGACGCAAAATGACGTCCGCTGACGTCTGGGACGTCACCAAACAGGCCAGAAGCCTGGAGAAGCGTAGGAGAGGTAAGTACATTGTTTTTTATGTTCCCTCACCTCCCCGGGCCTCCAATTATTATACTCCGGGGTCTTTGAAAAGACCCCGGAGTATAATGATAGCAGAGATTGTGGGGTTCAGCCCGCGGCCTCACATACCGATCCCCGCTACTGCTCACAGCCTCCTCGCAGAATCAGAAGCGCAGGCGGCCGTGAGCGGGACCCCGGGGAATAGTAAGTATATAGGGCCCGTTACCTGCTGGGGTTACTCCAGCAGGTAACGGCCTATTAAAAAAAAAAAACGCATCGGGGGCCCGCAGGGCCTCGTAATGTCCCGGGCCCTGTGACAGCTGCTACTGCTGCTACCACGGTAGTTACGCCCCTGTGGGGAAGGTAATGGGGGCATGGTGATATGACTGTTAGAGAAGAGAGCTATAGGGAAGCAGATTATGTGGGAGGCACGAGGCATTTGTACCGAAGAGGTCAGGCAAAAGAACAGGGGAGCAGGACTTAAAGAGTATGAGGTCACATGGTAGCACTCAATAATAACTGCATACAGATATGCACAATAGCCCATGCTAGAAAAAGAGGTAACACTGTGATCATGTGACTTACTAAAGAAGGTGAAGCAGGATAAGGATAGACACTGTGAGTATTAAACTATTACTTAGAGGATGGTCTTTGAGAAAGTGCAATGAGTAAAAAAAAAAAATCACAGGATTATTCCTTATATTCATAAAAATATAGTTAATATAAAAATTGATTTGAATTTTTTCCCATTCTCTTTAAAGCATCTCTCAAAAAAGCACATTTGAGGCCAAATAGCATACCTGCTCTCTACACAGGATATCATAACAAATTGATCAGTCTACTTCCCAACTGCGCTTTGAGTCCCTTGTACAAAAAGCTGACCACAATGAGGACTGGAAAGGAAAGATATCAATCACCTGAAAAAGCTTTCATTCTACACAGCTCAATATACTTAGTCTTAGAACACTGCAGTATCTGTATCTATACCTGGCAATTTACCATGCAGGAAATACATTTTATGATGCAAGGATACTATTGAAGAGAAAACTAAGTACAGAAAAAACACAGATTAACCCCTGCATTCTCTGCATGACTTTTACAAGACTCTTTATCTCAGGATCATGCAAAGTGACAATCAGTGAGGACAACTACTGTATATGTTGCGTCAAATTTTATCACCCATTTTTAGGTTTAGTATTCCTTTAAACCTGATAGAAAAGACATTTTTATTACATATTTTACTGTTCTAGTTAAGAAAGTTCTTATAAAGCTGTGTCATATTAACATAGTTTTCATTTTACTCTTATTTTCCACTCTCCAGTTTCCACTTACAAAGGCTACAGATGAGCCAACCAGTTCTGTAACAATCCAGGTTCGTTAAAAATTTTCCAAAAATATTGTGTTCGGACAAACATGAGATTTTGGGGTGCCAATCAGGAATCATTATTATACCCTGGGGTCTCTTCAGAGAGATTTCAACCATGAGCCTGAAAGACACCCAGGGAAGGACATCAGATGCTACAAGGGAGTCCTGGAGAGGTGACGGAAGGTAGGTATGACTGTTTATTATTTTTCCCCACCTCCTCTGGACTTCTGATTCTTATACTCTGGGGTCTGAAAAAGCTTTTCTTCTTCTAAAGCCAAAAAGTTGCTATTAAAAAAGCTAAATTTTAGAGGTTCAAAGTCTAGAGAGCAATGTGCTTAAAGAGGAAACCACCACCCAGTGATGATGCTAGGCTGTGAAGCCGGCACCCTGTACAGTGATATTGTTAGCCAAAACTAACAACACCAATGGGCTACAAACCAACAATATTGAAAGTGTTTTGAATTCAGCACACTGACAACTTTATAATTATATATAACATGCTCAGTGAAAGAGGACACGAAAGGTCTTTTATATGGTAAGAAAAGTTACTAAAGGGAACCTGATATCGAGCTCCTGCTACCCAAAACCACAGACAGTATGAAATCCAATCAGGTTCCCTTATGACAGAGAGCTATATTTTACTCTAAAATGTTGACTTTTTTGCTTTAAGATATCAACCCACCAAAACACAATATTAACACAATTAGAGATAAATTTAATTTAATTGCTCTGAAAAGTCACATATAGCACTCTGAAGTCTCCTAGGACGGGCCCTTTGAAGCTCTTTAATGCCAAGGCAGCCTTAGTAATGTCAAAGTGACAGCAACATATACTGAATGGCTATGGATAAATGGTGGTAAAAAAACCCCCAAAAAAAGCCCATCTAAAATCACACTGCACTGCTTTTCAAAATTATGATGTGATGTTTCTTTTGGTCTTTCAAATATCAAGTGGCATTTTGAGCAATTCATGCAGAATTAATCCCAAAATCTGAAACTTTTGGAAAATTGGCAACAAAATTAATTCATGCCAAATTAACTTTCTTATCTCCAAACACAATCTAAAGTGCAAGATGGCATTATGTTCTTGGTGTGAAGAACAGCTACAAACATTCTTCTACATGGTGGATTCTCGCCTTTATTTGCAAAGCCAATAGTAGAGAAAACATGTATTTTTGAAAATAATATATTTTGTTAAATATTAACTGGAAGATAGCAAATCATATACAGTAGACATTTGGTGTCCTCATAATAACGTTAACAATTGGTACAGTATTTTTCTAACATTACTTAACATGATTAGTTAAGAGTGTTAAAAAATACATAATATGTGACTATTCTGGGGACCTTGACCTGGGAATCTGCCTGGATATTCCATAACTCCTGGGAGGAATCATTAGACTTCTCTCTTGAGTTACATTATTTCTTTTTTTCTTTTGGGGTTATTTACATAGATGCAGATTAAGTCTCTGCAACAACCTTTGAGTCTCAAGGCTCTCCATGGATTCCCTGGCTTTTCTAATTATTACGGTCAATGTATCTGAAATTTCTTTCAGGCTGTGTCACTCCTCACTACCATCACCCTGAAGGGGACAATACTTAAGACTTGGTAAGTTCTGTTGTACAAAGTTTAGTCATCTCAAGCCCTGTTTCTCCTCTGCTCCAGTTCCCCATTATCCAGAAACCAACAGGCTATTTTTTTAAAGATCAGTGTCTTCTCAGTTGGAGTTGAAGTAATTTTCTCTCACCAGTCTAGAGAGAAGAAGTACCTTTCATGTGGCTTCTTCTCTAAGAAATTTTCTTCCACTGAGATTGAAGAATTGGTGGGGTTTCAGTACTGGTCATCTCTTGGAGATGACTGGGCCCTCTTGTTTTCACAATACCATATCATTCTTAAAAGACATACATATCATCAAGTAGAGGGGAAAGAAAGAATGGAACTGTTTTATAGGCAGTCTTGTTCAGCCTTTGCCCATTCCAACTGAACCTTAGACAGAAATGGTGGACTTTCATCAATTTATCTCCTGCTTAAGAATTCACTACACTTTAGGTGGTGATGGGTGGTGTCTTTAGAACAACCAATTTTATAATATTGCCTGGGTTACCCTCAGTTGGCTAAAGAATTCTTTACTGAGATAGTTCACCTCCATGGTTTCCATGCCTACATTGTTTTAGATTATGGAGTGTATTTTTTCCAAGCCCTCGATGACACTGTATAAGGCTTTGAAAATTACCCTAGACTTTTCCTCCGAATACCATCTTGAGAATATTGGTCAGATGGAACAAACCAAATTAAATACTTGAGCAATATGGTATATTCAAATCTATGTTAATGCCTATCATGATAATTGGTCCAAACTGTTAGCCTCACATGTGGAAGGAGACTGTTAGCATGGCCCTGACACCATGAAACTTCATTTAGCCCATTAGAAACTAGCATCTACCCAGGGAATAGTGGAATTTAGAAACACACTGCATATTCTGAGACTGTGACAGCTATTTTGTGACATACAAAAAGGTCTCCAGAATAGGCAAAGGCAGTAGTTTTTAAAAAGGTGGAACCAGGTATGTTTACATTGGCTATGTACTGTATAATATAACAGATCCACATTTCTAATGAGAGATGCAACCTATGGTATATGGATGACATAGTCCTATACCGACAAAAGCCCCACATTGTGGAAACACATCGTTTTTTGTTGCAGATTTTGCTGTGGTTTTATGAGCCAAAGTCAGGAGTGGATTTAACAGAAGAAGAACTTCTAAGAGCTTCCTTTATATTTTCCATTCCATTTCAAGTCACTCCTGACTTTGGCTCAAAAACCCCCAGCAAAATCTGTAACAAAAAATGCTGCTAAGGCGACTTTATCTTCCATTAAAAAAGTAAACAAACATGAAGGAAGATAGCATCTGTCATGTTATTTACATTAGTGTCAATGGGAACAGACACAGAATCAGCCTGTGTCCGTTCTCTCTGCAACATCATCCTATGACAGAAGACAGTGACAAACATTAACAATGGTAGTGTGAACCCAGCCTTAGCCTCAAGGGGTAAATGTGCTGGACTAGATATTTAGAGTTAACCCTCCGGAGTGACCAAATGAAACTTTTGACAGCACAGGGACAGCAACAGGATGTTAATCCATACAGCAGTAGCTCATGCAGAATTTACAGCATTTACAGTACACGTTATATTGAAGAGTAAGTACAGGTCAAAGAGAGGAATTCTGCAGAATAGCTCTAAGCTATTTACCCTGCCATCACTCACAAAGCCACCACCCTCCTTGATTTTATATTTCTATTGCCCTGAATACGCTCAGATCAAAGTTCACTTTGTCTAGTTCATACATTATATGTAAAACTGATCTTCCTGTTGCTACATGTGGCCTGTTTATGAGAAATCTCAACCTATTCATGTAACTATTAACCATTTGTATTCTTAGCTTAAAGTAGTATCCAAAAGTGCCATCCAGCAGAGCAATAAGAAAATATGCTTATGTGCACTTCTTATTCTTAGCGCAATATATATCTGAGATTTACATTTTGAGTAACTGGATAATATACTTTGTTAGTAGAATCTGAAAAAAATTAAAAACTGTAGGCAAAACTTACATTTGATGAGTGTAAGGCTCAAGTTCATATTTGGTGTTTGGGACAAGCTGCATATTGCAGCATAACAGTATAATGGCCCCTTATGCTCCCTACACAGTATACTGACCCCATTATGCTCCCACACACACTATAATGGCCACCTTATGCCCTCTCACACAGCATAATAACCCACTTATGCCCCCACGCACAGCATAATGCCTCTCCATGTCCCTACACACAATATACTGACCACCTTTTCCCTCCAAATACAACATAATGGTCCCTTTTTGCTCCAACACTCTGTATAATGGCCCGCTTTTGCCCCCACACTTAGGATAATGGCCTTCTTTTCCCCTCACATACAGTATAACAGGCCTCTTATGCCCCACACGCAGTATAATGGCCCCCTTCTGCCCCAATTATACTGCGTAGTAGACTTTTTATGCCCCCACATAGTATAATTGCCCCTTCCACCCGTGCATACAATAAAATGTCCCCATTTTGCATATATGTACAGTATAATGTTTGCCTTTTCCCCATATACAGTATAATGGCCCCTCCCTTCTGTGCCTCCACACAGTGTAATGACTATTTATGTTGTAAAGATGGCTTTGGGCCCCCTCAGACTACAGGACCCGATAGCAGTTGCTACCTCTGCATCCCCTATAGCTACGCCCCTGTCTCCATTGTACATAGCTGCAAGGACTCTGTATGACTCTGTGCAGGCTACATGCTCACATCTCTTCATTTGCATGCATGAGACCCAGACATGTTGTTTTTAGTCATTTTGTCTGGTGGTTGAGGTAAAAGTTCATCAGTCTGCTGCACCACTATTTTACAGTGAATCAGAATTTCTTGGGCTACTACTGAAACAAGAAGAATACTGATCACCAGTGATGATATAAAGTTATGTGATAAAGTGATAATATAAAGGAGGAAGTTGAGGAGATATTTGCGATTAGTTAAGCTTTTTGTAGTTTCCTTGTCTTTGCTCCATACTCCGAGGCTATGTCAAATATTCACACCCTGGACATTTTCTTGCGTAACAATATTTAATGATGGTGGATTTCATTTAACGTTTAGCACAGATCAAGGAGAAGACTCTATAAAAGTGAAAGTGAAAACATATGAGCTACGTCCTTTACAATCATTAAACATAGGAGAATGTATGTACTCACACCCAGCAGTCAAGTGTCTTGTTGAGGCACCTTCGGAGGCAGCTCTAGCCTTGTGCCTGTCTGGATAGATTTCTCTTGGCTTTATAGGAAGACTGTTTTTTTACTTTGCATCGAGAAACCATTCATTAATTTTTAGGTGAATGAGGCCTGTAAGTGAACATTCATTTCAGCTACAAATTCTCAATTGGTTTCATGCCTGAACTCTGAAACTCCAAGAAAGTAAGGTAAAAAGTACACAGTACTCAATTCAGAAACTAGAAGAGTGATTTCCAATCCTAAAATCATTGGGTTCATTGAAACCTGATCAGGGGATGACAGGAGATTTTAATATGAATGACAACTCAGTCTCAGAGTTTTCCCAGGAGTAATAGCATGTTATAGGGATGCACGAAGGGAAACACTGCAACTAATCACTCAAGGTGTAACTCCCATTTTACTTTTTTGTTTTGCTATTGTGTCGGGGGTTGTTGGGGAACATTTTGTAATATACTTAATTAACCTATCTAGCTTCCTTTTAATGAAAAATAGGCTCTAAGATTGTCAATAGCAACCATTTAACTGAGTTGTTGCCAGGGAAAATCTGTACACATTTGTATTTCCTTATTTAGAACTGTAGCATTTGCCAAAGGGGGATTTTTATAACACTGATTATGGTAAGAAATGTCATCATGAGTTTTTTTTTCTTAAATGTGAATAGGCTCCTATTGTGCTGTCTGGATTAGGTGAGGTGTATTAAGAGTTAACATATTGAAGGCAATTATGTAGGGGTGTGGTTTCTTCTTTTGGTTTTAAAAATGTGACTATCAGAGTGTGTTGCATGATATGACTAAGAGACTGCGGTCTCGAAAATGTAAGTGATGGCAACATTTTTCCAATTTTTTATTTGAGACTATGTAAATTCTTATTTTATGGAATGATGCATTAAAAGTTAAATTTTACACTTTTTGTTCGCTGATGCTGTAAAGTTTTTTATTTGAGAATGTCAAATGGCTGTATGTCCAATTTTTTTTTTTACCACTGAACATACAACCTGAAGTATCACTAGTTAAAAACACAGTCAGGAATTTGAGCTTTATATGCAGCAGTTCATGCTGCATATAAAAATCACCTCTCCGACTGTATAACTAGTGATATCTCCAGTTCTATTGTAGCAATTAGTGATGAGCGAATCGAAGCTGCAGAAGTGGAATTTGATCAGAATTTTAGGAAATATTCAATTCACATGGAATCCGGATTTCCTGATGCTCCGCGGTAACAAATATTTAGTAAGGACCTTTGTGACATCAGACAGTTACATGATATTCTCTAGTGATGTGACTGGGTAGACGTGTCTTTGTCCGTGCTGGGAGAGAGAGAGAGAGAGAGAGAGAGAGAGAGAGAGAGAGAGAGAGAGAGAGACATAACCGTGGCATCCAAGGGCTTTTTTGCCACCCACCCTGGCTCCCTTCAGACAGGAAATAGCTCTTTATTCACCGCGAATTAATTCGGATCGAATAGAATCATGGAAGCACATGAAAGATGAGAATCTCAGCTTCCGTGTGGTAATAGAATCATTAAAACAAGAGATATAGCCAACCTTTTTTTATATTCCTGTGTATGGGAATGTGTAGGGCGCCTTTATTTACAGGTCCAAATGTCCTTTTTATTTATACTATTTTGTGAAATGTCTAGTCATCACTTTTTATTCAAATTTTTTAAAAAAAGGCAAAACTGTTAAAAAAGTAGACCGGGCGTTTTTGACACTTAATGTTAATGTGTTTTACTTTATTTCTTTTAAATTATATATATATATATATATATATATATATATATATATATATATACACACATATATATTGTTTTTTATTATAATTATTATACTTTCTAGGGGTCTTGAACAGTAGAGGGTCTTATGCCAAATGCAATGCAATGTCATATAGAAAAAAAGAGAAACAGTGGCACTGCTAACACCCAATCCATACATACCGGCATACAAGGAAACACATAAAATCAGACAGGAGTTGCACAATAACTACAACGCCCAAACAGGTGGTGCTCACGTCCCACAGAAAAAGAAACACATGAAAAAATATGTAGAGAAAGAATAAATGGGGCACTCACCCAGGCGTAGATCCTTTCATAAAAACATCTTTTTATTCAGTCCTAGATAAAAACATATCCATAGGATTTGATAGGGAGAAAGGAACTGCACATAGAATGGCTAGGCAGTGTCCGTTTTGCACAGGGCGCGCTTTTTTAAGCCTCAAGTATGCTGAGCGAAACGGATGTTGCCTAGCCATTCTATGTGCAGTTCCTCTCTCCCTATCAAATCCTATGGCTATGTTTTTATCTAGGACTGAATAAAAAGATGTTTTTATGAAAGGATCTATGCCTGGGTGAGTGCCTCCTTTATTCTTTCTCTACATATTTTTTGCAATGCAATGTCAATTCACAACATTTGTATTATCTGCGCACAGGTTTCCGTTCAGGGGTTCACTTTGGGACCCCCCCCCTAATGGAAGCCTAATCCACCTAAAAAAGCGGTTATCTTATGAATCCCACGGACCCCAAAGACTATAATGGTGTCTGCGTGGTTTCCGCATTTTTCATGCGGAGAGGGGAACAGAATCCCTGAATGGAGAGCCAAAGCAAATGTGAACAGAGCGTAATACAAGTAAATGACAGACAAGCCTGGGAGCCTATAATATGCTCCCAGCTGTCATTTAAACAGATCGCCAACCCTGGATCTCGTTCCAGGGAACAGCAATCCTCCCTAAAATGCGGGCACTGAATGTGGGCATTAGCGCTGCGTCTCCACAGAAATCCGATAGCTATGGCGACTGCTCAACTCCTGAGCAGCAGTCATATTTAAATATGCAACATTCGGCGGACTATTATGAAGGGGTTAAGTATATTACAAAAATGTTCACCAAACACCCATGACACAATAGCAAAAAAAAAATAACGGGAATTTAAATCTTTAGACACTTTAAATCTATTGGTTTCAAGACTAATGTCTCATACACAAGACAGTGAAAATGGGTACATACCTACATCTGCTTTTTCAATGGACCGTGTCCCATTTTTTTTTGTTTTTCCAGCCTAATGGATCCAATACAATTTACTTTCTCTGTTTTTAACATATGTCAAAATGGATTTGCATCCAAGTGTTGGACTTTAAAAGTGGATCATTGGGTTGGGTCAAAAAAAAGACCAATGAAGTTCTTTACAATGTTCTTGTGCATGTAGCCTCAGAAATTCACATTTACTTTACTCCCTTAGCAACACATGATGTACTTGTTTTTCATGGTGTTAGCGACATACTTTCGGAAAGTGGAGAGGATAAAAACGAAACGAAAAATCTGAAAATTGGGAAAAGGGGATTAAGAATTATTACAGCAGACTGAACCACAAGATAAAGTATCTGAAAAAGAAGTCTACATGTGCCACACTTATTACATGTTTTAGACACCTTTTTGACTTGCCTGACAAAGGGACGGGATGTGGAAAAGGGCAAAGCTTAGCGAGAAAGAGTTGGGTCTTGAGTTGTGGCAATATGCACCAGAATTTCACCCAAAATCTGGCACACATTTCTGTCATAAACTAAGCCAGGTAATAGTTGATATAAAGTTAGACTTCATAGTCTAAGGCTGAACCAGATTCATCATCCAGCATCAGCCACTGTGATAATTCTTGCATATTTTTTTGTAAATATATTTTTATTGGTTTTCAAAAGATATTCAGCCAAATTTACAGCAACAACAGAAATGTAAAAAGTACATTGCTAACGGAACAAACAGAGTGGAATAGCATATCAACTGACGGCTGTCCCGACTCGAGGGGAGTCGAGAAAACGCATAGTACATACAATAAACACAAGGGATACACGATCATGGTAACAGTCAAGGGGGAGAACTCTTATATCCTCGACATCTGGGAGATTTTCCGGAGAAGGTAGGATACCGGGGGGGAATAACTGAGGCCCAGTACAGTGGGATAAGGGCCTTAGCTGCTGAAAACAATTGAAACCATAATTGTTTATTAGATCTAGGTGGAAAGGCAGGTCACAAATTCAGGAAAACACCTAAGGGAGACAGTGGTATATTTAGGCCACTTATGTGGTTCAGAATACGTTGGCCCTGAGTCCAATAGGGCTTAATTTTTTTTGCATTCCCACCATAAGTGGAGATAGGTGCCGGTGGCCTTGTTACATCACCAGCACTTGGGTGAAACCTCTGGGTGGTAGCCATGGATGTGAGCCGGTGTTTTATACCATCGAGCAGTCAATTTTTAGGTGTTCTCCTGAAAGCGGATACATCTGGAGGGGTCCATGGAGTTCCTAAAGATGGAGGAAATTTCAGCTGATGATAGTGAGATATACAATTCCACTTCCCAGGCTCTTATGTATGATGGGAGTGTAGACTTCCTTTCTCTTAAGAGTTGGGAGTAGAAGGTAGATATAGGTTTATTCAGCAGTAGTGCCTGAAGAAGTAATGCTTCCAACCAGAAAGTAGGATGAGGCGATATAGTATGTTTCAGCGCTCAAAGGTACAATGCTCTAACAGACCGATATGTCAGGAAATGGGTGGAGGCAAGTAGCAGGTTCGCTGTAAACTCCAAAAAAGAGGGAACGCTCCATCAATAAGCAGTAAACAGTGCATTTCTTTCAGGAGGGATGGAGCATTCTTTGGAATTTGTGATTCACAAATAATTAGGCCCTTAACAAACATTAGAGGAGAAGGACCTGCAGGCGCGTCCTGTGCAAAGAGTCCCAAACTGCTAGTCAGGATATCAGATGCAAGAGCAGGTTCTGTAAGCTTGCGTGGGAGCCATAAAATAGAGGTCAAGGGGAGGCCAATAGTAGACTCCTCCACCGATACATGTAGCACACGGGTGTCACGCTCTAACCACGTCAGGGCTCTAGTAAGTTGTGTGTTGTGATAGTATATTTCGAAGTCTGGGAGGCCTATGCCACCAGAAGTCTTGGGTCAAGGTACGGAACGCCACTCTAGGGCGGGAGTCCTTCCAAACATAATTGGAGAAGAGTGTGTGCAAGGTGTTGAAAAAGATGTGAGGCAGAGGAATAGGTAAGGTTTGAAACAAGTATTGGACTTTCAGAAGAATCATCATCTTCAAAAGGTTAGATCTACCAACCAATGAGATATATTGTACTTGCCAATTTAATAATAGAGTCTTAATGTGGGAGAGTAATGGGGTATAATTAGTCATACCAACGTTTGATTTTTTGATCAAATCAACCCGTAGTGGAAAGGGGGATATTTTATCTAATTCAATAATGTTAAGGTCATCTGCAAATGCAGCCATCTGGTGTCGGGGACCTCTGTAGGTCACCCCCTCCACTAAGTGGTCTTGGCATGTATACTGAATCAATCTTTCAATCATCAAGACAAACAGTAGAGGGGATAAAGGGCAGCCCTGTCTAGTGCCATTCTTAATAGTGAATGAACCAGGGAGACAGCTATTAACTTTAATTATAGCAGTGGGACTAGAATATAGTGACAGTATTTTCTGGAAGAACTGCGGAGGGAAGCCAAAGTGTTGTAAGGTAAGCGTCATAAAAGTCCAGTCCACATGGACAAAGGTCTTCTCGGTGTGAGTCGGGAGCAAAATTAGGGGAGATATCTGCAAGTCCGCAGAGTGAATTAAGCAGAGGATTCGTAATGTATTATGTTTGCCTTCCCTGCTGGGACAAAGCCGGTCTCAATGTAGGTAAAAGGGATGTAAGGCGGTTAGCCACTAGTTTGGCATATAGCTTAATATCTACGTTAAGCAGAGAGATGGGGCGGTAACTGCCACACTGGGTGGGATCCTTGCCCTCCTTAGGAAGAATATGAAGTGGAGTGGAAAACAATGAGTGCCATCTTCATAGCTGCACACCTGCAGAAACCTTGGAAGCAAGATAGTGCTAAATCATTTATAATAGGAGGCCGGGAGGCCATCGGGATCAGGGGATTTCTTGGGTGGGGTGTCTGAGAGAGCCGTCTGTAGTTCTAGTAGGGTAGAGGGGACATTATTATTTTGCTGTTGCTGGGGACTTAGTAAGGGCAGATTGAGGGAACGGAGGAAAGTCTGTATATTGGCAGTTCGGTCATGAAGGGTGTCAAGAGTCTCCTTAGGTCTCAAGTTATACAACGACTGGTAAAAGGTGCAGAACTCGTTGGCTAAAGCTGAAGTATCATGAAATCTAGCTCCGGATTGCAAGGCTATATCATACATACGCTTTTTCATTAAATATGCCATGAGTTTGCTGCTTTTGTTACCGTGCATATAATGCTTTTGCTACTTTCAAGTTTAAGCAATCTTTAATCTGTTCTCTACTTTTAATGAGGTCAGATAGGACACCTTCAAGCCGCGGAACGTTTATGTTGGCCTTCCAGAAAGGCAATACAGGAAAGTATGCAACTATTGCTTTGTTTCGTATTTTCTTGAGGTGGGAGCTCAAGCTAATAAAAACACCCCTGAGCTTCCCAGATCATACTAGTGGAGAAATCCGGAGTGTCATTTTGTCTAAAATAATCAAGGGCTTTTTCTACATTCTTGCATATTTTAACACTATTTAGTCTAATCTAAGGCCAAAATTTGATCGGATTAGTAAAATTGCCCCATGGTGTAGATTTATTACAACTGCCATGTAGTATACCAGTATTAATAATCCACTGTGCTAGCATCAGATGCGTCACAATGTTTAAACGGTCTTTAGTTCTTAACCTTTTTCCCACAACCGCCATAATATAATCATGGATTTTGGGTCTTTAAACATGGTGACCACTCAGGAGCACAGCAGGTGCCATAGCCGCCGGGTCTCCACTTCATTATACCTGACCGAGGCACCGTTTTAGTGGTGGTGCATAGGGCGTAAATGGAAAAATAGAAAAGTTATGGCTTTTGTAAAGTGGGGAGTAAACAACAAAAAATCAAAAGAGGAAAAATGAATGTTGCCGAAAGGGTTAAAGGGGGTTTTCGATCAAAGAAAGTTATCATCTATCCATATCCTCCACTGTATTTCAGCTATATATGGGACTCCAATCAATAAATGTTGAACATGCTGCCCAGCCACTGCTCCATTCAGAACAGGGTACACAAGTCCCCCATTCTCTGCATCTATAAATTATCTCCTATCCTATGGATAAGGACAGAGCTGCATCTAGCCTTTGCTGTGCCTGAGGTGACAAGTGTAAAGGCACCCCCCACATAATATCTTCCCCCACCCTGAATCAGAGCAGATACTGAGAATTACACCCAGCATACAGGACTAGAGAAGTGTTACTGTGCAGTGTCCATATACACACGTGGACAAAATTGTTGGTACCCCTTGTTTAATGAAAGAAAAACCCACAATGGTCACAGAAATAACTTGAATCTGACAAAAATAATTTGCCAAACTACATGCTGACAAGCCACAAAGCTTCTGGGAGAATGTCCTATGGACAGATGAGACAAAAATCGAAATTTTTGGCAAGGCACATCAGCTCTATGTTCACAGATGGAAAAATGAAGCATATCTTGAAAAGAACACTGTCCCTACTGTGAAACATGGAGGAGGCTCAGTTATGTTCTGGGGCTGCTTTGCTGCATCTGGCACAGGGTGTATTGAATCTGTGAAAGGTACAATGAAATCTCAAGATTATCAAGGGATTCTAGAGAGAAATGTGCTGCCCAGTGTCAGAAAGCTTGGTCTCAGTCACAGGTCATGGGTCTAGCAACAGGATAATGACCCAAACACACAGCTAAAAACACCCAAGAATGGCTAAAAGGAAAACATTGAACTATTCTGAAGTGGCCTTCTATGAGCCCTGACCTAAATCCTATTGAGCATCTTTGGAAGGAGCTGAAACATGCCATCTGGAAAAGGCACCCTTCAAACCCGAGATAACTGGAGCAGTTTGCTCATGAGGAGTGGGGCAAAATACCTGTTGAGAGGTGCAGAAGTCTCATTGACAGTTACAGGAATGGTTTGATTGCAGTGATTGCCTCAAAAGGTTGTGCAACAAAATATTAAGTTAAGGGAACCATCATTTCTGTCCAGGCCTGTTTCATGAGTTTTCTTTTTTAAAAAAATTCTGGTGAAGCATGGTTGAAAAGCTATGTCTGACTTTCATTTGTTCATTTTAACAGAATTTTTATATATTATTCCTTTTGTGAGATTCAAGTTATTTCTGTGACCACTGTGGGTTTTTCTTTCATTAAACGAGGGGTACCAACAATTTTGTCCATGTGTGTATATAGAATAAGAACAGGTACTGAAAATGACACCCAGCATACAGGACTAGAGAAGTGGTACTGTGCACCACACATGCAAGCATAATAATACCAGATACTATGAATTACACCCAGCTCAAAGTACAAGAGTAGTGGTACAGTGCAGTGCCTATACTATGTTACTAAACTATGAACTTTTTAAGATGCATTAGTAGATGACATACAAATTATAACCCTACAGTGTTGATCCAGAGGAAGACATAAAACCACATGAGGCTGAAGTCAATTGCCCCATGTCATGGGAAAAAAATTCCTTCTGACTCCAAATCCAGCAATCAGTATAGAACGCTGAATCAATTTATCTTTACCAAAATCTAAAACCTGTAAAATTTTTATGTTCAAGAAAGTCATTCAAGCCCTTTTGAACTTGCACAATGAATCCACCATCACCACATCCTGTAGCAGTGAATTCCATAGTTGCTGGTGAAATGTTCTTTCCTCTAGACATAGAGGATGTCCCCTTTTCACTGTCACCGGCCTACAAGTAAAAAGATGATTAGAAATGTCTTTGTAATTTGTCCCTTTATAGATTTGTACATTGTTATTAGATCTCCCTTTAGACATCATTTTTTACTAAACTGAATAACCCCAAGTTTGTTAATCTGTCGTTGTACTCCAATCCTCCCATTCCTCTAATAATCTTGTTCACCCTTCTCTGCACTCCTTCTACTTCAATTATGTACTTCTTGTATTCTGGGGCCTAAAACTGCGCAAAATAGTCTATGTGCAGCCTTACCAGTGATTGGTATAGACATAACTATGTTCTTATCACGAGCATCTATGTTTCTTTTGAATCATCCCATAATTTTATTTGTCTTGGCAGCAGCTGCCTGGCACTGATCACTAAAGGTAAGCTTACTGTCCACCAAAATCGCCAAATATTTTACAGTGGCAGTCTAACCCAGTAATTTACTATTAAAGGGGATTTCCCAATTCCATCTCTCAGTATTTTACCACCTGTCTCTTCTTCTAACTTCCTGTATTCTTCAATAAGCTGGTGGGGGGCTTTGACTGTTTGAGGGAAAGGACACTATAAAGTATCTCAATAGATAGAGACATTGCCCTTACCATGATAGATTATTTATTATCATTACTAGAAATCTATAATAATGAAGATCAAATATTCACAGCAAATATATATTACATTACATGGTTGAAGAACATTTACATTCTGCCGGGACAGATAACAGACTTGCAGTAAACTCAATGTTATGGCTGTGTTTACCTTGAGAGATAAAATACTGTCTAAGCCTTTATCAGCAAACTGCAATTAGCTGAACTGATTGCCTGGAAGAAAGAGGAGAAGATAACAGCTTTGAAAGTAATACAGAGAACTCAGCCCCCCTCCACTCCAGGGAGCAGTGAGTCACCTCATCTGTTCTATAAGCTTATAAACCTAGATAAGGAGAAAGAACAGGTTGAGTGTAACGTCTCTACCTGTTAAGGTCTCTGCGCCACCCTCCGCTCCCACACTGTGGCACAGGAGGCATTTTCAGTTTGATTCCTTCTTTAGGGTCCTTGTTGCGCTGTCTGAACACTGCTCTATTACCTCTTCTCTGTAATTTGATTTTCTACCACACCCATCTCCTGCACCTTTGTTTCCCTCTGTTCCTCAGTTAATCTTAACCTTTCCTGTGTGATTGACAGCCTATCTACCAATCAAGTCTAGGGCAGACTCTGGACTTCCTATAAACAGGTCATCAGCTCACTCATGTTTGCTGGCTATTGAGACTTGTCCCTTGCTAAGCGCTTCTCTTGCTGTTTGTTACCTGTATTCATATTCCTGACCTCTGGCTTACTCTTTGACTATTCTCTCGGATTTCGATTTGGTACTGTCTGTCTATCTGGTTTGACCTCGGCTTGCTGACTCTGCTTCTGTGTTGTTTGTCTTGTCTTGTTCTGTGTACACTTATTTAGAGAAGGGATTGCCGCCCATTTGTCCCAGTCATTAGGATAGTTATGGCAATTAGGTAGGGACAGGGGCTGGGTCAGGTTTAGGGCTCACTGTCTCTGTCTTTCCCTTCTTCCATCGTTTCAGCAGCAGCACTGGGGAATCGCTCAACTAGCAATTCCCTTACACCGAGATCCTTGACAACGATGTCTAAACAATGGGAGAAATTTCACACAGTAGACAAACAAAGCAGAATTTCTAAAGCAATGTGTTTAGGAAAATTCTTTCATTTACATAAGCTAGCAGTATAGATAGGATCTTTGAGATGGGAATACATCTTTAAGTACATAATCATACATTTTATTTCTTCAACCAAAATGCAAAACCTTATCTTTGTCTACATGAAACCATTTTTCAAGTCTCTGCCCATGCTTCCAGCTTCACTAGATCCCCCTCTAATTTTCTACTCTCTTCCTCAGTTTTGATTATTTTACAGAGTTTAATATCATCTGCAAATATAGAAACCCTACTCTGTAAACCTTCTATCAGGTCATTAATCAACATATTAAACAGGAGAGGACCTAATACTGACTCCTGTGGCACCCCACTGGTGACTGTGACCCAGTCTAAATATTTTCCATTAACAATTACCCTCTGTGTCCTACAACTGAGCCAGTTGTGAACCCAAATGCATATTTTTCTATCAGTCCCAATATTAGCATTTTGTATAGCAACCTTCTATGTCAAAAGTATTGAATGCCTTTGAAAAGTCCAGATACACCATGTCTGCTGCATTACCCGTGTCAAGTCTAGAACTAACCTCTTCATAGAAGCTGATCAGATTAGTTTGACATGCTGATTGGGTGTTATAAGGTTATTTTCACTGAGATGCTCCAGGATAGTGCCTGGAGAAAACCTTAGAATATCTTATCCACCACCGAGGTCAAACTTACCGGCCTTTAGTTTCCAGGATCACTTTTAGACCCCTTTTTGAATATTGGCACCACATTTACTATGCACCATTCCAGTGGCACAGACCCAGTCATTACTGAATCCTTAAATATTAAATATAAGGGTCTGTAAATTACCATGCATAATTCCCTCAGAACTTGGGGGCGTATACCATCTGGACTCAATGATTTATCTTTTTTAGAATTTTGAAATCAGCATCACACTTCCTCCTGGGTTAAACAGGTGATATTTAATGGAGAATTTACATTACGCCTAATCGTGTCATTGGATTTGTTTCTGTAAATACAGTAGAGGAGAAGGGATTTAATAAATCTGCCTTTTCCTCATCCTCCTCCACCACTAGACCCAGATTATTTTTGAGAGGGCCCATATTTTCAGTTTTTACTTTCTTATTATTTATGAAGAATAATTTAGGATTATTTTTAGTTTTCTTGGCGATAATTCTCTCTGCCTCGATCTTTGCTGCCTTTACTGTATTTGTCTTTTACACAATCGATTTTTCTCTTTATCATTTTTTTATGCCACATCACTCAATTCTTGTTTTACATATTAATGCTAAGGCACCACGTAGTTGGCCACATTATAAAGCACTGCAGGAAAAACGTGGTGGAAACCCATCCCGGTTTTTCCCATTGAGTTTTTCACAGAAAGTCCGCAGAGTTTTCCTCTGCGGACTTTCTGCTTCAATTATACTTATAGGGAAACTGCCAGCATTTCCTTAGGTATAATTGACATGCTACGATTTCCAAAACTGTGACGGTTTTGGAAATCACAGCACTTCCGCTACACATATTTTTCTGCAATGCGTGGCTGGGATTCGCTAAAATCCCATCCACTTCGCAGGAACTGTAAAACGTGCATTTACACCTCATGTGGCCCTGTCCTAAATGCTTTGTTTTTATAACAAATTGCACTCCTTACTGTTTTTTAATTTCTAACTTGCTTATTCTCATAAGATGCATGTAAGATGCAAATGTCCCACTTACTTTGTGTTCCCTTCACTTTGAGGACATTGACCCAGTTTATGCTTCTAAGCTCTTTTTTCAGCTGTTGAAAATTGGCCTTACTGAAGTTTAGTATTTTGTACCCACTCTATTAAACATATTATTAAAGTATACATGAAAACTTATTATTTTGTGGTCACTATTAACTAGATGACCCCTGTCCTCCACTTTTGACAATCTGTCAGGTTCGTTTGTGAAAATTAAGTTGGGTCCTGCACTAGTTGTGAAAGGTAATTTTCTTTTATTTCTTTTATTTTTTTGTATTTCTACTCACAAAAACCTGTTTCCTTACATCCTAAAGTACCACAATAACGGGTATTCCTGCCCCTGTGTGCTGGTAGGACAGGCAGAACTTTTAATTAACATAAAATATGCATGACTACGCTACCCTATAAGAGGGCAAAGAGACCTCCTCCCCTTGTGTCTTTTCTGTCCTGTGTGGTGGGACAGGTGGAGGGAGGTCTTTTGTCCTCCCATATTTTGTTGTTTCCCCTAAAGTTTGTTAACTTCCTTTGGGGAGTCATCTTTACACCTGTCTTCTCTTCTTTCTTCCACTGGATGCTTCTGTGGAAAAGAAGGGGTTTTTTATTTAGGCAGTTTTTTTGTGCCTAGCCAAGCTTGCAACCTTTGCTCTGTTCTAAGATCTGTAATTCTGGCCACTTGTGCGGCCTTGATGTGGGGCATTACCATTTCACTTACCTTACAAGCTCCGTGGCCGCCAGAAGTGACGTCGGTCACTTTGTTCCTCCGGAACCTTTGTTTGTGTTACAGTTTTCCGGGGACTGAATTCTCGGACGTACTTTTTGCAGCATTGTTTTCCTCCTTTTTGCAAGTTTATATTTGCAGAGCCTCTTTACTGGCATCGGTCTGTATATTTTTATCTTAATTCTCTGTACAAGGAATTAAGGTTTGCAAAATTTGCGGGGGGAGGGGTTTTTGTGGGCACTACTTGCTCATTCCTCCTCCCCTCCTATGGAAGCCGTCCTGAAGACTCTTTCCTGTGTCAGAGCAGAGTCTACCAAGAAAAGTTACCATAGGATGGGTAACATCTTCAAGCTGTGGTGCTCCAGAAGAGGAGCTGATAGTTCAATCCCTACTACAGCAGAAATTTTGGATTTTCTTCAAAGCGGCTTGGATTCAGGCCTTTGTCCTGCTACACTGAGGGTACAGGTTTCAGCCTTATCCGCCTGTTTAGGCAGACGATTGTCCCAGGATTCCCTTATTGTTGGGTTCCTTAAGGGTGCTACCAGACTTAGACCGGTGGTCTCAGCTCTGGTTCCCCAGTGGGATCTCTCTACTGTTCTTTCAGGTCTTTGTGGTCCTCCTTTTAAGCCTTTGGGGGATGTAGATCTTAAATTTCTTGCCTTTAAAACCACCTTTCTATTAGCCATCACTTCAGCCAAAAGGGTAAGTAAGCTCCAGGCTTTTTCTTCCAAGGAACCTTATATATCATTTTTTGCGGATAGGTCCAACTTAGGTTTCTTCCTGGGTTTAACCCTAAGGTGCCTTCCCACGCCAATATTAACCAATTAGTCTCTTCCTGTTTTTTCCAGCCCCTTCCTCTTAAGAGGAGAAAAAAAATCTTCACACACTAGATGTTGTGAGATGTCTCCAGGTTTACCTCTTATGTACACGTTCCTTTAGGAGAGCCGAGAATCTCCTTGTAAACATGTATGGTAGAGACAAAGGTCTCAGGGCTTCCAAGCCTACCTAGTGTAGGTGGATCAAGGAGGCAATCAAAGTCTTTTTTTTTTTGCTCAGGGATTAGCTCCAACTGAATTTTGTACAGCCCATTCAACCAGAGCTGTATCAACCTCTTGGGCTGAGAGCCAGGCCTTATCGCTGGATCAGATCTGTGCAGCTGCTTCTTGGTCGTCTTGCCTAAGCTTTGTAAAAGATTATTGACTAGATGTTCGGAGTTCTGTGGTGACTGCCTTTGGACAGTCAGTCCTAGGTGTTGTAGAGCAGGGAAATCCTCCCTAAGGGAATTACTTGCTATATCCCCATATTGTGCTGCTGTAGGACATAAGGGAATCGTTAATTATTATGTTAATCTGTTTTCCCTTAATCCTAACAGGAGCACAAGCTTCCCTCCCTAAACTTAGAAATTTTTACTTTATAACTTACACAAGGGGGGGAGGTCTCTTTGCCCTCTTATAGGGTAGCGTAGTCATGCATATTTTATGTTAATTAAAAGTTCCGCCTGTCCTACCAGCACACAGGGGCAGGAATACCCCATATTGCGTCTGCTGTTAGGACTAAGGGACAACAGATTAACATCATAATCAACGATTCCCTTTGTTGGACCTGCAGGTTTCTGCCTCCCAGTTTATATCTGGGTAGTTGAAATCCCCCACAATAATGACTTCATTATGTATTGTGAACTCATCTATTTGTCTTATTAGTAGACTTTCAGCTTCTTCCATTAAATTTTGTGATTTGTAACAAACCCCTATAAGTATTTTATTATTTATTCCTCCCCTTATTTCCACCCCAAGTTTCACAAGTTTGACATTAGGAGTGCTGCTTTTTTCATATACATACGTCCCAGTCGGCGGGAGGTATGTCACAGTATCGACTAATCTGTGTCCAGAGTGCACTGATGAGTTACATACAATGATGAAGCAGGAGCCGTCCTGGGATAGCTCCTGCTTCCCCTCTTTGTGTGAAGCACATCCCTGTGTGCTCCGGCGCCAAGAGCTGTAGTCACGATGTGATGATGTCACTTACATCGCGCCTGCATCTCCCTGGACACTCTGGAGAGGGAGACCTCAGACAGAGCAGCAGGGGAGCGAGGAGAGGTAAGTATCAGTGTTTTTGTTATGGTAAACTTTTTGAGCAAATGGAGGGGAAACATTAAACTGGGGGCAGATGAAGGGGGGGCATTAAACTGGGGATAGATGAAGGGGGACATTAAACTTGTGGCAGATGGATGGGGCATTAAACTGTAGGCAGATGAAGAGAAAAATTAAACTGGGGACAGATGAAGGGGGGGCAGATAGAGCATGATATTAAACTGGGGGAAACTGGAGGAGGACATTAAACCGTGGGGGTAGCTGGAGGAGGACATGTCTGCCTCTAGTTGTCCCCCTCCAGCAGCTCCCAGTTTAATATTTTAATGTCTCCATCCAACTACCCCCACAATTTAATGTCACCCTCCAGAAACCCCAGTTTAATGTTCCCCTTTAGTTTCCCCCAGTTTAAACTGGGGGGACTTCATACTGTGGAGTAATTGGAGAGGAACACTATAATGTGGGGGCATATAATGGGTGAATGTAAGAGCATTATACTGTGTGAGGCACATAGAAAAATGGCTCAGAGTGGGCAGGGTCAACATAGAAGTGGGTGGAGTTAAATGTACCACGGCACCTGTACTGTTCCTCTTTCTGTCCTTTGAAAGTTGGGAAGTATATATATATATATATATATATATATATATACATACTTATATACATATATATATATCATTGTAAGTTATTAATGCACAGAAAAAAAAATGTCCTGTCTGGTGTTGCAGCCACTGTAAATGGCTATATATAGTGGGGAAAAAAAGTATTTAGTCAGTCACCAATTGTGCAAGTTCTCCCACTTAAAAAGATGAGGCCGGCCTGTAATTGACATCATAGGTAGACCTCAACTATGAGAGACAAAATGAGAAAACAAATCCAGAAAATCACATTGTCTGATTTTTAAAGAATTTATTTGCAAATTATGGTGGAAAATAAGTATTTGGTCAATAACAAAAGTTCATCTCAATACTTTGTTATATATCCTGTGTTGGCAATGACAGAGGTCAAACATTTTCTGTAAGTCTTCACAAGGTTGGCACACACTGTTGCTGGTATGTTGGCCCATTCCTCCATGCAGATCTCCTCTAGAGCAGTGATATTTTGGGGCTGTCGCTGAGCAACACGGACTTTCAACTTCCTCCAAAGGTTTTCTATGGGGTTGAGATCTGGAGACTGAAATGAGATTGAAATGCTTCTTACAGAGCCACTCCTTCGTTGCCCTGGCGGTGTGCTTGGGATCATTGTCATACTGAAAGACCCAACCACATTTCATCTTCAATGCCCTTGCTGATGGAAGGAGGTTTGCATTCAGAATCTCACGATACATGGCCCCATTCGTTCTTTCATGTACATGGATCAGTTGTCCTGGTCCCTTTGCAGAGAAACAGCCCCAAAGCATGATGTTGCCACCCCCATGCTTCACAGTAGGTATGGTGTTCTTTGGATGCAACTCAGCATTCACTCTCCTCCAAACACGACGAGTTGTGTTTCTACCAAACAATTCTACTTTGGTTTCATCTGACCATATGACATTCTCCCAATACTCTTCTGGAACATCCAAATGCTCTCTAGCAAACTTCAGACGGGCCCGGATATGTACTGGCTTAATCAGGGGGACACGTCTGGCACTGCAGGATCTGAGTCCCTGGCGGCGTAGTGTGTTACTGATGGTAACCTTTGTTACATTAGTCCCAGCTTTCTGCAGGTCATTCACTAGGTCCCCCCGTGTGGTTCTGGGATTTTTGCTCACCGTTCCTGTGATCATTTTGACCCCACAGGGTGAGATCTTGTGTGGAGCCCCTGATCGAGGGAGATTATCACTGGTCTTGTATGTCTTCCATTTTCTAATTATTGCTCCCACAGTTGATTTCTTCACACCAAGATGCTTGCCTATTGCAGATTCCGTCTTCTCAGCCTGGTGCAGGTCTACAGTTTTGTTTCTGGTGTCCTTCCACAGCTCTTTGGTCTTCACCATAGTGGAGTTTGGAGTGTGTGTTTGAGGTTGTGGACAGGTGTCTTTTATACTGATAACAATGTCAAACAGGAGCCATTACTACAGGTAATGAGTGGAGGACAGAGGAGCCTCTTAAAGAAGAAGTTACAGGTCTGTGAGAGCCAGAAATCTTGCATGTTTGTAGGTGACCAAATACTTATTTTCCACCATAATTTTCAAATAAATTCTTAAAAAATCAGACAATGTGATTTTCTAGATATGTTTTCTCATTTTGTCTCTCATAGTTGAGGTCTACCTATGATGACAATTACAGGCCGGCCTCATCTTTTTAAATGGGAGAACTTGCACAATTGGCGGCTGACTAAATACTTTTTTTCCCCACTGTATACAGCACACTTGCACTTCACATATACTCACTTAGCACACAAACACTAACCCTTTTCCTCTTCTCTCCTTAGTTCTCTTCTTTCTTTGACTGCAGGACCTTTTGGTCATGTTGGTCATGTGATATAATCACCTGATGTCCTCTTTAAAGGTCCTGCATTAAAACAATAAAGAAGACCAGTGACAGTAGGCTCCTGCATACATTGGTGTATATGGGGATTGCTATACATCACACTTGTGCATAGTTTTCCCCACATACAGATGTGTGTAGGGCTATACATGAGTGCAGGGCAGCAGGCTAGACTGCCGCCTTCTGCACTCCTGGGAAAGTGCCACCTGAGGCGAGAGGCTCACCTCGCATCATGAATAGTGTGGTCCTGGATAAGGAATAACAGTTATGGGAAAACCCCTTTGATACTTGTGGCATATATCGTGCCTGTTCTGTGCATCAGAACTTTTTCTGACATAAATTATAATAAATTTTTCAGGCCATAGTGGCCCTGTCCAACCCACCTGCGATCCTCCTAAAAGTGGTGTGAGTAACAATAATCGATAAAAGGACACATTTTTGCCGCAAAATGCCATTTACAAAGTATGTAACATATTTAAATCAGAATTTTGGGCCACAGTCAGTGGTAAATCTGCCCTGTTATGCTTAGGCCTCATTTACACAAAAGCCTGCAGGTTGTTTGTGCAGAATCCTTGCAGCTCTGTACTATAAAGACATATAGTAGGCATTTACTATACTGCCATATGGCGCTTGCATACAGCAATGCCCTCATAATACAGGATATGATAAAGCATATGAAGATAAAACTCTGTATATCTAATCAATATTACACAAAAATGTATATAATTGGAAGATCCATTTAATTTCAAAGTATCCAAAATTCCTTTTAGCTAAATGTAGCAGTGATGTAATCCGTGTTCCCATAAAGCTGCCACTTCCCCATAAAGCTGTGAGTCATGAAGCACCAGTGAAACAGTTGTTGAAAGCTTCCAACTCTTTCCGAGTTTCCATAGGTCTCTTTGATTTCCATCAGTTTCTGTCTCCGTCCATGTTCAATGAGTTTTTAACCCCTTAATGTCCAGTCTTGTTTGGACCTTGCAATTTTTTTTTTATTAATTTTTCCTCTTCACATTGCTATGGGAGAGCAGCAAACAGCCAAACTCTGTACTTGGCGCATTATGGCATTCTCAGAAAATTAATAAAGCAGCAGGGCGCATGCTTAACCAGCCACTCCATCAGGACAGGGGTACTGGATCCCCATTCTTGGAATTAGTGGGGGTCTAAGCGGTCAAACCCCCACGATCATTATCATTATACCCTATCGATATGGTATAACTTCTAAAGTTTGTACAACCCTGTAAGTAGCACTTCCTTGTGATAGATATATCTGTCATTGGCCAATAGGGGATAAGAACAGCATGTTCTAGACAGATTTATTGCAGTGCCAAATGATTATATACAATTACCATATTTTCAAGGGGAACATTTAAAGGAGTTGTCCAGGAATATTTTGATACTGAGTGGTGACCTATCCACAGTATCAGAATTTTCCACAGGATAGGTCACCAGTATCAGATTGGTCAGGGTCCGACACACAAACCCTGAACTTATTAGCTGATGCGGCAGCCAGAAGCCATATACTAAGTATTGAGCCATAAGCAGCTCTGCTCCTATTCAAGTGAATGGGAGCAGGGCTGCAGTTCCAGGTGCCATTGCTACACTATACGGACCAGAAGCTTCCGATCCTGGACATCCCCTTTATTGAGTCATAAATTTTGGTATCCATCCCCTGGCTGGTACATTTTAGTAACCTTGTCACAACCTCATCTGGAATGTTCTTTTGTCTACGGTTTTATCTGATGTTGGACATACCAGATACCAATGTATTAATAGAACAATTAATGACAACACACATTTAACTAATTATGTGTATTGTGCGATAACCATTGTGCTGTAGTAATGGCAATGACTGGTGATAACTGTAATGATTGTAGATCACTGTAAAGAGACTTCTTTCTGTTATTATATTAAAATCTTTATAGTTTCGATATGTATCAGAGAAGCCAGACTGATTCACTGTGGTTATTTACTAAAAAGTCCAAAGTGAGGGGGATGGGGAATATATTTATGGGAAGTATAATACTAATAAGTGATGCTATCATGCGTAACTACATTAACATTGGCTACAGTCTTGATACATGTAAGATGTCCTCTGTTTGTAATTACTGTAATCTCTGCCTACCATACAAGGTTAAAGCATTCCACGTTTCTGTTGTCTCTGACTAATTATTTGGCAACAAGCATAGAGGCATTTCTAGTAAGGACCTATTTTACAATAATAAGCAAGGCTAATACAGTACTAGGTAAGCACAATAATATTCAGTGAAATCTTAAGGTATACTACTGGAGCTATAAAATATTTTGAGAAGTACAGTGTTAAAATGATGACGTTAAGTCAGATTTTTGGGATCACTTTCAACATTTAGTTTGAAGTTCTTTGAAGATGAGTTCTCCAAGCTGAAAAATGAAAGCAGGGTTGTTGTTAACAGGGCCACTTTAACCATAGGGCCATCGGTGCAGCCACACCGGGCCCTATGGTTGCGGGGCCCCCTGAGCCGCCACGGATTGAGCGGGACAGTCTCACATTTTGGGTGCTATCCTGCTGTTCTGGGTGGCAGGCAGTGATTTCAACTCTATCTGACTACTTAGGACACAGTTAGAGGTTGAATACAATAGTGGAGCATGGAGCTATCAGTTCCGAGCCCCATTATTCAGCCTTGGGTAATGATGTCTGCGGCAGGTAAGCGCAATGAGTTCCAAGCCGCAGACATCTGCCAGAGCCTGCAGACATGGGGGATTGAGGTTAGGTGAGTATTCTTTGTTTTTTGTGGTCTTTTTTTGTAACATTGGTGATTAAGGGGGGCAGGGGAAATTAAATTATGGGGGGGGGGCACTTTCAAAAAGTTTGCACAGAGCCCCCTAATGCATTAAAACGACCCTGGTTGTTAACCATGTTTTTTCTGGGAATTGTTATGGCTAGTGGAGGTATTTATGGTCTTTGATTTTATGTACTTATGTTTTATTGCCATATTTGCTGTATATGGAATTTATGAATATTGTATCACTCTGCACTTTTTTGTAGATATTTATTTTTTCAGGTTATGAGGCACATTAAAGAAATTCCAACTGATGCCAAAAAAGGTGGAGTTTTTTATGCAGACCAGTTTTGCATAATGTTTCATTGCTCATGACCCTGTTGGGTGGGTGGTGTCAGACAGGAGGAGGCAAAGGGTGTGATTCTGTGGTCTGACACTGTCCTACTCTGGAGCTCTGAATTACACCCCCAAATGCGTTGGAGTCAGTGGAACAGCACCTATTAAATGATGCTGAGAACTGGAGTTGGTAGGGGTGGTGTAAGGTCCTCTTTAACAAATGCTAACAAATGAAGTGTAGGGGATGGGTTCTACTAAACCTTTTTTTATACATAAAGAATGAAACTTAATTTGCTTTCTATTACTTTTGTTATCTATCGCTCCAACAGCTAACCTTTGTACAGGTTAAGCACAAAGTTGCTGTAAGAAAACAATGAGGGTGTGAAAACTACACTACAAAATATACGGCAAGATATTATAGCTAGAAGTAGAAGTATAGTGAAGTGAAAATCATTTTGTATGTGACAAAATGTAGGGGAATTGAAAAAGTGAAGTTGTTTTTTTCTTTCCATAGAGGTGTACTGAACTCTTACATCATATTGAGTACTATATTAGAAAAGTGAAGTACAGTAGTTGTTTTCTGTAGTGTAACAGCCTCTTACATCACAATGACGAGCATGAGAAATGTTGATAATGGAAACAAAAGGGGGTTTGTGGTTGGAGAAAATATTTCAGCAAATAAGCAGAATGGATTGACAGAAGAATCATTACCCACCTCAATGATCCTCTGCCACTGCCATTCTACATTACAGTCTTATTATTACAGTGTTGAATATGGGACCAGGTAGTATATGTGGGGATATAATATTTTTTACAGGAGCCCCTCTGCAGAGGCAGGCAGGAGTCTCATTCCTCAGGCTCCCCTGCTACTGCTCTGGTTCTCACTGGTTCATAGTGGCCGGACCACTCTATAAGCTGAAAGGTCTGACACTTTGTCACTTCAGATTCCAGCAGCTATACGTAACGATACCTCCATGCTGTCCAATGAAGTGTAGCTACAGCCTAACCTATGTACTGAGTCGCCAAACCAAACCAGTGAATCATCTTGCTGATCTACCAAAATAAGGTTACTTCCCATGTATCTCTCCACACCTGTTTTGCCCCATTTAAAACTACAGTAATATATTCAATCTGATACACTGCTTGTTACATGACATATGTGTATCGTGTGCTCATAAGCTGCCTTCAGTGACAGAGTACTAATTATGTTATAAGGAGATCAAGAGACTTTTGCTCATGTGAGAGACTGTAGTACGTACTATACTTACTATATTTATGCTGCTGCTTATGTGTATCTGAATGAATTCAAGTATACCTGTATACCCAATTTTCCCATTGCTGCAAATGTGTGAAAGTATATTTTTTGGCTGATAATTGCAGCTCAGGTAAGCAAGTGTCCAGGGTCGCTTTAGCCATAGGCCAAAGGGTGCACCTGCAGCAGGCCCTATGGCAGCAGGGGTCCCCCTCTTAGCCATCCCCGATTCAGAAGGACATTCCACATTTTGTTGTGGCTCCCAATTTCAACTCTATCTGCATCCTGAGGACACTGATAGAGTTGAATACTATGGTGGTGCACAGTGCTCCACCATTCAGGCCTTGACAAGTGGTGTTTCGGAGGCATGTAGGAGCAATGAGCACCGAGCCAGGGATAGTTCTGAAGCCAGCACCTGGAGGCAGCTCCACTGAACAGGACAAGTCATGTTTTTGTGGTTTTTTTTTTTGTTTTCTTTTTAAATGTATGATATAGTGTGGTGGGACCTTGAGGGGGTATTATATTTTATGGGACAACTGCAGGGGCATTTGATTATGTGATTGGCCACTGTGGGGTTATTTAATTGTGTAGAGCCACTAAGGAGGCATTATAATTTGTGTGGACCACTTAGGGGGCATAATATTTATTGGGGCCATATAGGGGACATTATACTGTATGGTGGGAACTAAGAAGGCATCATCACTATATGCCACACCTTGAAGGGCACTGTTACTGTGTTAGGGCAGGAAAGGGCATGACAGGAATGGGTGGGGTTAAAGTTGGAAAGTATGTGTAAGTGGCGGTGACGGGGGGGCACCAATGTGTTAAAACAGCTTTGCCAACTACAACTACATTGCAGGGAGAGGATTTTGGGCTACCGAGGGACCCTTACAATCCTATTATGAAGATCTGTTAAAAAACACTCTAACACTAAATACAGCAATTTAACCACCTCTGTAATCCATGTATGGTCTTATAAACAGGAAAATGGAAAAATATTTTAGTGAGCGCATAGCACTAGAGCAGGGGTCAAATATTACATATATCATCACTAAATATGTAAAAAAAATTACTGATTATGCAGTTGGCACGGTTTTCCTATTTGGGGAAAAAAGGTAATGCAAAAACTTGATGAAACTGCAATGAAACTACAGGTATTTATTACATGACTCTGACCACTCGTACTTCTTCAGAAGTACTATACTATATGAGTGATTAGAGAATTGCATATACAAATTCCTTACTAGGATTTATTTAAAAAATATATATATATTTTTAAGTATTAAAAAAAAAAAAAAAAAAAAGACTTTTGCTATGTAAGTCTTTTATTTCCATACATAAGGTGCAACTAGTGATAATCATGGATGATGGAAGGCGATGTGGAAAACTTAATGTTTCTCTATTACTTTACTGGGACATCATTATAATTACTTTCCTCATATGCTGTGATGTGACAGTGCACACAGTGATCTTTCTGTATGTGCATTATTCCTGTGCTATAATGTTATACTGGGCATTATCCCTATACTGTGACATCACTGTATAGATTATACCAATGCTGTGACATAGGTATAATATATATAGTGATGTGAATATACTTTGTTTATTACCCCTGTACAGTGGCATCACTGTGTGAATTACTCTGGTACTGTGATGTCACTGTCTACTTTATTCCTGTAGCGAGACATCAGTGTGTGTATTATCCCTATACTGTGACATTACTGCGTGCATTTTTCAACATCACTGTTCTTATTATCCCTGTACTTTGACATTACCATAATTAATATCCCTTTACTGTGACATCATTGTGTACAATATTTCTGTGCTGTGACATCACTGTGTACATTTTCCTTGTGCTGTGATTTCTATGTGTACATGATCTGCACAGTCTGTAAAATCACTATGTGCATTATCCATGTCTGTAAAGGTGTCCAAAATACACTTTTCAATATGTGAACTCACTGCTGAAGTTGGTTATGGTAGAGTGGAGGCCCCATGATAAATTTTGCTATGGGGCCCCATGGTCACTTTTTATGCTCCTAGGTATGACCCCTCACTATGAATGTTGTGTGATCTTTAGCTTGTTTGAGATAGTGAACCCTATAAAGTCTCAGGTCTTGCGGTTTGTTTCTGTGGTCGGCATGTATTTTGCTTGCATATAACATAAACACATTAGTATGTTACCAGCTACTCCCTCCTTTATCCTTTATATGTCTGAGTCACATGTCAGTTGTGCAATAACCTGCACTGAAATTTAGGTGAAACCTATAGAGCTTCCAGCACAGGGACTCTTTTCATACGTTCAGTTTAGAGGGAAAGAAAAAAAAAAACTTGGTGAGCTGTTTGCACAGGGGGTAGGTTTAAGAAATACTACAGACAGGAAGAATGTGAAGTCTGAACCTTGTACATTTCTGCAGATTTCACGTCATACAGCTGTTCTGAATTTTCCTTCCACACAGACTCGACCTGACTGTATCAATCCACACTGCTGAGATCTTCCTGGTCATTTCTGGATGTAGATACAGACCATAGACCGAAGGTGTGTTGGCTAAACATAAGATCTGCTCTGTGATTTATACATATATATATACATATATATATACATTCTATAATGTCATGGATAACATTTTGCAAATCTTTACAGAAACATCCCAGCCCAGGATTACATGGCTGTCACCTCGAAAATGCTGACTTCTATCTCATCTACCTCTGGTAAGAGCTATGTATATTCTCTATAAGTGCACAACAGTCAAAAGAAATCATATGACATGAATAGAAAATAACAAAATTTGACTTATTCCCATGCAAATGACTGACGTCAATAGTTTACGTGTACAAGTTGGTATTGCTGAGTATACCCCAGCACTCATAATTGCTAAGGAACAACTGATCCTTTTCTGCCTTGTGACCAAGGGGAATACAGTACTTATCATTTGGAACAATGTATTCTTAGAGTGTATTCAGACAGGGATTGGGTCCGAAATGTTAGGATCATCCCCTCTTCCAAAAAAAGCAGGGTAAAGGGCAGTGGTTGTAGAAATAATGTATTTTATCACAATATTTTTAAGCAAGTGCATTTGAATAATAACAATAAAAAAAAAACCTCAGCAACCTTTACAACAATTTAGCACTTTCCTCTGCCTACAGTCCACTAGTAAAGCTGAGAGACATGAACTACAATATACTGTAACCATTTCCACTACTTTTATCCCCAGAGCCTCCCTTATTTGACTACTGACCTACTGCTACTTTTTTATTTAAAGGGTTAATGATCTGATAGGGTAGGGGGGCAAATCTGATAGACTATATAATATATCTCAGTAAATAGAGGGGGAGGGGATTTAAAATATTTGGACTGCCAGATATCAAAAGAGATGAAAGTGATGGGCCCCATAGCAATTGCCTTCCCTACCATGGTAGGCACTCCATTGTATTTAGATGTTGCAGTTGACTGTGGTTAAAACACCATTTTTCCATGTTTTCAGTACAGTTGTGGTAACTTATTACACATAAAAATATCCTTTGAAATTTGCATTCCAAATAACTGACCCCAGAATTCTGAAGCAGGTTTGAAATTTGTCATGTCATAGACTCAGCACACAGACTATCCCCATTCAATGGAGCCAATGCATATGTGGTTAACCAATGTGGTCTCCATGTTGAAGCTGGGTCAGAAAGCATCATGTCACTTTCTTTTTTTTTTTGTGGATTTCAAATATCCTGAAGAAAAATTTGCAGCCATATGGATGGCAACTTAGATTTCCCTTTGAAATCAATGAGATGTGAATTTGCCAGAGATTTTAGCTTAACATCTTCACCTATAAAAACCTCAACGTACAATGTAGTTTTAACCAGACCCAACCACACTGTCTGAATAATAATGCTTTAATTTTGCTATGTAATACAAACTACATGGCTTTTTTGCCTTTACCTTGTATTTGTTTTTGCTTTTTTTGGAACACCAGAAATAACACTTTGATAAGGCCTTATTCACATCACGGCCATTTTAAATACAATGAGAGTGAATGGGTATATTCACATGTTGGTTTTTACACCATTTTATGCCTATAGACTTTCATGGGTTTTAGAATGAACGAGTGTAAAAAAGGTCAAAAACAGAAAAGTTTGTTTTTTATGAATGTTAGGTCATCGGAAAACGGAACTGTTGTGTGCATATGTCCCTTGGGTTAGATAAAACCTCCAGGACGATGACTAGAGACTACAGATAATCAATATCTTATAGTTTTGAGTCAGAACTTTGCTAAACTACCGTATGCACTGTATATAGTACTGTAGACGGATGGATGGATGGATTGAGAGAGAGAGAGAGAGAGAGAGAGAGAGAGAGAGAGAGAAATAGATAGGCTAAGACCTAAAGTGTTTTAAATCTACTTGAATGGTTAGGAGATCGTAGATAAATGTGTACATTTCTGGCATCCCCATTAAGAACTAAATATAGTATCTTTTTCCAGTATTTCTTGTGTCCATTCCTTGTCATCTTTGACACTATTGTATTTCTGCGAAGTTTGCTTTCAGTTCCAGAAAACATCTGCTTGAATATTTGGTGCTTCTTGTAAACACCTAAAAAGTTCTTAGAAGTCCGGTGTATTTTCTGCTTCCTACAATACAAGTTATCCCAACCACATTCAAAGATGTTGAAATTTAGGGTCCTTGGTCTATTGTTCTGAGAACTTGTGCAAATTGAGCAATGTGCTTAAAATTGTATTTTCCCCTAATATTTTCCAGAAAGCATTACATAGTGTAAAAATCTTTAGATTCACATTTATAAAGCCTATATCAAGAGCAAACCCCAGCTCCAGATGTTGTTATCTATCCCCAATCCGTTTACCATGCTTGACTGATGGCCGTACACATGGTTCACTACCTCCACAGTATAAATACATAGAGTATTGTCTCCTGTTAATTCCAGAGTTCACACATTTAGACTACTCAGTCCATATGGTGAATCCTTGCTTCATAGCTAAGATGTCTGCTTTCTGTGTTCTGGGGAAGTTTTCTTTTCTCACTGATGACTACATAAGTGTTCAGTCCCATAGATTTGTTGTCTATAAGGTTGCATTCACATAAGGTCAGGTTTTAGTTTTCTTTTAGTGCTGTTTTTATGATTGCTAAAAATACAATAGCCAGATGTTTGCTGGTAGTCAGATGACTGGTGTACGTTTGTTGCGTTGCATTTTTTGCAACGTGTGCATGTGTTTTAGACACTTTTGCACCTTACTAGACAAGGAGCATGACTTAATCTATATTCACATAACTGTACTGATTCTTCACGGCCAAGTCAGCACTAGTGTCATCCTTTTTTTCACAGACTCATTGAACTTCAATGGGAGAACTTGGACTGTGAAAACTGAGCCGTGTTTCTGATCTGTCGAAAAGTACTTAATGGGTCACGTGCAGCACTTACACATGAACATTGGTCATGTGAAAAGAACCTTAGAAGGAAGGAAATTGTTTAAAATGTGACATGAAGGAAAATTTTGGCTCAAAATATTGCTACAAAGTAAGCCAACCAATAGTAACTTTGAACAATTTAGTACATCTATTTATATACATCTATTCAGGATTAGTTAATCTGCTCCACTGTGTTAGTGGCCCTAGTTGTATATCATCCAAAACTTACTACTGTAGGTGGGGTGTTTAAATGCTTCTAGACTGAGACCATACCATACATTTTTGTTACAGATTACAGCAGGTAATGGCCGCTATTTACGTACTGATCCCTGCTCTTGCCCACGGCCGCCTCTGCCTGCGCTTCCCCTTCAGCCTCCAAGAGGTCCTGGTCCTATCCTGCTCTGAGTCATCGGAACGGAATGGATTGGATGCCCCATCGACGTGAATGCATCACAGAATGCACTCCAAGTATCATCCAACTGCATTCTACTGCAAACACGGCACCACATCAGATGCACACTCGGCCGTGTGCATGGCTCCAAGGGTTGGTTCACATTACCATCCTGTGATGGATGAGAGCAATGAACATTAAAAGACAGCTTTCTTCCATCATGTTTTTTACTTTTCTGACAGAAGAAAATGTCCTTCCATTACAAAAGTAAACAAAATTACAGTGACTGTCATGTTTTTTTTTACATTATAGTCAATGGGAATAGACATAGATTGAGGGGGCTCTGTCTGTATCCATTAGGGTATGTTCACACGGAGTTTTTTGCAAGCTGAACAAATCTGCTTTAGGAATTAGGAAACAGTTTTTTGACGCGTTTTTTTTACATGATGCATTTTTTGTCGTGTTATTTTGTCACAGTTTTTACCGCATTTTTTTTTTGCTCCAGCACACTGTATGGACCTGGAAGCTTCTCTTTAAAAACCGCGTCGTGGTTTATGACACGGTTTTTGCGGAAACCGCGTCAAAAACCACGTCGCATTTTTCCGCCTCCCATTGACTTGAATGGGTTTTTCCAGGCAGAATCTGCCTGGAAAAAATCCGCTAGAGGAAAAAAACAGCTACTGACTCTCATTGAAATGAATGGGAGGCGTTTTTTCAGGCAGATTTTGAGGCGAATTCCGCCTTAAAATCCGCCTGCAAAAAACTATGTGTGAACACAGCCTTACTCTACTACTGTTAATGTCCATTGCTGTCATCCTATGACAGATGACAGCAACAGTGTGAACATACCCTAAGTTTTATTACTTTCCAGATAACCCCTTTAATGCTATATTTCAACCACAACATAATAAATGCAGGACCAGACAAGGCTTCGCCTTGTGATAACAGCAGAACAGCAGGGGTGAGACAAGTTGCTCTGGCATCTTAATAAAAAGTGACAGTCTTCATAAGATAACCCCTTTTATGGTTATCTTGACTGGAATAGAAATAAAATGAATGGATGGACTGTGACGTTTTGCACAGTACTATGCAGATAAAATAACTTTATATATATATATATATGCTGTCTCATGAACAAACTGAACTAACTCCATACCTTAGAATTCACTGTAGAATTCACTCTTAGCACATTCTTTCACAGCTGTGTTATTGTAAACTCCAAGCGCGTTATGATTTATTTCATGAAATAGCAAACCAGATGTTGCCAGTCCTCATAAGACTAATCCCAGAGATATAAAAAAAATAATAAAAAATAATATAAAGGCACACATAAATAGTGAATCTGTTTAGGACATGTGCACAAGGGTTCAGGTACAAGCAGAAATTCTCTGGGGAACAATTAGCAAGTAGCAACATATGACGATTGTTACCATGAATGCTCTAGAATAGCAGAGAAAAACAGTCTAGAGGTTTAAGTTGAGAACAAATTACATAGTTACATAGATCATATGGCAGAAGAGAGACACAAGCAGTGGCATAACTAAAGTCTTGTGGGCCTGGGTGCATACTTATGTCCAGGGCCCCCTACCCCCTTCCTACAGCGAATTCTTGATAGTGACAGTTACGGGTGCTGCAGCGGTATCTCAGATGCATGAAAGGGATACAGCTTTAGTACCCACAACTGCAGTTATCAAGAATATGATGAGTGAGCAGCACAGCGCCCGACACGTAAACAATACTGGGAACTGCATGCTGTGAGAAACAGTTGATCTGCAGAGTCCTAACAGTCTAAGATATGTAAGAGATCAGCAGGGGTCCAACACTAGGGGCCCCTGCTGATCAACCGTTTGAAGATACTGTGGTGTGTGGTGCTTTTGTGAGCTCCATGACTCCTTTACTATTAACATTGCACAGGATCTGTTTTCTAATCACCATGCAATGTTATTACAGCCTGTAATAATAGTGCACGACTGCTATAAAACAGATGATGTGTGATGTGAATAGTGATGGGGCCCCACACAGTATAATATGCTCCACAGTGCTCCCACACAATATAATATGTTCCACAGTGGCCTCCACACAGTATTATATGCTCCACAGTGGCCAACACACAGTATAATATGCTCCCCACAGTGATCCCACACAGTATAAAATTCCCCAAGAGCCCTCTTGAAGCCACTTCAGGTGAGCCCCTCTCCACTTTAGTGCTATTATTATACTATGGGGTCTCCTCCTACACTGCTGGGACACAATGAAGTCATTGCGCCGGTGGCATTACCTCAGTCACAAGTCGGATGAGCCCCGGAGAAGATGTCAAGAATCGTCTGAAGCCCAGGCGACTATTGGAAAGGGGCCTGGCGACATACCAGGCCCCTTTTCATTAACAATATGTATAGCAGTCTAGCGGTCAGGGAACCAGGCTTTCCCCAACCATTATCATGGCAGTAAGGGCCCTGGCCATCTCCAGCTGGCCGCTGGCCCCGTAACCCTCCGAGCCCAGTCACAATCGTACCCCCTGCGACCAAGTTTGTTACGCCACTGGACACAGGTCTGTCAAAACTATCCCATAAGTCTAACTTGTTGATCCAGAGGAAGGCAAAAACTTCTATGAAGTCGATGCCAATTGACTTATATTAGGGTAAATAATTCCTTCCAATCTTCAACTATGACAATGGATCAACCACATGTCTTCAGAAATCTAGCAACTTGTAGCTTGTCTTTTTTTAATTTAAAAAAAGTGATCTATACTCCTTCTGAACTAATGAATCAACAATCACACCCCCGTGTAGAAGAGAGTTCACTCTGTCTCACTGCTTTAACAGTACAGAATCCCTTACTACAGTGATGGTGAAACCTTCTATCACCAGGACATAGAAGATGGCCCCTTGTCTTAGTTGCATGCTTCATAACTTGTCTCAAACAGGTTAAAGTGGTATTGTATATGATATCAAAGGTGTTGTGGTAGTCTCTTCCCTATTTCCCCATAGAAATTTATGTTTTATGAAAATTTATGAAAAAAAAAATTGCTTCTTTCAACCACTTGCCTTCTCTGCCTAAAATGCGATATGTTACCCCTTCTGATCTTATTGTCCTAAAAGGAATATTCTTGCTCCTTAAGCCAAACCCAGGAGTGGATTAAGCAGAAGGTACTCCATGTATCTTTCCGTTTCCTTTTGTAGCCACTCTTGGCTTTGGCTCAAAAAAATGCAGCAAAATCTGCAACAAAGCTGTGTTTCCACATCATGGAGCCTAAAGGGATTCTACAACCACAAAGATCTCTTCTAAACAACCTATCTGCTGTTGTAGGGCCGGTGTAGTGACATAGAGAGCATAGCTTTATTGTGTTAATGTGCAATCTTCCTGCCAAGAAAATTAAATTTTAATCCATATGCAAATGAGTTGTTTGGTGTACTCATGGCATGGACACGTCTAGGGATCACCCATTTTTGCCTATGGGAGTGCCTGCACCTTCATAAGGCTAATCCTCCATGCTTCCTTAAGATACTGTTTGGCAAAGTATATGTCTTTGCACTGCACAGTACTTTAGGCTGGGATATTGATTTCAAATCAATGGTGGTCCAATTCCTGGGACACTCCTCATCTGATGGAAGGGATGGTGGCTCTTGGATGAGTGAGGTCTCTTTAGTGACAGTAATGCCATGCCCACAGTCACATAGTCCGACTGTAGCTCAGTCCCATTCAAGTACATGAGATTGGCACAGGCACAGCCACTATGCAATTTATAGTGCTGTGCCTAGAATACAATAAGCTAATAGCTGGTGCTGCTGAGAGTTAATTCACATTACAACTATTAGCAAATAACAGCCGGCAAAGATAAATTGAACCAAAAATAAGTTTATAAACAGATGCAAAATATTTATTCTAAGAACATGTGTTAGGAATTTATTTCTGATCTCCTTAGCTTCCCTCCTTCTCACTGTAGGAGGTAAAGCCTAAACATAAAACTCAAAAGTATTCATGCAAAGATTCAGCGGCCTATTTATTATGTAAAATTACATCAATTTAATGTAAAAATTAAGGTTTCATGAAATTATATTTACATCAACCCCTTCCCTTCACTGTGCAGTCATAATGACATGTCATATGTATTCTATGTTTCAGTATGATTCCGGTGATACCAAATTTATATAGTTTTATTTACATTATTTACATAACCTCTTAACAAAAATCCAAAACTTTACATTTAAAAAAAAGAAAAATTCTTAAAGTTGCCATATTCTGACACGTGTAACTTTTTTATATTTCCATGTACAAGGATGCATAGGGTGTCTTTTTTGTGGGGCCAGGTGTAGTTATAAGAGATAATAGACACTATCTGAGGCCGGGGTCCCACGTTACAAACATGCAGTGTTTTGGCTGTGACGGAAAGGCCTCAGCAAAAAACTCTGCGTTTTACAGTATCTGCAAAGTGGATAGATTCTGGCTAATCCCATCCACACATTGCAGAAAAAAAATCTGCAGTGGAAAAGCTGCGATTTAAAAAACGCTTGCATTTTTGAAAATTGCTGCATGTCAATTATATCAATTAAATGTTGGCTTTTTCCGTATAGGTATAATAGGGGCAGAAAGTGTACAGAGGAAAACAAGGCTTTTCCGCCATGGTCTTCTCCGCAGCACTTTTTGGCAGCTTAAGCTGCGTGGGGCCTTAGCCTCAGCCTTTATCAGCAAATTGCAATTAGCTGACCTGATTGCCTAGACAAAATAGCAGAAATAACAGCTCCAGGGAGCAGTGAGTGAGTCATGTCATCATCCGACCTGAGATCAGATAACAGGCCTGGTGCCTTGACAATGATGTATAAACAATAGGAGGAATAATTTCACATAGCAGGCAAATGAAGCAGTATTGCAATGGATTTAAGAAAACTCTTTAATTTACAGTTAGGTCCATAAATATTTGGACACAGACAACATTTTTCTAATTTTGGTTCTGTACATTACCACAATGAATTTTGAACCAAACAATTCAGATGCAGTTGAAGTTCAGACTTTCAGCTTTAATTCAGTGGGTTGAACAAAATGATTGCATACAAATGTGAGGAACTAAAGCATTTATTACACACAATCCCTTCATTTCAGGGGCTCAAAAGTAATTGGACAATACTTGGTTGAAAACCCTTTGTGGGCATTGACTGCCTGAAGTCTTGAACTCATGGACATCACCAGACGCCGCTGTGTTTCTTCCTTTTTAATGCTCTGCCAGGCCTTTACTACAGCAGTTTGAAGTTGCTGTTTGTTTGTGGGCCTTTCTATCTGAAGTTTAGTCTTTAACAAGTGAAATGCATGCTCATTTGGGTTGAGATCAGGTGACTGACTTGGCCATTCAAGAATATTCCACTTCTTTGCTTTAATAAACTCCTGGGTTGCTTTGGCTTTATGTTTTGGGTCATTGTCTATCTGTAGTATGAAACACCCACCAATCAGTTTGGCTGCATTTAGCTGGATATGAGCACACAGTATGTGTCTGAATACCTCAGAATTCATCCGGCTGCTTCTGTCCTTCTGTCACATCATCAATAAACACTAGTGACCCAGTGCCACCCAGTGCAGCCATGCATGCCCAAGCCATGACACTGCCTTCGCCATGTTTTACAGATGATGTGGTATGCTTTGGATCATGAGCTTTACCACACCTTTGCCATGCTTTTTTCTTTCCATCATTCTGGTAGAGGTTGGTCTTGGTTTCATCTGTCCAAAAAATGTTCTTCCAGAACTGTGCTGGCTTTTTTAGATGTTTTTTTTTTTTTTTTTTTTAGCAAAGTCCAATCTAGCCTTCTTATTCTTGAGGCTTATGAGTGGCTTGCACCGTGCAGTGAACCCTCTGTATTTACTGTGAAAGATCCTCAGTGCGCCAACACCACTTTGGCTCACACCTGAGTCTTCTTTCATAAAAAAACCACACTCACCTCCAGTGAGTGTTGGGTCCACAAGATAAATACAAGACAAGCTTTCTAAATTTTATATATTTATTAACCCCTAAATGGGTCAGTATTAACATCTAACACATGCAGTTCAGAACAGATATGCAGATATATGCAAGCATTAACAGTTACTAGTTACAAGATACAGTGCAATAAAAGGGCATAAAAGTGAAATAGTTACTTTACCACACTTGTCCTTGATGTGGTTCTGTAGTCCAACACTCACACATGCTCTGTCATGTGTGAATAACCAGTGGAGGCTTCTTAGCATGTGGCATTAATACAACAATCCAGCCTGCATGCTTTTCACAGTGGTCTGTCTGTAATATCCTGTAGTCTGTCTGTAAAAACTCTGTAGTCTGTGATGGTCTGTAATAACTCCCCCACTGGCCTCTTGTAGTCCCAGCACAATCTCCTCCCACTGACCTCTTACCTCATCTTATATACCCTTTATGCCACCTCCCAGAATGAGGTCACCGGTGACAGCAAGTCTGATTGACTAACGCACTCAAGTCCAGATTCTTTGTATTGAGCTGAGACCAAGTGAAAGGATACAATGTTATCAGCCATATCTGATCTACCAGTGCAGACTGATCAATGCATGTTTCTTTGATCACTCAGGGCTGTGTATGAATTCAATGGAGCCCTGCTGGGATGGATACAAAGCCCTATTGTTCCAGTCCGGCCACTATTGGCAATATACCTATGTGTAGGCTGTGCACATTATGAGTAAAGAGAACTAAGAGAGAAATACGCTACCCAGAGATCAAAATACAGCTTTGAGTTATAGCCATATTTAAGCAGAATCATCACATTTACTTTCATGCAGTCTTTTCTTGATGGTAGATTTTGATATTGATACGCCTACATCCTGGAGAGTGTTGTTCACTTGATTGGCTGTTGTGAAGGGGTTTCTCTTCACCATGGAAATTATTCTGAGATCATCCGCCACAGTTGTCTTCCGTGGGAGTCCAGGTCTTTGTGCATTGATGAGTTCACCAGTGCTTTCTTTCTTTCTCAGGATGTACCAAACTGTAGATTTTGCCACTCCTAATACTGTACAAATTTCTCGGATGGTTTTTTTCTGTTTTCGCAGCTTAAGGATGGCTTGTTTCACCTGCATGGAGAGCTCCTTTGACCGCATGTTTTCTTCACAGCAAAATCTTCCAAATGCAAGCCCCACACCTCAAATCAACTCCAGGTCTTTTATCTGCTTAATTGAGAATGACACAACATAGGAATTGCCCACACCTGCCCATGAAACAGCCTTTGAGTCAATTGTTCAATTGCTTTTGGTCCCTTTAAAAACAGGGTCGCACATGTTAAGGAGCTGAAACTCCTAAACCCTTCATCCAATTTTAATGTGGATACCTCCAAATGAAAGCTGAAAGTCTGGACTGTCCATGTCCATTATATAACTATAACTTGAATATGTTTCAGTAAACAGGTAAAAAAAACAAAATTTGTGTCAGTGTCCAAATATATATGCACCTAACTGTATATAAACTAGCAGTATAGATCCTTTAGACGGGAATACCCTTTTAAGTGTACAGTACAGTCCCATTGAAGTCTATGGGACAGCCCTGCATTACCTACATTTGCTGCTGCAGTTTGTATGGCTAGTGAGCAGCATGGTAAGAGTTGAACAGCCTCGTTACTGGAGATCTGTGGGGTCCTGGGTGTCGGAATCCTGCAGATCTAATATGGATGGCCTATCCTAAGAATAGGCCATCAATTTTAAAAATACTTTTAAAACTAAGGCCCTACATAGCGGGCCGCAACAAAAAAGTACTATGGGAAAAACCACGGCGGCAATGCATCACGTTTCCATAGGTATAATTGACTTGCTGCGATTTCCAAAACCACAATGGTTTTGGAAGTCACGGCATGTCTGCTGCATGTATTTTTTCCCCTTTCCAATAGGTGCCAGCCCAGGTGAGGTGACTTAAAATAACAAATACTTATACTCACCTCTCCTGGGCTCAGCATCTTTTCCGGGATCCTTCCGTCATGTGACTGAGGTCCCGCTGAGTGAGGCCTGTGATTAGGCCCCAGCGGTCACATGGGGCGCGGCAGCGTAATGACGTCAGTGCCCCCCCATGTTACCACTGAGGACCAATCACAGGCCTCAGCAGGGACATCTGAAGAGGGCCGAAGATGCTGAAGACAGCCGGACTGAGCCAGGATGCCCAGGAAAGGTGAAGCAAGGTGAGTATGATTGTTTGTTATTTTTATTCACCCTCCCTGGGCCTCCAATTATTATACTCTGGGGTCTGAGGAGACCCCAGAGTATAATAATAGCACCAGAGCGGAGGGGGGCTGTTGGGAGCATATAATACTGGGTGGGGGCCACTGTGGAGCATATAATACTGGGTGGGGGCCACTGTGGAGCATATAATACTGGGTGAGGGCCACTGTGGAGCACATAATACTGTGTGGGGGCCACTGTGGAGTATATAATACTGTGTGAGGGCCACTGTGAAGCATATAATACTGTGGGGCCCATTGTGAAGCATATAATACTGTGTGGGGGCCACTGTGGAGCATATAATACTGTGTGAGGGCCACTGTGCAGCATATAATACTGTGTGGGGGCCACTGTGGAGCATATAATACTGTGTGGGGGCCACTGTGGAGTATATAATACTGTGTGGGGGCTACTGTGCAACATATAATACTGTGTGAGGGCCACTGTGTAGCATATAGTACTGTGTAAGGTCCACTGTGTAGCTTATAATACTGAGTGGGGGCCACTGTGCAGCATATAATACTGTGTGGGGGTCACTGCGGAGCATATAATACTGTGTGGGGGTCATTCTGGAGCATATAATACTGTGTGGGGCCCCATCACTATTCACATCACACACCATCATTTTTATAGCAGCCATGCACTATTATTACAGGCTGTAATAACATTGTTTGGTGATTATAAAACTGATGCTGTGCAATGTAAATAGGGAAGGAGTCACAGCACTCACAAAAGCACCACAGTAACTTCACAGAATTGATCAGCAGGGGCCCCAGGTGTTGGACACCCACTGATCCCTTATATCTCTGAGACTGTTAGGACCCTGCAGATCAGCTGTTTCCCAAAGCATGCAGCTCCCAGTATTGTTTTTATATGCCGGGTGCTGCGCTGCTCAATCATCATATTCTTGATAACTGCAGTTGTGGGTACTACAGCTGTATCCCTTTCAAGTATCTGAGATGCTGCTGCAGCACCCGTAACCGTCACTATCAAGAATTTACTGTAGGGAGGGGGGTAGGGGGCCCCGGACAAAAGTTTGCACTGGGGCCCACAAGACTTTAGTTACTCCACTGGGTGTGAGTTATAGTAAATGTATCTTTCCATATTCAAATTGTCTAATGCAGTTTTTGAAGCCAATACCAGGTGTGGATATAGGCAGAGAACATATGAAGGATAAATAGTATTTCTCTGCTTTCTTTTAGTCCACTCCAGGTTCTTTTAGTCCACTACAGTCATGGCCAAAAGTTTTGAGAATGATACAAATATTAATTTTTACAAAGTCTACTGCTTCAGTTTTTCTAATGGCAATTTGCATATACTCCAGAATGTTATAAAGAGTGATCAGCTTAACAGCAATTACTTGCAAAGTCAATATTTGCCTAGAAAATGAACTTTATCCCCCAAAACACATTTCAACATCATTGCAGCCCTGCCTTAAAAGGACCACCTAACATCGTTTCAGTGATTGCTCCATTAACACAGGTGTGGGTATTGATGAGGACAGGGCTGGAGATCAATCTGTCATGATTAAGTAAGAATGACACCACTGGACACTTTAAAAGGAGGCTGGTGCTTTCCATCATTGTTTCTCTTCTGTTAACCATGGTTATCTCTAAAGAAACACGTGCAGTCATCATTGCACTGCACAAAAATGGCCTAACTGGGAAGAGTATTGCAGCTAGAAAGATTGCACCTCAGTCAACAATCTATCGCATCATCAAGAACTTCAAGGAGAGAGGTTCCATTGGTGCCAAAAAGGCTCCAGGGCGCCCAAGAAAGACCAGCAAGCGGCAGGACTGTCTCTTAAAAGTGTTTCAGCTGCGGGATCGGGCTACCAGCAGTGCAGAGCTTGCTGAGGAATGGCAGCAGGCAGGTGTGAGTGCATCTGCACGCACTGTGAGGCGGAGACTCTTGGAGCAAGGCCTGGTCTCAAGGAGGGCAGCAAAGAAGCCACTTCTCTCCAGAAAAAACATCAGGGACAGACTGATATTCTGCAAAAGGTACAGGGAGTGGACTGCTGAGGACTGGGGTAAAGTCATTTTCTCTGATGAATCCCCTTTTCGATTGTTTGGAACATCTGGAAAACAGCTTATTCGGAGAAGAAGAGGTGAGCGCTACCACCAGTCTTGTCTCATGCCAACTGTAAAGCATCCTGAAACCATTCATGTGTGGGGTTGCTTCTCAGCCAAGGGAATCGGCTCTCTCACAGTCTTGCCTAAAAACACAGCCATGAATAAAGAATGGTACCAGAATGTCCTCCAAGAGCAACTTCTCCCAACCGTCCAAGAGCAGTTTGGCGCTCAACAATGCCTTTTCCAGCATGATGGAGCACCTTGCCATAAAGCAAAGGTGATAACTAAATGGCTCAGGGAACAAAACATAGAGATTTTGGGTCCATGGCCTGGAAACTCCCCAGATCTTAATCCCATTGAGAACTTGTGGTCAATCATCAAGAGACGGGTGGACAAACAAAAACCAACAAATTCAGACAAAATTAAAGCATTGATTCTGCAAGAATGGAATGCTATCAGTCAGGATTTGGTCCAGAAGTTGATTGAGAGCATGCCAGGGAGAATTGCAGAGGTCCTGAAGAAGAAGGGTCAACACTGCAAATATTGACTTGCTGCATTAACTCATTCTAACTGTCAATATAAGCTTCTGTTACTCATAATATGAATGCAATTATATTTCTGTATGTGATAAAAACATCTGACAAACACACATAAAAACCAGAGGGCAGCAGATCATGTGAAAATATAATATTTGTGTCATTCTCAAAACTTTTGGCCATGACTGTATATGCAAATTGCCATTAGAAAAACTGAAGCAGTAGACTTTGTAAAAATTAATATTTGTATCATTCTCAAAACTTTTGGCCATGACTGTATACATTGTGGGGGAAAATAAGCTGCAGAAAAGTGTGTGTGTGTTTTAACAATATGTTAATTTTAGCTGCGTAATCGTGAGCATTTTACCTATTTATTTCATGGGAGAAGAAAAACTGCAGAGAGAAATGCAGCAAAGAGTCAATGAAAAATGCTGTGGAAAAAGCAATTTTGTTTTTTTGCAGCATTTTTTAGCTGTGTTATGCTACATGGAGCTTTAGTCTGAGGCCCCACATTGCAGAAACACAGCTTTTTTTGTTGCAGATTTTGATGCGGTTTTTTGAGCCAAAGCCAGGAGTAGATTTAGCAGAAAGGAGAAGTATTTCCCATTACTTTTGTAGCCATTCATGGCTTTGGCTCAAAAAACTGCAGCAAAATCTGAAACAAAAAAAAGCAGCTTTTCCACAATATGGGGCCTTAGCCTTAAAGGGGCTTGAAGGTGTTTGCCCACAAACCATGGTGCTAAAAATTTAATGCCTATAACTTTTTAAAATGGTCGACATGATTATTGGTCACTTATGCTAGGTTTCCACTAGCGGTCAAGTCTCCATAGGAGTCTCTGTCCCAGATTCTGCTTAAAATCGACGGAGAGAAAAGTCCTTCTAGAAGGACTTCGCTCTCTGCTTTTTTCCCCATGCGGACCCAAACGACGGAGACCCAAACGCTAGTGTGAAACTAGTGCTGCTTGTATCATTTATTTTGCAGACTACATTTCCCAGTCTTTTGCCTGCACCCAAATAATGATAGTGGAACACATTTATTAAGCTACGTGTGCCTTTTTTTTGGCGCAAATTGCGTCTTTTTCTGAATTACACTTCATTTATGAAGCTTTTGCACCTTTTCTTACAGTTATGCTGCCCTCGCCACTTTTGCTTTTTGGCAAGAAAAGGGGCATGGCCTAAATGGAGATCTTTTTCCTGCTGTATTTATGACTTGCACCTTTTTAAAAAGGGGTTAAAAAAAGGCACAAATGCAATCCAGTGTATGTGCAGCATAAAAGAGCTTGTCAGGTTAGAAAGCATTAAAAAGGGACAATTGCACAATTTTTCTACAATTGCGCCTTTTTGACCAAAAAAGGTGCAAAGTGCACATGGCCAAAAAAGGCACATCTAAACTAACTAACATGTGCACAACATTTAACAAAGAGGTGCGCCTACATCAGAAAAAAAGCACTACAGTAAAACTAGTCTAAAAAAAGGCACACCTGTGAAAAGTATGGCTAAAAAGGGGCAGATGATAAATAACCCCCAATGTGCCAAATCCCATTTCCCAGGTATAACCCATTTCTCTAATGTTATCTACTTGATAACAGGCTGAACCTTTTAAAGTGCTTGTAGCGCAAAACGGCCCATTGCTGTTGTGCTCTGTACCTGGCTATGCCTGTCTTTACTGCTGCACAAACAGAGTTTGGAAGTCTGGAGAAGAGTGCCGCTGCTGTTGTTCTTTCAAGTGGATAATAGTGAATATAAAAACATTCATACTCACCTTCCGTTACCTCTTTTGGAACTCCTTGTGGTATCCGGCCCTCTCCTGGTGATGTTAGGTGCCCAGGATAACGTCATGATGCTTGGCGTGCCTATGTCACCAATCACAGGCCTCAGTGGCGACACCGGGCGCATAACATTATCGAGGAGGTGGAAAGAGAGCACTGGAAGCCATGAGGCCCAAAAGAGGTAATGAAAGGTGAGTATAAATGTTTTTTTATTGTTTACACCTCCCTTGGGCCTCCACCTATTACAGTATACTCTGGGGTCTGAAAAGCCCCCAGAGTATAATAATGTCCCTTACACTTTGACATAAATTCACTTGGGATTGCTTAGAGAGCTAGAAATTACATACAGTGCTGGCCAAAAGTATTGGCACCCCTGCAATTCTGTCAGATAATACTCAATTTCTTCCAGAAAATGATTGCAGTCACAAATGCTTTGGTAATAATATCTTCATTTAATTTGTCTTCAATGGAAAACCACAAAAAGAATTGTCAAAAAGCCAAATTGGATATAATTCCACACCAAACATAAAAAAGGGGGTGGACAAAAGTATTGGCACCCTTTGAAAAATCAGGTGATGCTTCTCTAATTTGTGTAATTAACAGCACCTGTTACTTACCTGTGGCACATAACAGGTGGCGGCAATAACTAAATTACACTTGCAGCCACTTGAAATGGATTAAAGTTGACTCAACCTCTGTCCTGTGTCCTTGTGTGTACCACATTGAGCATGGAGAAAAGAAAGAAGACCAAAGAACTGTCTGAGGACTTGAGAAGCAAAATTGTGAGGAAGCATGAGCAATCTCAAGGCTACAAGTCCATCTCCAAAGACCTGAATGTTCCTGTGTCTACCGTGCGCAGTGTCATCAAGAAGTTTAAAGCCCATGGCACTGTGGCTAACCTCCCTAGATGTGGACAGAAAAGAAAAATTGACGAGGGATTTCAACGAAAGATTGCGCGGATGGTGGCTAAAGAACCTCGACTAACATCCAAACAAGTTCTAGCTGCCCTGAAGTCCGAGGGTACAACAGTGTCAGCCCGTACTATCCGTCGGCGTCTGAATGAAAAGGGACTCTATGGTAGGATACCCAGGAAGACCCCACTTCTGACCCAGAGACATAAAAAAGCCAGGCTGGAGTTTGCCAAAACTTACCTGAGAAAGCCAAAAACTTTTTGGAAGAATGTTCTCTGGTCAGATGAGACAAAAGTAGAGCTTTTTGGGAAAAGGCATCAACATAGAGTTTACAGGGAAAAAAAAAGAGGCCTTCAAAGAGAAGAACACGGTCCCTACAGTCAAACATGGCGGAGGTTCCCTGATGTTTTGGGGTTGCTTTGCTGCCTCTTGCACTGGACTGCTTGACCGTGTGCATGGCATTATGAAGTCTGAAGACTACCAACAAATTTTGCAGCATAATGTAGGGCCCAGTGTGAGAAAGCTGGGTCTCCCTCAGAGGTCATGGGTCTGCCAGCAGGACAATGACCCAAAACACGCTTCAAAAAGCACTAGAAAATGGTTTGAGAGAAAGCACTGGAGACTTCTAAAGTGGCCAGCAATGAGTCCAGACCTGAATCCCATAGAACACCTGTGGAGAGATCTCAAAATGGCAGTTTGGAGAAGGCACCCTTCAAATCTCAGGGACCTGGAAAAATTTGCCAAAGAAGAATGGTCTAAAATTCCAGCAGAGCATTGTAAGAAACTGATTGATGGTTACCGGAAGCGGTTGTTCGCAGTTATTTTGTCTAAAGGTTGTGCTACCAAGTATTAGGCTGAGGAGCCAATACTTTTGTCCGGCCCATTTTTGGAGTGTTGTGTAAAATGATCAATGATTTGACTTTTTTTTTCATTCTCTTTTGTGTTTTTTCATTGCAAGCAAAATAAATGAAGATATTATTACCAAAGCATTTGTGATTGCAATCATTTTCTGGAAGAAATTGAGTATTATCTGACAGAATTGCAGGGGTGCCAATACTTTTGGCCAGCACTGTAGATGGGTTTTTAGTCGTCATGAGAGTGTTCTACACTGTGTTTTATAGATAGGATCCTAGGAGCCCTGAGAGTGTTCTACACTATGTTTTAAGCCAATTTAAGGTGTGGTTTGTACCAAACTTGTTCGACCTGAAACAAATCTTGGACCTGAGCCACCTAAACCCGAAACTATATGAATCTATAGAGGTTCACCCATCTCTACATGGCATCATATTTTGATTTAGGTGAAACAGAGAGAGACTCCTGATAAGGAAAAGTGGATTATACTATATTGTTGCATTTTTTTGTGCAAATTTACATTGGCTATACACTGAGCCAGATGACAATTTCTACAGATGAGATGTTATCTTAACCTTAACCATACTGTGGAATAGTCACCTAGAAAGTGGTTTTAGCAGGAACAATTGGTGGCTTCAAGAAAAGCTTAGATGGTGTTTTAGAACTAAATAACATCTAAACTTAAAGAAGACCTACCAGCAGATATAGGTTATCAGTTTTATCTTTATCTCTCTCTCTCTCTCTCTCTCTCTCTCTCTCTCTCTCTATATATATATGGGTTGCATGATCCAGTCATACTTGGTATCTTCCCTCAGCCCACCATTCTCTTATTGTGAGATCCCATGCCTGACCAAATATATTATAATGCTTCTACTGCATTAATTCTGCAAATATTGATGTGCATACAGTATATATAACTGCAGTATTAATGCAGCAGATAGTGCTCTTTTGGTCAGAAAAGTGAGACCTTACAATAACTAGTGAGAGCTCACATTCTGACAAAATAGGATGCTGTGGTGGGTTGTGAAATAGATACCAATACATATAAAGCACAATAGGTTAGTATAGTCTTTACTGGAGTGAAGCACACCAAAATTGGAAAACTGGTTGAACTTGATTGACAAATGTCTTCTTTCTACAGTACTAACTATGTGACTGTTTTATTGCAGACAATAGCACCAACTGCACAACAATCATGGTGGCAAGAAACCCAACAGTGGAAATTTTCTTGATGACCCTACTTACATGTGCCTTTATTTTTGGAACAGTATTCAACTCAATTGCTGTCTGGGTTTTCTGCTTTAAGATGAAGAAGTGGACTGAGACAAGAGTCTTCATGATGAGCCTTCTTTTTAGTGACTGCTGCCTGCTGTTCACTCTCCCTTTCCGTATTTATACCACTCAACATGAATGGAATTTGGGCAATAAGTTTTGTGATGTTCTTCGTTTTTCTTATTTTTTGAACACATACATGAGCATTGCTGTCGTCACTTTAATATCTGTAGACCGATATGTGGCTATAAAATTTCCAATGAGGGCAAGAACCTTACGTTCTCCAAAAAAGGCAGCGTTTGCATGTGGGATTATCTGGCTACTCTATGTTGCAACACGTCTCTACCTTGAGTTTGGAACAAACAATGAACGATTCCGAAATCCAGCATTTTGCTTCCGAAAAGTGTCAGATAAACCTTTGAAGAGAATTTTATATTTCACTGTTCTTGGGTCATGTATTCCAATGTTCATATTAATTTTCTGTTCAACACAAATTGTTCAGACCTTAAAGAAGAAGGAGAAGATGAGCGTGAATGAAGAAAAAGACATTAAGAAATCCATCAGTATAGTGAAAACTAATCTGGTTGTCTTTTTATTTTGTTTCTTACCCCTTACAGTTGTGAATATTGTAAGGTTTACCCTTGAATCCATAGATTCAAATTGTGTATTGTTGAAACAGATGAATGACTATGCTCATGTCACACAAGGCATTAGTGACCTAAATTGCTGCCTTGATTGCATCTGCTATTACTTTGTGGCAAAGGAATTCTGGGAAAAGGCTTCTTTGTTTCCAAGGTTTAAGAAGCAACTAATCCTGGACCAAACGCAAGAGTCTAGTATGTAGAATATGAAGAATTGCAAGTAGTTTGGAAAAGTGACAGAGATTCAGGGTTTAATATTGCTGTACCACCATAGATCATATGATACTTCCATATACAAATGTGTCTCCTCTCTTACCTTTTCTCTTGGCCGGACTCATCCAGATATGTGTGCCACAAGATAGACAGCATTTCATGTCAATACTGTTTTGCTATATTGTGTCTACTGTCTACAAGTTGTTGTTTTTTTTTTTTTTTGCATTGTTTTGCAATTTAATAGCCTCTTGCAATATTGTATTAAATTGGTTTCATAAAAAGTTGCGGTGCATAACCAAATACAAGCTAAGTTATGGATGGGTACATCTGTACTATACATACATACTGTATATATAACCTGATCCCTGCACCACACTATTCATACATTAAAGGCATGTGACATGAGAACATTGAACAGCCAGCCTGTCTTGTATCAGTACTGACATGGTAATATATGGCCTGCATACAGTATATGTTTTATAATGAAATCTATTGCATCTATCTATTGTAAATGTATAGTTCTGAGATAATAAGCAGTATTGAAGGTATGGTGTCATGCAATACCCTTATGACAACTCTGTTTTAAGTAGCTGTGATGTGTATATACTGTATATATGCTGTATGTGATATGTTGTAATCATTAATTTATTACAGTATTTTTGCTTATTTATTTCTGATCAGTGTTTTTCTTTCTAGATGTGAAATGTATAAAAGATAGATAGATAGATAGATAGTACTGTTCAAAAATCTTAGATTGTGTGGAAAATTTACGCTAAGTAAGAATGCTTTAAAAAGTAGAAGTGTTAATAGTTTATTTTTGAGAAAATGAAAAAAAAAAGAAATGTAAATCCAAACAATATTTAGTGTGACCAACTTTTGTCTTCAAAACTACATCAATTATTCTTGTTACCTTTCCAAACAGTTTTTGAAAGAACTCAGCAGGGAGGTTGATCCGGCCATCTTGGAGAACTAAGCACAGATCATCTGTGGATGCAGGCTTGTTCGAATCCTTCTGTCTCTTCATGTAATCCTAAACAGACTGGATGATGTTGAGATCAGGGCTCTGTGGGGGCCATATCATCACTACCAGGACTCCTCCTCCATAGGGTGGCTACACCAAATATTGATGTGATTTAGTTTTCTCTTTTCTTCACCTAATTTTGTTAATTGACAAAAATAGACTGTTAACATTTCTGAAAGCATTCTTACTTTGCAGCATTTTTTCACACCTGCCTGAAACTCTTGCACATTACTAAATATAAATTTAATTTGAAATAATTTGTATTTAGATACTAAATCTAGAGGAAAGACGGACACACTTGTGCATGAAAAATCAATAAACTCAAGCCTTCCTAAGTTCTTGTATTAAAAAAGGTGCACTTACAGTGGGTACGGAAAGTATTCAGACCCCTTTAAATTTTTCACTCTTTGTTTCATTGCAGCCATTTGCTAAAAGCAAAAAGGTTCATTTTATTTCTCATTAATGTACACTCAGCACCCCATCTTGACAGAAAAAAAAACAGAAATGTAGATATTTTTGCAAATTTATTAAAAAATAATGCACTGAGGAGAGGTGTCCTTCGGGCCACTCTGCCATAAAGCCCCGACTGGTGGAGGGCTGCAGTGATAGATGACTTTGTGGAACATTCTCCCATCTCCCTACTGCTTCTCTGGAGCTCAGCCACAGTGATTTTTGGGTTCTTCTTTACCTCTATCACAAAGGCTCTTCTCCCACGATTGCTCAGTTTGGCTGGACGGCCAGGTCTAGGAAGCGTTCTGGTCATCCCAAACTTCTTCCATTTAAGGATTATGGAGGCCAGTGTGCTCTTAGGAACCTTGAGTGCTGCAGAAATTCTTTTGTAACCTTGGCCAGATCTGTGCCTTGCCACAATTCTGTCTCTGAGCTCCTTGGGCAGTTCCTTTGACCTCATGATTCTTATTTACTCTGACATGCACTGTGAGCTGTGAGGTCTTATATAGACATGTGTGTGCCTTTCCTAATCAAGTCCAATCAGTTTAATTAAACACAGCTGGACTCCAATGAAGGAGTAGAACCATCTCAAGGAGGATCAGAAGGAAATGGACAGTATGTGAGTTAAATATGAGTGTCACTGCAAAGGGTCTGAATACTTATGACCATGTGATATTTCTGTTTTTCTTTCTTAATAAATTTGCAAAAATATCTACATTTCTGTCAAGATGGGGTGCTGAGTGTACATTAATGAGAAATAAAATGAACTTTTTTGCTTTTAGCAAATGGCTGCAATGAAACAAGTGAACAATTTAAAGGGGTCTGAATACTTTCCGTACCCACTGTATCTGGGTTTTTTTTTTTTTTTGGTTTTTTTTTAAATGCATTCAGCAGTCCTTTTTCCTATTTCCAATTTACAACTTATTCTGGGTTCAGACCTTTGGCTCAGGGGTGTTTCCTTGCACTGGTCACATGATCTCAGCTCAGCTCTCCCCCTCCCATCTCATTGTCCACTGTGTACACAGCTTTATGCAACAGCACACTGCTCTTTGCACACTCTCAATGACATTTCTTATTCTTATGTCCTGTCTGTGTAAGACCCTTGTGTGTGGATTTCCCATCGCATAAATGTATCTCTGGTAAGAAGAACTATCTGTGTTTCTACACAGTGGGGAGAATTTATCATTCCCTTTATGTCAGAAAACTGGCATAGAGGGATGATATTGAGGCCCTTTCTTGTGCCAAACATGTGCATCAAGTCCCGATCCATGCCTCACCTGCCACATTCTGCAAATGTGGGCATTGCAAGGCAGGGATCTGGACAGGCCAAGGCGGGGATGCCTGGGCCCGGCTGATTTGCTAAAACTCACTCCAATTTCCTGGCATGAGTTAGAATGAAAAGCTATAACAGTTTCTATGGTAACTTATTTGTAATGCAAACCAATCTGAAAAGTGATATTTATGAAAATATAAGCGCCATGGGCAAAAAGGTGTACATAGCCTTTAAGTACTTATTAGTTCTTTAAAAATGTGCATTATATAAGTGGATTAGTAATAATACTGAGCCAATAAATCTAAGCTCATTAATATCACTAATAAACTATATAGTATTTAGTACATCAATGGATCGATAATCACCATTCATACATTTTTTACACCACACATTTCAGATGGTATAAGGCAAACACTTTACCATTTGTTGTTTGATCATTGGGCATGTTTACATAGGGCAGTGATCAGGAACATACCTTTTATGAGCAATTATTTGGGTGGTCATCTATCCATGGTTAAAACACCTTAGGAAATAGTTGGTTCCCCATGTGCTACCCCAGCTAATAAAATGGGCACCTACACAGGAGCTCATCTCTGCACACACTACTAACCACCTAGATTAATCAGATATGTATAAGAAGAGGAAACATTTGCAGAGAAGTAACTGAGGAACCAGGTGTAAGAACTCACCCAGTTTCCAACCTCAAGCACTGACAGCTACTTGTAAACAACTCAAAGAGTTAATCAAAAGTTTGCAAGATTCTTTCTCCTATATACACTAGCAGGGATTTCAGATCTGTCATCTCGCACCCACTCACCCTGTACGTGTTATAGCTGACCACAAATGTGAGAAGAGAACGTCTCTGTTTTATAAAAAGAAATACTGGAACTTTGAATCACAAAAAATGTGTCTGATAAATTTTCCTGAAGAATGATGCAAAGGTTTCTGATTTTACGGCTGGGCAATCCCTCTATTTTTATATGATACAATAACACTATGACTATGTTTCTGGCTTTTACTTTATGGTACATTGTATTTGTCTTGAAAGATTAGCAAATATACAAATTGCATACGTATGACTTCTGTTTATATACGTAAATACAGTCAGCAGACATCTGAGAGCACCAGTGAGGAGCCATGGTGCTGTACCTTTTTGAGAAGGAAAAAAAAAGATGGCTTTGCTTTTAGCACTTCTATGAGAGTCCTAATTTTTGTAGAAGAACTCATATATGATATTGCTAGCTACAGTTACTTGTTGCTAAAGTAAAATAGATTATAGCATAGTACATTCTTACTACTGAATCACTCTCCTTAAATGTGATGTTATACTTTCAGATCACAAGTTCTGCAGAAAATCCCCATGATAACAGTCATTCTTAAAGGGCTCATTCAGAATTATAACATCCTTGCTTTATTAATTAAGAGTGAAAGAGCTTGTAATTAAAACAACAAATCCTCTGTTATTCCTCCTGGATATTTGTGAATAAATTAACAACCGGGCGTTACTATTCACTATTCATCAAAGGTTTGTGTCCCTACACAGTCTGGCTCTGTCAGCACTGACTTGACAGGGTCAGTTTGTGCAGGTATATACCTCCAACTGGTAACAACCAGCAGTCAATTTATTTAGCAATTTCTAAGAGGGATAACAGAGGAATGGTACAACACAGAGGGCAGATTAAAATGCTTTACACATCATGTTTTATGTATTTTATAGACATAAATAGTTTCTAAAACGTATCCAACAGGTGGGCTGGAGTTGCTGAAAACAGGGTGGGTCTTGAACACCAGTGGTCTGATCACTAATTCAATGCATAGGAGAACCTGTAATACAGGTCTATGCCACACAAGTCTGGGAGCCTTCAATAAGCACCCAGTTGTCATAGCAATAGTGTTAGGGAATTGTCAGTTGAGCGATTCCCCAGTACTGCTGGTGAACCCTGGGGTGAAGGGAATGGCAGAGACAGTGAGTCCTAAACTCAACCCAGGCCCTGTCCCTGCCTACTTGTCTCACTGTCCTACTGACAGGGACAACTGGGTGCCAGTCCCTTCTCTAGATAAGTGACAACACAAAACACAGACAATAGAAACAACACAGAAGAGGAGTCAGGAAGCAAAGGGTCAAAGCCAGAAAGACAAAGCAGCACCAAATCACAATCCAAGAGAGTAGTCACAATAGCAAGAGAAACGCTTAGCGAGGACAGAATCACAATAGCCAGCAACCAAGTGTGGGCTGATGGGCTGTAAATAAGAAGTCAGAACCCGCTCCAGGATTAATTGCCAGATAGGCTTTCAATCACAAGGCAAGGCTGAGATTAACTATTAGAGGAGCAGAGGGAAACAAAGGTGAGAGAGATGGGTGTGGTGGAAAATGACTTACAGACATGAGGGAATAGTACAGTGTTCAGAGAGGGTACAACAAGAACCTAAAGCAAGGAATCATAGCCGGACACGCCTCCTGTGCCGTAGCATGCGGCCAGAGGATGGCGTCAATGTCCGAACGGGCGTGGATGTTACAAAAAGATTGCCAGCCCTGCATCTTGTGCCGGAGGCTGGCGATCCACCCCAAAATGGCGGGGCCCATGAGCCATCAAGAAAATAGCAGCTTTGACCAAGGTGTCAGGGGATTAATGCCGTGATTACTATAAGGGTTAGGCACAAGGCAATTTAACCCTAAGTGTGTTGTGTCCATTTCCACCTCCTGTGACGTCTATTCACATCAGTTCCTCTCTCCTTCTCTTACCTATGTGTAACTCCCATTCTCTGTTCACCTTCCTCAATCAGCTTAACCCACCTTGTGTTTCTGTGCAACAAATTAGATGATCTCACAAATCACTGAACCATCTACTGTGTCTCTCTAGTCTCCTGCTACTAGCTGCTGGGGACATCTTTCCAAACCCTGGTTCTCATTCTTCTGCTAACCTCAACTCCATACCTGTCTCACCAAGAAAACCTGCTAACCTTATTAATATTCACTGTCTGCAGTCTCCTTCTCCTCCACCAGTCTCTTCCTCTTGTGCACTCTGGAACCCCTGTTTAGTCTTCAAAAAACTTGACATTACTCTGGATATTTTCATTTCAAAATCTTTTAACCTGCTGGCTGTCAACCAGTATTAAACAGTTTGATACATCCTCCCCTGCTGCTCTCTATTATGATGGATTCCAATTTTTACACACCCCTAGACCTGAGGAAAGGCAGGCTGGAGGGGGTAGATGCCCTTCTGTCATCACAATGCACTTTTTAGGTCATTCCCCCATTATCATTGCTCTCCTTCCCCTCTTTTGAGGGCCACACAGACATTTTTCCACAGACATTTCAGCAGTGCTCAAGATGTGCTGAATGTCTGTGGAGAAAATCAAACAAATCTGCAGATTTTCTTCACTTCAAGTTTATGCTCAAAACCTATAACTCTCCCCTTCACCTCACCAAACAAGCCTACTTCGCTAATCCACTATGTCTCTGCTAACTGTCTACTGGACTCCTTACAATCAGGTTTTTATGCACTACACTCTACAGAAACAGCCCTTACAAAAGTCTCCAACGATCTCCTAATGGCTAAATCTAAAGGGAATTATTCACTTCTTATTTGTCTCCTGGATCTCTCAGCAGCATTTGACACTGTAGACCGCGAACTCCTACTCAATTAGCTCCACTCTATTGGCCTCAAGAACACTACTCTCTCTTGGTTTTCTTCCTATCTTTCTGACTGCTCATTTAGTATAATCATTTTCTGGTGTTATTTCTTCTCCTCTTCCCCTTGCTGTTGGGGTTCCTCAGGGCTTAGTCCTTGGCCCTCTCCTCTTTTCTCTCTACACAGCCCCTATTGGACAACACATTAGCAAATTTGGCTTTCAATACCATCTTTATGCTGATGACACCCATCTATATACACTAATGAGCAAAACGGTAACAATGTTTTGCACTTCTGACTTTCAGGCTCCATATCTCACCATCCACTACAGCTTCGAATGTGAGACTACCATCATTTTATAGATAATCATCTTGGCTATCTCATGCATAAATGTGACTTTCAAATATTTAGCATATGATTAGTTATGCAGATTCTTGTCATGTAGCTGCATTGTTACTGTTTTGCTCCTGGTGGTGGCAAAATCTTTTTCTGTTTGTATACTACAAATTACCTGTTCTCACATTCTCTTAATATCTCAGTGTGTTGTTAGGTTGATTGCTAAGTGAAAGGTCACTGGTTCAAATCGAGGATCACCATGAAGAAGATTTCCCAAGAAAAGAGACACAGCATCATCCAGCTCATAGATAGCGGTCTCTCGGCCAAGAAAATTGCCAAACTGCATCATGTGAGTGCCATGAAGTGCCAGTTGGAAGAATACGAAATGAAGTCTGTCCATCTATTCAAAAGCGAAGAGGTGGAAGTCCATTCAACAAGTCGGCTCATCACTAGATCTATTAGTTCTGGCGCGACAAACATAGCAGTGGAGATGGCTCGTATGCTTCATAATAGTGAAGTCACACATGTCCATGCAAGCACCGTGTGACACATGTTACACAAGTCTGGAATGGTTGCCCAAAAAAAAGGTGAAGAAGCCTTGACTGCAATATCGTCATAATAAGCGTTTGCTCGAGTTTGCAAAAAAGGATGAAAAGTGGACAGTAGATTGGAAACTGGTGATTTGGTGCAGTGAGACAAAAGTCAGAGAGACTGGGTTCTGATGGGGGCAAATGGGTCTGGAGGAAACAAGGGAAAAGGGGGCTAGCGATCAAGAAATTGAAACTGTCAAGTTAGGTAGAGGAAGCCTGATGATATGGGGTTGTTTCACAGCCAAAGGTGTAGGATACTTGACCAGGATTTTGATGGTGGTCTCAATGCTGAGCCTTATGTGATTATCCTACAAGACAAGTTACTTAGTACACTCAAGTACTATGGGTACGAAAAGGACGACATAGTGTTCCAGGAGGACAACAACCCGAAGCATACATGAAGCTTAGCGAAGAAATGGTTCAATGACAATGAAGTAGAGGTGCTGGATTGCCCCCACAGTCACTTGTGGATAGATTTGAATAAGAAGCGTTATTTGTATCCAAGGGAATGTGTAGAAGGGACCTTGATCAGAGTTTCCCAGAAAGATTCTGGCAGTGTTGAAAGCCAAAGGTGGATTTGCAAAATAATAAAAATTAAAATTTTGATTTTTAGGAGCAAAACAGTAACAATGCAGTTACATGACAAGAATCTGCATAACTAATCATATGCTAGTCAAATTTATGTATGAGATAGCCAAGATGATTGTCTATAAAATGATGGTAGTCTCACGTTCAAAGCTGTAGTGGATGGTGAGATATGGAGCCTGAAAGTCTAAAGTATGTTACGCTTTTGCTCGTCAGTGTAATGCACACAGTGATATCACCCTACCACTACTACACAACACCAGTGACTCTCTAACATCATGATTTCTCTCTGAATCTTTTAAAAACTTAACTTCTTATGATCCCTCTATCTACTGACCAACCTAACCCTGATATCTACATTTCTGTCCGTGGTCTTACTATTACATCGAGGCAGTTTGCCCGCTGTCTTGGGATGGTATTTGACTCACATCTTACTGTGAACCGAGAGCAAGGCATGTGGTTTGGACTCCGCAACCAGAAATGAACGCACACGCGGTAGTTCAAGAAAAAAATATATATTTACTATAAGTTAATAAAGGCTAGTTAAAGGTAAAATGACAGGGCTAAAGACAAGCAAAATATACAATATAGCATGAACAATTTCAAGGCAAATTCTGCAATGGTTTCTACTTTTACTCTGTCCACTTCTGCAGTATGGACACTGAATGAACAATATACTCAAAACTATCCCTAACTGACCATGACTTCACATTTGGGTACACCCCCTTTTCCCCAGTGGTCCAGGTGGACCGCTTACATTCCGTAGAAGCGCGCGGTGGGGCCCAAAGTCGGTCCTTTCTTTTATAGTGAAGCGTCCTCTCCTCACGGTTATCAGGATCTTGGGAGAAATGAAGTCCTCTTTAACAGACAGGGAAACCAACTGAATGCAATGTAATCCAACAGCAGATTCCACTCAGCACACTGACAGTCCTGCCGAATCCATACACTGAGCTGGGATGTAAGCCGGGATTTAGCAGGTGCCGTCCAGTACATCAACAGCACTGCGAGTCTCTATCTGTGGTATCCATATACACAGTCACAATGTCAGTCTCACTGATCAGCCACTGAGCACAGTTCCTTTCACGTGGACTCACTAGTCCTGTTGTCTCTTTACACTCTGTTTGTCTCTGGACCAAGATACAGCTTAGCTGTACAGAAAAATCTCCACACCAGTTCAATACAACACTTGCCAAGATGGCTGCTGCTCTCTGTCTCGTCACTTCCTGCTTCTCTGCTCACACTCTGTCTGCAGAACAGGCAGGCTGACATAAAAGGGGGGGGGGGTCTCACTCCAGCATCATGTCACAATTACAATGGCTGCTGTCTTAAAGGAACAGAATCACAGAAAGACATTCAACATTAACAGTTTATACAGACAAATGAAGCTTAAGACAACATTGCCTGTCTCTTACATATTCCCCCCCACTTTAAGAGTGGCAGTCCCTGCCTATGACTGTATATCCAGAGGGTTGTACTTTTATGCACAGGGTGGTAGTATACCGATGTATGGCAGGCCAAACAAACTCATCCTGCGCATACCGAACAGGGGGAATACCAGCATTTGGCCTAGTGGTCCGTCTGAGGACCGGCGGTATATTATGGGGTGCTGCAGCTATGGGCTGAGAAGGACCAGCGGATTCCGCACCAGAGGGGGCACAGGCCGGAGATACAGTAGTCACAGGTGGAACATCCCCAGGAGCAGGGATCGGCCAACAATCATCCTCCTCGTCGGAGGCCCATTCCGCACCTCCATTCTCTGACTGTGGGAGCTCATTCACATTGGCAGGCCCATCGTGATTTGTCCCTTCAGAATGACACAGGCGCAACATATTTCGGTGAAGTACTCGAACACAATCAGTTCCTTCTTTCTGGACCTGGTACACTGGCCCATTCGCATACTTGCGGCCAACAACACGATACGGCAAAGCCTCCCATCTGCTTTCCAATTTCCCTTGGGGTTTCTTGACACGAACTAGCACCAGGTCGCCTGGTTGCAATGGTGCTTCTTGCACTGGGGTCTTATCAGGATGGGGATGTTCTTGCAGGCGCTGCCGCACCAATCGATGGATCGTCTCAAGTCTCTGCCGATGCGCCCGCACCCAAGAGGTTGGATCCCTCGGAGGGAACCCATCCACATCATTCAACTGTAATTCTCCTATACTTCGCCCAGACCACCCAAAGAGAAGTGTATAAGGAGAGTACCCCGTTGTAGAATGGACCTGATTGTTATAGGCCCACACCATTTCAGACAAGAACTGAGGCCACTGTAACTTCTTGTCTTCCTCCAGAGTCCGCAGCATCTGTAGCAGAGTTCTGTTGAATCTTTCACAGGCCCCATTTCCCTGAGGGTGGTATGGAGTCGTGTGCGACTTCTTTATCCCGTAGATACGTTGAACTTCTTTCATTACGTGTCCCTCAAAGCAGGCGCCCTGGTCGGAGTGGATGCGTTGGGGGCACCCATATACTCGAATGAAATCTTGGCACAGAGCACGAGCTGCTGACTCAGCTGTCTGGTCCTTGGTGGCGGTTACCACCGCAAATTTGGTGAAGTGATCCACCATTACGAGGCAATACTGGTGTCCGCTATTGGATGGGCCCACCATTAGATAGTCTATCATGACGATTTCTAAAGGTTCCTGGGTCACGATGGTTTGCAGGTGAGCTCTCTGTTCTATTGCCTTATGGATCTCACAAGTTCGACAGCTGCGGCATACTTCTTCGACCATTTGACGAAGACCAGGGCAGTAAATCAGTCGCTGTAACCAACGAAAGGTCTTCTCATGACCAAAATGTCCATTCTTACTATGAGCCTCAACTGCCAAGGAGCGAGCCAGTTCACTAGGCACCACAATTTGGTATCGAATGTCGATCTCAGAAGGTAAATAGACCTTTCGGCATAGCACTCCATTTTTCATCTCCAACTTTTCCCACTGACTCAAAACAGATAATATCTCACGTGTCAGTCGTTCTCTTTCCTCTCTACAGGGCTTCTGGCCTTTCTCAACACACTTGATCATCTGCGCCAGCCCCTCATGGGTCTGTTGTATCTGTGCCCATTCCTGTCGTGAGGGACCAAAGAAAGGAGCCATTTCAGTCCCCTCCATCTCAAACTGATTAGTGGCGGTCAAGGCCTGTGAAAATCTGCTGAAATCGGGCACCTCCACATGCTCCAACTCATGATCCACGTCTTCTGTGGGGGTCTGGGCAGTTACCCTAGAAAGTCCGTCAGCATTCTGGTTCTCTGTCTTGGACCGATACTTAATGCGGTAATTGAATGTAGACATTCAGGCTATCCACCTCTGCTCTAACGCCCCGAGCTTGGCATTTTCCAGGTGAGCTAGTGGGTTGTTGTCAGTCAGTACTAAAACTTCAGCACCGGTCAAATATTCAGAGAATTTCTCGGTCATGGCCCATACCAGTGCCAACAGCTCCAATTTAAATGAACTATAATTCTCGGGGTTTCTTTCAGAATCTCTCAAAGACCGGCTGCCGTACGCTATGACCCTCTCCTGGCCATCCTGAAGCTGGGAAAGCACTGCTCCAAGACCATACAGGCTTGCATCTGTATATAGCTGGAACGGCAAGTGGTAATCAGCATATGCCAAGATTGGGGCTGTTGTCAGTGCATCCTTCAATGCCTGGAAGGCTTGTTCCTGTTCAGGTCCCCACTTCACGGACCGGTTCTTTGGACCACCGGATGTGCCTCGTAGGAGAGCATTAAGTGGTGCTGCTACCTTAGCGAAATCCTTAATAAACCGTCGATAGTAACCGGCTACTCCAAGGAACGCCCTCACTTCTCGCAGGGTAGTCGGTATCCGCCAATCTTGAACAGCCGCTATCTTGTCTCTTGATGGTCTCACCCCTTCTCCTGATACGCGGTGACCCAAGTAATCAATTTCAGATTGGAACAACCGACATTTACTGGGTTTCAATTTGAGCCCATGTTCCCGCAATCTTCGAAATACTTGCCCCAACTGGTGGAGATGGTCTTCAAAGGTCGCAGAATACACTATAATGTCATCCAAGTAGATGAGAGTGAACTCAAAGTTGAAGTCACCGAGACATTTCTCCATCAACCGCTGAAACGTTCCGGGTGCATTTGTCAACCCGAAGGGCATCCGGTTAAATTCGTATAGTCCCATGGGCAAGATGAATGCCGTCTTCTCCTTGTCTTTTGTGGCCATCGGCACCTGCCAATACCCACTAGCCAGATCTAGTGAGGAGAAGTACCGGGCTCTCCCTAGCGCTGAGAGGGACTCCTCAATCCGTGGCAAGGGGTAGGAATCTCGTACGGTGCAAGCGTTTAACTTCCGATAGTCTACGCAAAATCGGATGGACCCATCTTTTTTCTTACTAACACCACAGGAGCCGCCCAGGGACTCTGGCTTTCTTGGATGATCCCACCCTGTAGCATCTTAGCTAACAGTTCTTTCACTTCCTGATACAACTGTGGAGGAATTTGTCGGTAGCGCTCTCTAATTGGAGGGGTGTCTCCTGTGGGAATCTCATGGTAGATCCCTGTGGTACATCCAAAATCTTCAGCATACCGTGCAAAGGTGGCTTGGTTCTCCCACAACAGCTCATCTACCTTCTGCACCCATTCCAGAGAACATGAACTTACATCCATCTTCATCTGTTCTCGAATTGCACAGCCATTCCATTCAGAGGTGGGTTCCTCATCTTCTCCCATGGACACAGTTACGGTCCACTCATCCCTTTCAGTCGGCTTCAGCTGCATTGGAGTTACTTTCCTTACTTCCTCCGGAGTCACATAGATGTTAGCCAGCAGCCTCCCTGGGGTCAGGTCCACACTCTGGTCCTGAGTGTTTACACATCGAAGTGGTACTCTTCCATTGCGAACTATTGCCAAGGAACGGGCCACTAGCGGATCAACACCTCCTTCGGCTGCCTGCAGTGGTTCTACCAACACAGCTATGCCCTCTAGTTTCCGACAGGTGCCTACGGGCATGGACACTATTGTCTCCCGACTGGGTGGCAGTGTAACTTTTGTATGCAAAGGAACTGAAATTCGAGCCAGAGGACGCTGTGCATCTGAACTTTTCTGTAAGCCACATGTCCGGATCAGCCGCTGGAAAGCTGTTTGAGTAGGCCGATGGGTGGTAGTTTCTTTCCAATAACCGTGACCTTTCTTTTCAAAGAGGATCTGATCTAATTCTTTTAACACATTCATCCCCAAAATGACAGGGACCTTTACTTCATGTGACTCCTGTACCACCACAATGCCTTTCCTACCTAGATCTTGGCCACATACCCGGACATTCATCCAGGCCACTCCCACGACCGGAACTGGTAACTGGTTAGCTGCGACCACTCGTACGAATGTATGGGGATCATATTTCACATGTTGCTGGAAGTACCGTTCATAACAGTCTCTACTCAAGGTCGTTACTTGGGAACCCGTGTCAATCATCCCGGTAACCGGAATACCCTCCATTTCCACCTGTATGACAGGACTTGCAGCGATCAGGTCATCATCAGGGCATTCTCCCCACATAGTCTCCTTGTCAGTCTCCCCTACTACACGCCCTTCAGCAGCAGGGGACTTCAGTTTAACGGCGGTCTCTCATAAGTTTGTCGCTGCTCTGGACATCTAGCAGCAACGTGGCCCATCCGTCCACACTCCCAGCAGCGTATCCCCCGTCGTTCTGGCCATCTGTTTGGGCCCCTTCGGTAAGCCCCTTCGATTTCTCCTGAGCACTGCACTAAATGATTTGGACCCCTTTGGTAGGTCCTATCCTCACCCCTCCAGCGGGGTGGTGGGTGATTCTGACTTGCTGGGTGTGGATGGCTCACCCTTTCATCTCCAGTCTTCTGGAAGTCTGCAATTTTCATAGACTGCTCATCACAACGAGTGTGCAAGTGTTCCATTTGTTCTTGCAGTTTCTGCATTACTGTGAGAATTTCTTTAACCGTCCCTTTTTCTACTGTCTCTGAGCCAGAACTAGCCCCCTGTGACAAAGTAACTCCAGCTGCGGTCTGCGGCCTCGGGACCATACTATTGGCACGGGAGATGGCCTCTACCTGTACATCATGGAATTTAGCATCAGTCTCTCGTCGTATAAAATCCTGCATAGTCACAGTTAAACTGCCGTCACGTATCCCCAGGACAAACTGGTCACGGAGAGTCCGATCAGGGTTACAGAAGGCTGGCGAGCCCCCTCTTTCCTTCCTTTGAATATCTCGGAGCAGTTCTTGTAGGGCATTTGCATATTGGGGAAGGCTTTCATTCTCCTGTTGTACCCTCTGGAAGAACCGAGCCTGCAGAGACCCCAGCAATGCAGTTTCTCCATAGATGGTTTCTAGAATCTGGACTACTTGCTCAAATGTCTGCCTTTGTTCAAATGGCCTCAGTATCACCGTGGTCTTAGCATCCCCTTGTAATGTCAATATTGCTAGCTCTACTAGTACTTCTGGTGCGGTCTGGTACATTCGCTGTATCATTCGTATCTGTTCCACCCACATACTCACTGACATATTATTGCCATCAAATTTAGCTAACTGACTCATTATAGCCCCTGCTGGCATTCTTCCTCCAGCACCATTCTCCCGAACGGGTGCGTCACCGTCCATTCTGGTAAGCGGATCCTGCCGACTACGCCAATTTGTGAACCGAGAGCAAGGCAGGTGGTTTGGACTCCGCAACCAGAAATGAACGCACACGCGGTAGTTCAAGAAAAAAAATATATATTTACTATAAGTTAATAAAGGCTAGTTAAAGGTAAAATGACAGGGCTAAAGACAAGCAAAATATACAATATAGCATGAACAATTTCAAGGCAAATTCTGCAATGGTTTCTACTTTTACTCTGTCCACTTCTGCAGTATGGACACTGAATGAACAATATACTCAAAACTATCCCTAACTGACCCTGACTTCACATTTGGGTGCACCCCCTTTTCCCCAGTGGTCCAGGTGGACCGCTTACAGTCCGTAGAAGCGCGCGGTGGGGCCCAAAGTCGGTCCTTTCTTTTATAGTGAAGCGTCCTCTCCTCACGGTTATCAGGATCTTGGGAGAAATGAAGTCCTCTTTAACAGACAGGGAAACCAACTGAATGCAATGTAATCCAACAGCAGATTCCACTCAGCACACTGACAGTCCTGCCGAATCCATACACTGAGCTGGGATGTAAGCCGGGATTTAGCAGGTGCCGTCCAGTACATCAACAGCACTGCGAGTCTCTATCTGTGGTATCCATATACACAGACACAATGTCAGTCTCACTGATCAGCCACTGAGCACAGTTCCTTTCACGTGGACTCACTAGTCCTGTTGTCTCTTTACACTCTGTTTGTCTCTGGACCAAGATACAGCTTAGCTGTACAGAAAAATCTCCACACCAGTTCAATACAACACTTGCCAAGATGGCTGCTGCTCTCTGTCTCGTCACTTCCTGCTTCTCTGCTCACACTCTGTCTGCAGAACAGGCAGGCTGACATAAAAGGGGGGGGGGGGGTCTCACTCCAGCATCATGTCACAATTACAATGGCTGCTGTCTTAAAGGAACAGAATCACAGAAAGACATTCAACATTAACAGTTTATACAGACAAATGAAGCTTAAGACAACATTGGCTGTCTCTTACATTACCTTAACCCCATATATTCAGACAGTTGCACTCTCTTGTCACTTTCAGCTCAATAACATTTCCAGAATCCGCCCTATTAAAAACCCTCATTGTCATTCTCATCTTGACTATTGCAATTTTCTTCTAATTGGGCTTTCTCTTACTAAACTCTCCCCACTACAATCTGTCCTGAATGCAGTCGCCAGACTCATCTTTCTATCAAACTGGTACACAGATAAATCTACCTTGTGCCAGATGTGGCCCATCCACCACAAAATACAATGTAAAATGATCACACTCACCCATAAATCCATCCATAGGGCTGTCCCTCCCTATATCTCCTCCCTTGTCACTGTCTACCACTCTAACCGCCCTCTCCCTTCTGCCAATGACCTTAGACTTGTGTCCTCTGTTAATCGAACATCCCACTCCTGTCTCTAAGACTTCTCTCAAGCTGCACCAGTGCTCTGAAATGCTTTACCCTGAACAATCAGATTAATAACCAACTATGGCAGCTTCAAATATGCCCTAAAATCACATGACCTGATCACATTTTATTACACTTCTGCACACTTAGCTAATATTTCATATCGTAAGCTATTCTTTCTACTCTATTCCTTAGAGCCTGTTCCCTCCATCTAGAAGTTACCATAGACTCCACACACTCAGTATCTGTATATTCCTTTAAAGGGAATCTGTCAGGTCAATCTGGGACACTAAACCACCCACAGGTCCTTACAGACCTGGGGTTTAGTGTCACAAATCGCCCTGTTGTAATGCAATCTGCAGGCGCATTAAAAATAAAAAACCTTTATACTTACCCAGATAAGGGTCCGATCGACACTGTTTGGTGAGAACGGTCCGGCTTATTCATGAAGCACACCTCCCGGCGCCTGCACTGTTCTTCAGTGAAGCCAAAGATGGACACCCCGGCTTCACTGCGTAATTGCGGGGCAAACGCACTGAAGCCGAGGAGTACTCCTCAGGCTTCATTGAAGAACTGCGCAGATGCGGGGAGTACCGCGGCAGGGTGAGTATAAAGCTTTTTTATTTTTAATGCGGCCATGGATTGTGTTATTACAGGGTGCTTTGGGACACTAAACCCCAGGTCCATATGGAAGTGTGGGTGGTTTAGTGTCCCAAATTGCCCTGACAGATTCCCTTTAAATGGTCCCTCAGGAGGGGCGGAGCCTAGCCGTGGATAGCGATGGCCGCGTAGTCTGAGAGCTCCCGGCCTGAGTCCTATTTAGCGACCTTCCCAGCGACAAGCCCGTGGCCTTCGGGCATAGTTTTCAACAGTAACGGTATCTTACCTACGGAAATGCCCAGAAAAAGGAAGTCGGCAGTGAATCCGCAAAAGATATCCGACTTTTACCTCCCGCACGGGGGAGGGGAAAGCCAAAATGGAGTCGGCCCGCGCTCAAGTGCGGAATCCAGAGCCTCAACTCCCTCTCGCGACCCTCCGGAGGAGATCGTCACGCTCTCCGCACACAGGAGAGCGCTCTCGACCCCCCTCCTTGCCGCAGCTGCTGGACGGTGCGGGCACGGAGTCACCTGGGCCTTTTCCCCGGCAGGCCGGGGCCTATACTAATAATGGGCCTCTGCAACATGGCGCCTCCACACTCACGTGCACCGCTGACCTGGAGAGGACTCAGTCACCTACCGCTAGCCCGGTTAAGCAAAGACCCAGGCTCCAGAATAGTGACTCCCAGGATGAAGAGGTGAGTGTCAGTGCACAGCCTACTCCTCCACCCATCGATTTTTTTGCAGATATACCAGAGACGGAGAATCCACTAACTGAGGCCTCCGTGAAAAATATGCTTATGGCCTTCTGTAAATCATTAAAGACGGACATGTCTCTCATGGTAAAACCACTAGAAAAAGATCTTCAGGAATTAAAAAGCCGTACTGTCCATGTCGAATCTAAAATGGCGGAATTTGCGACTTCACATAATGCACTTATAGATGCTCACCAGGAGGTGGAGACAGATGTGTCGTTTTTAAAAGCTAAAATAGCTGACTTAGAAGATCGTTCACGACGAAACAATCTAAAATTTAGAGGGATTCCGGAGTCCGTATCTACGAATAATTTAACGACATTCCTCCAGGATCTGATCCGATCGCTGATACCGAACCTCACGGCGATAAATCTAACCATTGATAGAGCTCACAGGGTTCCCAGACCATCCCATTTGGATGAAGCTATACCTAGAGATGTTTTAGCTAAAATTCATTTCTATCGCACTAAGGAACTGGTTTTGATGACATCCCGAAAAGTAGACCGCCTACCTGAACCATATCACAAAATATCCATTTATTCGGATTTATCGGCCATAACCTTACAAAAAAGGCGACAATTCCTCCCTATTACCACGGCCTTACGCCAGCATCACATCTTATACAAATGGGGATTTCCGGTCCGTGTGATCGTTTCCCGAGATAATTTGGTGCATGTTATCAAAAGTCTGGAGGAAGGAAGAAGCCTGCTCAAAAGATGGAACATTCCGATTGCCGAGATACCACCCAAACAATCACCTGGTCCCGTGTCGGAAGGTTGGCATCAAGTGAAGGCCCGAGGACATCCACGCAAAGGGCTACAAAGCTAAAGACTCACTTTCTGTGGGATTTCGCATGTCCACTGTTGTTGAACTTATCCCCCCAAGATTAAGACAGCCGCTGGTCCGCTGTACCACGTTCTTTTTTTTCTGTTATTTGACTCTGCTACAAGGGTTTACTCATTGGTTATGTAATTTGCATGGTTTGTTTCATTTTTGGTTTTGGCACATTGGGCGAAGTGAATACAGAAGGTGGAGATGGCCTCACCTCTCAATGACAGTGACACCTGCTGGTATAAGTAGTTGCGGTAAGATTCTTAAAGCATTTCTAACTATATATCATGGTGCTTAAAATTGTGTCCATGAATGTCAGGGGTTTGAGCTCCCCTCAAAAACGAGCCAATTTATGGCGTGAGGTCCGAGCTCATAACTGTGACATTTTTGCTCTACAAGAGACGCACCTTTTGGAGGTGGATGCCTTTCGCATTAATAACCCTGCCTATCCACATGTGTTTCACGCTCACTACTCCTCAAAGCGCAGAGGGACTCTAATTGGGATTAGAGATTCAGTAGCGTTTCAATTGTTGTCTCACTACGCTGACCCGGGAGGGCGATTTGTAATATTGGTCTGTGTTATTAATAATGTCACTTATACGCTGGTATCAGCCTATGCTCCAAACAAGAAGCAGGTAGCATTTCTAGGGAGACTTGTGAGAGCGGTAGAAAAAAAGAAGTAAGGGTGTCTAATATTAATGGGTGACTTTAATATGGCTCCGGACCCGTTAGTAGATACTACTTCTGGCATATTGACGCGTCACCCCTCTTTCTCGCAGGCTTTATGGCGCCATGAACTATTTGACGTCTGGCGTATCTTACATAACACCGAAAAAGACTATACGTATCATTCTATCGTCCATAATAGCTACTCACGAATAGATTTGTTCCTAATCGAGCAATCTAGCATTCCTCTTGTTAAGCAGTCTGAGATATCTCAAATAACCTGGTCAGACCATGCAGCGATAACCATGTCTATAGCGGAAAAATATGAATCCACTAGAGCATATGTATGGAGGTGTAATGAATTTGTAATGTCACAGCCAAAGCTAAAAGCGACATTAGAGAATGATCTGAGGGAATTCTTTCAGATTAATGCCCCCTCTGCTCCTAGCCCTGAAATATTATGGAACTCTCACAAGGCCTTTATTAGAGGTACGTTTATTCGCCTTGGGCATATAGAAAAGAAAAATAGAATGGCAGAAATGGATCGACTGCTCCGTCAAATTAGAACTATCGATACTAGCAACAAACAGTCTCCTTCTCCTTTAAATGCAACGAAATTGATGGCATTGCGACAGCAGCTGACCTCTTGTCTGTTGCACAAATATGAGAAGAACCTAAAAAGGGTTAGAGCTACGTATTACTCTCAATCTAATAAAGCGGGCAAACTCTTAGCATCTAGACTTAAACAAAAGCATGCAAAATCCAGGATCCCATTTATGCATAGTAAAGATGGTACTCATAAAATTTACGACCCAAACGGTATCGCCAACACCTTTAAGGTTTTTTATGAAGGACTCTATAATCTAGCAGGGGACTCTTCCACGATCCTCCCAACCAATTACGATATTGAGCAATTCCTTAAGGATGCTCAGCTGCCTGCACTCACTGAGTCACAGCTGGACTCCCTAAATGCACCTATTACCTCCGCAGAGCTGTTAACCATAATTAAATCATTGCCGTCCCACAAGTCTCCGGGCCCTGACGGCCTTACTAATGAATACTACAAATATTTCACTTCAGTCCTGATGAGCCCACTACTGTCGTTTTTGACAGCGGTGGTGGATTCTGGTAACATCCCCAAAGAAAACCAAGAAGCCTTGGTAGTTACACTGCCTAAGCCTGGCAAACCCGCCAACAATCCGCAAAACTTTAGACCTATATCGCTATTGAACACAGATTTAAAAATGTATGCTAAACTAATTGCAAGCAGATTGGCAGTTTGCCTTCCAAGCTTGATAAGACATGATCAGGTGGGGTTTGTTAAGGGAAGACAATCATACGATAACACTAGACGTATTTTAAACATAATACATCATGTTGAATCTAGGAGGGTTGAGGCAGTGGTCCTTGCATTAGACGCAGAAAAGGCATTCGATCGCATTTGCTGGTCGTATGTCTTCCTGGTACTCAGACACATGGGGTTTTCTGGAGCCATTTTAAGAGCAATTGAGGCGCTGTATTCGGCACCTTCTGCAAGGGTGTTCACTAATGGAGTAGTATCAGATCCTTTCCTAATAACAAATGGGACCAGACAGGGGTGCCCCCTGTCACCCCTAATATTTGTTCTTTCTATAGAACCCTTAGCTCAGGTACTTAGACTAGATCTGGGAGTAAGAGGCATTGACATAGGAGATAAATCTCATGTTATCTCGCTATATGCAGATGATATTATTCTCACTTTGTCCAAACCGCACACATCTATTTCTCGCCTTATGGGAATTATTAATAAATTTGGGCAATTATCGTATTACAAATTAAACATGGCTAAATCGCAGGCATTGCCTTTAAATGTTCCCCCACCCTTACTTCAGCACCTAAAATCGACTTATGATTTTGATTGGAAGGAGGACAGCGTCCAGTATTTGGGAGTGCAGGTGACGGCATCCTTGGGGACTCTTTACAAAAGTAACTATACACCAATGTTAAAGACACTGCAGGCGGAGCCTGAGCGACTATCCAAAACAGATGTTTCCTGGATAGGACGGGTAGCGGCTTTTAAGATGTTGCTATTGCCGAGACTCTTATACCTGTTTCGCACACTCCCGATACCCATCCCTAATTCCTTTTTTGAAACAGCACAAAGGGTGATTTCAAAGTACGCATGGAATGGAAGGAGACCTAGAATCAATAAAAGCTTTCTATTTAAGCAACGGGAGGTAGGGGGGCTGGGGGTACCAATAGTGAGGAACTATTATATAGCTTCATTGCTCACTCAGTGCGCGAGGTGGAAGTCAACGGATGCCTCGGTCCCATGGTTGCACATAGAGCAGGTGTTTATATCTCCCTTAAAACTGAAGGATGCGCTATGGTTGCCCTTTTGGGGTGTCCCTGCTCCGAGGTCCTTCTCCCCGATTATGTGTGCCTCGATAACGGCATGGAAGCTACTTCATGGGAAAGCAAATTCAATGAAGCATTTTTATATTGAAGAGATGCCTTTGTCATTGATGGCCTGGGTGGTTGATGACGTGGGGGTCTCGGGCTGGGAATCGAGGGGGATCACACAGATTTCTCAACTATACTCTGATGCTAAAAAACTTATATGGTTTGTAGATCTAAGACAACAATACGGAATTCCTATAGGCGATTTCCTTAAATACTTTCAAATATGGCACTTCATATCTAAAAATCCTGTGACGACTCTACCACATAGTAGCTCACTCTTCACCTGGCTATCGACTAATGTAAAAGGACTGCGCTTTCTATATGACAAAATGGATGGAGTGTCGACTTTTACTAAGTCTACCCCGTTCCGCTGCTGGGAGAGGGACTTGGGGATGGTTATTACTGCAGAGGAATGGCAGCAAGCGATCAGATTGATCCATTTGTCTTTAAAATGTAGCACTCACGTGGAGACGGCCACAAAAATCATTTTACGGTGGTACAGGATCCCGTCCACTCTACAGTTGGCGTATCCCTCGGTGTCTGGGAATTGTTGGAGGGGTTGTGGAGGCAGAGGAACCCTCCTTCATATTCTGGGTACTTGCCCTGTAATTTGTGGGTACTGGGATAGTGTCTTTGACATGCTTTCAGAGCTGTTTGGCCTCCAACTCCCCCATACGGAACATATAGCTATTCTGCTAATTGGAATCCCTGAAGAGTGGAATAAATATAAGCAACTCATTTGTAAAATTTTAACTATAGCTAAATTGATGTTAGTACAGAGATGGAAGTCAGCGGCCTCTCCATCCATGTCAGCTCTGGTACTAGCCATTAATAACACATATTCCTATGAGAGGATAATCGCAATGGGAAACAATTCTTTTTCTAGATTTGAGAAAGTCTGGGATGCGTGGATTTACTCTAGATTCATTATGTAGAAGACATCAAAGTGCTACAAGAATTCACTCGAGGTGGTTGTAATAGATATGGGGATGGGTGTCAGATTCGCCAAACCAATTGACAGCTAGCGCCGCAGTTATGTGTCAAATGTCATTTGCATGAACGCAAACCCAGGGGAGAAGGGAAAACTGTTCATGGAGCATCTACCCTGGGCATAGATCACGACAGCCCTATGACGTGTGCCTAACAGTTATTTGTTATCGTTAATGTTTACTGTATAAGTAATATTTCTCATTTGTTTTTGGAGATATGCAATTCAAAGATTGTATCTAGAAAAGTGTACCACAGTGCATGTCAATGTATATCACATTGTATATCGAGACTGTTCTTTATTTTTATATTCTAAAAACTTGAATAAAAATTATTGAAACTAAATGGTCCCTCAGTCTGGTTCAGTAGGACACACAATCATGGAAGACGCTGATAATGAATTGTTTTACTGAATTACTGAAATGAATGAACGTTTCAAAGATATCCTATTTGGTGGGATCTTCAAAGATCAGTTGACAGTATGTGCTTAATTTTGCCATAGTGCCATCACAAGGCAAATTAAGCATTGCACCCAGCCAATTAACCACTTCAGTACCAGGCCAATTTCTCTGATTCAGGACAAGACACATTTTCGGGTTTTTTCGTATATGTGGTTTTGAGGGCTATAACATTTTTATCATTTGGGTTATTCAATTAATTTTTGCATCTTTTTTGGTGATAGATAGGGATTTATTTTTATGTTATTTTTATTTTTGCATTTTTTTTATATTCGGGAAAATATAAACAAAAGAGGAGGGAAAACGTGTCTGTTTTTCATGCTTCACATTTTTTTCTTTTTTTTTTTAATGGCACAAAGTGCTACTAAAATCTTTTATAAATAGTTTTACTTCTCCATTATTGTAATTTTTATTTGGGATTGTGTCATCGGGGTGGGGCTAGAATCTGTGATGTGGGCGCAGTATTGGCGTATTATTTTTCCCTATATCTGGTGCTGATACCTATAGCCCCAGTTACAGGAGGAATACAGCCTTCTCCCCATAACTACTAAGCTGATCTGGGTCCTCTAGAACCCAGCAGTTCTAACAGTCTCTGATCCCCAGCGGATCACGTGACCGTCAGGCAGCTCCCATAGCCAGTGCTCATTGAGCGCTTTGTATACAGCGATCAGGAAAGCAGGGATGACCAGGTTGTCTCTGTTATACAGGACAGGTCCTCCAGAGAGAGATGCTTTTATTAACTGCTCTCCACTCAGGCCTAGAGACCCCCCTTTATTATTATTAGTTCTCTAATAAATTCCTAAACTGATCAATCACCTTAATGAGAAAGCTAAAATGACAATAATCCCAGACAACCCCTCTAAAATGGCTCCCCTTGTATATTATTGCTACAGAGTTATATTTACTTCAGAGTTGCTACATTTTTTTCTATAAAAACTATAGAGAAGAACTTTGAGAACTTGATAAAAAGTTATCTACAAGTGTGAAATAGTTTATGAGTGAAAGCAGAAACATTTTACTGCTCTTATCTATTGACTAATAAAGGTTGTGACTAACTGTAGCAGCGTTTGCTACATCTGCAGGAAAATCCTTTATTGCTAAACAGATGACTATGAAACAGCACATGGAACATACTATATACAGTATCTTCTTGTATCGTGTTACAGGACATAGATTCTTATCCTCTGGTGAACACATTTCCATGGAATTAGATTTTTTGTAAGAAATAAATTAGTTTTCAGGATCTATAAAAATATACACCAATGACAAGTTCCATAACAAACATAGCAGATGTTTTAGGAAGATATGGAAAAAATGATGCAAAGTAAGAATGCATTCAATACTAGAATTGTTAATAGTTTATTTATATCAATTAACAAAATGAAGTGATTGATCAAAAGAGAAATCTAAATCGCATCAATATGTGGTGTGACCACGATTTGCCTTCAAAACATCACCAATTCTTCTAGGTGCACTTGCAGACAGTTTTTGAAGGAACTCGGCAGGGAGATTGTTCCATAGATGTTGGAGAACTAAGCACAGATCATCTGTAGATGTGGACTTGCTCCAATCCTTCTGTCTCTTCATGTAATCCTAGACAGACTGGATGATGTTGAGATTGGGGCCCTGTGGGGGCCATATCATCACTTCCAGGATTCCTCCTCCTAAAGGTGTACTGGTAAAAACAAAACAAACAGCACCAAGTGGCACCTGGTGTACTACCACCAGATAAATATATAGGTGGATAATTTGTAAAAACACAGCTCACCTTATAGAGTTGTAAATGGGTCACAACTCCCTGGAATGCAGAATGATAAGACATAAAGCTGATGCAAGGGTAGCTGCTGGATCACCATCACTGGGACACCGTTACTGGGACACCGTCACTGGGACATCTTAATAGAGCTATTGCAATGAGGGCCAAAGCCACAACCTAATCCAGTTGGAGGTGTGTGAACCGAGAGCAAGGCAGGTGGTTTGGACTCCGCAACCAGAAATGAACGCACACGCGGTAGTTCAAGAAAAAAAAAATATATTTACTATAAGTTAATAAAGGCTAGTTAAAGGTAAAATGACAGGGCTAAAGACAAGCAAAATATACAATATAGCATGAACAATTTCAAGGCAAATTCTGCAATGGTTTCTACTTTTACTCTGTCCACTTCTGCAGTATGGACACTGAATGAACAATATACTCAAAACTATCCCTAACTGACCCTGACATCACATTTGGGTGCACCCCCTTTTCCCCAGTGGTCCAGGTGGACCGCTTACAGTCCGTAGAAGCGCGCGGTGGGGCCCAAAGTCGGTCCTTTCTTTTATAGTGAAGCGTTCTCTCCTCACGGTTATCAGGATCTTGGGAGAAATGAAGTCCTCTTTAACAGACAGGGAAACCAACTGAATGCAATGTAATCCAACAGCAGATTCCACTCAGCACACTGACAGTCCTGCCGAATCCATACACTGAGCTGGGATGTAAGCCGGGATTTAGCAGGTGCCGTCCAGTACATCAACAGCACTGCGAGTCTCTATCTGTGGTATCCATATACACAGTCACAATGTCAGTCTCACTGATCAGCCACTGAGCACAGTTCCTTTCACGTGGACTCACTAGTCCTGTTGTCTCTTTACACTCTGTTTGTCTCTGGACCAAGATACAGCTTAGCTGTACAGAAAAATCTCCACACCAGTTCAATACAACACTTGCCAAGATGGCTGCTGCTCTCTGTCTCGTCACTTCCTGCTTCTCTGCTCACACTCTGTCTGCAGAACAGGCAGGCTGACATAAAAGGGGGGGGTCTCACTCCAGCATCATGTCACAATTACAATGGCTGCTGTCTTAAAGGAACAGAATCACAGAAATACATTCAACATTAACAGTTTATACAGACAAATGAAGCTTAAGACAACATTGGCTGTCTCTTACATATTCCCCCCCACTTTAAGAGTGGCAGTCCCTGCCTATGACTGTATATCCAGAGGGTTGTACTTTTATGCACAGGGTGGTAGTATACCGATGTATGGCAGGCCAAACAAACTCATCCTGCGCATACCGAACAGGGGGAATACCAGCATTTGGCCTAGTGGTCCGTCTGAGGACCGGTGGTATATTATGGGGTGCTGCAGCTATGGGCTGAGAAGGACCAGCGGATTCCGCACCAGAGGGGGCACAGGCCGGAGATACAGTAGTCACAGGTGGAACATCCCCAGGAGCAGGGATCGGCCAACAATCATCCTCCTCGTCGGAGGCCCATTCCGCACCTCCATTCTCTGACTGTGGGAGCTCATTCACATTGGCAGGCCCATCGTGATTTGTCCCTTCAGAATGACACAGGCGCAACATATTTCGGTGAAGTACTCGAACACAATCAGTTCCTTCTTTCTGGACCTGGTACACTGGCCCATTCGCATACTTGCGGCCAACAACACGATACGGCAAAGCCTCCCATCTGCTTTCCAATTTCCCTTGGGGTTTCTTGACACGAACTAGCACCAGGTCGCCTGGTTGCAATGGTGCTTCTTGCACTGGGGTCTTATCAGGATGGGGATGTTCTTGCAGGCGCTGCCGCACCAATCGATGGATCGTCTCAAGTCTCTGCCGATGCGCCCGCACCCAAGAGGTTGGATCCCTCGGAGGGAACCCATCCACATCATTCAACTGTAATTCTCCTATACTTCGCCCAGACCGCCCAAAGAGAAGTGTATAAGGAGAGTACCCCGTTGTAGAATGGACCTGATTGTTATAGGCCCACACCATTTCAGACAAGAACTGAGGCCACTGTAACTTCTTGTCTTCCTCCAGAGTCCGCAGCATCTGTAGCAGAGTTCTGTTGAATCTTTCACAGGCCCCATTTCCCTGAGGGTGGTATGGAGTCGTGTGCGACTTCTTTATCCCGTAGATACGTTGAACTTCTTTCATTACGTGTCCCTCAAAGCAGGCGCCCTGGTCGGAGTGGATGCGTTGGGGGCACCCATATACTCGAATGAAATCTTGGCACAGAGCACGAGCTGCTGACTCAGCTGTCTGGTCCTTGGTGGCGGTTACCACCGCAAATTTGGTGAAGTGATCCACCATTACGAGGCAATACTGGTGTCCGCTATTGGATGGGCCCACCATTAGATAGTCTATCATGACGATTTCTAAAGGTTCCTGGGTCACGATGGTTTGCAGGTGAGCTCTCTGTTCTATTGCCTTATGGATCTCACAAGTTCGACAGCTGCGGCATACTTCTTCGACCATTTGACGAAGACCAGGGCAGTAAATCAGTCGCTGTAACCAACGAAAGGTCTTCTCATGACCAAAATGTCCATTCTTATTATGAGCCTCAACTGCCAAGGAGCGAGCCAGTTCACTAGGCACCACAATTTGGTATCGAATGTCGATCTCAGAAGGTAAATAGACCTTTCGGCATAGCACTCCATTTTTCATCTCCAACTTTTCCCACTGACTCAAAACAGATAATATCTCACGTGTCAGTCGTTCTCTTTCCTCTCTACAGGGCTTCTGGCCTTTCTCAACACACTTGATCATCTGCGCCAGCCCCTCATGGGTCTGTTGTATCTGTGCCCATTCCTGTCGTGAGGGACCAAAGAAAGGAGCCATTTCAGTCCCCTCCATCTCAAACTGATTAGTGGCGGTCAAGGCCTGTGAAAATCTGCTGAAATCGGGCACCTCCACATGCTCCAACTCATGATCCACGTCTTCTGTGGGGGTCTGGGCAGTTACCCTAGAAAGTCCGTCAGCATTCTGGTTCTCTGTCTTGGACCGATACTTAATGCGGTAATTGAATGTAGACATTCGGGCTATCCACCTCTGCTCTAACGCCCCGAGCTTGGCATTTTCCAGGTGAGCTAGTGGGTTGTTGTCAGTCAGTACTAAAACTTCAGCACCGGTCAAATATTCAGAGAATTTCTCGGTCATGGCCCATACCAGTGCCAACAGCTCCAATTTAAATGAACTATAATTCTCGGGGTTTCTTTCAGAATCTCTCAAAGACCGGCTGCCGTACGCTATGACCCTCTAGTTTCCGACAGGTGCCTACGGGCATAGACACTATTGTCTCCCGACTGGGTGGCAGTGTAACTTTTGTATGCAAAGGAACTGAAATTCGAGCCAGAGGACGCTGCGCATCCGAACTTTTCTGTAAGCCACATGTCCGGATCAGCCGCTGGAAAGCTGTTTGAGTAGGCCGATGGGTGGTGGTTTCTTTCCAATAACCGTGACCTTTCTTTTCAAAGAGGATCTGATCTAATTCTTTTAACACATTCATCCCCAAAATGACAGGGACCTTTACTTCATGTGACTCCTGTACCACCACAATGCCTTTCCTACCTAGATCTTGGCCACATACCCGGACATTCATCCAGGCCACTCCCACGACTGGAACTGGTAACTGGTTAGCTGCGACCACTCGTACGAATGTATGGGGATCATATTTCACATGTTGCTGGAAGTACCGTTCATAACAGTCTCTACTCAAGGTCGTTACTTGGGAACCCGTGTCAATCATCCCGGTAACCGGAATACCCTCCATTTCCACCTGTATAACAGGACTTGCAGCGATCAGGTCATCATTAGGGCATTCTCCCCACATAGTCTCCTTGTCAGTCTCCCCTACTACACGCCCTACAGCAGCAGGGGACTTCAGTTTAACGGCGGTCTCTCATAAGTTTGTCGCTGCTCTGGACATCTAGCAGCAACGTGGCCCATCCGTCCACACTCCCAGCAGCGTATCTCCCGTCGTTCTGGCCATCTGTTTGGGCCCCTTCGGTAAGCCCCTTCGATTTCTCCTGAGCACTGCATTAACTGATTTGGACCCCTTCGGTAGGTCCTATCCTCATCCCTCCAGCGGGGTGGTGGGTGATTCTGATTTTCTGGGTATGGACGGCTCACCCTTTCACCTCCAGTTTTCTGGAAGTCTGCAATTTTCATAGAATGTTCATCACAACGGGTGTGCAAGTGTTCCATTTGCTCTTGCAGTTTCTGCATTACTGTGAGAATTTCTTTAACCGTCCCCTTTTCTACTGTCTCTGAGCCAGAACTAGCCCCCTGTGACAAAGTAACTCCAACTGCGGTCTGGGGCTTCGGGAACATACTATTGGCACGGGAGATGGCCTCTACCTGTACATCATGGAATTTAGCATCAGTCTCTCGTCGTATAAAATCCTGCATAGTCACAGTTAAACTGTCGTCACGTATCCCCAGGACAAACTGGTCACGGAGAGTCCGATCAGGGTTACAGAAGGCTGGCGAGCCCCCTCTTTCCTTCACTTGAATATCTCGGAGCAGTTCTTGTAGGGCATTTGCATATTGGGGAAGGCTTTCATTCTCCTGTTGTACCCTCTGGAAGAACCGAGCCTGCAGAGACCCCAGCAATGCAGTTTCTCCATAAATGGTTTCTAGAATCTGGACTACTTGCTCAAATGTCTGCCTTTGTTCAAATGGCCTCAATATCACCGTGGTCTTAGCATCCCCTTGTAATGTCAATATTGCTAGCTCTACTAGTACTTCTGGTGCGGTCTGGTACATTCGCTGTATCATTCGTATCTGTTCCACCCACATACTCACTGACATATTATTGCCATCAAATTTAGCTAACTGACTCATTATAGCCCCTGCTGGCATTCTTCCTCCAGCACCATTCTCCCGAACGGGTGCGTCACCGTCCATTCTGGTAAGCGGATCCTGCCGACTACGCCAATTTGTGAACCGAGAGCAAGGCAGGTGGTTTGGACTCCGCAACCAGAAATGAACGCACACGCGGTAGTTCAAGAAAAAAAATATATATTTACTATAAGTTAATAAAGGCTAGTTAAAGGTAAAATGACAGGGCTAAAGACAAGCAAAATATACAATATAGCATGAACAATTTCAAGGCAAATTCTGCAATGGTTTCTACTTTTACTCTGTCCACTTCTGCAGTATGGACACTGAATGAACAATATACTCAAAACTATCCCTAACTGACCCTGACATCACATTTGGGTGCACCCCCTTTTCCCCAGTGGTCCAGGTGGACCGCTTACAGTCCGTAGAAGCGCGCGGTGGGGCCCAAAGTCGGTCCTTTCTTTTATAGTGAAGCGTTCTCTCCTCACGGTTATCAGGATCTTGGGAGAAATGAAGTCCTCTTTAACAGACAGGGAAACCAACTGAATGCAATGTAATCCAACAGCAGATTCCACTCAGCACACTGACAGTCCTGCCGAATCCATACACTGAGCTGGGATGTAAGCCGGGATTTAGCAGGTGCCGTCCAGTACATCAACAGCACTGCGAGTCTCTATCTGTGGTATCCATATACACAGTCACAATGTCAGTCTCACTGATCAGCCACTGAGCACAGTTCCTTTCACGTGGACTCACTAGTCCTGTTGTCTCTTTACACTCTGTTTGTCTCTGGACCAAGATACAGCTTAGCTGTACAGAAAAATCTCCACACCAGTTCAATACAACACTTGCCAAGATGGCTGCTGCTCTCTGTCTCGTCACTTCCTGCTTCTCTGCTCACACTCTGTCTGCAGAACAGGCAGGCTGACATAAAAGGGGGGGGTCTCACTCCAGCATCATGTCACAATTACAATGGCTGCTGTCTTAAAGGAACAGAATCACAGAAATACATTCAACATTAACAGTTTATACAGACAAATGAAGCTTAAGACAACATTGGCTGTCTCTTACATATTCCCCCCCACTTTAAGAGTGGCAGTCCCTGCCTATGACTGTATATCCAGAGGGTTGTACTTTTATGCACAGGGTGGTAGTATACCGATGTATGGCAGGCCAAACAAACTCATCCTGCGCATACCGAACAGGGGGAATACCAGCATTTGGCCTAGTGGTCCGTCTGAGGACCGGTGGTATATTATGGGGTGCTGCAGCTATGGGCTGAGAAGGACCAGCGGATTCCGCACCAGAGGGGGCACAGGCCGGAGATACAGTAGTCACAGGTGGAACATCCCCAGGAGCAGGGATCGGCCAACAATCATCCTCCTCGTCGGAGGCCCATTCCGCACCTCCATTCTCTGACTGTGGGAGCTCATTCACATTGGCAGGCCCATCGTGATTTGTCCCTTCAGAATGACACAGGCGCAACATATTTCGGTGAAGTACTCGAACACAATCAGTTCCTTCTTTCTGGACCTGGTACACTGGCCCATTCGCATACTTGCGGCCAACAACACGATACGGCAAAGCCTCCCATCTGCTTTCCAATTTCCCTTGGGGTTTCTTGACATGAACTAGCACCAGGTCGTCTGGTTGCAATGGTGCTTCTTGCACTGGGGTCTTATCAGGATGGGGATGTTCTTGCAGGCGCTGCCGCACCAATCGATGGATCGTCTCAAGTCTCTGCCGATGCGCCCGCACCCAAGAGGTTGGATCCCTCGGAGGGAACCCATCCACATCATTCAACTGTAATTCTCCTATACTTCGCCCAGACCGCCCAAAGAGAAGTGTATAAGGAGAGTACCCCGTTGTAGAATGGACCTGATTGTTATAGGCCCACACCATTTCAGACAAGAACTGAGGCCACTGTAACTTCTTGTCTTCCTCCAGAGTCCGCAGCATCTGTAGCAGAGTTCTGTTGAATCTTTCACAGGCCCCATTTCCCTGAGGGTGGTATGGAGTCGTGTGCGACTTCTTTATCCCGTAGATACGTTGAACTTCTTTCATTACGTGTCCCTCAAAGCAGGCGCCCTGGTCGGAGTGGATGCGTTGGGGGCACCCATATACTCGAATGAAATCTTGGCACAGAGCACGAGCTGCTGACTCAGCTGTCTGGTCCTTGGTGGCGGTTACCACCGCAAATTTGGTGAAGTGATCCACCATTACGAGGCAATACTGGTGTCCGCTATTGGATGGGCCCACCATTAGATAGTCTATCATGACGATTTCTAAAGGTTCCTGGGTCACGATGGTTTGCAGGGGAGCTCTCTGTTCTATTGCCTTATGGATCTCACAAGTTCGACAGCTGCGGCATACTTCTTCGACCATTTGACGAAGACCAGGGCAGTAAATCAGTCGCTGTAACCAACGAAAGGTCTTCTCATGACCAAAATGTCCATTCTTATTATGAGCCTCAACTGCCAAGGAGCGAGCCAGTTCACTAGGCACCACAATTTGGTATCGAATGTCGATCTCAGAAGGTAAATAGACCTTTCGGCATAGCACTCCATTTTTCATCTCCAACTTTTCCCACTGACTCAAAACAGATAATATCTCACGTGTCAGTCGTTCTCTTTCCTCTCTACAGGGCTTCTGGCCTTTCTCAACACACTTGATCATCTGCGCCAGCCCCTCATGGGTCTGTTGTATCTGTGCCCATTCCTGTCGTGAGGGACCAAAGAAAGGAGCCATTTCAGTCCCCTCCATCTCAAACTGATTAGTGGCGGTCAAGGCCTGTGAAAATCTGCTGAAATCGGGCACCTCCACATGCTCCAACTCATGATCCACGTCTTCTGTGGGGGTCTGGGCAGTTACCCTAGAAAGTCCGTCAGCATTCTGGTTCTCTGTCTTGGACCGATACTTAATGCGGTAATTGAATGTAGACATTCGGGCTATCCACCTCTGCTCTAACGCCCCGAGCTTGGCATTTTCCAGGTGAGCTAGTGGGTTGTTGTCAGTCAGTACTAAAACTTCAGCACCGGTCAAATATTCAGAGAATTTCTCGGTCATGGCCCATACCAGTGCCAACAGCTCCAATTTAAATGAACTATAATTCTCGGGGTTTCTTTCAGAATCTCTCAAAGACCGGCTGCCGTACGCTATGACCCTCTAGTTTCCGACAGGTGCCTACGGGCATAGACACTATTGTCTCCCGACTGGGTGGCAGTGTAACTTTTGTATGCAAAGGAACTGAAATTCGAGCCAGAGGACGCTGCGCATCCGAACTTTTCTGTAAGCCACATGTCCGGATCAGCCGCTGGAAAGCTGTTTGAGTAGGCCGATGGGTGGTGGTTTCTTTCCAATAACCGTGACCTTTCTTTTCAAAGAGGATCTGATCTAATTCTTTTAACACATTCATCCCCAAAATGACAGGGACCTTTACTTCATGTGACTCCTGTACCACCACAATGCCTTTCCTACCTAGATCTTGGCCACATACCCGGACATTCATCCAGGCCACTCCCACGACTGGAACTGGTAACTGGTTAGCTGCGACCACTCGTACGAATGTATGGGGATCATATTTCACATGTTGCTGGAAGTACCGTTCATAACAGTCTCTACTCAAGGTCGTTACTTGGGAACCCGTGTCAATCATCCCGGTAACCGGAATACCCTCCATTTCCACCTGTATAACAGGACTTGCAGCGATCAGGTCATCATTAGGGCATTCTCCCCACATACTCTCCTTGTCAGTCTCCCCTACTACACGCCCTACAGCAGCAGGGGACTTCAGTTTAACGGCGGTCTCTCATAAGTTTGTCGCTGCTCTGGACATCTAGCAGCAACGTGGCCCATCCGTCCACACTCCCAGCAGCGTATCTCCCGTCGTTCTGGCCATCTGTTTGGGCCCCTTCGGTAAGCCCCTTCGATTTCTCCTGAGCACTGCATTAACTGATTTGGACCCCTTCGGTAGGTCCTATCCTCATCCCTCCAGCGGGGTGGTGGGTGATTCTGATTTTCTGGGTATGGACGGCTCACCCTTTCACCTCCAGTTTTCTGGAAGTCTGCAATTTTCATAGAATGTTCATCACAACGGGTGTGCAAGTGTTCCATTTGCTCTTGCAGTTTCTGCATTACTGTGAGAATTTCTTTAACCGTCCCCTTTTCTACTGTCTCTGAGCCAGAACTAGCCCCCTGTGACAAAGTAACTCCAACTGCGGTCTGGGGCTTCGGGAACATACTATTGGCACGGGAGATGGCCTCTACCTGTACATCATGGAATTTAGCATCAGTCTCTCGTCGTATAAAATCCTGCATAGTCACAGTTAAACTGTCGTCACGTATCCCCAGGACAAACTGGTCACGGAGAGTCCGATCAGGGTTACAGAAGGCTGGCGAGCCCCCTCTTTCCTTCACTTGAATATCTCGGAGCAGTTCTTGTAGGGCATTTGCATATTGGGGAAGGCTTTCATTCTCCTGTTGTACCCTCTGGAAGAACCGAGCCTGCAGAGACCCCAGCAATGCAGTTTCTCCATAAATGGTTTCTAGAATCTGGACTACTTGCTCAAATGTCTGCCTTTGTTCAAATGGCCTCAATATCACCGTGGTCTTAGCATCCCCTTGTAATGTCAATATTGCTAGCTCTACTAGTACTTCTGGTGCGGTCTGGTACATTCTCTGTATCATTCGTATCTGTTCCACCCACATACTCACTGACATATTATTGCCATCAAATTTAGCTAACTGACTCATTATAGCCCCTGCTGGCATTCTTCCTCCAGCACCATTCTCCCGAACGGGTGCGTCACCGTCCATTCTGGTAAGCGGATCCTGCCGACTACGCCAATTTGTGAACCGAGAGCAAGGCAGGTGGTTTGGACTCCGCAACCAGAAATGAACGCACACGCGGTAGTTCAAGAAAAAAATATATATTTACTATAAGTTAATAAAGGCTAGTTAAAGGTAAAATGACAGGGCTAAAGACAAGCAAAATATACAATATAGCATGAACAATTTCAAGGCAAATTCTGCAATGGTTTCTACTTTTACTCTGTCCACTTCTGCAGTATGGACACTGAATGAACAATATACTCAAAACTATCCCTAACTGACCCTGACATCACATTTGGGTGCACCCCCTTTTTCCCCAGTGGTCCAGGTGGACCGCTTACAGTCCGTAGAAGCGCGCGGTGGGGCCCAAAGTCGGTCCTTTCTTTTATAGTGAAGCGTTCTCTCCTCACGGTTATCAGGATCTTGGGAGAAATGAAGTCCTCTTTAACAGACAGGGAAACCAACTGAATGCAATGTAATCCAACAGCAGATTCCACTCAGCACACTGACAGTCCTGCCGAATCCATACACTGAGCTGGGATGTAAGCCGGGATTTAGCAGGTGCCGTCCAGTACATCAACAGCACTGCGAGTCTCTATCTGTGGTATCCATATACACAGTCACAATGTCAGTCTCACTGATCAGCCACTGAGCACAGTTCCTTTCACGTGGACTCACTAGTCCTGTTGTCTCTTTACACTCTGTTTGTCTCTGGACCAAGATACAGCTTAGCTGTACAGAAAAATCTCCACACCAGTTCAATACAACACTTGCCAAGATGGCTGCTGCTCTCTGTCTCGTCACTTCCTGCTTCTCTGCTCACACTCTGTCTGCAGAACAGGCAGGCTGACATAAAAGGGGGGGGTCTCACTCCAGCATCATGTCACAATTACAATGGCTGCTGTCTTAAAGGAACAGAATCACAGAAATACATTCAACATTAACAGTTTATACAGACAAATGAAGCTTAAGACAACATTGGCTGTCTCTTACAGGTGTGGGGAGAAAAGGATCCGCGCTTACCAGGATGTTGTCAGAAAATTCCTTTATTCATACCAGAACACACAACGCGTTTTGAAGCTTAAGGCTGGTAATTGTACACTTGAAAAAACATCCCCTTAAGCCCTAAGGGTGGTCACACCGAATTTTGATGTTATTTAGAGTTTTCTTTCATTCATTCACTTTGAAATTTGCTAACTTACCCAAATAAACTAACACATTTTTTACACCTGCCTAAAACTTTTGCACTTCATTCATTTATAGGTATTGCACCATGTCACTGAACAGTCACATACCACTCATCTCTTGGAATACTCATCCTAAAAACAAAGTCGGTACATTTATTTTTACTAGTCATGAAGATGATTATTAGACATCACTCATTTTACACTTTACTTAACTATTTCCAGTGAGTTGCTGACCACTAGGCATAAGAAACAAAATTGGATTGCAACACTACTAAAGTTGACTATACACATTAGATTAATGTTAGCCATACTGGCTGATTTCAATGGGTCTGGGTGTCCTACTAATGTGTATAATGGTCTCACACTCTCCTGATGACAGATGTTAAAAGAGAAGGATGGAACATATGGATTTCAACATGCCTAATCAGAGATAAACTGCTACCAGAGGTGTCTGGCAGTGACTTTATCACCTTTGTCCATTGGCAATATATCTGTATGGGGGCTTGAGAGGAGTAGCTGTTCATTGAATGAGCAATCAGCCGACAGCTATCTGAAGGGTATGGCCAACTTAAAGGTGTTGTCTAAGGCTGGAGTCACACCTGCGTTGGACTCTCCGTAGGAGACTCCGCAGCAGAATCCACTTAAAATCGGCAGAGAGTAAAGTCTTGCAAGGAGGACTTTTCTCCACCAGTTTCAGTATAAAACTGGCAGAAACTGGGCTCCGCGGGTTTCTACGTGTAACTGCTTTTTAAGCGGACATGTTCTCCATCTTTCGGATCCCCATGCGCATACGAAGGACGGAATCCCTAATGCTAATGTGAACCTAGCGAAAGCTGGCATATTGCATATTGATATGGATCAGACCCCGCTTTTAGAGCTGCAATAACTCCCATTGTTATGCCAATTATCCAAGAAGGGCAATCAGTGCCTTGCTCTCATTCTGTGCTTCTTACTGTATTGTGGCTGGAATAAACAGGCAGAAATGTGCAGAACCTGGTATCACTGGGTACTTTACTTGAGATAATTTCAGGTACAGATATATATACGTCACATCAGCTTCATCATTTGAGTTGCAAAGCCCACAGAAACACATCAGCATTCCTGTTTGCACACTGGATGTATGCCAAGCACACACAGACCCTGCTGCTCAAGCCACTGGTTGGTACCATTTGCTCCACTAACTGCATCATATTTCTAGCATAAAGGATGTTAAATCTGATAGCTCTGCCTAATGCACAACCTTACCACTCCCCCTTTTCAGGAAAGTGGTGAATGCAGTGCAGAATTAAAAATTGAGCAAAAAAATTGTGACTTTTTATGCCTTGCAAACCAGAAAACTGGCATACAAGCTATAATTATTATTATTATTGTTTATTTATATAGCACCATTAATTCCATGGTGCTTTACATTTGAGGGTTTACATACGGTACACAAGATACTGTATACAAAACAGATAATACTAAAAGTGACCAACTGGCACAGTGGGATAGAGGACCCTGCACGCAAGGGCTTATAATCTATGAGGGAAGAGGGATAGAGACAGAAGGTGGGGGTAGAGGCTGTTCAGGTGGTGGTGTGGTGACAGTAGCGTTATTGGAGGCTGTAGGCCTTCCTGAATAGGGGAGACTTCAGGGCCTTCTTGAAGCTTGTGATTGTGGGGGACAGTCTTACGTGTCTTGTTAATGAGTTGCAGAGTATGGGGGATGCACGGAAGAAGTCTTGGAGATGATTGTGTGAAGAGCGGATAAGAGCAGAGCGGAGTAGGAGGTCTTTGGTGGATCGGAGGTTACATGCGGGCAGGTAGCGGGAGATTAGGTCGGAGATATATGGAGGGGACATGTTGTGGATGGCTTTGTATGTCAGTGTTAGTAGTTTGAACTCTATTTGCTGGGCAACGGGTAGCTAGTGAAGGGATTGGCAGAGGGGAGCGGCCGAAGAAGAACGGGGGGAGAGGTGTATTAGGCGAGCAGCATAGTCTAAGATGGACTGGAGGGGGGCGAGAGGGTTAGCTGGGAGGCCATGGAGAAGTGTGTTACAGTAGTCTAAGCGGGAGATTATGAGGCTGTGGACTAGCATCTTTGTAGTTTCAGGGGTGAGGAAGGAGCGGATTCGATGGATGTTCTTGAGTTGGAGGCGGCAGGAGGTGTTGAGGGTTTGAATATGTGGCTTGAAGGATAGGTCAGAGTCTAAGGTTATCCCAAGGCAGCGGGCCTGTGGGACTGGGGTGAGAGCGGTTCCATTAATTCTGATAGATGGGTCAGGTAAGGGGGTTGTGTGTGGAGGGGTGAAGATTATGAACTCCGTTTTCTTCATGTTGAGTTTGAGAAAGCGGGAGGAGAGAAAGGAGGCTACAGCTGCTAGACATGCTGGGACTCTGGACAACAGAGAGGTAATGTATAATAAATCTGCCCCATCGTCTCCGACCTGTGTGGGGAACTACTATGACTTCTTATCAACCATCTTGTCTCTTTACTTCCAGCCCTTGTATACAAGACTGTGCCACTAGTTGGCGCCATTATCTATTTTTGGTGAGTTTCTGCCATCTTCTAATTAAATATCCACAATTCAGCAGTAATGTAGTATCATGATAATGTAGTGCAATGTGGAGTGTTATATCATGTCAGACTACAAGGACAATGTGACTCTTGGGTAATAATCTGCTTGTACTAGGACATATGATTCATATCATGTCTGTGAAATCTAGCGCTTCCTGTATTGTGCCCTCTATAGTAACAAATGAGGTAGGAAAGGGGTTCTAGGTTCTCCCCATAACCAGGAAGGGGCGCCCCATATTGCTTTATCTAATGACTTTTCCTTATAATTGCAGCTGCAAACACAATCAACCTTAGACCCGAAATAGGACGACATAAAGGAAGTAATTGACATACCGGGTAAGAATATAACCCTGACACTGGGTGTGTATGGTACCCCAACTATGACATGTCACTTATAGCCCTGCTTCCGATATGCCAAGGTATGGCATCTACCGTCCCCCTGGCTCACCCTACCAGTTCTTAGATCACTTTTCTTCATGGCTTTGCAACTTCCTATCCTGTGAAATTCCTACCCTCATTATGGGTGACTTTAACATTCCCATTAACACCCCTGTCTCTCCATCTGCCTCTCGCCTTCTATCACTAACTGCCTCTCTTGGTCTCTCTCATCTTACTTCTTCTCCCACACGCAAAGATGGTAATATCCTTATCTGGTCTTCTTACGGCTCTGTTCTTTCTCTGACTTTACTAACATTCACCTACCAATTTCCGACCACAACATTCTTTCCTTTAACATTAAAGCTTCTTGTTCTTCACAAAACACACCGACCTACTGCACATGCAGAAATCTACGGGCTGTAAACACACAGCACCTCTCGGATACCCTACAGTCATCACTTTCTCCCTTCTCTTCTCTCCTGTCTTGAACTAGCCACAAAACACTATATTGAGACTCTCAAAGCCACCCTGGATAAAGTAGCACCCTTGACCGCTCGAAAATCCCAACAGACACCAGCAACCTTGGCACACTCCTCAAACACGTTTTCTTCAGCGATGCTCAAGATGTGCCAAACGGCTATGGCAAAAAACCCACACATCTGCAGATTTTCTTCACTTTAAGTTTATGCTCAAAGCCTATAACTCTGCCCTTCACCTCGCCAAACAAGCTTACTTCACCTCTTTCATCACTTCTCTCTCCAATAACCCTAAACGACTCTTTGACACCTTTCACTCCCTCCTCACGCCAAAGGTGCGGGCACCTGTCACAGACCTCAGTGCTCAACACATGGCCACATACTTTAAAGATAAAATCGACAACATCCGTCAGGAAATAACCCATTCTCCAAACGGCATCAGTCCCCTTCCCTCCCTTACTCCTTATTATAAACTCTCATTATTTGACCCAGAAAGGCCGTAACGGGGGGCACAGCCCTAAGGGGAGGCCACCATGACAGGGCCCTGAAGGTGGAGGCAGAGGGTGGTTAGGGGAGGGAGCGGGTAAGGCGGGGAGTTGCTAGGGGGAAGGGATTTAAGGGCCAACTCTCCTTCCCGCAGTCATTCAACGGCGGGAAAGAGACAAGTGTAGGTGGACAACTGCGCTGATACACCTACCTGCATGGCCGAGTTGGACGTCCTCCTGGGGCAGCTGCGGGCGGCTGCCGGTTCAGGTGATGCTGCGTGGGTAGTGCAGTAGCTGCGGGGCATCGTAGGAGCGGTCCCCGGGGATCATGGCGCGGGCTCCGCGCAGAGTTCACTGCCGGCGGCGGCTTCTGGCCCTCCATCTCCCTCCTGCGCTCCGGTGGGCGGGGCCTCGTCCTGTCGGCAGCGGCGGGCGAGGCCTCCGGAGCACTTGAGCCCTGAATCTACCCCGCGGTCCCGGCGTCGGCTCAGGGGCCCCTCTGGGGTCCCTCCGGGCCCGGGAGCGCGCCCTACAGCTCAGGGCAGCGGCCCCGGGCCCGGGAGGCATCCGCAGCAGTGGTCGGGACCGGCGGAGGTGAGGGGGCGGTGCTTGCAGCCTGTGCGGCCCCTCCCACTTTCCTCCATGACTCCACCTCCTACCTCTCCGGGTGACACGGTGGCCCCGCCTGGCGATGCTCCGGTCGGGGGGGGCCACTAGCCGCGACAGAAGACGTCAGCGAGATCCAGGATCTACACGCCGGCCTGCTGGAGCGGCTGGGCGTAGTTCGGCTTCCGCAGGTCGGCGGGCAGCTTCCAGCGGACGGTCGCCTGGCCGGTCTTCAACTGGTCCGTATTCTTCTGGTAGACGGGAGTGCCCTTCCTGCGCTGGCTGTTCCGGGGCCGCGGCTGCTGGTGGCGACCTTCATGACTCTGATAGTGACGATCACCAGGCTTCTTCTCGGCGTCTGGAGTCCGGATTGGCGGCTGGCGGGATCACAGCTTCTGCGCAGCCAGGTGAGTGTTTGTCCATGTCCGGTTCTGTCCCAGCAGTGTTTAGATCTCAGGTGTCGGAGCAGGGGTCAGCGGGGGGAGTTAGTGATAGTGAGGGGGTTCTGGGTTTGGCAGGCGGTTTAGGTGAGGAATTGCGCTTGCTGTTAGGGGGGATTGCGGGAGGTGTTAGCGCGTTCCGGCGGGGGGTGCGGGGGGCGGCGGGGTCCCCAGTTCCTGCATGGGTAGGGAGTTCTGCTCCCCCCTCCAGTGATAGTATTGCCGTCCGAGTCGTTGGTTCGCAAGGAAGCAGGGGTGGCGGTCTTGGTGCAAACGGAGGAGGGGGATGGTATTCGGTTGGATGATAGAGCGCGGGGGGAGGTTTATGTTTGTTTTGAGGGCCCCTTGGGTGCGCACTTGAAGAAGGAGGTGAAGGACAAGATTTGACGTGATGAATACGTCGAAATCTTCTCCTTGCTTCCGCTGGAAAAGTTCAACTTGGATAAAGGGAAGCGTGACGAGAGTAAAAAGGAGGAGGAGGAAAAACGGCGGTGGCGTTTGATCCCGCAGACCTTTACTAATTGGCTGCATTCCTTCGCCATATTAGCTAGCGTTATTGGGGAAAAGACTCCCGAACACTGTTCGGGACTGTTTTGCTATTTAGACGCTATAGGCGAGGCATACCGCGTGTATGGGGGACAGACGTGGCTGCGCTATGATGAGCAGTTCCGTCAGCGGAGGGCTGCCCGCCCGTCTATACGGTGGGACCAGAAGGACATTGGGTTGTGGCTCAGGGTCATGGCGCCGTCGCGGTTCGGGCAGCCCTTTCAGGGGACGGCTGGTTCCCCCCGGCCTCCCTACTCACTCCTCCTCTGGACAGGGTGCGGGGAGTAAAGCGGGATTTTGCTGGCAGTTCAATGTGGGTCAGTGTAAGTTCGGGGCGACCTGCAAGTTCCAACATGCCTGTTCGGGGTGCGGGGGGGGGTCTCCCACGGCGCGGACAGGTGTTTTCGGAAGGGAAAGGGAAAACCGGCAGGAGGTTCAGCTGGCCAAGGGTCGGACGCCCGTGAATCTGCTCGCTATGGAGCCGTACTTAAATCGGTATCCTGATCGTAGGAAGGCTCAGCTGTTGTATAATGGTTTTGCGGAGGGTTTTCGTATCCCGTCTGCTCTTCAGGGGGCTTCCTTGTCCACTAAGAATTTGGTCTCGGCGCATCAGCATCCTGATGTGATGCGCGAGAAGTTGGACAAGGAGGTTTCTTTGGGGCGCATGTCGGGCCCCTTTAGTTCCCCGCCATTTGTGGATATCGTAGTCTCCCCGTTAGGTGTGGTTCCTAAGAAGGAGCCCAATAAGTTTCGGTTGATACATCATTTATCGTACCCCAAGGGGGGGGTCGGTTAATGATGGAATTGACCCAGAGTTGAGTTCTGTAGTTTACACTTCTTTTGACTCGGCGGTGCATTGGGTTCAAACGTACGGGCGCGGGGCGCTGATGGCAAAGACAGATGTGGAGTCGGCGTTTCGCCTCCTCCCGGTTCATCCTGAGAGCCAGAGGCTCTTGGGGTGCTACTGGGATGGGGCGTATTTTGTGGATCGTTGCCTCCCTATGGGTTGCTCGATCTCTTGTGCCTATTTTGAGGCCTTTAGCTCATTCCTGGAGTGGGTTGTGAGGGACCTGGCGGGGGTAGGGTCCGTGATCCACTACTTGGATGATTTTTTGTGCCTCGGTCCTGCTGACTCCTCTGCCTGTCTGGCTTTGCTTCGAACGATGGAGTGGGTGGCGAAACGTTTTGGGGTCCCATTGGCGCCGGAAAAGATGGAAGGACCCTGTGAATGTTTGAGTTTTTTGGGTATCACTATTGATACCGTGCGGATGGAGTGTCGGTTGCCGGATGACAAGCTAATTTCCCTTCGTCAGGAGGTGGGGAGGGCCTACCAGTTGCGTAAGATCAGGCTTAGGGATTTACAGTTGTTGTTGGGTAAACTCAACTTTGCATGCAGAATCATGCCCATGGGGCGTGTTTTTTGCCGGCGATTGGCTGGGGCAACGGCGGGGGTGTCATCACCGAGGCACTTTATCCGTTTGAACACAGACCATAGGGATGACTTAGAGGTGTGGGCCAGATTTTTAAATCAGTATAACGGCCGCTCCTTGGTTATGTCACCGGTGGTTGACGTTTTTGATTGGGAGTTATACACGGACGTGTCGGGAGCGGTTGGCTTTGGGGCTTTTTGTAGCGGTCAGTGGTGTGCGGAACGTTGGCCGGCGGAGTGAGTGTCACAAGGGTTGGTTCGTAATTTGTGTCTTCTGGAGCTCTTCCCTATTGTGGTGGCATTAGAGATTTGGGTGGAACGTTTTCGTAATAGAAAGGTCCGCTTCCACTGTGATAATCAGTCCGTGGTCAGCGCCATCAATTCTTTGTCAGCTTCCTCGCCTCCGGTGGTGCGTTTGTTGCGGCACTTGGTTTTGCGCTGCTTAGCCAGTAATGCTTGGGTGGTGGCGGTCCATGTCCCAGGTGTTACTAATGGCATTGCCGACTCTCTCTCTCGGTTTCAGTGGGAGCGATTTCGCAGTTTGGCCCCGGAGGCAGACGTGGACGGGATCCCTTGTCCGGAACATCTGTGGGGCGTGGTCTCGCAGCGGCCGGTGAGCTGATTAGGGCTTCTTTAGTGGATAGTACTAGGGCAGCATATGAGGGAGCATGGCGGGAATTTGAATCAGTGGTGTCTGAACTGGGGGGCGGGGTTTCGAATTGCGAAGGCGTACGGCGGTGTTAGTAATGGTGGGGCGCGGAGCGCTGGCAGGGTGGTTGGGTATTGGCGGGTATTGCATTTGGTTTTCGGGTGCGGGGGTTGGTCGGATGTGACCAAGGAATTTTTGGTAGTTCAAGCGCTTCGTGGTTTTCGTAGGGGTAGGTCACGCCCGGATGGGCGGCGCCCAGTTTCTTTCCAGTTACTTGAGCGTTTAGGGGAGTCATTGTTGGGAGTTTGTTCATCGCAGTTTGAGGTAACTCTGTTTCGTCTAGCCTTCTCTTGGGCGTTCTTTGGGGCTTTGCGGTTGGGGGAACTAGTGTCCCCATGCAAGGGGAGAGCTGGGGGGATTTTATTGCAGGATGTGTTGCTGGGGGGGTCGGGGGGTCGAGTTCGTTATCCGGCGTTCTAAGACGGACCAGGCGGGTAGGGGCAGGCGTGTGTGCCTCTATCCTGTAGCTGGGTCGGCCATGTGCCCGGTGCGTTGCTTTGTTAATTTTAGGGTTGTTCGACAGGGCCATGCTGGCCCGTTATTGTGTCATCAGGATGTGTCCTTTCTGTCGCGCTACCAATTTACGCGGGTGTTTCGGAGTTGTTTGGTGTCTTTGGGCCTTGATCCGACTGTGTTCGCTCCGCATTCATTTAGGATTGGTGCGGCCACCGAGGCGTCGGTTTGGGGTTTGGGTCCGGAGGTGGTGCGGCGCATCGGGAGGTGGGCGTCTCGGCGTTTTGTATCTTATGTGCGTCCTCACTTGTTGTAAGGAGTGTTAGGGGAGGGGGTTCTGTCTCCTAGCGGAAATTTTGCTTGAGTAGGAGGGTATTTTGGCCGTTTGAGTTCGCAAAATGTGGATCTTTTTCTTGCAGGTCAAATTCCCCGACTGGTGTGGATTTTGAGGCATTCATATGGCTATTGGGGTGCAGAACGGGCAGATATGCGCCCAGATGGACATCAGCTCGGTTTCCCTCGGTCGACGGCGGTTGTCCGGTGGTTGAGCTGTCGTGGCATGCGCTGGAGCCGCATGTTAACGGAGTTCACCAGGTACGCTCGTTTAGATCGCTACCCGGATGTGCTAGTGTTGCATTTGGGCGGTAATGATCTGGGGGCCCATCCCTTTAGGGAGTTAGTGCGGGATGTTAAGCACGACCTGCTTCGTTTGTGGGTGGCGTGCCCGGAGGTTATTGTGGTGTGGTCGGATATAGTTCCGCGTAGTACCTGGAGGGGGGCTCGGTCTGTACAGAGGATTAACAAGGCCCGGTCCAAGGTTAACAGGGCGGTTGGTTCCTTTGTGGTACACCATGGGGGAATTGCAGTTCGACATCACGAGCTGGAGGACCTGCAAGGGGGTTTCTGGTTGGCGGATGGAGTGCATCTTAATGCGGTGGGGATTGATTTGTGGGCGTTGGGCCTGCAGGGCGGCATCGAACGTGCCTTGGCATTGGTTGGGGGTGCGCATCCTTGAGGTGGTCAAGGGATGCTTACGGTGGCGGGGTGGGGGTCCTTGGAGTTGGTGGAAATTAAGGGGGTGGGGAAACATGGTGGTTAGTTTCCCCAATAATTAAATACAGTTTTTGGTCTGGCTGCTTTTTGGGCTCCCGCTGGGTGGTGTCCCGGGGAGTGGTTTTTTGGAGATTATGTGGTAATCTGCCATATGGTTTTACGGTGCCCCTGAGCCTGTGGTTTTGCGGCTGGGGGTAATTGGTTTTGGTGAAAAATGGGCGGCCAGATTTATGTAGCTCCAAGGACCTCCCCCTCAAGTAACAATTTTTGATCTCAGGAAAATTGGGTAATTGTTGGTTAAAATGGGGGTTATTTATTATATATTGTTGTATATGTTGAAGGTTATTTATTTAAAGTTGTTTTTTTGAATAACAGTTAATTATATATATTTGTATTTGTTTTATGTAATAAAATGGCTGCTGTGGCCAATTTATCCAACCCTTGTGTTGTCTTTTCTTTTAGGGGTACGGAGTAAGGGGTGGTGGTTAGGGTGGAAGATAGGCTACAGTATTGGTAAGTACGGTTATTGAAGGCCAGCATCCTCAGTGCCAATGTCAAGTAACAGAAGTCTCCCAGCTCTTTTCTTCTTCTAACCCCACTACTTGCACAAGCGATCCTATCCCATCACACCTCCTCTGGTCTCTGTTCCCTACTGTTACAACTCACCTTACTAAAATTTTTAACCTCTCTCTTTCCTCTGGAATCTTTCACTCCTCCTTCAAACATGCTGTCATAACCCCGATACTGAAAAAACCCTCCCTTGACCCATCCTGTGCTGCTAACTACCGACCTGTCTCTATGCCTCTCCTTCATCTCTAAACTCCTGGAACACTTGGTCTATTCCCGCCTAATCCGCTATCTATCTGCTAACTCTCTTCTGGACCCCTTTCAATCAGGTTTTTGTGCACTACACTCTACAGAAATGACAATCACAAAGGTCTCCAATGATCTCTTGATGGCTAAATCTAAAGGGAACTATTCACTACATTCCTCTTGATCTCTCAGCAGCATTTGACACTGTAGACCACAAACTCCTCCTCACTATGCTCCATTCTATCGGCTTCAGGGATAAAGCTCTCTCATGGTTTTCTTCCTATCTCTCTGACCGCTCATTTAGTGTATCATTCGCTGGTGATATTTCTTCTCCTCTGCCCCTTGCGGTTGGGGTTCCTCAAGGCTTGGTCCTAGGTCCCCTCCTCTTCTCTCTGTACACAGCCCCATTTAGACAAACCATTCGCAAATTTGTTTTTCAATACCATCTTTATGCAGATGATACCCAACTATATACCTCATCCCGTCACATCACACCTGCACTACTACAGAACACTAGTGACTGTCTCTCTGCGGTCTCTAACATCATGTCTTCTCTTTATTTTTTTATTTTTTTTTTTTTTTCCAAGATGGCGCCGCTGGAGTGGCTGCCTGTCACAGTAGCTCTGAGACTCTCTATCTTATTTTTCTTTCTATGTCTCGTTTTTTACCTCTCTACTTAAGGACTTTGCACTATGAAGAAACACACACAAAGACTTGGACCCTTGTGATACTTTTTTTTGTTTTTTATCTGTCTTTTTTTTTCTGCTTGAAAATGGGATCTTTTGTGTATGCAGACAATTCCTTTGTGTATACAAGAGAGGAAATTCTGCAGCTCAGAGACACAGCAGGACGGCATACCATCTGGTCACACATCCCCCGCGAGCTTTGGAGAAAGAAAAAGCGGGTGAGGGGATGCAGAGCTGATACTTTTCAGAGGATTAAAAAGAGGCGTTACCGACCAGCTGTTCCCTCCATCATTATGGGCAATGTGAGATCTCTTGCAAACAAGATGGATGAACTAACAGTGCTCACCAGGCATCATCAGGAGTTTCGGGCGTGCAGCATGATGCTACTTACAGAGACTTGGCTCACTGAAGTTACTCCTGACCCTCTGGTCTCCTTGGATGGTTTTAAACTCCTTCGGGCAGACAGGACAAGGGAGAGCGGTAAGAGGAAAGGAGGAGGGCTGGCAATGTTTGTGAATAATAGATGGTGTAATCCTAGGCACATTGTGATTAAGGAGCAAACTTGCTGTGAGGACATTGAACTATTAGCTGTGAGCATGAGACCTTTCTATCTACCAAGGGAACTATCACATGTCATCGCGATAGCTGCATATGTCCCCCCTCTGCGAAAGCTGACACTGCCTGCGAGGTCCTACAAGCCACGCTGAGCCTTTTACAGTTAAAACATCCCCAGGCCCTCTTTCTTCTGTCGGGTGATTTCAACCATGCCTCTCCATCATCCACACTGCCCAGTTTCACACAGTATGTAACCTTCCACACAAGAGACAACAAAACACTGGACTTGTTCTTTGCCAACGCGAGGGAGGCATATAACTCATCAGCCCTACCGCCCCTGGGAAGATCGGATCACAACCTAGTACATCTCCGACCTGTGTACAAGCCACTTGTACGTAGAGAACCAGCTGTCACTCGCACAGTGAGGATATGGTCCGAGGAGAGTGATGAGGCTCTGAGGGATTGTTTTGACACAACCGCATGGGAAGTTCTGCAGGATTCTTATGGGGAAGATATAGAAGGACTCACACACTGCATAACGGACTACATTAATTTTTGTGTGGACAACACAGTACCCACAAAAGTGGTGAGGTGCTTCTCCAACAACAAACCATGGATTAACTCTGATATAAAAACACTACTTAAGGAGAAAAAGATGGCATTCAGGACAAGAGATAAGGAGGGGTTGAGGGAAGTACAAAAGGAGCTGAGGCATCAAATCAGGCAGGGAAAATCCAGTTATAAAGAAAAAATGGAAAAGCAAATGGAAAGAAAAGACATAAGGGGGGGTCTGGGAGGGGCTTAAGTCAATTTCGGGTCATAAACAGTCTGTCTACCAGATTGAGGCAGATGTTAATTGGCTTAATGAACTAAACCTATTCTTCAACAGATTTGATCACACACCAGCTGCTCCCACCCCAGCTTGTCCTTCAGCTCCCCCCACCACAATGACTTCACCCCATTCACCCCATGCGGCTACTTCCCAACAGACCAGTAAATACAGAAATCCGTCTTTATCTGACCACAGTCTGACCTTCACACGGGTCCAGGTGAGGAAGGAGGTGAAAAAGATCAAGGCGAGGAAAGCCGCAGGGCCAGATGACATCAGTGCAAGGCTAATTAAGACTTGCAGGGACCAGCTGTGTGGTATAATTACATATATGTATAATATGAGCCTGAGGCAGGAAATAGTCCCTGAATTATGGAAATCTTCTTGTGTGGTACCAGTTCCAAAGAAACCCCACCCTATGGACCTCAACGACTACAGACCTGTAGTACTGACATCCCACCTGATGAAGATCTTGGAGAGATTGGTTCTCACACATCTCCGCCCTCTAGTGAGCCCCGCTATGGACCCCCTCCAGTTTGCTTATCGGCCGGGCATTGGGGTAGATGATGCCATCATCCATCTTCTGCACAGGGCTCTGTCTCACCTGGAGAAACCAGGGAACACAGTGAGAATAATGTTCTTTGACTTCTCCAGTGCTTTTAACACCATACAGCCCAGGTTATTGAGGGACAAGCTGGGCCTTGCTGGAGTGGACCACCACCTCTCCAACTGGATCCTAGACTACCTCACAAATCGACCTCAATACGTGAGAGCCCAAGACTGTGTGTCAGGTACCGTGATCTGTAATACGGGGGCACCTCAGGGTACGGTTCTCGCCCCTTTCCTCTTCACACTGTACATTGCAGATCTTAGGTGCAACTCATCCAGCTGCTACCTACAGAAGTATTCTGACGACTCTGCAATAGTGGGTCTCATCACAGATGATGATGACAGGGAGTACAGAGAACTGAACCAGGATTTTGTGGACTGGTGCCACCGGAACCACCTGAAGATTAACGCGGGGAAGACCAAGGAGATGGTGGTGGACTTCCGCAAAGGCAGAAGCCCTCCTAAACCAGTGGACATCCTGGGGACGGGCATCGAGATTGTGAACACCTATAAGTACCTGGGTTTGCTCCTTAATAATAAGCTGGACTGGGCAGATCATATGGAGGCCCTGTACAGGAAGGACCACAGCAGGCTCTACCTGCTTAGGAAACTGAGAGCCTTTGGAATCCGGGGGGCACTTCTTAGAACTTTCTTCAACTCAGTAGTGGCATCAGCCATCTTCTTTGGAGTGGCCTGCTGGGGGAGCAGTATATCAACCAGGGACAGAAATAAACTTGACAAGCTGATTAGAAGGGCCAGCTCTGTCCTGGGGAGCCCCCTGGACCCAGTGCAGGTGGTGGGTGACAGAAGGATACTGTCCGTGGTGAGCTCCATGCAGAAGAAGAAGTCCCATCCCATGCATGAGACTGTGATCGCGCTGAGCAGTACTGTCAGTGACCGACTGCTCCACCCTAGGAAGTCTTTCCTCCCCACCGCGGTTAGGCTGTACAACCAACACCGACCTAAGCGGAGATCATTACACACAGAGAACTGAAATATCTCTCTGCCTGTTAAATCCCCCCCCCCCCGCTACTTCCTATCTGTCTGTCGGCTATCAAAGTAATGCCTCTCACCTTGTACATGTTGTATTTGTATTTGTATCTGCTTATCTTTGCTGCTGTAACACACTGAATTTCCCCATTGTGGGACTATTAAAGGACTATTATTATTATTATTATTATTATTATTTATCTGAAATTGAATCTTTCAAAAACTGAACTTCTTGTGTTCCCTCCATCTACTAACCGACATAACCCTGATATCTCCATTTCTGTTTGTGGCCTTACTATGACACTGAAGCAGCATGCCTGCTGACTAGGGATTGTATTTGACTCAGATCTCACCTTTACCCCACATATTCAGACACTTGCACGCTCTTGCCACCTGCACCTTAAAAACATCTCTAGAATTTGCCTTTTTCTCACCGTGGAAACATCAAAAACCCTCATTGTCGCTCTGATTCTCTCTCGTCTTCACTATTGCGATTCTCTTCTAATTGGGTTTCCTCTTACTAAACTCTCCCCACTACAATCTGTCCTGAATGCAGCCGCCAGACTGATCTTTCTGTCAAACCAGTACACAGACGCATCTACCTTCTGTCAGTCGCTGTACTGTATTGGTTGCCCATCCATCACAGAATACAATATAAAATTATCACACTGACCCACAAATCCATCCATAGCGCTGCGCCCCCCTATATCTCCTCTATCGTCACTGTCTACCGCCCTAACCGTCCTCTCTGTTCTGCCAATGACCTTAGGCTTGCATCCCTGGTTATCCGATCATCCCACTCCCGTCTCCAAGACTTTTCTCGAGCTGCACCGGTGCTCTGGAATGCTTTACCCATGACAATCCGATTAATCCCCAACTACAGCAGCTTCAAAATGGCCCTAAAATCACATCTGTATGGTCAGGCTTATCACGTGACCTGATCACAGTGTAGTGTGCGGAGGTGTAGAACAATAACACCTTTTATCTTTCCTCCTCTGTTCCTCAGATCCTGGCCCCTCCATCTAGAAGTTACACTGCACTCCATGCACTTAGTATATGTTTATTCACAGATACTGGCTGGTGAGGGGTTCATACAGCTTCAGTTACACATCCTTTTCTAATAAAAGATGGCTGGACCATGATAGCAAACAAGCCCTCTGACCTCTTATGTCCCCCTATCTCCTCATAGAATGTAAGCTCTTGCGAGCAGGGCCCTCACTCCTATTGTTTGATATGCTTATTTCTTTGTCACATTGTAATGTCTCATATTGCCTGTTCATGTGTCCTCTGATTTGTAAAGTGCTACGGAGTATTTTGGTGCTATATAAATAAGGTTATTATTATTTATTATTATTATTATGGCTGTGGCCTCTACACTCTTGTAGTTTTAGCCCTGGTGCAAATTGGAAGGTCCCCTCTAATTATGGAAGTGGTGTAGTGTAGGAGAACAGAGATGGCTTCTCCTCTGTACTACAGTTGTAGCAGAGTTTGTTAGTAATACTACTATGAGTACTAATAATCCAGAAGATTTACTTGCAGTCCTATGTAAAATCAGTAATAATACTTTATACTTATAGTGTCATGATGAGTTTCTCCAGATTACCTAGTCAGCTCTGCTACATACAGTATATAATCCCATCCACTGGCCAATACTAATAATAGACACTTATTGATACCAAATAGCAGAGAATAAAGGAGCCCAAAAAACAGAAAGACATGTCCTGAGTCCTCTATAATGGACACACACTTCTGATGATTTCTATTTTATGTTGTAGCTGCTCCAGAGGAGAAGATAATCCCGAGTCCATTTATGATAACCAGTGTATATATGTAAAGCTGGTATATATTATATAGTGATATGGACCATGCTGGTATAACCTGGGTATCTCCTGTATATAATTATACATGTACAGCTGGTATAAGTTATACATCTTCTTGTATATAGTGATATGGACCATGCTGGTATAATCTGAGTATCTCCTGTATATAATTATACATGTACAGCTGGTATAAGTTATACATCTTCTTGTATATAGTGATACGGACCATGCTGGTATAACCTGGGTATCTCCTGTATATAATTATACATGTACAGCTGGTATAATTTATACATCTTCTTGTATATAGTGATATGGACCATGCTGGTATAACCTGGGTATCTCCTGTATATAATTATACATGTACAGCTGGTATAAGTTATACATCTTCTTGTATATAGTGATATGGACCATGCTGGTATAATCTGAGTATCTCCTGTATATAATTATACATGTACAGCTGGTATAAGTTATACATCTTCTTGTATATAGTGATATGGACCATGCTGGTATAACCTGGGTATCTCCTGTATATAATTATATATGTACAGCTGGTACAAGTTATAAGGTGCAGGAAAGTTGCAGTGTGCATAGGCTGTACATTGAGAACCACAAAAGACACTGCCTGCAGCACAAACCAGAGGTGCAATAGAGCTTTGCCTGTGGGGGAATCATCTCAATACCTTTCCCCTGAAATATGGCAGAACAAGAAGCGGAGCGATAACCCAGCAGTGACAAAGAGATAGCGGCATAACACAAATATCCACCATTACAATGCAGGCATGTCATCATTGGCTAACCATACATTACACAACGAACACTTTGTTAGTACAATATGTATTGGCATAAGACATAGCAGTATAACGCACAGACAAACGCATGCAGATAATGATTCTAGGCCTATCTTGAGTGGGGACTTCTGATCACAAAGTCCACCACTTGCAAGGGGGTAGCTCCCACAATATTATATGCTATCCTTAGGATAGGTCATCAATATCAGATCAGTAGGGGTCTTATACCCGGAACCCCCACCAATCAGCTGTTCTCAGTACAGTATGTTGAGCTGGAAACAGATGGCTCTGTACACTGCACAGTGGCCATACTGCACTATTGCAGCTCAGCTCCTATTCAAGTGAATGTGTGCTGATCTGCTATAGTGCATCACAGCCACACACATTTGTAGCCCCACTGATCTTATTTTAATGACCTATCCTAAGGATAGTATATCAATATGCAGGTTTGGATAACCCCTTTAAGTAAATAGATTCTTGTAGAATTGTACATGGAAAACAATTTGTGAAATGTGTTTTATACTTCTATCAGTCATGAAGTGAATCTTCACATTTTAACAATACTCCATTTTTTGGGTCCAGCCTTTTGTCCTGACTTTTTATTTTACCCCCTATATCAATGGTTCTCAACCTTACTAATGCTACGACCCTTTAATACAGTTCCTCATGTTGTGGTGACCCCCAACCATAAAGTTATTTTCATTGCTACTTCATAACTGTAATTTTGCCACTGTTATGAATCGTATTACCATGGTACATATATTTTTTTTGCAATAGTTGATGATTTTACAGTACATGATTTTACATTTACCCAGTAATTATAATTCATGAAGTGTCATTTTACATCCAATATTGCTGCTTTCAACACAATAGCTGCTCTCTACACATGTGTGACTGGTGTCTTGGTTTGGTTGCGTCTAGAATGGAGTTGTTCCTGGTAGGTCAACTCCAATATAGTCAAGGACCCCTACCACCCTTTACATGCCAGAAGCACCCCAAGGACGCATGCCCCCATATTTAAATACCAATGGCATCCCTGGAACCCCTGCCCCCCTTTAGATGCAAGCAGCACCTCAAGGACCCCTGCCCCCCTTAGATGCCAGCAGCACAACAAAGATCCCTGTCTCCCCCCTTTGGATGCCAGCAACACCTCAAAGACCCCTGCCCTTTAGATGCCAGAAGCACCCCACTGACACCTATCCATGCCAGCAGCACCCCACTTAGATGCCAACAGCACCCCAAGGACCCCTGCCCCCCTTTATATGCCAGAAGGACCCCCCCACCCATTAGATGCCAGAAGCACCCCAAGGACTCCTGCCCTCCTACAGATGCCAGCAGCACACTAAGGACCCCTGCCCTCCTTCAGATGCCAGCAGCACACCCAGGACCCCTGCCCTCCGTCAGATGCCAACAGCACCCCAAGGACCCCTGCCCCCCTTTACATGCCAGAAGAACCCCCCACCCGTTAGATGCCAGAAGCACCCCAAGGACTCCTGCCCTCCTACAGATGCCAGCAGCACACTAAGGACCCCTGCCCTCCTTCAGATGCCAGCAGCACACCCAGGACCCCTGCCCTCCGTCAGATGCCAGCACCACCCCAAGGAACCCTACTTCAGATGCCAGTAGCACCCTAAGGACTACTAACCGTCCCCCCCTTAGATGACAGCAGAACCCAAAAGGCCCTGTCTCCCTCGATGCCAACGGCACCCCAAGGGCTCCTATACCACCCTGAACATCAATCCAATCCCCCAGACCCTCCAAGATACAGTCCCATGTAAAAAATCACTCTCTTTTCAGCCCCTCAACATGCAGTCCCATGTAAATACATCACTCCCTCCGCTCAGCCTCCTCCAACATGCAGTTTCATGTAAAACAATTCTATCACTCTCCTTCCATTATGCAGTCCCACAAAACAGTCCTCACTGCTTTCTGTTCTCCATCCACACAAGCTTCGCTCTCGCTTCCTCTATAGAGCACAGAGCTGTGATGGAAGAGACCCCGCCATCATCGGAGAGGCCCCGCCCCTTCCTGTGACATCATACTTACCAGAAGCAACTCCATTCTAGACATGACCGTCTCTGTTCCTAAGACCATCAGTAATATTTGTTTTCCGATGGTTTTAGGTGACCCCTGTGAAAGGGGTAGCAAACCACAGGTTGAGAACCGCTGCCCTTGATGATCACAATATGTATGTTTTTTTAATCACATTTTTATTGAAAGATTTTTAGCTATACAAAAACTTTCCCCTCTCCAACATTGGTAATCATAAAGAAAGTGTAGAATAAGTGAGTCAAAACTCCTCAGACACATGGTGCCTCTTCCGCCTTGCAAACTCTGTGGAAATAATGTCAGAGTTCTTTGTCACAGCAAGCAATGCATGGGGTATAGCAAAAAAGAGATACATTTCTCTCCATCCCTCCTTGCAACCCACATAACTATTACTGGTTTTCTCATAGTCATGTGGAGGATGCCACCTAGCCACAAAGACCAATGCTGTGTAAAAATTACTCCTGCAGGTAGCCGGCTGCAAACACACACAAAAATTTCAACTGTATCAGCATCTAAAGGACATTGATGCAGTTTAAATACATGGTAGAGCAGGAAGCTGTTGCCTTCTGCTCTACCATTCTACAATCTGTAGGCCACAGACCTGTAAACTTTACAGAGACAAGTCACAGCTGGAAGAAGTGGTGAAGGTGGTCCAGATGGATGAGATGAGAAATGTGAAAGATTACAGAGAGGTCACCTGTAAATCATAACATTTTTTCCGTACTGTATTTACTTAAACTGTCTGCAGAGCTGATATCTACAACTATGTGGTCACTTTAAAGTGATAATATCAGTATACCTGGGTAGGGGGCCCATTTGGATATGTTTGCCCCCTCTGTGCTGAAACCCTAGCTACGCCTCTGTCCTATGTCATAAGAATTTGGGAGTTTTGTATGCTCATTCAATCTCATTTGACGACAGTTGAGGAACTCTCTCTATTATTTTCTCCCACTAGTTCTCCTCTGATTGAAAAAACTCTGTCTCCCATCTCTCCCCACTCCTTAGCCCATGATTAGCCAATATTTTATCTAAAATCTTCTTGTACAACATACATTTGATCCCTTAGGATGCTGTCACCTGTTCTTACCCAGACATCACTTTATTGATAGTTATCGTACAATTATGACTTCCATTATGATCCACACAAAAGGCCACATTTGTAAATATTTATAGTTAAGACGGAAGATTAAATGTGGTTTTTATCTGTGCTTAAGGTTGCAGGAATAATACATGTTTACATACCAGTGTAGGATTGAAAGATGTAATTAGCTATAGGTGGTGGAGGTGGTGAAAGGACCTCTTTAATGGCAGATCATGTCATATACACTGTAATGCTCTGCCACTAAAAAGATTAAGATGACACAGTGTTAGCCTGATGCCACAAAAGTGGCAAAGAACTGAAACGATCATCTCACTGTCACATCTGTAGTCGCTATGTTCCTCTTGTTAATGGATGAGGGTCCAGAGCAGAAACCCTGCTATGAATTCGGTAGATCACGTTGTACCTGGATAACATACCAATTCTACCAATGACTTGCCAAGGATAGATTATTCCTCTTGACAGAGATTACATAAGTATTTAAACAAAGACAACGAATCCAACCTTTACATTTTCCAGATGTTCACCATATGATCTTCACAGATGTAACAAAGATTAACTTGATAAGTAATTCATTAACAGCACTACCTCAGAAAGTGTTAACTTGACTTTCAATGGCTTTTGGTGTCTTCTGAGATAAGATATCACACTGGAGGAAGTTATGATGCCAAAAGTCAAATTAAACTTTCTTACATCTTTAGATAAATTTAATATTAGGAAGAAAAAAGTGATGTTATAATACAATCCAATTTTTCTATCAACCAAAAAATGAGAAAAAATAAGGGTACGTACACACGTAGGAATATGCCCAAATCAAATCCCAAATCCGTGGCAGATTCCTCCCTGAATCTGCCTCCAGTTGTTTTCAATGGGAGGCAGAGATCACAGCAGGAAGAGGAGAAAAATCAGCGTCCTGCTCTATCTTGCCGCAGCTTGGGAATCCCTGCCGATTAGGCTTATTCATCCAAGCCTAATCAGCAGAGGAAATTCCAACATGACAATCGGGTGACTGAATACAGCGGCGGAAAATGAAGAGGAATTTCTCTTTTTTGAGTGTTCAAAACAATAGCCATTAAGATGTTATAAAATAAACAACCTATACTCACCGTTATATCCCCCACTGACTACATGCTGTTGTTCCAGTGGGTTTCACCTGTCCTGTCACAACAAGCAGTGGCTCATATAGTGAATATAGATTTCTTTTTTTATCACTGTAATGTGCTCTGTAACATGGTGGTGACAGTTGGGTATGCTTGAGGGAGGTAGTAGACTACCTTTAAATACCCCACAGACCTGTTGCACAAAGCAGCAGATCAGGTGCCACTTCCACTTCACAGGCCAGTGATGTCATGCTCATTTGCCACATAGCCTGTTTACATTTCAGTCCCATTCAAGTGAATAGGGCTGAGCTGCAATATCAAGCATAGCCCCTTCGCTACTGTATGTATGGAGTATGCTTGGTATTAGTAAAAGGCCAGAGGGCTCACATTGCATTCTCTTCAAACAACCAATCAGATATTGATGACCTATTCTAAGGAATAAGGTCTAAGGTCATCAATATTAAAATCCTTGAAAACCCCTTTAGGCTGGGGTCCCCATGTTTTACATTACCTGCAAAGTGAATGGGATTCTGCCTAATGCCATCCACATATTGCAGAAAATAATCTGCAGCGGAAAAGCTGTGATTTCAAAAATGCTCACATTTTTGGAAATCGCAGCATGTCAATTATACCTATGGAAACGCTGTGTTTGCCATATAGGTATAATAGGGGCATAAAGTCCGCAGAGGAAAACTCTGTGAAAAACGCTGCAGAAAAAGACATGTTTCGGTCTTTTCTGCATCGTTTTTTTGGCTGCGGTTCGCTACATGGGGCCTAAGCTTTAAATAATCGTTATACTGCAAAGATATACACTTAAAGTGGCCAGATCCCGCATGCCAATTGACTCCTAGGTGTCCACCTACTGATTCCTAACAAAGTTGTAGGATTTTTATAGAAATATTTATTCCATTAAAATTTGCGGACAATCCGTGGGATCTGTCAAGCTCTGCAAGTGTCCATCATTGAACGGATCCGTCTTTAGCGTCCATTTTTCTGTTCCTATGAAAGAATGCTACAGATGTGAATCCAACCTAAGCTGTAAATAGTATATTAATAGAGGGTGCACAGGTAACATTAATAGTGTTAATGGTAACCATTACTGGGATGCCTGATGAAGCCACTTTTCATAATAGAACATGTTAGGAGGCTATTATCATTTTTGTCTTAATAACTTGCCTAGGGGCTAAGAAGTATTTTGGCGTCTACATACAAATACAGTAGTTGGAACAAGGCAGGAACAAGCATGAGCTCAGCTGGCCTCCTGCCTGTGTGCATTAATGCCAAAAAGCTTCAGGAATTTTAGTCTACTCTTCTTTACAGACCTTAGAGTCATAGTCATTTTTAGATTTTCCTGCATCATTTCACTGTTTCAGGTCCAGATGAGAAATTGTAGAAATGCACAATATCAGTCTCGATAGTGTAACAAAACCATTTTTGAGGCCAAGTTCAGACACAGTGGATTTGTCAAGGATTTTTTTGTGGTACAAGGAAATCTACATAAAAATATTAAGGCAAAAACGGCAACCTGACGGTTGTCATTTTATTAGCCTGAACCCAGACTTAGCGCTGTCCACCTATATACAGTCATATGAAAAAGTTTGGGCACCCCTATTAATCTTAATCATTTTTAGTTCTAAATATTTGGGTGTTTGGAACAGCCATTTCAATTTGATATATCTAATAACTGATGGACACAGTAATATTTCAGGATTGAAATGAGGTTTATTGTACTAACAGAAAATGTGCAATATGCATTAAACCAAAATTTGACCGGTGCAAAAGTATGGGCACCTCAACAGAAAAGTGACATTAATATTTAGTAGATCCTCCTTTTGCAAAAATAACAGCCTCTAGTCGCTTCCTGTAGCTTTTAATCAGTTCCTGGATCCTGGATGAAGGTATTTTTGACCATTCCTCTTTACAAAACAATTCCAGTTCAGTTAAGTTTGATGGTCGCCGAGCATGGACAGCCCGCTTCAAATTATCCCACAGATGTTCAATGATATTCAGGTCTGGGGACTGGGATGGCCATTCCAGAACATTGTAATTGTTCCTCTGCATGAATGCCTGAGTAGATTTGGATCATTGTCTTGCTGAAATATCCATCCCTGGCGTAACTTCAAATTCGTCACTGATTCTTGTACATTATTCTCAAGAATCTGCTGATACTGAGTTGAATCCATGCGACCCTCAACTTTAACAAGATTCCCGGTGCCGGCATTGGCCACACAGCCCCAAAGCATGATGGAACCTCCACCAAATTTTACAGTGGGTAGCAAGTGTTTTTCTTGGAATGCTGTGTTTTTTGGACGCCATGCATAACGCCTTTTTGTATGACCAAACAACTCAATCTTTGTTTCATCAGTCCACAGGACCTTCTTCCAAAATGAAGCTGGCTAGACCAAATGTGCTTTTGCATACCTCAGGCAACTCTGTTTGTGGCGTGCTTTCAGAAACGGCTTCTTTCGCATCACTCTCCCATACAGCTTCTCCTTGTGCAAAGTGTGCTGTATTGTTGACCGATGCACAGTGACACCATCTGCAGCAAGATGATGCTGCAGCTCTTTGGAGGTGGTCTGTGGATTGTCCTTGACTGTTCTCACCATTCTTCTTCTCTGCCTTTCTGATATTTTTCTTGGCCTGCCACTTCTGGACTTAACAAGAACTGTCCCTGTGGTCTTCCATTTCCTTACTATGTTCCTCACAGTGGAAACTGACAGGTTAAATCTCTGAGACAACTTTTTGTATCCTTCCCCTGAACAACTATGTTGAACAATCTTTGTTTTCAGATCATTTGAGAGTTGTTTTGAGGAGCCCATGATGCCACTCTTCAGAGGAGATTCAAATAGGAGAACAACTTGCAATTGGCCACCTTAAATACCTTTTCTCATGATTGGATACACCTGGCAATGAAGTTCAAAGCTCAGTGAGGTTACAAAACCAATTTTGTGCTTCAGTAAGTCAGTAAAAAGTAGTTAGGAGTATTCAAATCAATAAAATGATAAGGGTACCCAAATTTTTGCACCGGTCAAATTTTGCTTTAATGCATATTGCACATTTTCTGTTAGTACAATAAACCTCATTTCAATCCTGAAATATTACTGTGTCCATCAGTTATTAGATATATCAAATTGAAATGGCTGTTGCAAACACCCAAATATTTAGAACTAAAAATGATTAAGATTAATAGGGGTGCCCAAACTTTTTCATATGACTGTATGTACAGTTGCATCTCAATAACTTAGAGTATCATTGAAACTTTTATTTCTTTCAGTAATTAAATTAAAAAAGTGACCTCCTATATTTTCTAGATTCTTTACACACAGTGTGTTCTATTTCAAGTGTTTTATTTCTGTAAATGTTGATTATGGATTACAGGTAATGAAAACCCAAATCTAAGAAAATTAGAATATTGTAAAAAAGTTCAGTATTGTAAATTCAGTGTGTCACCTGCCAAGGTTTCCTAAGCCTTTAAATGGTCCCTCAGTCTGGTTCAGTAGGACACACAATCATGGAAGACGCTGATTATGGATTGTATTACTGAATTACTGAAATGAATGAACGTTTCAAAGATATTCTAATTTATTAAGATGCACCTGTAGTTACCATTGTGGACATACAGTAACTCGAATTCTCTACAAAAACAGGAATTCAAGCAGACCTCTGATCTCTATTAGCCTCAGTCAATCTTACTTCAACAGTGTAAGTCTCTAATACATTTGGCTAATAGGATTGATTTACATGGAGCAAGATACACAAAAATGAAAACTATTTGAAAACTTCATATATTGGGAGTATATCCAATAAATATACATGGCAATGATAAATTCTGACTATTTTAACGTGGACTTGATATAGCACAGATGCAGTTGAGTCATGGAAACCACAGAGTAAACATCTCCATACCGCTTCCTCCTACTTACTGGTTTATATAATAAGAGAAAATCCTTGCTATCATCAGATTGTACTTTCTAAAGCCGGGGCCCCACATTGCGAAAAAAAAGCAGTGTTTTGTCCACGGCGTTTTACAGTACCTGCAAAGTGGATGGGATTCTGACTAATCCCATCCACACATTGCAGAAAAAAATCTGCAGAAGAAAAGCTTCCTCCATGTTTTTCCACAGACATGGTATTGTAAACCTATGCAGTAGCATACATCAGAGACATCTGTCACAGGCACATGTCAGGAAATCCTCCAGACATATACTTCCAAAGTACAATGTGAATAGTTCTTTATATAGACTTTATGCGTAAGATGAACAACCTTCTGTGCTCAAAGCAGTTCAGCAGTGTCATAGTATTACTGAGTTTACCAGAATTACCCTCTATGTCATTATTATTAGAATCACCTATACCCATACTGATCCACAGGAAGCAGATATAGTTGAATGCAATGGTGGAGCAAGAAGCTGTCAGCTCCCTGCTCTACCATTCATCCCATGACCCCTACTGCAGTGGATTGATGCAGGCAGGTGCAATACAGTGATATCATTGTGCTGCTGTTCAACAGAATAGAGTGGAGGAGACCTTCTTTTATTCAGTAAGCCCTATTTATGATACTGTTATTTGGCAGGGGGGATACAGGGGCTGCTGCAAAAGTGAGAAACAGAAGACATTTTGGTGGCAAACTCTGCAGCAGAGCAGTAGCTTGAGCCCCACGACAAAATCTGTAATGGGGCCCCTACTTACCTTGTGCCATTTAGAACAATGATATATTTTATGTGGCAGTGGAACCTTTGGGGCCTGGTAGCAACTGATACCCCTGCAAACACTATAGATATGCCCATGTTGTGTAGAGATGAGCTGTGGCCAGGAGAAGTCTTCTGGCCTGAGGGAATGTCACTTGGAGCCTATTACCATGCCCACATCATAGGTTCTAGCCCCCACCCCTGGAGAGGGAAAAAAGTTTTCTAAATATTTTAGTAGTATTTTGTGCTCTAAAAAAATGTTTTCCTCAACTTTCTGTATATTTATGGGGTTTACAAGAAAAAAGTTGCCAACTTTTAGTTTTGGAAAAGTATGAAAATTATGTAACAAAAAAAGAAAAAAAAACATAAAAAAATTACTTAAAAATAAAGCTCTATATATCACCCCCCCCCCAAAAAAAAAGCTGCACAATTTTGAATAACCTGAACTAAGAAAAAGTTATAGCCTTCAAAACCGCATGTACAGTACCAAATAGCCCATGAAGCGCCTCATGAAGTGGTTAAAAAAGTGTTTCTGTTTACAGGTGATTTTAAGGCTAAGGCCCCACATTGTGGAAACGCAGCATTTTTTGTTGCAGATTTTGCTGTAGTTTTTAGAGCCAAAGCCAGGAGTGGATTGAGCAGAAGGTAGAAGTATAAGAGTTTCCTATATATTTCCCATTCCTTTTGTAGTCATTCTTGGATTTAGCTCGAAAAAACTCAGCAAAATCTGCAACCAAAAAAAGCTGCATTTCCGCAAGATGGGGCCTCAGCTTTCAATGGCTATCCAATAATTTAGAATATTTTGTAAATCACCACCTACCATGTGCTATTGATGCTGGAGTACAGGAATTTTAATGTATTTCAGGTGTATTTTACTACAAGGGATGGGCTGAACTTTATTGATTTGTTCTAGTGCTAATTCGGTCACCAATTAGAAAGCATTTTCAATTAGTCTGAAGGAGTTTACACATGAAATCAAGTTATGCCCTTTCCATTGGATATGGGATAAGTAGCAGATCATTGGGGGACTAACCACTGAGAGTCACAGCAATCACAGGACTTGGGGGGCTTTGCACCCCAGTCTGAATGTGGCAGTAGTTTGGCAGCACTCACTTCTACTCTGTTAAATTCAATGAGACTGACAGAGATAGCGGAAGCCTGGCTACCTCTGGCAGTCGTACTGAAATAACGGAGCGGAGGTGTGCACTGCCCAACCAACACTCCATTCACAAGCATCACAGTATCAGTGGGGGTCCCAGCAGTCAGACCCCCACCAATTTGCAACATATCCCTTACCCTGTGGATAGGTGATACATTGATTTTGTAGGCTAAACCCTTTAAGGTTACACAATAACTTTACCCCTTTAAGGTTACACAATAACTTTAAAGAGGACCTTTCATGTCCTCTAATATGTGCCGTGTTACATAGAGTGTCAAAGCTGAGAGTGCGCTGAATTCAGCGCACTGTCAATTTTGCAAGTTTGTGATGACACTGAGCTGTATGGCCAGCCCCTCTGATATTCAGTTATATCTGTACAGAAAATAAGGCTAAGTTCACATTCCATTGGAGACTCCACAGCAGAATCCACCAGAAATCGGCAAAGAGAAAAGTCCTGTACGGCAGGCACTCAACAGACACCAGGCAGACCCCATTATAGTCTATGGGGTCCGTCAGTGTCTGCGGGTACTCGCTGTTTTAGCTGTACAAGTCTCCATCGCTTGGGTCACCAGTGGACCCAAATGAAGAAGAGCTGTGCACAGATGTGAACCTAGCCTTACAGCACCAATATCTCCTTCACTGGTGCACATAGTGGCAAAATTGAACTCAGCTTTGCAGCAGTATATAACATGGCACAATGCTGTAATGCCTCCACATTTACTTTCAATAGCGGCAAAGCAGGTAAAAACTCACTACAATTTGTCCATGTTGCATGCGTTACATCCAGTATATCCTGTATATTTTCCTACAAATTCTTATGTGAAAAACAGTTGGAAAGAGCTGAAGAAGACATTACTATAAAATACTGTAACAAATTACATGATTCTAATTGTGTTATACATTACTGCCACCTGCTGCACAAATATTATACTTGTTTTACCATGCGAAAATATTTTACAGCTAAAGTAATTATTGCATATCTTACTGCTACTACCATTTCCATTAATAAACTAGAGTCTATCTCTATTTTACATGTAGTAAAATGACTGCATATTAAAAGCATTAAGTTCATTACTCCAGCATTAAGAGATACTGACTGATTATTATTCCATTATTGAAAGTTGTATAAATGTTGTATGCAAAGCTATCCATAAAGATCCATTCAGGGCTGGTCTGATCCCCAGTTTATCAGGTAGTGAGAAGCAGGGCTGCCAGCTAGGTAAATTCCTGGACAGTCCATATAATATCAGACTTTTTTCCCCAATGTTTATAGAAAACTGTAAGGCCTGAGGTTTTGAAGACGGTGAAGCTTGTCCAGCTCCAAATGTCAGTCTCTGAGATAAAGAAATATTATGTTAATGGATTAATTAAGTCATTAATGAAACCATGATGTTAATTCAGTGCAGATAGAAAGCTAATTCACAAGTCTTTACATGTGTGGCTTGTAAATCTGATAACACGACTAGTCCCTGAGCCAGGTACTAGGAGAATCTAGACAGAACAAAGGGAAAAAAATGAACATAAAAATGTGTACTTCATAATTCATGTTTCATAACCATACATGTACTGGATGGTACCTGTCTATGATATCACACCACTTTCAAACCATGCCAAATTATTTATCTGTGGAAGGCAATATAATTTAATTTGCATTTTTGGCATACCTGGACTTGGCACACTGATCAGGCATATCATACTTATATTCCCAAGATTTGTCATATCTCTCTGGATTTGGTGTGTGTCATTAGCAACTTCCCATCCTGTAGATCTGTCCATTTCTTCTGCCAAGCTCCAACGGCAAGGCTTAAAAAAGACTGTCCTTGGCTCTAAACATCCCTACAATTCCGAAGAGAGAGAATACCGCTTAGGCTTACTTCCTTTTTGTTTGCTATTGTGTGCCTGAGGGCACATTTGTGTGTGGTTTGGGAATATCAGTGTCTCACCTACCATAAGTGATGGGAGGTGGCAGCTATTTGTGTGTATGTGCAGATGTCGAAGATTGTTTTTTTTGTTTTTTTTTTATGTGGGGCATGTAAATAGAAGGGAAATATTGCATATAAGAGGGGATTTGGGGGTATTGCAAATATAAGGAAGAACCATTTATAAAGATAGGTCAAAGGGTTCAGTATGAATATAAGGGACAATAACAATATAAGGGGACATTGGTGTAGTATTAGGCTAAGGCCCCACGTGGCGTAAACGCCGTGATTCGCCCATGGCAGAAGCGCTGCGGAAAAAATCGCTGTGTTTTACAGTGAGAGCAAAGTGGATGGGATTCTAGTGAATCTCATGCCCACTTTGCGGAAAAAAACGCGCTGTGGACACGCGGCGATTTCCAAAACCGACACAGTCACAGTCGCATGTCAATTATACCTATGGAAACGCCAGCAGTTTCCCCATAGGTATAATTGAAATAGAATGTCCGCAGAGGAAAACTCTGCAAACTTTCTGTCTAAAGCGCTGCGAGAAGAACCGCGATGCGATCCCGCCGCGGTTTCTCCTGCAGCGCTTTTTTTTCTGCGGGATGCCACGTGGGGCTTTAGCCTCAAATGGGTTTTCCAGGGAATAATGAGTAAACATTGTGAAAACGCAGCGTTTTTGCTGCAGCGGAAACGCTTCAGCAAAAAATGCTGTGTTTTACAGTACCTGCAAAGTGAAAGAGATTCTGGCGAATCCCATCCACACGTTGCAGAAAAAAATCTGCAGCAGAAAAGCGTTTTCAAAAACACCCACGTTTTTGTAAATTGCAGCATGTCAATTATAATTGTAGAAACACTGGCATTTTCCCTATAAGTATAATAAGGGCAGAAAGTCCGCAGAGAAAAACTCAGCGAAGATGCAATGAAAAATGCTGCAGAACAACATGTGATGCGTGGGTTTAAAACATAATACCAGGAAAGCTTGTCCCAGCCCTGTGTCTATTAACTGTGATTCATATCAAATGTACAGTATCCAGCTGGGAAACAAGAACGCATAAAGCTAGGTTCACATCTGTGCATTATGAGTCTCTGTTGGAGACTATGCCATGGAAACTGCTGAAAATTGGCCACAGGCAACCACTGTTTTATCTGTCCATCTCTCTGTCGTTCGGGTTCTCCGGTGGACAATGGAAATTTTAACCTAGCCTAAGGCTAGTTGCAGACAACCGTGATGCAACCGGCCTGCTGTGAATTAAAAGCACAGGCTGCATACGGGGGACATGGGGATGTCCCCCATGTGCCACCCGTGCACGGGCCGTGCTTCCACGGCTCCTTTCATTAAATGAATAGGAACCACAGAAGCACAGTCCGCAAAATAGAACAAAAATAGGACCTGTTCTATCTGATGCGACCCGGACTGTCGGCCCGCACACGGGCCGTGAAATTCACGGTCATGTGTATGGGCCCATAGAAAAGAATGGGTCAGTGTGCTATCCGTGAAATACACAGATAGCACACTGACCCACACCATGGTCATCTGCAACGGGCCTAAGACATATGTTTCTCTTTGGTATTCTAGAGGAATTTTCTAAAAACACATCACTCACTGTATGTTGCAACCTGACACTTCCTGCCATATATTTTTACCAAGTCTACTGTTTTGTTCCTGAAAACTCTTACAAAATCAGATTTGACAATAAAAATGTCAAGCATTACATATATAGAATATGACATTTCTCAGCATCTAAGCAGAATTGCAATAAATTGTCTGCTTTCAATGACAGAATAAAAAAAAAATCTCAAAATAAGTGCAAAACAGTCTATTTTGATAATGTTACTCAGGTTTATGTGCAAATTAGGCCACAATGTACAGTGCTGGCCAAAAGTATTGGCACCCCTGCAATTCTGTCAGATAATACTCAATTTCTTCCAGAAAATGATTGCAATCACAAATGCTTTGGTAATAATATCTTCATTTAATTTGTCTTCAATGGAAAACCACAAAAAGAATTGTCAAAAAGCCAAATTGGATATAATTCCACACCAAACATAAAAAAGGGGGTGGACAAAAGTATTGGCACCCTTTGAAAAATCATGTGATGCTTCTCTAATTTGTGTAATTAACAGCACCTGTTACTTACCTGTGGCACATAACAGGTGGTGGCAATAACTAAATCACACTTGCAGCCAGTTGAAATGGGTTAAAGTTGACTCAACCTCTGTCCTGTGTCCTTGTGTGTACCACATTGAGCATGGAGAAAAGAAAGAAGACCAAAGAACTGTCTGAGGACTTGAGAAGCAAAATTATGAGGAAGCATGAGCAATCTCAAGGCTACAAGTCCATCTCCAAAGATCTGAATGTTCCTGTGTCTACCGTGTGCAGTGTCATCAAGAAGTTTAAAGCCCATGGCACTGTGGCTAACCTCCCTAGATGTGGATGGAAAAGAAAAATTGACGAGAGATTTCAACGAAAGATTGTGCGGATGGTGGCTAAAGAACCTCGACTAACATCCAAACAAGTTCTAGCTGCCCTGCAGTCCGAGGGTACAACAGTGTCAACCCGTACTATCCGTCGGCGTCTGAATGAAAAGGGACTCTATGGTAGGATACCCAGGAAGACCCCACTTCTGACCCAGAGAGATAAAAAAACCAGGCTGGAGTTTGCCAAAACTTACCTGAGAAAGCCAAAAACTTTTTGGAAGAATGTTCTCTGGTCAGATGAGACAAAAGTAGAGCTTTTTGGGAAAAGGCATCAACATAGAGTTTACAGGGGAAAAAAAAGAGAACTTCAAAGAAAAGAACACGGTCCCTACAGTCAAACATGGCGGAGGTTCCCTGATGTTTTGGGGTTGCTTTTCTGCCTCTGGCACTGGACTGCTTGACCGTGTGCATGGCATTATGAAGTCTGAAGACTACCAACAAATTTTGCAGCATAATGTAGGGCCCAGTGTGAGAAAGCTGGGTCTCCCTCAGAGGTCATGGGTCTTCCAGCAGGACAATAACCCAAAACACACTTCAAAAAGCACTAGAAAATGGTTTGAGAGAAAGCACTGGAGACTTCTAAAGTGGCCAGCAATGAGTCCAGACCTGAATCCCATAGAACACCTGTGGAGAGATCTCAAAATGGCAGTTTGGAGAAGGCGCCCTTCAAATCTCAGGGACCTGGAGAAATTTGCCAAAGAAGAATGGTCTAAAATTCCAGCAGAGCATTGTAAGAAACTCATTGATGGTTACCGGAAGCGGTTGTTCGCAGTTATTTTGTCTAAAGGTTGTGCTACCAAGTATTAGGCTGAGGGTGCCAATACTTTTGTCCGGCCCATTTTTGGAGTTTTGTGTAAAATGATCAATGATTTGACCTTTTTTTCATTCTCTTTTGTGTTTTTTCATTGCAAGCAAAATAAATGAAGATATTATTACCAAAGCATTTGTGATTGAAATCATTTTCTGGAAGAAATTGAGTATTATCTGACAGAATTGCAGGGGTGCCAATACTTTTGGCCAGCACTGTAGTATACAACGAATACTGTCACCTGACAGGTCCCATGGGGTTAGCTGAAGACCATTGTGGTGCATGCAACACTATTCCTTCCATCAAACCTGACACATGTGAACATAGGCTAACAAAAGCTTGTGCAGGATTAGAAAAAAAAAATAGCTCCTTTTCCAAAAAAAGATCCATTCAACACCTGACCATAAACAGTCCATGAACAAGAGTCGCATTATTTCCTTTCCTTCTCCTAAGCTCGATACCACCCTGGGCTCTGTGCTGTCTTTCTAAAAGCAAACACCTCACTTGTGTATATGTCATTACTGAATTATATTGTTCATGTATATATCATTAGTGAATATATATAGTGTTTATGCATGTGCCATTAGTATATTACCTTGGTATGTTTGTTATAATTAATGTCTGAACTGGGTCGGGGAAAGTCAGGGACAAGACTTATTCTTCCTGCAATCACAAGACCAGATATCCTGCTAAGGCTGGATTCACATCTGTGTTGGAGTCTCCGTAGCAGACTTCGCCTATAATCAGCGGAGAGAAAAGTTTATACTGGAACCGGCGGAAACCTGGCGTACCCCATTATAGTCTATGGAATCAGTGGGTTTCCACAGGTAACCGCTTTTTAAGCAGACAAGGTCTCCGTCTTTCGGGTCCCCATGTGGAACGCTAGTGTGAACCTAGTGTAAGCCAGGTTTATTGCTTTACAATTAGTTGTCTCTATCAAGACAAAAGCAAAAAAGGAGCAGAGGTGTAAAGTATTATGTCATTTGACAAAACAATACACCAATTGCAACAGGAAATAAATTATAAATAGAAGGCACTGATGCAAATACTAATAAAACTTAACATTTAATATTAAATATTAAAAAGGTCCCAAAGAAAATAGATCAACCATCAAAAATAAATTTGCCGCTCTATAGAGTCCAACGTTATAGCAAATACATATAAAATTACCACCATATAAAGTTGTATATCATGGCAGCCACACAATTAAATAATGAAATGATCTTACCAATATCTGAAGATGGGAGTAACCCAGCAGGTGAGGGTGCATCACAGGAGGAAGAAATTGCAGTCCCTGTTCCTCCCCCTAAGACTTTCCCTTACACCCAAATTGACTCCCGCCCTAACAAGGGCAGTACCAAGCTGTCCTTAAAATGACCCTATATATCCCTAGTACCTACGCGTTTCCTGGTGCAGTGACGCACCAATCATCAGGGGACTTACTAGACTACTCATAGATTCCAAAATTCTTGGTCAAAGATGATAAATACATATAAACAAATAAATAAATAAATGCTGCCTACAGTGGTAAAGCAAAGCAAATAAAACCCCACAGTGGAGGAAAAACACTGACTGACTCCATGTAGTGACAATGGTAGCAAGATCCCAGCATATCAGGGCAACTTATATAGTAATGGACTCCACCTAACTAACCAGGTGTGCCCAAACTCACATAAATGATGTTTGAAAATCGCGCTAGAAACAGCGCATACTGATGACATCATACGCAGGACCACACCATCTCCGTTATACTAAGAGCGATATATATCATACTGCGCATGCGCATATTTTCTCGATCTCCGGCCAATCATTCTGCGCATGCGCGAAATCAAAACATCGCGCATGCGCATATCCTCCCATTCTCCGGCCAATCATATTGCGCCGAAAACGAGCATGCGCAGTGAGACAGGCTTCTACATACGCCCCTCAATGCGCGTCAGTTACGGGGGAGGTTAAATTACCATCTACTTAGCACAATAGTTTAAATAAGGCCCAAAAATATACTACAGTTACCCAACAGCCACCCGGTTGCTAAGCAACAATAAATCGCACAAGTATAAGACGGGAAGAAAGCCTGGAGAGGCCCAATGAGCCTACCATCCAGGTCCAACAGCTCCAGAACATTAAAGGCTCAATTGAATCAGAAAGAATAATGACCCAGAGCAAAAAATGCCCAAATTTTAAAGGGCAACAGGTCAAATGGAGACAAAAAACATATACAACAAACAAAAAATACTACTGCGATCATAAATGACCCCGAGGTGTATATACTGAAAGATCTCTCAAAAAAAATTAAATAAAAAAGGTTTTACACAAGAATGTTTTCATTTTGTACTGTCAAAATATACCCTTTCAAAAAAATCCCACAAGGTATGATCTATCTTATTAAGTGGAAAGAGAAAGGAGGAAAGAAGGGAGAAAGGGGGGGAATAAAGGGGGGGGATCAAATGAAACAGCAAAAATTATGCCGCTCATTAAGCCCATTTGAGATCTCAGTTTTTAATTTAAATATCCATTTTGTCTCGCACTGTAGTGTCATCTTATGCCAATCACCCCCTCTTGGATGAGGTTTTACCAAATCAATACCGGTAAAACGCAGGCCATTTACATTACCCCCGTGGCAAGAGTTAACATGTCTCGCCAGTGGGGTATCCCATTCATTCTGTATATCCCCAAGATGCTCACCAATTCTTTTCCTCAACTCTCGATTAGTTTTTCCAACATATTCCAGCTTACACACTGGCAGGTGATCTTATAGATCACTCCCCTTGAACGGCAAGAGATAAAATGTTTTATTTCAAAAGTAGCTTTTAACTTTGATGCACCCTCACCTGCTGGGTTACTCCCGTCTTCAGATATTGGTAAGATCGTTTCATTATTTAATTGTATGGCTGCCATGATATACAACTTTATATGGTGGTGATTTCATATGTATTTGCTATAACGTTGGACTCTATAGAGTGGCAAATTTATTTTTGATGGTTGATCTATTTTCTTTGGGACGTTTTTAATATTTAATATTAAATGTTAAGTTTTATTATTATTTGCATCAGTGCTTTCTATTTGTCCCTATCAAGGCAGGCATAACAGAGAGGGGGTTGTGACCGGACAGTGATCTCACACCTCTGTGGGACCCAGCTCAACTTGATGGAGATGGAGCAATTCATTTCCCAGATTTCCATGATGTGGAAAGGGGGAGGAGTGGGGCACCGTGGTAGGGATTGTGGCTAAACACAAGCCAGGAACCTTACATTACAAAAACCTGAGATGCCTTGAAACTTTTTCACACCTTGGTGCTGGCCAATCCATCTGAGAGATCTTCCATGCTCCATGGAGATAATAGGACTCTAAGGACTCAAGTTTTTCCATTTTTTTCTCCTTTTATGTTAAAAACTATTTTGCTTGTTTCTTATCTTGTTTAACTCTTCCAAATATATAGCACTGTACCCCTTGGGTATTAAATTGTTAAACTCAATGGTACTTTGTGTGTGCTCTATGAACCTATTATCTCTTTAACATGTGTTTGCATCTGACTGGTAGATAGACGTGTGTATATGTGAGTGGGGTTTTTACTGAACTTAGTTCCAATTCAGCAGTGGTGTGAGCATGTATTTGGGTTTGGACTGTGTTAGGGTGTTATTTATGCTCAATTTTCAGCCTGAGTGAAGGGTGAGTGCAAGATTGAGTGAGTGGAGTGAATTAACCCCTGAGAGTCCCACCCACGTCACGTGCTGGGATGGTCCGTACATGACACAGGCACTCTCAAACCACTGTGTGAATGGTGGTGATTTAGGCCATCGGTGGGACAGATACTGTAAGTGGAGCAGGTTTCAAGTATGCTGAGGGTGTAGACCCAGTGCTTCTTTGTGTTGCTATGAATCCCTTTTCAATAATTCAAGTTTGACTTCTTTGTTTTTATTGTATTTATAAGAAACTATAAAATTCTCTATCAAATGACATTTTTTAAAGATGTCCTTCAGAAAAAAAACATCTAAGTGGCATTTCAATTATAGTTTTATTAACCCCTTCACACATTCTCACTTACATGTACGTGGGAGAATTTGGGTAGTTACTGCATTCCCACGTGCATATACGTGACAGTGATCGAGCGGGCTCAGAAGCAGAGCCCGTGCGATCACCATTGGAGCCCAGCTGTTTATGACAGCCAGGCTCCTTCTGCAACAGCGGGGACGGTGATAACACCGATCCCTGCTGTTTAACCCTGTGGGGTAAATAGCGACCGCAGCATCGTAAATGTTGGTTAGCGGCGCTGAATGCCGCGGGCGGCATCGGAACCGGGAGTTAGCTGTAACTGACAGCTAACACCCTGCTCCTTAACCACCAATCAGAAACCAGCTCCGATCGGTGGTTTTAACCCCTTGGATGCCGCGGCATCCAAGGGGTTCTGCCATGACAGATGTCCCCCTCAGCACCCCCCCGCAGCGAGATTGGGGGTGCCCATATGTAACTTCTGCAGCCTGGGGTCTGGCAAGTGACCCCAGGCTGCCTGGAGCCCCCAGTACCTGGTTGATCCTGCAGGAAGTGAAGAAGTCAGCCTATGCAGCATAGGCTGACTATCTCTATAGACTGCAATACATGTGCCGACTTTCCCGGTATGTGCCCCGGGGCTGGAGATATCGGCAGTCTTAGTTTTACGGTTCACCATCAGAAGGGCGTTCCTGACAGTCTAGCTGCGCTGTGAGGAACGCCCTTCCTGACTGTACGCATCCCATAGCACTGTACTGGGGGGGCGTTCCTCACAGCTCAGCGTCATCACTGGGCAGTAAGGGACACCCCCACTCTCTGTACTCGTTCCATAGCACAGTACTATCAGAGGGGGTGATGATGCTGAGCTGTGAGGAACGCCCCCCCCCCCCACCCCAGTACAAATCTATGAATAGTACTGTCAGGGAGGGCGTTTCTCACAGACCAGCAAGACTGTAAGGAACGCCCTTCTGACGGTGAACTGTGAAACTACGACCGCCGATATCTCCAACCCCGAGCCACATAATGGGAAAGCAGACAGCGGGCAGAATTCAGCGCGCTGTTGACTTTCTAGCGGTATGTAAAACAGCATATACATGAGAACGTGAAAGGTCCTCTTTAAAGGGTTAACAAACTTCCCAAATGCTGTTTTGAATTATATGAGGGGTGCAGTTTTGAAAATTGGGTGATTCATGGGGGTTTCTAATATATAGGCCTTTATAATCCCCTTCAGAACTGAAGTGGTCCCAAAAAAATTAGTTTGGGAAATTTTCTTGTAAATCTGGAAAATCGCAGTTACATTTAATAAATAAATTAAAGGCCGATTAAAAGATGATGCCAATATAAAGTAGAGATATGATAGATAATATTTATTAATGTATTTGGGTGGTATGACTATCTGTTAGAAAAGCAAAACATTTCACATTTTGAAAATTGTGATTTTTTTTTTTCCAAATTTCCATCAAATTTCCTATTTTTTTTTATAAATAAATACAAAAATAATGTTTACAACTAACATGAAGTACAGAGTCTCAACGAAAAAACAATCTCAAAATCACTTGTATAAGTTAAAGGGTATTAAAGTTATTGCCATATAAAGTGACATGTCAGTTTTGAAAAATGAGGCCTGGTCCTCAACGAACTTTTGGGCTCGGTCCTGAAGGGGTTAATATAAAGCTACATTGAAAATAAGTGATGTTAAAGTACAATTCATGTTTTTAGAAGGCCTTTACAATGTACTGTCATTGTCTATCTGAGTCTATTTACTATTATAATTTTTTATTACGTTTATAAGAATTAAAAAATGTAAATATCAGCATGTCAAAACATTAATTTTACTATACAAAGAAAAAAATGTCAGACTTTATACCCTGCACATATTTACTTTGCATATTGTCCTCATGTCACCTATCTATCTAGCACCCCCTTTCAAGGAAGTTGTAGTCTGTTGTTTCTTAACTTAGCAACAGTAAATTTCACAATCTTCTCCACGTTCATTTCACTCACAAGCAGTTGCTTCACTACTCTCCACCACCACCTACGTATTTTCTGATGCTGATGATCACATTCATGCATTTATGTTTATTCAGTTTTATTAATGTCTTACTGTTACTCTAGCGATTTCCCTATAGGTATAATTGAAGCAGAAAATCCACAAAGGAAATCTCTGCAAACTTTCTGTGAAAAGCGCTGCAGGAAAAACTGCGATGTGTTGCCGCAGCGGATTTTCCCGCATCGCTTTTCTGCTGCAGGACACCACATGAGGCCTTAGCCTTAAAGGATTTTTACAGGAAAAACATGGATGCTTTCTTTAAAAAATGGCACCATCTTTGTTGATGTGTTGCAGCTCAGTGAATGGAGCTAACAGAAACCATGAGCAGGTGTGACATTTTTGGAACCAAGCAGCCATGTTTTTATCCTGAAAAACCTTATAACACAAAGAATGGTTAAAAAGAGTGCCAATTGTTCAGGAGAACCAGACAATGTGTCAATGTGACAATGGTCAATGTGTAATTCGTCATCTCTCCTGTGGCAGTTCTGCAGGAACCTGCTGTACTTTGGCTATCACCAGTGCTCCCTATAATCTGTGGGGGTCTCAGTGTTCAGGCTCTCATTGATCAGCAATTTATCCTCTATCCTACGGATGGAGGATAAATATCTTACATGACATATTCCCATTTATACAAAGCCTTCCAAACGTTGGACATTCCCAAAGATAGTATCTGTAAAAACTACAAGTTGCCTCACAACAATAGACCCCTTACACAGCCTCATACACAGAAACAGAAATAAGATACGGGTGTCAGAATAAAATGATGTATAGAATTTTTTTTTTTTATATATATATAGTTTTTAAAGGGGTTAAAAACATAAGAAATGATAATATGGAATAAGGGTATCATGGTATTGTTACCACATAGTGGATACCATAAAAACAAAACCCATAAGAAAATGGCATGATTTTCCAATTTCACTACATTCAGATTTTTTTCCCAGCTTCCCAATAGATTGAATGTAATATTAACCTCTTCCTGCTCTGCGCTGTACTATTAAGTCGCTCTGAGTGTATAGGTAATGCTCAGCTCAGTAGTAGTATGGCAGTATACAGAAGCTGTACCTGCGGCATTATATCCTGCTGGGACCAGCCACCAGGGTCGGAAGATACTCCGACTCCGGCGGATTAACCACCTGGATACCATGATCAATAGCGATCATGGCATCCTGGAGGTCCGGGGGCAAGATTACCCGCCCCCGTCACCCCTTGAACCCCCCGTGGGTTCAGAGGGGTTGCCATAGTAGCCACGGCCTCCTGATTGCATATGCATAGTTCCCATAGGAACTAATGTGCAATGTTCTGCAATACTATGTATTGCAGGACATTGCACAGGGGATCTGAGATCCCAACTTCAAGTCCCCATGTGGGACATGTAAAAGGTGAAAAAACAAAAAATATGCGAAAAATATATAATGTAAACAAAAATAGACAAACATGTTAGGTATCCCCATGTGCTTATAAGTCCCCACTATTCAAAAATAGCGTTCATTATCCCGTATGGTGAACGTCATAAAAAAAAATATACAGAAATGCGGAAATTAACATATTTTGGTGACTTTGCTTTCCCCAAAAAACAACAATAAAAAGTGATCAAAAAGTCATACATACCAAACATTGGTACCAATAGAAAGTGCAACTTGTCCTGCAAATAAAGAACCCTCACACATCTCCATCAACAGTACAGTAAAAAAGGTATAGGCATCAGAATACGGTGACCCCAGTAAAATCGTTAATTTTCAAAAAATTAAATTTTATTTCTAAAAGTGGTAAAACATAATAAAACCAATATAAATATAATATTGCTGTAATTGTAATGACCCCCAGGACAAAACTGTCATGTCATTTTTAATGCAGAGTGAATGCCGTAAAAACAAAATGCAAAAAAGTATGATAGAATTGTGTTATTTCACATGGATCCCCCAAAAATGTAAATAAAAATTAATCAAAAAATTACAACTCGTCACGCAAAGAATAAGCCCTAACTTGCTATGTAAACAAAAAAAAAAATAAAAAGTTATGAATTTTGGAAGACGGGGAGGGAAACTATGAAAAAAGTCACTGAGCATTAACGTACAAACTATCCTGTGTCCTTAAGGGGTTAAATGGTGCCATTGGGAAGTACAAGTTGTCCTGCAAAAAACAAGTCCTCATATCACTATGTTGACAGAAATATTTAAAAAAAAGTTATAGTTTTTGCAAAGCAGAGAGATAAACAAAGAAACCCAAATCAAAAAATGGTCTGCTGCTGAAGGGATAAAAGGGCAGAAATGTCTTTCTCTTTTTGTCTCACTCTTTTTGTTTTCAGAATGTGTCATTTACATGTCTGGCGCTTCCCCAATTACTGTACAGACCTTGCAAAATATGTGAGAACTCTATAAATAAAGATTCTCTTTAGAATAAAACACTCTGCTTCAATTGTTTTATTGAATCTTTCAACATATAAAAGATATACAAAAGCAAAGACTAAAATAATGAATATAAAAGAAACTAAATTAAAGGTTACAGGTCAGTTTAAGATATCAGTCAAAGAATTATTCAGTTACTAAATAGTTTTTTGTATCATAATCTCAGGGGTTTAGTTAGAGAGGAGAATCTCCAGAAGGCCATGATTTGGGGAACCGTTCACCAAAACATCAAACGATTGCTTGTCACATACTGTATTCTTATGTACTATGTCAGCCATAACCCAGAGGTGGTGTTCACAAGAAATCCCTACGATAACGCAGGTGATTAACAGGTTAAACACTATGTGTAAGAACAAAACACTTTCAATATGTTTCCTACTGAAACTAGGTTTGCAAGATAAAAATGTATTTAGATCATGCCGATGTGGTTGCCTGTCTCACTGACTGGCGCACAACAGCAGTTTCACCTTATATAATCTGTTTTTTGTTTTGTTTTTTGTAAATTTAATTTGTTATGCAAGCTCAAAAATTAGAACCTTGTATATATACAGAAGTGGACAAGGGTGAGACTCGTGCACATGGCCATGTCTAAATTGTACAGAGCTATAATATAGATTTATTAAAATAGTCTAAAAGCAAAACAATCTCAGGGGCGGAAATACCATTGGTGCAACCTGTGCAAGTGCACAAGGGCCCAGTAGGTCAGTTTGCCCTATCACCATACTATCACCATAACAAAAGCTTTCTACTGTCCATTAGATTGTGGAGAAATGCCTAAGTTAATGAACATCGACTTTAACTGGTGGATTGTTAGGAACACGACTCTTTATGTTGAGGTATAGGAATACAAGGGGCCCATAACTGTTCTTGCACAGAGGCCTTCAGCAGTCTGTGTCCACCCTTGAACAGTCTTAGTTGCCCATAGTAATCAATCACAGCAAAGATTTCACTTTGTATTGTATTCCCGAGAAATGAAAACTGCTATGGGCAATTTTTGCTTTTAGACCGTTTTAATAAATCTGCCCCATAGACTTTTATAGGGCTTCAATATACCTCTATATGACCCTGACGTCATACAGAGGTACATTCTATAGAGTTCTTTTCTATATGAGCTCCATAAGAACATGCTCCATTGGACATTGTATTATGGAGCTCTCAAAGGGCAGATTATAACACCATATTTTGGTACTGGCCACAGAGACTTCATGTGCTATAGTCTTTTATACTAGCAGTCAATGTGTATGATGGTGTTCCAACTTTTTCTCAGGGGAAGTAGGACACCACCAGAGACATCTGACAGCAACCTGCTCTCATCTCCCCATTGGGAATGCATGCATGCTTGTCCATACCGAGTGTGCATATGTATAGGAGAGTCAAGAGGGTTAGCTGTCATAAGGACAGTTAAATAAATTATGGTCAGCCAAAGCTACTGTTATTCTCCCAAATATCTGAGTTACAGACATAAAGGGAGTCTGTCAACAGTAAATTGAATATAAACCTAATCCCAGTACCTTGTAGAGGTGATTCTACAGTTTCCAAATATGCCTCTGTTATTCAGCTGTTCGTGTAAATTGACACTTTATGCAAATGAGGTGGACTGTTTTAGGGGCATGCCTTAGCTTGCTCTGTTTTTGGCCTGATTTTTGGTCTTTTTCCTCTCCCATTTGCGTATGAATAAAATGGCCATAAGCATGATAATGGCACATTTAGAAACTGTAGAATCACATCTTAATGGTACTGGGATTATACACAGCTGCCATTGTGAGGAGGCAGAGCTGCAGGAAGGGCGGAGAGAGCAGAGCTTGAGCTAATAATAAGACAGAAGGTGTGTCTCAGACTACTTCAGACCTCTGAGTTCTGAGGCTCCCTATCTTCCTCCAACACTATATTAGACATCCATTCTTTTCTAAGAACAATACTTCAAAAACAGCAAAATTTGTCCTGTCATATGTAGGCAGAACCTGACTGAAAAAACCTCTTTTCTCATTAGAATGGGCAGGCATACAGAGATACGTTTGGGTCCCATAGAAGTCTATGAATGCAGTATTATAGAGTTTCCAGGGTGCCATAATACACTTATGTGTATCATAGTATGGATAAGTTTTATGGTATTCCAATATGTAACATAAACAGGTTGTTCATAGGTTTATGACACACATGAAGACTTGCATTTAGGTAACATTAACTTTTGTCTGGAGAGAACATCCCAAAATTCACTAGCTGCAAAGTAGTACCCCACTGAATCCATAACACAATTTGAGTTTGCCATGAGGTTTGCCACATGCATAAATTCATTGATTTTTTCAAGTATGTAGCAGGAGGCCCTGAGGCTTTCGGCAACAAAACGGATTGTGTATCCCACATGGATGGGCAAGAAACAAACAATAAAACACACTAAGTTGGCCATAACTATTTTTACAGCCCTCTTCACAGAACACTGCTTAGAAGTATCCAATGTTTTTTTGACCCTAAGAGTCACAATGACTTTCCCAGAGCAAAAGCTTATAACCAGTAAAGGAAGGAAAAATCCAACAATGACGAAAACTAAGGAAAAATTAAAAGGATAAGTACTATCCTTCTGAAAACATATGGTAAATGTGTGGTCTCTGCTTTCCAAACTCCTCAGTATACCAACTGTGAGGAAAACAATCCAGAAGATACAACAAGTGACAAACGCTTTCTTTAGTGACATCCAACTTTTGTATTTCATTGGGTGTCTGACTGCCAAGTATCGGTCTAAAGCAATAGCTGTGATAGTGAAAATGCTCATGTACATATTGAGAAGGTAAGTGGATGTAAGAGCTTTACACAATTCACTTCCAAGGTCCCATTTGTGTAAGAAAGCATAAATTCGGAATGGAAAGGTCAAAACCACCAAGATATCGGCAACCATCAGGTTCATCATGAAAAGTGTCGTTTCTGTCCGTTTTTGCATTTTGCAACAAAAGATCCAAAGGGCCAGAACATTGCATAAAATGCCAAAGATAAAAAGTGGAATGTAAGAAACTAGGTTGAAAGTCTTAAATGGTAACTTTAGAGTTAAAAAGGAGCAATTTCTTTCTTCAATCTCCATTGGATAGCATAGATATAATCAGGCAGCTTTCCCGTATAGTTCTCAAAGTGAAAGAAGTCCAGTGGTTTCCATATTCCTTCTCGATTTCTCTTGAACCATGCAGTCATAAGAAGCCACCATTTCACACTTCATCTACAGTCACTCTTTAGCAGAGTGATGTTTATTCTGAAAAATAAGTCAACATATTTACTATGAAGTACAACTGGTGCCTGGTAGTTTTAGGGACAAGCAGTGCATATGGTCATATTATAGCTCATCCTAACTTCTGAGTTATACAGAGCATTAGTAGGGCAATTAAAGTATTCTATGGGTACGTCCTGTACCTCTGTAAACTCTTGCCACATACATAAAACTCTTAGCCAGTTCGTGACATAGAGAACATACCTTTTTGTGTCAAAGTGGAATATTTTGATCAACATGCAAGTGCACTCTGGTGTGGCTGTGTCTCTCTCCGGTCTCTTCCCACAGAGTAACATTGGGTCATATACAGATGTAGCAGAGTTAACCCAAATTTCTGCAATTGGTTAAACTGCTGAAGCATGATATCTTATAACGAAAGACAACAACAAAAAACAAAGCAAAGTCATTGGAAAATGTTTATCCAATAACCTTTCATTGGTTTTTGTTGTCTTCTATGATAAAATATCACACTGTCGTAGTTTAAACAATTCACGTTATCTCTGCTGCATCTGTATAATGACAAAACATACATTCTGATAAAACTGCACAGAGTGCATAAAGATGAGTATAGATAAGGTTAACTTTTCATCATGATAAAAGGCATTAGCATTTCTTTTCACTTTCAAGCAATGATCATTGCTTTGTACAACAGTAATCATTTCTGCTAAAAAGACCTTTATCTTGATCACCTTTGAAGGCTATATAAAATATATAATTCATTTATACAGTGGGGAAAAAAAGTATTTAGTCAGCCACCAATTGTGCAAGTTCTCCCACTTACAAAGATGAGGCCGGCCTGTAATTGTCATCATAGGTAGACCTCAACTATGAGAGACAAAATGAGAAAACAAATCCAGAAAATCACATTGTCTTATTTTTAAATAATTTATTTATTTATGCAAATTATGGTGGAAAATAAGTATATGGTCAATAACAAAAGTTCATCTCAATACTTTGTTATATATCCTTTGTTGGCAATGACAGAGGTCAAAAGTTTTCTGTAAGTCTTCACAAGGTTGGCACACACTGTTGCTGGTATGTTGGCCCATTCCTCCATGCAGATCTCCTCTAGAGCAGTGATGTTTTGGGGCTGTCGCTGGGCAACACGGACTTTCAACTCCCTCCAAAGGTTTTCTATGGGGTTGAGATCTGGAGACTGGCTAGGCCACTCCAGGACCTTGAAATGCTTCTTACGAAGTCACTCCTTCGTTGCCCTGACGGTGTGCTTGGGATCATTGTCATGCTGAAAGTCCCAGCCACGTTTCATCTTCAATGCCCTTGCTGATGGAAGGAGGTTTGCACTCAAAATCTCACGATACATGGCCCCATTCATTCTTTCATGTACACGGATCAGTCGTCCTGGTCCCTTTGCAGAGAAACAGCCCCAAAGCATGATGTTGCCACCCCCATGCTTCACAGTAGGTTTGGTGTTCTTTGGATGCAACTCAGCATTCACTTCCCTCCAAAGACGACGAGTTGTGTTTCTACCAAACAGTTCTACTTTGGTTTCATCTGACCATATGACATTCTCCCAGTACTCTTCTGGAACATTCAAATGCTCTCTAGCAAACTTCAGACAGGCCCGGATATGTACTGGCTTAAGCAGGGGGACACATCTGGCACTGCAGGATCTGAGTCCCTGGCGGCATAGTGTGCTACTGACGGTAGCCTTTGTTACGTTAGTCCCAGCTTTCAGCAGGTCATTCACTAGGTCCCCCCGTGTGGTTCTGGGATTTTTGCTCATCGTTCTTGTGATCATTTTGACCCCACGGGGTAAGATGTTGCGTGGAGCCCCTAATCAAGGGAGATTCTCAGTGGTCTTGTATGTCTTCCATTTTCTAATTATTGCTCCCACAGTTGATTTCTTCACATCAAGATGCTTGCCTATTGCAGATTCAGTCTTCCCAGTCTGGTGCAGGTCTACAGTTTTGTTTCTGGTGTCCTTCCACAGCTCTTTGGTCTTCACCATAGTGGAGTTTGGAGTGTGACTGTTTGAGGTTGTGGACAGGTGTCTTTTATACTGATAACAATGTCAAACAGGAGCCATTACTACAGGTAATGAGTGGAGGACAGAGGAGCCTCTTAAAAGAAGAAGTTACAGATCTGTGAGAGCCAGAAATCTTGCTTGTTTGTAGGTGACCAAATACTTATTTTCCACCATAATTTGCAAATAAATTCTTTAAAAATCAGACAATGTGATTTTCTAGATATGTTTTCTCATTTTGCAAGTGGGAGAACTTGCACAATTGGTGGCTGACTAAATACGTTTTTTCCCCACTGTATATCGATATATCACCAACTTTTGTCATGATGTGACACTGAAATAGTAGAACTAACTGAAATTAGTTATTCACCTTACCCAGCACCTATACATTTACACATTAAATATTTGGACACTGTAAGAAGGATCCCCTATTTTTACATCCTGTCCACTCTGTTGCTTATTCTGACTCTCACTGAAGATACAGTATATATGCAGGGGCGTAACTACTGGGGTAGCAGGTGCCGCAGTGCCCGGGACATTACAGGGCCCCGCGGGCCCCCGATGATTTTTTTTTTAATAGGCCGTTACCTGCTGGAGTAACCACAGCAGGTAACGGGCCCTATATACTTACTGATCCCCGGGGTCCTGCTCACGGCCGCCTGCCCTTCCCATTCTGTGGAGGCGGCTGTGAGCAGTAGCGAGGATCGGTAGGTAAGGCCGGGGGGCCGAACCCCACAATCACTGCTATCATTATACTCCGGGGTGTTTTCAGACCCCAGAGTATAATAATCGGAGGCCCAGGGGAGGTGAGGGAACATAAAAAACAATGTACTTACCTCTACTATGCTTCTCCAGGCTTTGGGCTTGTTTGGTGACGTCCTAGACGTCAGCGGACGTCATTTTGCGTTGCGACTCCAGGCCGCATCACGTGACACCGGCCTGGTTCAACATTGAAGAAGGCAAAGTAGCAAGGAGTGGACCGGAGCGAGGAGCAGGTAAGTAGAATTGTTTTTTTATGTTTCTATCCTCTCCTGGGTCTCCAATCATTATACTCTGGGGTCTGAAAAGACCTCAGAGTCAGAGGCGTAGCTAGCGGGGGGGGGGGGGGCGGGCTGCCCCGGGCCCACTGAATTTTTGGGGCCCACCCCGGGGCCACCATTAATACATCCTTTATTTCTGCAGACACCGATTTAGTTAAAACGTCTCCTGCAACTTAACAGTATTGTAAACCGCAAGCCAATACAGGCTTGCGGTTTACAAGACGCCGAGACCACAGACGATGTCTGTTTCTCAGCAAGGGCGGCGCGATGACGTCACAACATCGCGCCGCCTTCGCTCAGACACAGACGTCCTGTGCGTGGACAGGGAGGAAGCGCCGGCGGCTCCATTCATCAGGATCGCAGGTGAGTATGACTTTTGTTTTTTTAGCTTAGTTGTGGGTATATTAATAGTATAAGGGGTGGTTAGGAGGGGGAAATATAACTATAAGGGAGGATTCATTAGGGGGCATTATGACGATGGGGGGGTCATTTATATAAGGGTTATTACAGGGTATTATGAATACAAGGGGGGAGGTTATTTATATAAGGGGCCATTAGGGGGCATAATTTATATTAAGAGGCATTATGAACATTAGAGGTGCAGTATTTATGTCAGGGAGAATCAGGGGCATAATATGAGGGTCAATTAATTTAATTAAGGTGGCACTTGGGTTTTAATAAGACTAAGGCCCCACACAGTGGGCTGCAGAAAAAAAGCGCTGCAGTAAAAACCGCAGCGGTAACATTGTGGTTTTTCTCGCAGCACTTTTCACAGAAGGTCCGCAGAGGTTTCCCCTGTGGACTTTCTGATTTCAATACACCTATATGGAAACCGCCAGTGTTTCTATAGGTATAACTGAAATGCTTCAATTTCCAAAACTGCAACGGTTTTGGAAATCGCAGTGCATCTGCTGCACGTATTTTTCCGCAATGTGTGGATGGGATTTGCTAGATGTAAAATGTCGGGTTTGTTTCTGTGGGTTTTCGTCACATGTGGCCCCCATCCTCACTTTGCAGTAAAATATGCGCAGCTGCGCTGTGAGGAACGCCCTCCCTGATAGTTCTCGTTCATAGACTTGTACTGAGGGGGCGTTCCTTACAACTCAGTGTCATTGCTGGGCTATAAGGAATGCCCCCTCTCTCTGTACTTGCCCATAGCGCTGTACTGTCAGAGGGGGCGTTCCTTACTGCCCGGCGATGACGCTGAGCTGTGAGGAACGCCCCCTCAGTACAAGTCTATGAACGAGAACTGTCAGGGAGGGCATTCCTCACAGCGCAGCTAGACTGTCAGGAACGCCCTTCTGACAGCAAGCCGTGAAACTAAGACCGCCGATATCTCCAGCCCCGGGGCACATATCGGGAAAGCCGGCAGTGTGCTGAATTCAGAGTGCTGTCGGCTTTCTAGCGGTATGTAAAACAGCATATACATGAAGACGTGAAAGGTCTTCTTTAAGGAGTTTTCCAGCTCATTTTTATTGATGGCCTATCCTCAGAATAAAACATCAATAAGAGATAAGTGATTCCTCACTGATCAGCTGTATGAAGGGGCTATGGCGCCTGTTTATATCACATGCCGTCTGTTTATAGTGACCGTGTGATGTAATTCCAGCCTTGTCACATAGACATGTATAGGATGAGGTTGTAGTTACATTACATGGCCGCTATGAAAAGAATGACACTATGTAAACAGAGAAGGGGTCACGGCGCTTACAAAGGTACCATGGTTCATTGAAACAGCTGATTATTAGAACCCCAATAATTTTTTTCCCCTTATTAATTAGGAAACATCTGGGGCATTATTAATAAGGAGCACTATTTAAAGGGGTGCACAGGGAAGTTATTAACTTAAAGATACACTTGGGGGTATTATTCATTATGGGAGGTTGTATTATATATTTTATAATTGGGGGTAGCAGCAGGATGGGTGTACAGGTGAGGACAACGTGGGTCAGGTGCCTGGAAAAGTGAGGAGCCAAAGATGTCTGTGTTGCAAACTTTACAGAGACTGGAAGAAGTGGTCATGCCATCCAGATGAAAGAGATGGGAAATGTGAAGGATTGGTCAGAGATGTCACCGGTAAGTCACTAAATGTTACTGCCCTGTATTCACCTAAATTGTCTGCAGAGCCCTGTGTAAAGCTGCTATATACCACTATACGCTCACCGTATACTGATAGTATCGGTATACGAACAAGTCCAAGTTGGGGGCCCACTTGGACATGTTCGCCCCCCTGTGCTGAACCCCTAGCTACGCCTCTGCTCAGAGTATAATAATTGTTCATGGGTGGTCCACGATGGGGCATAATATTATGTGAAGGGGCCACTATGGGACATAATACTGTGTGCAGGGGCCACTATGGAGCATAATATTGTGTGCAGGGGCCACTCGGGGCATAATACTGTGTGCAGGGGCTACTATGCGGCATAATACTGTGTGCAGGGGCCATTATGGGGGATAATACTGTGTGCAGGGGCCACTATGGCACATAATAGAGTGCGCAGGAATGCGTTTTTTTGGGGGGGGTTGGAGGGGGTGGTCCAGGGGGGGGGCGGTTGGGGGCGGCGGTTCGGGGTGGGGGGCCCCATGTCAAATGTTCGCCTTGGGGCCCAGCCATTCCTAGTTACTCCATTGTATATATGGCAGATATATCTCCTTAGGCACATTGTTACAGTGAATGTAGTCAATGTTTCACATAGACTATAAAAAAAATGCTGCAAACTTCTTGAGGGATGCTCCCCTTTTGCTGGTATCAAAGACACCACAGTAGACAGTGCTGGGACACATACCAAAGATATGTATTGTACCCATGAGAAAGCTATAAAGGGTTAATTTAGTGGTCGATAAGAGTTCTCATAATAACATGCTTGACATACAAGCATGAAAATAACATTTTGGGTAGAGTGTTATAAGCATCTGTTTGTTCTTAGAAAAGTTGTGATTTACTGATGGGCAAGGTACTCTTCATGCTCTTTTTGTAAATGCGCTTTTCAGTTTTTCCACCTTCAGTGATGGCTTTGGAACTCTGTAGAGAGAGCCCATAGAAACCAACAGATTAGGACTTTGTATTATAGATACATGCCTGAAGAAAAGATTGGTAGCGTCCCGATACACGTTAGACCGGTAGATTTTAATGAAACACTAAACACAAGAACAAGGAGGCACAATCTGAAATTAGTTAGGAGAAGATCAGCCCAATGTCAGGAAATATTATTCCATTAAAAAATAGTTGAGACTTGGAACAAACTTTCAGCAGATGTAGTTGGGATAAGTAAAGTAAGTGAATCTAAAGAGGCAGTGGCGTAACTACGAATGGCTGGGCCCTAAGGCAAACATTTGACATGGGGCAACCCCCGCCAAACTCCCACAGACCGCATTCCCTGCATTCCTGCACACATTATTATGCGCCATAGTGGCCTCTGCACACAACATTGGTACAACTAAGTTCAATGTAATAAGCAGGAAGGACCATCTTAGACCCTTAATCTTAGCAAGATTATTGGTTTGAAGCAAAACTTCCTGCTTATCTCCTGATACCTTAGAAGTGATTGGAAAGTGATTAGAAAATAAAGTTTTGCTACAAACCAATAATCTTGCTTTAAAGTTCATCTGGGCAAAGCGCGGTTCCTTTTTCTCAGACCCAGAAAGTGGGTCTAAGATGGTCCTTCCTGCTTATCTCCTGACACCTTAGAGTGGTTATTGGATCCTGCCGCTGCCTGACAACCAGAGAGGAACCCTTTGTCAATCGGTTCTACTGTGCTTCAGGGTGGTTGTGACCCTGTTCACAACCATCAAAGGTGAGAGTTCAATTTATTATGCTCACTCTGCTTTTTACCTCCTAAAACGGTATCACACTATGCACTGCTCGGTGCTGTCTTTCTGTTTTCTTTGAAGTTTAATGTAATGGCACAGACCTGCCCTACTGATAGCATCTTCAGCACAATAAGAGGTGTCAGACTCATCAACACCACAATGTTAACATTATCATTTAATGGCAGTGTGGAAAAAAAAATCATAGTTAGGCTAGGTTCACACCTTTGTTGGAGTCTCCGTAAGAGACTCTGCTGCAGATTCTAGTTAAAATCAGTATAAAATCGGCGGAAACCTGGCGGACCCCATTATAGTCTATGCGCATGTAACAGCTTTTCAAGCAGACAGAGTTTCCATCTTTCAGACCCCCATGCGGAGCAGTAGGACGGAAATCCAAACCCTAGTGTGAACCTAGCATCAGCCATGACAAGAAAAATGAATGATTACAAACATATCTACCATCATGTCGAGATCCATTCTATAATGGGAGACCTCCAAGCAGATCTTTAGCATGGTTGGAGGAGTCTACACCCCAAAATGTTACACAACTGTCTAATGGCACCTTAAGAAAAATCTGTTGCTCTTGCTCTAGGACAGGGTCACAGAAATACTACATATATACACAGTACAGACACATACCTGAAGTCTGTTATAAAAATGATTTAATACCCCACAGAGGACAACAGCACCCCAGTAAAGTGGGCACACAGACACAATTCTTTTATACCAATCACGACCTCAACCAACCAGATCTCCAAGTAATTTTCAATGCCTACCTAACAGCTAACATAACTGTTCAGACTCTGCTCTACCTATCTTTACAAAACACTGACAAACCAACAAAATGACTGACAGAGCTCTGTTCAGGACACACTCCAGGCATCAGACCCAGAATAGTCTGATCCTGCAGTCATACTGTTATCTGGGATATCTGTCCATGCATCTTGCCAACCTACAAATGTACAGTAATTAAACAAAAATAAGTCACAAGAAACAGAAAAAGGGAAGAAGAGTAAACACAACAGCATGTAGGGCTGTACAGAACAATCAATATATTTGATGGGTGTATTCAGCTCACCTAATGGAGTTGTACAACTCCTATCTGCGCTTCTAGAATCCGGTAGCTGCCACAGTCTCTCCTGGTAGGGGACCTTTTCCCTCAGGTGAACAGACTGCAAACGAACCCTGTGTAGTCTGATTCTTCAGTCATACTTCTTACTATATGGTCCCTTATTTTTGCTTACATAGATAAGAAAAAATTAGACTTTGATCTCGCAGTACCTGGTAATCCAGGTCCCAGGATGTTGGATCAAACATATTTATTGGATAATGCAAAAAAAGACCTTTTTTAAATCCTTCTGTTGCTGTTCGTTCTCTTCCTAAAAACTGCAGCTTCCTGCTGAGTCTTCACCCAATCCCATGTTCTGCCAGGTGCTATGACAGCTGTAAATGGAGAGGTGACTGCCCATGTTTGGCTCCAGTCTCTTTCTTTCCTTCTATAGAAGTTATAAATACAGCCAAGCTCAGTTGAGAATACACATTTAGGACTAGTTGCTTTAATTTCCATTTTAGAGTTATTTAAAGAATAAAAAGTTGATAAAATAATAGCTTACCTGAGATGTTCTTGCTGTATGTATGTGTGAAAACTCATCTAGCAACCTAATTGCTTCAGTTCCTCATCTTAAACCGCTTACTGTATGTTGTCAGTTCTTATTCTCATTGTTGACAGGATGGGAGCAGTGAGAAACAGCTACATTTCCTTTAAAACACTACCAGCATGTGGCACAGCCAGCCACAATAACCCATATTCAGATTACTAGTCAAAGAGTCCTCACACAATTTCCAACCACAATTCCATCATTATAATACCAAACATAGAGTCCCCATAACCCTGTAAGCCACAGTATCATAAAAACAGTAACAGTGACAGTTTTCCACCAGTCCCTTCACATGACCACCAGCTGCTGTGTCATCTTACAAGTACTAGCCACATTGTGATTAGAGATGAGCGAATTTCTCAAAAGTTTGATTCTACAGTTCGATTCGAATTTCCAAAAAAAATTTGCTTCGATCCGGATTAATTTGCGGCGAATATTGGTAAAAAACAGCTATTTCCTGGCTTCAGAGAGCCTGTATAGTGGCGTAGAACACTGTGCCTTGCAGTAACACGTATAGGGAGCCTACTGTGGTAGTGAAATAATACTGTGAGTCAGTATGACACGCACATGACAGGTGTCGCTCTTAGAACCACTGCACACTTCACTTATTTGGCCAGTTATGCGGCCAAATTGACCATGATCTCAGCCTTACAGGTCCATGTTAGTGCCAGGTAGAAAAAAAAACGTACAGAGGCCCATCATCCTACTGTAGCGTGAAAGAGCGCACTCCTTTTACACCGTCGTCTGTCGATTCCACATAGATGTCTACAGAGTGGCAAGGCGACATAATGTGGAGTTGGCAGCAGCATGAGGAGGCCGCAGAGTGGCAAGGCGACATAATGTGGAGTTGGCAGCGGTATAGGGGGCCAAAGAGTGGCAAGGCTCTATAATGTGGAGTTGGCAACAGCATGAGGAGGCCACAGAGTGGCAAGGTGACATAATGTGGAGTTGGCAGCGTCATGAGGAGGGCATACAGTGACCCAGCAGTGGCAGCAGCATGAGGAGGCCATACAGTGACCCGGTGGCAGCAGCATGAGGAGGCCATAGAGTGACCCAGTGGCAGCAGAATGAGTAGGCCACAGAGTGGCAAGGCGACATAATGTGGAGTTGGCAGCAGCATGAGGAGGCCACAGAGTGGCAAGGTGACATAATGTGGAGTTGGCAGCGTCATGAGGAGGGCATACAGTGACCCAGCAGTGGCAACAGCATGAGGAGGGCATACAGTGACCCAGTGGAAGCTGCATGAGGAGGCCATACAGTGACCCAAGCAGTAGTGCTCCTCGGCGGAGGCTGCATCGGATCCGGCATGTGGAGATCCTCAATCTCCTGGCCTGCTCTCCCAAACATCAGCATGTGTGGAGAGTAACCAGTGGTGTTGTGTAGTCTATTGTTATTGGCCCACATCAGCGCAGCTAAGTACTCTGGCCACCGAGCTTTTTGATTATCCTCTAAAGTCCGCAGCATCTGTATCAAGGTGCAGTTGAACCGCTTGCATGCCCCATTCCCTTGCGGATGATATGGGGTCGTGCGGGAACGTTCAATACCATAGAGCTGATACAGCTCACTCATCAAAGCACCCTGAAAACATGCCCCCTGATCTGAATGGATTCTCTGCGGACACCCAAACACTTGTATAAAATGCTTACAGACTGCCTCAGCAGCTGATTCAGCTGTCTGATCTCTGGTGGGTACAGCCACTGCATATTTTGTAAAGTGGTCCGTCATGACCAAACAGTAAGAGTGTCCTGAGGTAGAGTACCCAATCTGTACATAGTCAATCATTAAGATTTCTAGGGGGTCAGATGTTCAAATAGTTTGTACAGGGGCCCGTTGCTCAGGGCTTTTACTCAGCCCGCAGGATCAAAACTTGAGGCATGCCTCGGTTACCATTTCTCCCAAATCTGGACAATATACGAATCGCTGAAGCCATTGGTACATCTTAGCACTCCCAAAATAAGCCCCCCTCTCATGGGCTTCCTGAGCGGCCGCTGGTCCCAATGACATAGGGATGACAACCTGTTGCCAATACTGCAGCACTGACTATACGTATATGGTCCAACACAGGAGCCCCTGGGTAACACTCAGCTTATCCCACTGTCTCAGTAACTTCTGACCCTCTTGAGTTAGGCTGGCCCGCTCGTCTGGGCGGGAAAAATGTTAGTCTGAATGCACTCTTTCACTTTCCAGAGGTCCGGGCAGCTATTTTGAATCCTTTCCCAATCTTCCAACGTCTTCCCCAACACCATCGGCATCCCTGAAACCACCCCACTTGAATGTGTTATGTTCTGGAATGGCGGTACTCTGCTGAGGTGTGGGATTTCAATGTCTTCTAGCCCTTCGTCCCCACTCTTGGTCGGCAATCCTACAGGGACTCGGGTGAGGGCATCAGCGTTGCCGTTCTCCCTTCCTGACCGGAACTGGATGCGGTATTGGTACTTGGAAAGGCGAGCTATCCATCTCTGCTCAAGGGAGCCTAGCTTGGCGTTTTCCAAGTGTGCTAACGGGTTATTGTCCATCATCACAATCACTTCTGCACCCGTCAGATACTCTGCAAATCTTTCAGTCATGGCCCATACCAGTGCCAAAAGCTCCAACTTAAAGGAGCTATAGTTGTCAGGGTTGCGCTCCGACTCCCTTAGAGACCGACTGCCATAGGCAATCACCCTCTCCCGTCCATCTTGAACTTGAGATAGCACGGCTCCAAGACCATGTAGACTTCCATCGGTGTACAACAAGAACGGACTATCAATTCATGCATAGGCCAGGATCGGAACACTGGTCAGAGTTCTTTTCAATGCCTCAAAGGCTCCTTGCTGTCTTGGCCTCCACTCAATGGGGCGATTCTTGGGTCCTGCAGCTGTGCCTCTCAGCAGCTCGTTCAGTGGACCGGCGAGATGTGAGAACTTGGGTATAAATGTCCTGTAATAACTGGCCAATCCTAGAAAGGCCTGCACTTTCCATAGGGTTCTTGGCTGGGGCCACTTCTGGATGGCCTCCACCTTGCTGGGGGCTGGTTGTACCCCTTCCAGAGTGACCACATGTCCCAAGTACTCTATTCGCTGCTGAAACAGTTGGCACTTCTTGGGCTTGATTTTTAGCCCATGGTCTTGCGGTCGTTCTAGGACCTGCCGCAGCTTTTGAAGATGATCTTCGAATGAGTTCCCAGGCACCACAACGTCATCCAGATATATCAGTATTGACTCAAAGTTTAGGTCACCCAGACAGAGCTCCATCAACCGCTGAAATGTCCCTGGAGCGTTGGACAGACCAAACGGCATTCTGTTGAACTCATAGAGTCCCATGGGTAAGATAAAGGCTGTCTTCGCCTTGTCCTTTTCGGCCATTGGCACTTGCCAATATCCACTGGCCAGGTCAAGCGTGGAGAAATACTTGGCACGACCCAGGGATGATAATGTCTCTTCGATCTGTGGAAGAGGATAGGCATCGTGGACGGTCTGAGCATTCAGTTTCCGATAATCTACACAGAACCTGAGACTTCCGTCTTTCTTCCGCATCAGGACCACAGGAGCAGCCCACGGGCTTTTACTCTCCTGATTCTCCAGCATGCTGGCCACAATATCTTTCACCTCCTGAAACATCTTGCGTGGGATTTGCCTGTACCACTCCTGAATTGGCGTAGCATCGCCGGTAGGGACTTCATGTTCAATGGCGGTAGCACACCTGAAGTCTTCATCATGTCTTGAGAACACCTCCTGGAACTCCCACAGAGTGTCTTACAGAAGTTTCTGTTGCCCCGGGGTCAGAGACCGGGGGTCCACTCCCATCAGAGACATGATCACTCGACCGTTCCATTCTGCTGTTGGGGTCTGTTTTTCTCCCTGCGGAGCAGGCTCTATCAGGACCTCTAGTCCATTCAGTGGTCGTCCAGCCCCCACTGAAAGCATCAAAATTTTCTCCTGTCGCAGTGGAATCTTCACTGGAGCACTCAGCGGTACTTTCACGTTCCCAATAGAGCGCCCTGATATGATGCTCTTTTGCAATCTACAGCTCCTCACCATCTGCTGTAGGACCTTCTGAGTTGGTCGGTGTGTGGTGGCCCGCTGACAGTATTTAGGCCCTTCCTTGGTATAAAGGTGATGATCTAGGTCTCTCAGCATGTTCATGCCCAGCGTTACATCTAATCCTCTTCTGGATGGATGGTCTACCAGCACGATCCCCTTTTTGCCAATGTCTTGCCCAAACAGCCGAACCCGCATCCAGACGATCCCTTGTACGCCCATTACACCATCATTGGCAGCTGTCAACCTGATGACACTTCCATCTTCCGGCCCCATCATATGTCCGAAGTGTCTCTCGAAGAACTCCAGAGGCATCAGGGTGCACTCTGATCCGGTGTCAATTAGTCAGCATACCTTCTGGCCCTCCAGCTTGGCTTCCATAACGGGGCTGCTAGCATATAAGTCGCGTTCATCGCCTGGACTACATCCTTCAAGGACCCCGTGTCTTCAGGACCTACCCAGGCCCCTGTCATTTGGGTGCTACTCACTGCCTTCACACTTACAGCCAATGGCTCTTCTTTCCTCTCGACAGCAGCCAGGAAAACATTATAGAATTTCAGGTTGTTATCTGCCCGAGTCATCTCTTGCAGTTTATCCTGTAAAAACTTATTGGATAATCCTAGGATGAATTGGTCTTGTAGTAGTCGGTCCACGTCTTTGAAGGCTCCCATAGCCTCCAAATTTCGCCACCGCACTTCATTCAGTATCTCCTGTAAGGCTTTAGAGTATTGCATTAAAGCCTCACCCTCTCGCTGTGACCGATTAAAGAAGTTGCTTCGCAACTGTGCTATTTTGGTACACCCTCCCTGAGCTCCCTCTAGCAGGGAGAATATTTTTTCCAAGGTGTCTCTCTCTGATTCGGGCCGTACCATCACTGTCCGTCTAGCGTCACCTTCTAGGGCCCCCAATGCTATCTCTGCATGCAGCTCTGGAATCAGGTTACTCAATTTAACTACACTTCGTACCCTTTCGGTCCAGTCCTGCAATGTCATATTATTACTGTCAAACTTTGGCAGATGCTGCATTAGTGCCCCGGCTGATAAGTACCCTACTTAGGCTGGCATGACTGGTACTGGGGCTGGTAACTCTTGCTGTGCAGGGGCACCCTGGACTGGTGCAGCTGGAGACGGGAGATTAATTCCTGCCATGTTCCCGTCCATGACGGTCACTGTATCCTGCCGACTACGCCAAATTGTAAGCCGTGTACCGAGGTGGGCTCCTCAGGATACAGCGAAGTCACGAACAAAGGAAGCGACTCCAAATCAATTTAGTAAAAAAAACAAGATTTTACTTTGTGTAGTAACATCTCTTTACCAAAAAGAACCACTCCCAATTATTTACATGCACTCAGCCAGGAAGTTGAGACCCTGGTGTTGTACAGCACGGTGCCCTCTCATGTGCAGCTCCACAACACTTCAAGCTTTTACCTATCTGCAAGCTGCAACTAACCAGCCGCTTGTTAACCTTTTATCACCCTAGTCACAGGAACAATTCAATGAGTGTGATAGGGGCACTGGCGGTACAACACAAGAGCTTACAAACTTATCAAAATACCCCTATTCCCCACAAACAAAGTACAACCAAGTAAATATAATAGTAGGTCAGCTTGCAAGCCAAAGAAATGTGACAATGTATAAGATGTCACTTCTAGACTTACTCAGAAGCTCCTCTCTGGGAGTTACAAGTTTATAGAACTCTCTGAGTCTTAGTCCTTACTACCGAATAGGTAGATAATTCACCAGTAGTGTGACCTGTGAAGATGAGTATGGCAAACTAGTCTAACTACAGGCCCTTACTCAGTCCCAAGCAAAACAATGTAATGCGGTGCGTGTTACTTCTCTTACTGATCCAGCTTTGCTGTGTACCTGTTAGCCTCGGTCTGGAACAGCTACAAGTGGGGCTCATCCAGAAAACAAGCAATCTCACTGACAAGGCCACTTCTCAGCCGGGTCCTTGATAGCAATCTTCAACTTAGGATGCTGTCTGAACAAACCCTGGAACAGTCTCTGCTTCTGCACCACCTTGCTATCTTTATGATCCCTTAGGAATCTTCCTTCACTCACTTCAATCCTTCTTCTAAAAGCTCAAAGCACACTCCTAAGATGGCTACCACACACACTTTGCTCCTTCTTGATCCACCTCTGCAGAACAGGGTCTCCATATCACTACTTCAGGGAATTACAGAATTACAGTCCTTCCCATTTCTGAGGTAACAGTGGCCTCTTGTGGTCAAACACACAAATGTCAGTTTATAAAAAAAATAAACTTATTTACAGAAACAGGTACATTCAAAACATGAGGGCTGTTTCCCCATCTTACAGCAGCATAAGGAGGGCATACAGTGACCAGGTGGCAGCAGCATGAGGAGGGCATACAGTGACCCAGTGGCAGTGGTATGAAGAGGGCATACAGTGACCCAGTGGCAGCGGCATGAGGAGGGCATACAGTAACCTGGTGGCAGCGGCATGAGGAGGGCATACAGTGACCCAGTGGCAGCGGCATAAGGAGGACATACAGTGAACCAGTGGCAGCGGCATGAGGAGGGCATACAGTGATCTGGCGGCAGCAGCATGAGGAGGGCATAAAGTGACCCAGTGGCAGTGGCATGAAGAGGGCATACAGTGACCCAGTGGCAGCAGCATGAGGATGGCATACAGTGACCCGGTGGCAGCAGAATGAGGAGGACATACAGTGACCCAGTGGCAGCAGCATGAGGAGGACACAGAGTGACCCAGTGGAAGCGGCATGAGGAGGCCATACAGTGACCCTGTGGCAGTGGCATAAGGAGGCCATACAGTGACCCAATGGCAGCAGCATGAGGAGGACGCAGAGTGACCCAGTGGAAGCAGCATGAAGAGGCCATACAGTGACCCAGTGGCAGCAGCATGAGGAGGACACAGAGTGACCCAGTGGAAAAAGCATGAGGAGGACATACAGTGACCCAGTAACATTGTGGAGGTGTCAGCAGCCTTAGTAGGCCATACAGTGAAAGAGTGAGGTAGAGTGAGGAGGTGGCAGAGTGAGGAGGTGGCAGCAGCGTGAGGAGGACATACAGTGACCCAGTGGCAGAGGTGGAGGTAGAAACAGCCTTAGTAGGCCATACAGTGACCCGGTAAGAGAGTGTGGAGGTGTCAGCAGCCTTAGTAGGCCATACAGTGACCTGGTAAGAGAGTGTGGAGGTGTCAGCAGCCATAGTAGGGCATTCAGTGACCCTGTGGCAGAGTGAGGAGGTGGCAGCAGTGTGAGGAGGACATACAGTGACCCAGTGGCAGAGGTGGAGGTAGAAACAACCTTAGTAGGCCATACAGTGACCCAGTGGCAGCATGAGGAGGTGGCAGCAGCGTGAGCAGGCCATATAGTTGCCCAGTGGCAGAGTGCGGAGGTGGCAGCAGCGTGCGTAGGCCACAGAGTGGCAAGGTGATATAATGTGTAGGTAGCAACAGCCTTAGTAGGCCATATAGTGACCCAGTGGCAGAGTGAGGAGGTGGCAGCAGTGTGAGGAGTACATACAGTGATCCAGTGGCAGAGGTGGAGGTAGCAACAGCCTTAGTATTCCATACAGTGATCCGGTAAGAGAGTGTGGAGGTGTCAGCAGCCTTAGTAGGCCATACAGTGACCCAGTGGCAGAGTAAGGAGGTGGCAGCAGCGTGAGTAGGCCACAGAGTGGCAAGGTGATATAATGTGTAAGTAGCAACAGCCTTAGGAGGCCATACAGTGACCCAGTAGCAGTGAGGAGGTGGCAGCATGGATCATTTAGTCTGCTGCATCAGGAATTGGTGGGTGGAAAGGCGAATTCTCCTTTGGGTAACTATGGCCCCCGCCGCATTAAACACCCGCTCTGATGCCACACTACTGGCCAGGCAGGACAGGTTTTCCAGGGCAAACTCGGCCAGTTGCGGCCACAAATCCAGTTTGTCTGCCCAGTAGTCCAGCAGATCTTTGATGACAGGTGACAGAGTGCACTCCAGTATGCCACCACCTGCTGGTTCAAGTTCTGCTCTGTGTCTAGCTGCTGATCAGCAGCTTCTTCACTATGCTGATGAAGAAAGCTGCTCATCAGCGACTCTAGGCTCAGGCTGCTACTGATGGAGCCAATAATGCTCCTGCCACCCCCACCCCCAGCTGCCATGCCAGTGCAAGTTCAGCGCTCAGGGCCCCTCAGGGTCGGACATGTGAGAGGATGAACGATGGCGCAGATAGGCAGCGGCCAACTTGCTACATAGCATAACTCTATGGTAGTTCAGTTTGTCCTCCCTCTCAACGAGTGTAAAAAAGGCCCCCATTTTTCCCTGGTAGCGAGGGTCTAACATGCTGGAGATCCAGTAGTCATCCCTCTGCCGAATGGTGACAATTCGGCTGTCACTACACAAGGAAGTCAGCATGCATCCTTCTCCACTGCATACTGTCACGGTGTATCTGGGTCATCTGCCTCATCCTCCTCCTCTCCCTCTGACTGTTCTGGTTGCTCCTGCCTCTTCGCTCCACCCATTTGGCTACACATTATTTGTGCTCCAATGTCCTCCTCATCCTCCTCCTCCTCCAGTTCAGCCCCCACAGGACTCTTGTGGCCTTGAGATGTAGACGCCACATCTCTAGTCCCCTGACCAGCCAGATTGAAAAGCATCATTTTTTTCAGGATGTGAATCAGTGGAATGATGTTGTTCATCCCATAGTCCTGGCAACTGACTAACAAAGTGACCTCCTCAAAGGGAACGAGCAAATGGCAGGTGTCACGCATGAGCTGCCACTGGCTAACGTTAAAGTTACACAGAGGAGTACCTCTGTCCACTTGGATCATCAAGAAATTGTTTATGGCTTTTCTCTGGAGGGTTGAATTCCAATGGGTGGAAACATCGCATATCAGCCTATGTCAGTGATGGTGAACCTTTTAGAGACCGAGTGCCCAAACTGCAACCCAAAACCCTCTAAATTATCGCAAAGTGCCAACACGGAAATTTAACCTTAAATTAACCAGGATATGTTTTATATTGACCGTGCAATGTTATTACAGCCTGTAATAATATCACGTCTGCTATAAAACACATACTGTGATATAAATAGTAAAGGGCCCCCAGACAGTACAATGTGCTCCACAGAGGCCCCCAGACAGTATTATATGCTCCAGAATTGCCCCACACAGTATTATATGCTCCACAGTGGCCCCCACTCAGTATTATATGCTTCAGTGTCCCCCATACAGTAGTATATGCTTCAGTGTCCCCCACACAGTATTAGATGCTTCTGTGTCCCCCATACAGTATTAGATGCTTCAGCGTCCTCCATACAGTATAATATGCTTCTGTGTCCCCCATACAGTATTAGATGCTTCAGTGTCCCCCACACAGTATTAGATGCTTCTGTGTCCCCCATACAGTATTAGATGCTTCAGTGTCCTCCATACAGTATAATATGCTTCTGTGTCCCCCATACAGTATTAGATGCTTCAGGGTCCCCCATACAGTATTAGATGCTTCAGTGTCCCCCATACAGTATTAGATGCTTCAGTGTCCCCCATACAGTAGTATATGCTTCAGTGTCCCCCACACAGTATTAGATGCTTCTGTGTCCCCCATACAGTATTAGATGCTTCAGTGTCCTCCATACAGTATAAGATGCTTCTGTGTCCCCCACACAGTATTAGATGCTTCAGTGTCCACCACACAGTATTAGATGCTTTACAGTAGACCCCCATACAGTATTAGATGCTTCAGTGTCCCCCATACATTATTAGATGCTTCAGTGTCCCCCATACAGTATTAGATGCTTCTGTGTCCCCCCCATACAGTATTAGATGCTTCAGTGTCCCCCATACAGTATTAGATGCTTCAGTGTCCCCCACACAGTATTAGATGCTTCAGTGTCCCCCATACAGTATTAGATGCTTCAGTGTCCCCCACACAGCATTAGATGCTTCAGTGTCCCCCACACAGTATTAGATGCTTCAGTGTCCCCCATACAGTATTAGATGCTTCAGTGTCCCCCAGACAGTATTAGATGCTTCACAATAGACCCCCATACAGTATTAGATGCTTCAGTGTCCCCCATACAGTAGTATATGCTTCACAGTAGGCCATCACACAGTAGTTTGTTTCTCACCCAGTCCCACGGAGTGCGTCCTCCTTCTTCTTCTGTTCGCAGGCACTGATGAATGACATCATCGCTCCTGCGTCGGGGAAGACGTCACACTCTGCAGTCAGTGTAGGCCGCGGTTCCGCGGACCGCGGCCTACACTGACAGCTTTCATCCATATGTACATTTGCACATACAGATGAAAGAAGCGATCGCTCACTAACCGGGAATCCTGTTTCGGATTCCCGGTCAGTGAGCGATCATGGCGAGGGTGCACGTGCCAACTGGGAGGGCTCTGCGTGCCCTCTATGGCACACGTGCCATAGGTTCACCATCACAGGCCTATGTTGTGGGAGGCCGTTCTGCCGCTGCAGCTCAAGGAGGGTGTGCTTGGCGGTGTACGAGTGTCTCGAAGTGCATGCAAAGTTTCCTTGACATTTTTAAGATGTCTTGCAGATAGGTGGAACATTTGACAACCAGATTGAACACGTGCTCCATGCAGGGCGCATGGCTCAGCCCTCCTTGATGCAGTGCTGACACCATGTTCTTCCCGTTGTCAGTCACCATTGTTCCAAGTTTTCTTGGAGAAAGCCAGGATTCAATTTCTTGATAGAGGACATGGAGCAGTTCCTCCCCTGTGTGACTTTGTTCACCTAGGCAAACGAGGTGTAGAACAGCGTGACACCGCTGTGCCCTGCACATGTGGTATGCTGGAGGAGCACTGGAATTGTCCCTGCAGTGGAGAATGAGGAAACAGTGGAGGATGAAGTGAACATTGTTGCAGAACCACGTGAAAATGTGGAGGCGGAAGTGATGTCACCTGGCCAAGTTGCTGGTGACAAGGCAACAATGTGGAGTTGGCAGCAGCATGAGGAGGACACAGTGGCAAGGCGACATGATGTGAAGTTGGCAGCAGCATGAGGAGGCCATACAGTGACCCAGTGGCAGAGGTGGAGATGTCAGAAGCCTTAGGAGGCTATACAGTGACCCAGTATCAGAGTGACCCAGTGGAAGCAGCCTTAGGAGGCTATACTGTGACCCGGTGACAGAGTTTGGAGGTGTCAGCAGCCTTAGGAGGCCATACAGTGACTCAGTATCAGAGTGACCCAGTGGAAGCAGCATGAGGAGGGCATACAGTGACCCAGTGACATTGTGGAGGTGTCAGCAGCCTTAGTAGGCCATACAGTGACCCGGTATCAGAGTGACCCAGTGGAAGCAGCCTTAAGAGGCCATATAGTGACCCAGTAACAGAGTGTGGAGGTGTCAGCAGCCTTAGGAGGCCATACAGTGACCCAGTATCAGAGTGACCCAGTGGAAGCAGCCTTAAGAGGCCATATAGTGACCCGGTAACAGAGTGTGGAGGTGTCAGCAGCCTTAGGAGGCCATACAGTGACTCAGTATCAGAGTGACCCAGTGGAAGCAGCATGAGGAGGGAATACAGTGACCCAGTGACATTGTGGAGGTGTCAGCAGCCTTAGTAGGCCATACAGTGACCCGGTATCAGAGTGACCCAGTGGAAGCAGCCTTAAGAGGCCATATAGTGACCCGGTGACAGAGTTTGGAGGTGTCAGCAGCCTTAGGAGGCCATACAGTGACTCAGTATCAGAGTGACCCAGTGGAAGCAGCATGAGGAGGGCATACAGTGACCCAGTGACATTGTGGAGGTGTCAGCAGCCTTAGTAGGCCATACAGTGACCCGGTATCACAGTGACCCAGTGGAAGCAGCCTTAAGAGGCCATATAGTGACCCATTAACAGAGTGTGGAGGTGTCAGCAGCCTTAGGAGGCCATACAGTGACCCAGTATCAGAGTGACCCAGTGGAAGCAGCCTTAAGAGGTCATATAGTGACCCGGTAACAGAGTGTGGAGGTGTCAGCAGCCTTAGGAGGCCATACAATGACCCAGTGGCAGAGTCCGGAGGTGGCAGCAGCATGAGTGGGCCACAGAGTGGCAAAGTGATATAATGTGGAGGTAGCAACAGCTTTAGGAGGCCATACAGTGACCCAGTGGCAGAGTGAGTGTTATGGTATCAGATACAGTTCTTAGGTTAATCAGTGAATCCCAGCACCAGACTGACCGATTCAAATGGCATAAACAGCATCGGGCGTCGCTCCTGACCTGCAGAGGTCTTCACCAGAACCCCTGAAGGTGGGGATGGACTTGGATACTACAGCCAGCCAAGGTGAATACAAGCTGGAGGGCGCAGGACTCACAACGCACCACAAGTCTCAGCACACCCAGACACTGAAATCACTTACCAGAAGATGTGCAAGGATCATACGGAGGTGCTGAAGACGTAGAAGGCTGATGTAGCCAGGAGATGGCAGCAGAGAGCTGAGAGTAGTCGTCTAAGCCAGGTCGTTACCGTGAGGTCAGCGCAGTGCCAAGGGATGTCCAGAAGAGTTGTCAGGGATGCCGAGTTGTACCATTAGGTCAGCGCAGTACAAAGAGACGTCCCGAAGAGTTGTCAGGAAAGCCGGGTCATTAACAGGTGAGCGGAGTGGAGCCAAAACAGAAATCAGGGAGCAAACAAACCGAGATCACAACAGGAGAGCCGTAGGTACAGGATCAGGAGATACGCAGAGTCAGGGAAAGGTATGGAGGGGTAAAAAGGCACAGGAAGAAACAGGCGGGAACTAACATCCAGGGTAAAGTGAATACCCAGTGGTGACCCAGTGCAGAAGACCAAACTATATAGGTTTCGGCAGACCCGGCATCACCCCTGTGCCAGAAGAAGGAAGTGGTTCCTGTCAGCAGAGGACTGGCAACCCCCCGCATGCCTCCACGGAGGTTCCGACCCAACTCCTGACAGTAGGCCAAGGATAGGACGCGGACCGTAGAAGGAGAGAAACGGCAACCCCCGCGTGCTGCCGCGCAGGTTCCGGCACTGTTCCTGACAGTGAGGAGGTGGCAGCAGCGTGAGGAGGCCATACAGTCACCCAGTGGCAGAGTGAGGAAGTGGCAGCAGCGTGTGGAGGCCATACAGTCACCCAGTGGCAGAGTGCGGAGGTGGCAGCAGCGTGAGTAGGGCCACAGAGTGGCAACGTGATATAATGTGGAGGTAGCAACAGCCTCAGGAGGCCATAGAGTGATCCAGTGGCAGGGTGAGGAGGTGGCAGCAGAGTGAGGAGGCCATACAGTGATGCAGAGCTGTGGTGCCAACATTGGCACCCTGGCCAAGCTTCACCTTCTGCCCACAGATTGAACATATGGCCATTTTCACCTCCCCCGGCGGCTTAACAAAAAACTGCCACACCGCAGAGTAGGTGATTTTACCCCAACACTCCGCACTAACTGTCTGCTACCGCCACTGCCGCCGTGAACCCCTGCACCACTGCTTTACAGGCAGGTAGGCTGCTGCGAAGCGGGTGGTCTACCTAGGTACATTTAGCTCCCGATCTCCCACTGCTGCCACCCTGCTGTCTCCGCCGCTGCCTCATGTGCAAGCTGCAACCCTCTTCTCCTGATGACGATGAAGCCCCTTCGTCACCCGGCTCCCAATTACCATCGGCTACATCGTCATCCACTACTGTCTGCAGGTCACTGATGTCCTCCTCAACACCAGGTCCCACGCCACTCTCCTCATCACTACTTGCCCACCTACCGGACGAACCCGCGGATGTCTCCTCCAGATCTTGGCTGAGCAGTAGCTGCTGATTGTCCTCTAGTACCTCCTCCTCACTGTATAGTGGATCTGAGCCCACGGCATAAAGTAGTTCTCTAGCTGAGGGAACAGAAAAGGACAGAGGCAGGTTGAGGACAGATGAGGGCACAGGGCCTGCTGTCGGGCCATCCCAACTAAGGATTATGTCTGACGAACC